>CM062818.1:1385447716-1386647716 GCA_031772625.1 Pinus tabuliformis | reverse complement strand
CTCAAAATTGGATGGAAGGTGTAAAAATATGTTTGTTAAAGCTTCATAGATGCTTCAGCAAGCATCTCCAAGTTTCCCTCATCCTTTTGGTCTTTTTTGGCTTCTTTAAGCTTGTTTTCAAGCTACTTAACCTTGACATTGGCGATCATGTTTTGAGCTTGGTAGTGGTGCGCCATATGTCTGAGAAACTGATTATCTCTATTTTCCTTCTCAAGGAGCTTCTCCAAGTGTTCATTCACCCTGTTGAGCCAATATTCCTTGTCTTGATTGACCTCAAGAGAAATCCTATCCTCTAGGTCTAAGTCTTCATTCAATAGGATGTGTTTTTCCTCTTCTTGCAAAGCTTTCTTCAGGCCCTTTGCTCTTGGCCTTTTCCTCTTTCCTTTCCATTTTGATCCTTCAAGCTCACTTGATTCTATGATTTATTTTCCCTTGCCAACCTGCTGCAATAACTTGGTTTTCTCTTTTTCCATGATCAATTGCTTGCTTTGAGCTGACTATTCTCCTTTTCAAGGAATGAAATGATGTATCTAGCTCTCGCCATGTTGACTGTAAGCTCCTTGATCTGATAGTATTTATCTATGATTGTCTAATGCATGCTTGAAGTCTCTTTTCCTTCCTCTAGGTCAACCAAATCAAACTTATGCTCAACCATGTCCTTATCTCACGCTGTCGATCCCTGTTTTGCTGATGTAGAAGGCCTGGCCCTTTCCTCAACATGAGAAGCAAACACAAGCCTCTTTTTATCTCTGGTATGTTTTGGTCACCTCAGGTCTAGGTGCCTTGGGAACCTCCTTTGATTTGTTTGATAACCCTACTTCCATAGGATGTGTTGATGTGTCTTGGTGATGGCTTGGTGAAGTAATCTCATTTCATTTTTGAAACCCTAGATGATAGGAAAGGGGAAAAAACAGTGAGGGATGAGTGAAAAATGAAATGATGGGTAGGTGGAGTTGAAAAAATGGCAAAGGGAGTTTGAAAGAGGTGGATATGGACTATGAACAACTAATAAAGATGAAAGGAAGTGAAATGAGGGAGAAATGTATTTGTAAAAGGGAAAAACAGAGTTTTTAGGAAAAGTGCCCAAAACCCATAGGAATGAGCTAGGGTTTCACTTTTAGTGAGGTAATTTAATGTTTTGAGGTTGTTTCAATGGTTCATATAGCATATTAAACATGTGTAGAGGTGTAGGATAAGATTTTACATGTTTAAAATCAAGAAAACCAAATGACCATCATCAACCCTATCATCATTTCATGAGAAATTCACTAGAAACCCTAATTGAAGAAATCTTTGGCTTGAATTCATCTTGCAAAACAAAAAGGTAAGTAAAGTGGTGTACTTACTTGTGGATGAGCTTAGGATTGCAAGAAAACAGGTGAGAAAGCTTAAAAAATCAATTTGGGTGAGTTTCTGGCAAATTTTAGGTACTCTGGCCCAAGTGTAGTGCAATATTCCTGAGCGCAGCACCAAAGCGCAACGCAGTGTTCCTGAGCGTAGTGTAGTGTCTCTGAGCATAGTGCCATCTTCCAAACCACTTTTGGATGCCTTAAACTACTCCAAATTGGGCACTTGATAGCTCGTTGGAAATATCTTGACGTCTGCTATAATATAAAATCCTCAAGCATGCATTTTGGACACTCCTTCAGGGAGAAAATTTGATTTTCCCAAGGTCACTCCAAAACCCAGGGTGTCTCTGATAAAAGATTAGCGCCAACTTGCAAAGCACTTTTGGATGCTTTCCACTAATCCAAATCATGATATGAAGGTACCATTGGAAAGCTTAGGATGTCTGCTACACAATAGAGTCCTTAAGCACTGCCAACACCTGCTCCAAACCCCTGAAAAACGGTCTTGAAGTCAAGATTTCCATAAGTCCAACAACTCTCCCATAGAAAGTGTATTTTGGGCATTTCTTTCAAATCATAACACCTATGCATAAATTGAAGGAGATTTTTGTTCCTTGGCCTATAATGGACAAAATCCTATTTCACTTTTGTAAAATTATCCTCCATTTGATCGAAAACATATTTTGAACCAAACATGTCCCTATGAGAAATGATGAGGCGAGGTAGTGTACTGCAACATTATCTTATTTGAAATAAAACATTACCTTTACCTTTATTTTGCTTTCCCTAAGCTGCTAACTCCATTTACCCACTTAATCACATGATGGGCATGTTTTTGGCAACATATGGTATCATGATGACACATGGAGTGAAACCCTAGACCATGACCTAAAATGAGGAATTTAACCATTTTATGACCCAAGACACTTAAATGAAGATATGATACCTCGAAGAAGACAATGACCATGGTGAGTGATGAAGACCATGAGTAAGTGAAGGGAACAACAATGACCTAGACATTAACAGTCAGTGACCAAATTTTTATTTGAAGATTAGCTGAAATGACAAAAAATTGACTTGACACCCTAACAACACCTTATAAGAGCATATTTGATCACTGGTGACAAGCTGAACTGACTGACACTAACAAAATGTCCTTTTTAAAGGTCGTGTATGGTGGATGACTATGTGTTGATTCCTTGCTATATCAACTGCAACATAAGTGCTTATGGTTCATGAAAGTAGTGTTTAAATGAGCATAAAGTGAGTTTTGTTTATAATGGTATATGTTGAAAGTTGATGAGTGTTGAATTGAATATATTGAATATGTATTGAATGTTTCTCTTTATTTATATGCACAATGGCCTTGATGGTTGTCATATAGAAGGCAATGATTATTTTGGAAATTAAAAGTAGTCTTTTGTTAAGGAGAGTTCAGTCTTTTGTCTGCCTTAAGGACTATTGCACATTGATTGTTGATTGTAATGGGTCTAATTGGTGAAGTATTAGAGTTCCTCAATACTTTGATACATTTTGCTACTAACAACACAATCCAAATCAACAAAGACTCTCTCTATGAAATTCGGACCTGCATAAAATATGCACAAGAAAACATTGAATTTTTGCAGCTTGAGTCACAAATTTAGCAAGATGAATTACAACAGCATAAGAATCATTCTGAACTTGTTTTTTCTCATAACAATCCTTTATTTAAAGTTGAAATAGACTCCCATCAACAAGGAAAAAAGTGGTCAAATTAGTAAAGTTAAGGTTGACTCACATTCAATGTTGAGTTCAAGAGAAGATGTGCATGTAAACATTTAGTCTGCACTTCTGGTGGGCTAGTTGCAGGTATTAAGGATAATCATTCAAAACTAGAAACTATTCCTTCAAGTTCAAGTGGAACTTCTTCTTGGGTTTCCTTTGGAGTATCAGTCATCAACCTCCAATTTTAGTTATTCTTCTAAAATAGTAGAACTGTTTAATTTACCCGATATATGGCAAACCTTCAAATTTTCCACGGAACCAAAAAGGAAATAAAACCCCAGTTCATAACATTCTCGGGTCTGAAATTTAAATTAATTCACGTGCATCATTCTGACGTGATCACCATCAGATCTGTCCCGTCCGATCCAACGGCCGTCGCATCCCTTGCTTGCCAACTAGCGTGGCCGATCTCCATCGTTGATCAATCCCATGTGATCCAACGGCTGTCGTGCAATCTCGCACTCCAACTAGCATGACGGTTAATCCTCCAAAAGCACGAGAGAAAAGTTGATTTCTTGTGCTACGTGTCAGCCGCTGAGGGTAATCATGTGAAATTTTCGATTACCACTTACAGCATTGAGACCGCGCGAGATACCGCTTACTACTATGAAGACCGATCTTCTATTTTACACTTGGATTTAATCTCTGCCATCGATATTATCCGTTGATCTAGCCGATCCAATGGTTTCCGCTCTTCTTCATGGTTTCTTGTGAATTTGTCAAGTTTTCCTCGTTCCGCCAAGACTTAGCACTTTCGCCAAGTTTAGTCCGTCTCTCAGTCATATTTCTTAAAACATATCTAGGCTATTTCAATACATACTGAGTGAAGATTTAGATGCAACCACACAATATTATACAGAATCTAATTCTATAGGGCTTAAATTGGAAATCAACAAAACTCAGAAATATTTCTAAGGAAATTAAAACCTCTGGGATTGACCATTCATTCACAATATACACAGAGATACAGAGAGATTCCAAATTTTACAATCAAATCCTCCTTAGCCAAATCCCATTACACTAATTCAAAACTTACATAAATACCAGTACATACAACAATCAGATCCTCAATCAATGGATCGAATCTGTCTAATCCTAGATAATACCTAATCTACATGATATTCTCCTCGAGAATCTCAACTAAGCCTAAATACTTAAATTAATTACAAGATAATTCAAATCCCTGAATTCTAGCTCAAATCCTATCTAGAAAGATTTGTAAAGTGACAGCTAAAGGATCCCACTCCTTTTCTTGTAAACTTATTTTGTATTTTTGGAACAAAATTCGAAGCCTTTTGTCTTCAAGCCTCATGCTCTTGCATTAGACTCCCGACGACAAAATTCTTCATGGGCTCCTTTCCATGAGCTCTTCTATAGAACTGCCCAACTTTTGTAGCATGGCATTTGTCATCCAAGTAGCATCATCAATTGGTTGATCCTTCCACTTGACCAAATACTGAAAATACTCCTGTCCTCTTGTCTTTTTAAACAATTTCTTGTCTAAAATCTTTTCTACCTGCAATGCCTTTGCTGGAGGTAATTGTTTTATCCAATCAACCTCTTGTTATTCTTTATCCTCTGCTATATTATCTGCATTTCCCTTTTCATACCTGTACAAATCAACAACATTGAAAATTGGAAATATTCCAATGTCAGGGGGTAATTCAATTCCATATGCATTTGTAGAAAATTTCCTCAAGACTTTGCATGGTCCAATTTTCTTAAATTTTAACTTGTTATACTCCCTCTTTGGAAATCTTTCCTTCCTTAGGTGTGGTAAAACCAAAACTCCAACCTCAAAATTAACTTCTCTCTTCTTCAAATCTGCTTTGCTCTTGTACTTTATGTTTCTATCCTGTAACTATTGTTTTACCTGTTCATGTATTGCTTGAATCTCTGAAGCAAAATCTTCTCCTTTAGCACTTCTCATTTCAGCTTTTCCCAAGTCTCTTAATTCAGACACTCCTCTTGGGTGCATTCCATAAACTATATGGAATGGACTCTGCCCTGTACTCCTATTAGGAGAATCATTATAAGCATATTCAGCCTGTGCCAAAATTTGATCCCACTGTTTTGGATGTTCACCTGCAAGACTTCTCAAAAGATTACCCAAGCTTCTGTTTACAACTTCAGTCTGTCCATCAATCTGAGGATGATAAGCTGAACTGAAACTCAGTTTAGTACCAAGTTTCTTCCACAAGGTCCTCCAGAAATGACCAAAAAATCTGGTGTCTCTGTCTGAAACAGTGCTCTGACGTAAACCATGCAACCTTACAATCTCCTTAAAAAATAGATTAGCAATGTGAGTAGCATCACTGGTTTTATAACATGGAATAAAATGTTCCATTTTGGAAAATCTGTCAACCACAACATAAATTGAATCATTATCTCTTTGACTTTTTGGTAAATTGAAAACAAAATCCATACTTACCATATCCCAAGGTCTATCTGGAATAGGTAATGGAACATACAAACCCGTGTTTTGGCTCCTTCCCTTTGCATACTGACAGACTTTACAATTCTTTACATACTTCTCCACTTCAGATCTCATCTTTGGCCAGAAATAAAACGATCTACTCATAAGTCTTGTCTATACCAAAATGTCCTCCAAGTCCACCACTATGTTTCTCCTTGATTAAATTTTCCCTCATAGAACAATTTGGTATGCACAACTGATTTCTTTTAAACAACAATCCTTCTTGCAAGAAAAAATCCAGCCACTTCTGTCTAACAAAATAGGGCTTTTACAAGCTTCAAATGCCTCTTTAAAATCTAAATCTTTGTCATATAATTCTTTAAGAAAATCAAAGCCCAACACTTGAATTTGACTTTCCTGAACTAAAATGCTTTTTCTACTCAAGGCATCTACTACCTTGTTTGATTGACCATTTATATGCTTTAATACAAAATTAAAACCTTGAAGATATTCTACCCATTTTGCATGTTTCTGACTAAACTTTGGCTATTGCATAATGTACTGTAATGCATGATTGTCTGAATAAAGTATAAACTCCTTAGACATCAAGTAATGTCTCCACTTTTTCAATGACTGCACAACTGCATAAAATTCCTTATCATAAGAAGAATATTTCTTCTTTGATTCATTCAGTTTTTCACTGAAATAAGCTACAGGTCTGTCCTCCTGACTTAAAACAGCGCCAATAGCTTCTCCACTGGCATCACATTTCACTTGAAAAGGTTTATTAAAATCAGGCAAAATTAAAATAGGTTTTTTAGTGATCTTTCTTTTCAACAGCTGGAAGTTCTTTTCTACTTCAACAATCCATTTAAATGGTTGTTTATCCTTCTTTATAGTGTCAATAATAGAAGCATTGATCTTACTAAAATTCCTTATGAATTTTCTATAAAAACTAGCAAGACCATGAAAACTTCTTACCTCAAAAACACTTTTTGGTGAAGGCCACTCTATGATTGCCTTTATCTTCTTTGGATCCATATTTAATCCATCAACAGAAACAACAAAGCCCAAATATACCAACTCTTCCTTCATGAATGAACATTTCTTTAAATTTAGCAGTAACTTTTCTTGTTTCAGCTTCTGTAAGACATAATTTAGATGTCTCATATGTTCCTCTCTAGATCTACTGTAAACTAATATATCATCCAGATATACTATTACAAATTTACCAATAAATTATTTCAACACTTCATTCATAAGCCTCATAAATGTACTAGGAGCATTTGATAACCCAAAAGGCATTACCATCCATTCATATAGTCCTTCATTTGTTTTAAAAGCAGTTTTCCATTCATCTCCTTCTCTAATCCTTATTTGATGATAACCACTTTTTAAATCTAGCTTTGTAAAATATCTTGCTCCACTTAAACAATCCATCAAATCTTCAATTCTAGGTAAAGGAAATCTGTACTTGATTGTTATTTTGTTGATTGCTCTTGAATCAATGCACATTCTCTAGCCTCCATCTTTCTTTGGACTCAACACTATTGGCACTACACAAGGACTCAAAATCTCTCTAATCAGTCCTTTATTTAGCAATTCTTGAACCTGTTTCCTGATTTCTTCATTTTCTGTGGGAGTCATCCTGTAAGCTGCTTTATTTGGCAGATTTGCCCCTGGAATCAAATCTATATGATGACTGATTTTTCTAATGGGTGGTAACTCATTAGGCAAATCATCTACAATGATATCACAATAATTTTTCAGCATCTCTTGAATTTCAATTTGCAAATCAGAAATTTTAGTGGAAGTAATTATTACCTTGGGTTTTCAAATCAATGCAAAATTTACCTCATCCTCTTCAATCTGATGCAAGTATTCTTTTCCACTCAACAATAGAGTCTTTGGATCAAATTTTCTTGATGCATCCTCTTCTTCCATAGGCAACAATGTATGATTAATACCATCTTTACCAAATTTGTATGTGTTCTTTTTCCCATCATGCATAGCTCCTCTGTCATTCTGCCAAGGTCTTCCCAACAATATGTGACACACATCCATATGCATCACATCACACAGAATTTTATCCTTGTATTTTCCCAATTGCAACTCCACTTCACACTGTTCATTCACTAACAATTGATGTCCTTTTTGAAGCCATGACACCTTGTAAGGTGTTGGATGTTTCTGTCTTTAATTTCAACTTCTCCACCACTTTTGTAGAGATCAAATTATTGGTGTTGCCATTATCATTTATCATTTAACAACATTTTCCTTGAACTTTGCAAATAGTCCTAAACAAAGTATTTCTTTGTGCTGGTTCAATAACTTCCTTTGTTGGCTTTAACAAAACTTTGTTAACTACCAAAGATTCCCCTTTCTCTGTTACGTGTTCTTCTTCTGTCACCTTTGCTGCTTCTTCTTTAGTCTTAGCAACAATTACATTTCTCTAATTTTTTCCTGTGTTTTCTGGGCACTCATAGGCTCTGTGTCCCAGCTTGTTACATCCGTAACATCTGACTTCTCTTCCTTTGCCTCTGCCTCCTCTTTCTCTAAAAAACTCCTTCTACCACTTGCGTCACCTTCTGTGGGTGTATGCTGATTCAAGCTGCCACTAGCTCCATCTCTAGGTGTTGTAGATATTCCTCTACCACCTTGACTTCCTCTTCCTCGGAAAGTAGCTCTACTTCTGGCAGATTGCTTCCTCATGAGTTTTTCTTCAACCTTCAATACCATTTGATAAGCCTCTTCTACTGTTTTAGGAGACAACACACTTATCTCATCTTGGATCTCCATTCTGAGACCATTTACATATCTTGCAACCTTCTGTTTGTATCTTGAATTTGTCCAACTCTTATGCTCACTTTGTAAAATTCCTCTGTGTATTCTTTCAGTGTCAGACACCTCTGTCTAAGATTCTGCATCTATCTAAATAATTTCTATTGATAATCACTTGGCAGAAACTTACCTCTCAACTTTGCCACCATCCTGTTCCAATTTTTGATTGGCTTCTTACCAAGTCTTCTTCTTTCTGCCTGCACTCCATCCCACCAAAGCGCTGCATGTCCTTTCAATTTTGTGATAGCAAATTTCACTCTCTTTCCTTCTTTCGTTTCTTCATAATCAAAGAATTTATCCATGTCGTTAATTAAGTCTATTAAATCCTCAGGGTTTAAACCTCCTGTATAAACTGAAACCTCAAGTCTAGGTTTAGACGTGGATCTTAACACTGATTTAAATAATATCATTTCAGGAGTAACTTCTGCAGGTTCCTCTTCTTATGCGGCTTCAACTTCAGGCTCACTAACATCTCCAACATCTGTATCTCTTTGATTTCCCATTTCCACCCCTTCTAATCTAGCTTGCATTTGTTGCATAGCTTCCCAAACTTCAACATTTGCAACTGGTCTTCCTCTTCTTCGACCACCACCATGCCCTCCTCCAACTCTGAAGGCCATATTGGATTTATTTTTCTGATCTTTGAGATCCTGCTCAGTGTCAGTAGGCTGCTCTGATACCACTAATGGTGGGCTGGTTGCAGGTGTTAAGGATAATCGTTCAAAATTAGAAACTATTCCTTCAAGTTCAGGTGGAAGTTCTTCTCGGGTTTCCTTTGGAGTATTAGTCATCAACCTCCAATTTTAGTTATTCTGCTAAAATAGTAGAACTGTTTAATTTACCCGATATATGGCAAACCTTCAAATTTTCCACGGAACCAAAAAGGAAATAAAACCCTAGTTCATAACCTTCTTGTTTGAAATTTAGATTAATTCACATGCATCTTTCCGACGCGATCACCGTTAGATTTGTCCCTTCTGATCCAATGGTTGTCACGTCCCCTGCTTGCCAACTAGCGTGGTTGATATCCATTGTTGATCAATCCCGCGTGATCCAATGGTGTCGTGAAATCTCACGCTCCAACTAGCATGATGGTTAATCCTCCGAAAGCGCGCGAGAAAAGTTATTTTCTCATGCTACGTGTCAGCTGTTGAGGGTAATCACATGAAATTTTCGAATAACACTTATAGCTTTGAGACCGCGCGAGATACTGCTTACTCCTATGAAGGGCACTCTTCTATTCTACACTTGGATTTAATCTCCACCGTCGATCTGGCCGATCCGACGGTTTCCGCTCTTCTTCGGGGTTTCTTGTGAATTTGTCAGGTTTTCCTCGTTCCGCCAAGTTTAGTCCGTCTCTCAATTACATTTCTTAAAACATATCCAGGCTATTTCAATACATAGTGAGTGAAGATTTAGATGTGACCACACAAGATTATACAGAATCTAATTCTAAAGGGCTTAAACTGGAAATCGACAAAACTCAGAAATATTTCTAAGGAAATTAAAATCTCTGGGATTGACCATTCATGCACAATATACACAGAGATACCGAGAGATTCCAAATTTTACAATCAAATCCTCCTCAGCCAAATCCCATTACACTAATTCAAAACTTACATAAATACTAGTACATACAACAATCAGATCCTCAATCAATGGATCGAATCTGTCTAATCCTAGATAATACCTAAACTACATGATATTCTCCTCGAGAATATCAACTAAGCCTAAATACTTAAATTAATTACAAGATAATTCAAGTCCCTGAATTCTAGCTCAAATCCTATCTAGAAAGATTTGTAAAGTGACAACTAAAGGATCCCACTCCTTTGCTTGTAAACTTTTTTGTATTTTTGGAATAAAATTTGAAGCCTTTTGTCTTCAAGCCTCATGCTCCTGCATCAGCATCCCAAGCCATCATCAGACCTTGGGAAGAGCTTGTCTAAATAAGCATAAAATAGGTCTTGGATGTGAAAATGAGGTGTTCTTTCATATTCCAGACTATTCCAAACCCATTCAATTTCAAAGTGGTGGGTTTCTTCATGATGGTTCATCTTCACATGTTCTTCCTCCTCCTCCACAACAACAGATTGTTAAATGCCAATATTGTGACAGAGTTGGCCATGTGAAATATCATTGTTTTTATCTTCATCCATGTAAGCATTGTGGTCAACACACTCATTCTTCAAACATATTATTCAAAAATAAACCTCTTGCAAGAACAAAGATTCACCTTGGATGCATCGCTTCTTGGAAATGGCCTTCAAAAACCAAGAATATATTTAAGTTATATGTCAGAATTTCTTCTAGAGCATTAAAAAGTCTTACAGTTGATTTTTCTCCATATTCTCACCTTGTATCTGACAGGGGGGGAATTGATGGTCATATACAAGCTTCAAAGCCACTTCAAGCAAGCCTAAGCCACAACCTGAACTTGTTGCCTGAACCTACATCCAAAGACAACCATGCCTAGATTTAGAGTTGTATCGAGAGACACAAAATACCCTAAGTATGCCTTTGGTTGGTGGACTTCCTTAAACCACTGCAAGTTTCACACCTCCCTTTTTCCAAGTTGAAGGTCTCCCTTTCCAAAGCATTAAGGAGCACTTCCTCTAGTAGAAAACTTTAGCTTCTTGCCAAATTTGGAAGCGTTTTGATAATCGCACTAAGCGTTCCTTTGGTTGGTTGCCTTTCTTAAACCACCGAAGGTTGAAGACCTCCCTTTTTTAGGTTGAAGGTCTCCCTCTCCAAATTATTAAGGATAACTTCCTCTAGTAGAAGGCTTCAACTTATTTTAAGATTTGGAAGAGTTCTAGGAACTGCACAAAGTGTTCCATTGTTGGTGGTAATCCTTAAACCATCGTCAATTGAGACCTCGATTTCTCGCACCTTATGCAATCATCTTAGAGATAACATTCAACTTATTGTTTTCGTATTATTGTATTTTTATATTATAGCTCTCTTCTTGAACTCGTATATACCTATTCGGATTAAAGGGGGGAATTTTGGACACCTAATTCACTAAGGGTTGGTGTGGAATGTGTACAGTCACCGAAGTCCAAGAGATCGCTTGGTATGTGAAGAATAAGGGTCACAAGGAAATGTATAAATGCACATTATTGCAAATCATTAATGTAATGAATTTTTATCTAACCTGTCGTCTTCTCCATGTGTGTGTTTAATAGACCCACATCCCCAACTGCTTGTATCCTGAGAAATATAGATCTAAGGTATACCACCTTGATACAATGAACAATCCTTCTTATGATGATCCTTGCCACATATCCAACATTGCAACAGTTCCCTTCCACTACCCTTATTTTACTGCTCTCCAGGACGAGATCCATGTCCCTTTTCTACTACATTAAACTTCTTATAAGGAACAAAATTTTCTTTCTCACCTACATCCTGAGGTCTGTTATGTAAAAATTAGTTAATATTATGTAAAATTTAGTTAGTGTAGTTTATTAAGCAAAAGGGCATGATCTTTGTTCACCAAGAGGCACCTAAGGTGGTATATAGCCCGGGTTTCTCACAAAAATGTAATCATCATTCAATTATTAATAACATATTTACTTATTTATGTTTATAACAATGTAAACTTTGAAACGGGAACTGATACTGTTACCCGTTTCGTAGAGATAGCAAAAAAGTGACCTGATTTTGAAAAGGGGTGATGCAGAACGAACATGTTTTTTTTAGAGCATACTTTTTGGCACTTTAATTTTTTTATGTACATTACGTTTTAGAATCGTTTTAGAATGGTAGTGATTTTCATGCTGATTTAAAAAAGCGAGTATTCTGCATCACCACCTTTTTTTAAAAGACCTATGTTTTGGCTTTAAATTTTCTGATGTATAAAATGTAAATAATTATTTTGTAAATTTGATCATTTTTGAAGTGGCTGTTTTCTTCACATTTTCTTGTTTTTTATTTTAATTTTAACTTTTTTTTTAGTGAGGTTTTTATTGTTTTGCATTTTTAAATCAGGAGGTCGATATTTAGAATTTTCGATATTCTACATATTTATACATCCTTAATTAATTTTTGAATCCACATGAAATAATTGTTTCTAAAAAACAATATTTTTTAACAATGGACATAAAAATAACCATTTTTAACATAAATATAACTAAAAAATTACATGTTTTGATAATTTTTTGCTAGAATTGACATGTCAAAATCACAATTTTTATACGATAATTTTAACCAAAAACAGTTAAATAATAGTTTTTTTTATGAATTTCATGTCAAAAAAATAATAATAATCATTTTTTTTCAAAAAATAATGATTAACTTAAAAATCAATGTGAAAATAACATATTACAAATATTGAACGTATAACAATCCTAATTGAGTGTTTATTATTCTCATAAAATGTCAAAGTCAAAACATTGCAAAGCTTGATTTACAAGCATAACTTAAATTTAATCAACAATGTCACGTAATCCAAACCCTTCATCCTCTAGAGTTTCATCATTGTCTTCTTCCACAATATTTTCTGTTTCCTTTTGCTCACTTTCCTCTTCTAATGGGTCTTTGATGTCTGCGAATCTCCCAATGTATGTCTTTCCAAACATTCCATGTAATGGTGGTTGGGGTTCCTTTGCCTTTTTTGCCACACGTGATTCACTAAAGTCCCCTTTATTCAACCCAATTTATTGCATTGCATCTGGAAGAAATTGAAGAACATTAATTCTTTGCTGAATGAAATTGCACTGTACTGGATCTTTTTCAATTGCAATGCATTTTCTTCCTTTTTGAAGGCAACATGCTAGCGTTGTACCTAATTATTAAGCACAAAAGAAAAAATGAACTAAATTAGTACAATGACATATTAATTAAAAAATAACATATTGAAATTCATTTCCATATAATAAAACTTACCTGAGCCAAAAAATAAATCCAGAACCCAATCTCCTTCATCTGACAAATGTCTATAAGATAGTTAATCAATAATTGTGGTTTTTGATAAATTTTAACTATCTCTCCTTTTGCTTTTGATTTCGGGAATCAACCAGCCACCAGCCGGGCGGGCGGCTAGTGGCTGGGTGATTCCCACCAGCCGAGCGGGCGACTGGTGGCTGGTTCATTCCCAGAATCACCCAGCCACCAGTAGGCCGGGCGGCTGGTGGCTGGGTGATTCCAGGAATCAACCAGCCACTGGTTGATTTCCGGAATCACCCAGCCACCAGCCGGGCAGGCGGCTGGTGGCTGGTTGATTCCCGGAATCACCCAGCCACCAGCCGCCTGCCCGGCTGGTGGCTGGGTGATTCCGGGAATCAACCAGCCACCAGCCGGGCGGCCAGCTGGTGGTTGGTTGATTCCCGGAATCGACTAGTCACCAGCCGCCTGGATGGTGGCTGGGTAATTCCGGGAATCAACCAGCCACCAGCCGCCCGCCAGGCCGGTAGCTGGGTGATTCCGGGAATCAACCAGCCACCAGCCGGGCGGCCAGCTGGTGGTTGGTTTATTTGGGAATCAGCCAGCCACCAACACTAGCTGGCCACTCAACTGCTGGCTGGTTGAATCCCGGAATCAACCAGCCACCACCCAATCGCCCGGCTGGTGGCTGGGTGATTTTGGGAATCAACCAGCCACCAGCCGGGCTGCCAGCTAGTGGCTGGTTGATTCCGGGAATCAACCAGCCGGGCAGCCAGCTAGTGGCTGGTTGATTCCGGGAATCAACCAGCCACCAGTCGGCAGCCCGACTGGTGGCTGGGTGATTCCAGGAATCAACCAGCGACTAGCTGGTGGCTGCCGCCCAACTGGTGGCTGGTTGATTCCACCAGCTGGCCGTTCGGCTGGTGGCTAGGTGATTCCCGGAATCACCATGCCACTAGTCAGGCGGGGGAATCACCCAGCCACCAACCAGCCGCCCGGCTGGTGGCTGGTTGATTCTGGGAATCAACCAGCCACCAGCTGCCCACCCAGCCGGTGGCTGGTTGATTACGGGAATCACCCAGCCACCAGCGGGGGGGCGGCTGGTGGCCACCCGCCGAGCGTCCAGCTAGCGGCTGGTTGATTCCCGGAATCAACTAGCCACCAACCGTCCACCCGGCTGGTGGCTGGTTGATTCCCGGAATCAACCAGCCACCAACCGGGTGGCCAGCTGGCGGCTGGTTGATTCTGGGAATCAACCAGCCACCAACCGGGCAGTGATTCCGGGAGTCAACCAGCCACCGGCCGGGCAGGCGGCTGGTGGCTGGTTGATTCCCGAAATCAACCAGCGACCAGACGCCCACCCAGCTGGTGGCTCCGCCCGGCTCGTGGCTGGTTGATTCCCGGAATCAACCTGCCACTAAACGGGCAGCCATCTGGTGGCTGGTTGAATCCCGGAATCAACCAGCCACCAACCGGGCGACTGGTTGGTGGCTGGTTGATTCCCGGAATCAACTAGGCACCAGTCGGGCGGCCAGCTGGTGGCTGGTTGATTCCTGGAATCAACCAGCCACCAACCGGGCGACTGATTGATTCCACCGCCCGGCTGGTGGCTGGATGATTCCGGGAATCAATGAGCCACCGGTCGGCCGGGCGGCTGGTGGCTGGTTGATTCCGGTAATCAACCAGCCACCGGCCAGATAGGCGGTTGGTCACTCGATGATTCCGGGAATCAACCAGCCACCAGCCGGGCGGCCATCTAGTGGCTGGTTGATTCCCGTAATCAACCAGCCGCCCGCTCGGCTAGTGGCTCTGCCCGACAGGTGGCTGGTTGATTCCCGGAATCAACTAGCCACCAACCAGCCACCCGGTTGATTCCCGGAATCAACCAGCCACCAACCAATCGGGAATCAACCAGCCACCAACCAGTCGTCCGATTGGTGGCTGGTTGATTCTGGGAATCAACCAACCACCAGTTGGTCGCCCGGCTAGTGGCAGGTTGATTCCGGGAATCAACCAGCCACCAGCCGGGCAGGCGGCTGGTGGCTGGTTGATTCCCAGAATCAACCAGCCACCAGCGGGGCGGCTAGCAGGTGGCTGGTTGATTTCTGGAATTAACCAGCGACCAGTCGGGTGGGCGACTAGTGGCTGGTTGATTCCCGGAATCAACCAGCCACCAGCGGGGCGGCCAGCTGGTGGCTGGTTGATTCCCGGAATCAACCAACCACCAACTGGGCGATCGGTTGGTGGCTGGTTGATTTCGGGAATCAACCAGCCATCAACCGGGTGGCCGGTTGGTGGCTGGTTGATTCCCGAAATCAACCAGCAACCAACCGGTTGATTTCGGGAATCAACCAGCCATCAACCGGGTGGCCGGTTGGTGGCTGGTTGATTCCGGGAATCAACCAGCCACCAACCGGGCGGGTGGCTGGTGGCTGGTTGATTCTGGGAATCAACGAGCCACCAGCTGGCCGCCCGGCTGGTGGCTGGTTGATTCCGGGAATCAACGAGCCACCAGCCGCTCGCCCAGCCGGTGGCTGGTTGATTCCGGGAATCACCCAGCCACCAGTCGGGCGGGCGGCTAGTGGCTGGTTGATTCCGGGAATCAACGAGCCACCAGCTGGCCGCTCGGCTGGTGGCTGGTTGATTCGGGGAATCAACGAGCAACCAGCCAGAATCAACCAGCGACCAGCGGGGTGGCTAGCTGGTGGGTAGTTGATGTCGGGAATCAACCAGCCACTAGCCGGGTGGCCGCTGGTGGTTGGTTGAATCCCGGAATACACCAACCACCAACAGGGCAATCAGTTGGTGGCTGGTTGATACCGGGAATCAACCAGCTATCAACCCGGTGGCCGGTTGGTGGCTGGTTGATTCCGAGAATCAACTAGCCACCAGCCGGGGAGGCGGCTGGTGGCTGGTTGATTCCGGAATCAACGAGCCACCAGTTGGCCGCCCGGCTGGTGGCTGGTCGATTCCGGGAATCAACGAGCCACTAGTCGCTCGCCCAGCCGGTGGCTGGTTGATTCCGGGAATCATCCAGCCACCAGGGCTGGTGGCTGGATGATTCCCGGAATCAACCAGCCAGCAGCTGGCCACCCGGCCTGTCGCTGGTTGATTCCGGGAATCAACCAGCCATTAGCTGCCCGGCTGGTGGCTCGCTGATTCTCGGAATCACCCAGCCACCAGCCGGGCAGAGCCACCAACCAGGCGGGCGTCTGGTCGCTAGTTGATTCCCGGAATCACCCAGCCACCAGTCGGGCGAGCGGCTGGTGGTTGGTTGATTACCGGAATCAACCAGCGGGAATCAACCAGCCACCCGCCGAGCGGCCAACTGGTGGCTGGTTGATTCCCGGAATCAACCAGCCACCAACCGCCCACCCGGCTGGTGGCTGGTTGATTCCCGGTAATCAACCAGCCACCAGCCGGGCAGTGATTCTGGGAGTCAACCAGCGACCAGCCGGGTGGGCGGCTGGTGGGTGGTTGATTCCCGGAATCACCTAGCCACCAGCCGGGCGGGCGGCTGGTGGCTGGTTGATTCCCGGAATCAACCTGCCACTAGTCGGGCAGCCAGAAGGTGGCTGGTTGAATCCCGGAATCAAATAGCCACCAACCGGTTGATTCCCGGAATCAACCAGCCACTAGCCGGGCGGGTGGCTGGTTGATTCCAGGAATCAACCAGCCACTAGCTGGCCGCTCGGCTGGTGGTTGGTTGATTCCCGAAATCAACGAGCCACCAGCCGCCCGCCCGGCCGGTGGCTGGTTGATGGGCGGCTGGTGGCTCGTTGATTCCCGGAATCAACCAGCCACCCTCTCGGCTGATAGCTGGTTGACTCCCGGAATCAACTAGGCACCAGACGGGCAGCCAGCTGGTGGCTGGTTGATTCCCGGAATCAACCAGCCACCAACCAGGCGGCTGATTGATTCCACCGCCCGACTGGTGGCTGGATGATTCTGGGAATCAATGAGCCACCAGCCGGTCGGGCGGTTGGTCGCTGGTTGATTTAGGGAATCAACCAGCCACCGGTCGGACAGGCGGCTGGTGGCTCGATGATTCCGGGAATCAACCAGCCACCAGCCGGGCAGCCATCTGGTGGCTGGTTGATTCCCAGAATCAACCAGCCACCAACCGCCCACTCGGCTGGTGGCTCTGCCCGGCAGGTGGCTGGTTGATTCCCAGAATCAACCAGCCACCAACCGGCCACCTGATTGATGGCTGGTTGATTCCCGGAATCAAACAGCCACTAACCGGTCGTCCGGTTGGGGGATGGTTGATTCTGGGAATCAACCAACCACCAGTTGGTCGATCGGCTAGTGGCAGGTTGATTCCGGTAATCAACCAGCCACCAACTGGTCGGAGCCACTAGCCGGGTGGGCGGCTAGTCGTTGGTTGATTCTCGGAATCAACCAGCCACCAGCGGGGCAGCCAGTTGGTGGCTGGTTGATTCCGGGATTCAACCAGCCACCAAATGGCCGCCCAGCTAGTGGCAGGTTGATTCCGGGAATCAACCAGCCACCAGCGTGCCGCATCGCTGGTGGCTGGTTGATTCCGGGAATCAACCAGCCACCACCCGGGCGGGCGGCTGGTGGCTGGTTGATTCCCGGAATCAACCAGCCACCAGCGATGCGGCAAGCTGGTGGCTGGTTGATTCCCGGAATCAACCTGCCACTAGCTGGGCGGCCATTTGGTGGCTGGTTGAATCCCGGAATCAACCAGCCACCAACCGGGCAACCAACCACCAACCGGGCAATCGGTTGGTGGCTGGTTGATTCCGGGAATCAACCAGCCATCAACCGGCCACCCGGTTGATGGCTGGTTGATTCCCGGAATCAACCAGCCACCAGCCAGGTGGGTGGCTGGTGGCTGGTTGAGTTAGGAAATCAACGAGCCACCAGCTGGCCGCCCGGCTGGTGGCTGGTTGATTCTGGGAATCAACGAGCCACCAGCTGCTCGCCCAATCGGTGGCTGGTTGATTCCGGGAATCACCCAGCCATTAGCAGGGCGGGCGGCTGGTTGATTCCGGGAATCAACCAGCCACCAGCTAGCCGCCCGGCTGGTGGCTGGTTGATTCCGGGAATCAACGAGCCACCAGCCACCGGCCGGGTGGGCGGCTGGTGGCTCGTTGATTCCCAGAATCAACCAGCCACCAGCCGGGCGGCCAGTTGGTGGCTCGTTGATTCCCGGAATCAACAAGCCACCAGCCGCCCGCCCGGCTGGTGGCTGGGTGATTCCCGGAATCAACCAGCCACCGGCTGGGCGAGCGGCTGGTGGCTCGTTGATTCCTGGAATCAACCAGCCACCAGCCGGGCGGCTAGCTGGTGGCTCGTTGATTCCCGGAACCAACCAGCCACCCGCCCGGAATCAACCAGCCACCCGCCCGGCTGGTGGCTGGTTGATTCCGGGAATCAACCAGCCACCAACGAGCCACCAGCTGGCCGCCCAGCTGGTGGCTGGTTGATTCCGGGAATCAACGAGCCACCAGCCACCGCCCGGGCGGGCGGCTGGTGGCTCGTTGATTCCCGAAATCAACCAGCCACTAGCCGGGCGGCCAGTTGGTGGCTCGTTGATTCCCGGAATCAACAAGCCACCAGCCACCAGCCACCCGCCTGGCTGGTGGCTGGGTGATTCCTGGAATCAACCAGCGACCGGCCAGCGGGCGACTGGTGGCTGGGTGATTCCCGGAATCAACCAGCCACCGGCCGGGTGGGCGGCTGGTGGACCATCCGGCCGGCCAGGTGGTGGCTGGTTGATTCCCGGAATCAACCAGCCACCAGCCACCCTCCCGCTTGGTGGCTCCACTCGGCTGGTGGCTGGTTGATTCCCGGAATCAACCAGGCACCAGCCAGTCGGTTGATTGATTCCCGGAATCAACCAGCCACCAACCGGTCACGCAGTTAATTCCCGGAATCAACCAGCCACCAACCGGTCGCGCCACCCGACTGGTGGCTGGGTGATTCCTGGAATCAACCAGCCACCGGCCACCCACCCGGCTGGTGGCTGGTTGATTTCGGGAATGAACCAGCCACTAGCTGCCCGACTGGTGGCTTGTTGATTCTCGGAATCACCCAGCCACCAGCGGGGCGGAACCACCAACCAGGCGGGCGGCTGGTCGTTGGTTGATTCCCGGAATCACCCAGCCACTAGCCGGGCAGGCGGCTGGTGGCTGGTTGATTACGGGCGGCTGGTGGCTGGGTGATTCCGGGAATCAACCGGCCACCAGACGCACAGCCCCCGCCGGGCTGGTGGCTGGGTGACTCCCGGAATCAACCAGCCACCAGTCACTCGCCCGGCTAGTCGTTGAGTGATTCCGGGAATCAACCAGCCATCAGCCGCCCGCCTAGCTGGTGGCTGGGTGATTCCGGGAATCACCCAGCCACCAACTAGATGGGCTGCCGTGGTGGGGCAGCCCGGAATCTCCCAGCCACCAGCCGGGCGGGCGGGCGGGCCACCGAGGTGGTGCCACCCTAGGCTGCGCCACCCCGGCGGCCTGCCCGGCTGGTGGCTGGGTGATTCCGGGAATCACCTAACCACTAGTCCCCTGCCCGGCTGGTGGCTGGGTGATTCTGGGAATCACCCAGACACCAGCCGGGCAGAAGGAATCTCCCAGCCACCAACCAGGTAGGCGGGCGGGCCGCCGAGGTGGCACGGCCTGGGCTAGTGCCACCCCGGTGGCCCACCTGCCCGCCCGGCTGGTGGCTGGGTGATTCCTGGAATCACCCAGCCACCAGCCGGGCGGGCTGCTGGTAGCTGGGTGATTCTAGCCGCCTGGGGGATTCTCGGAATCACCCAGCCACGAGTCGGGCGGGCGCGGGCGGCTGGTGCCTGGGCGATTCCCGAAATCCCCTAACCACCAACCAGTCGGGTAGGCGGGGTGGCGCGAATCACCCAGCCAACAGTCGGGCGAGCGGGCGGGCCGCTGGGGTGGCCCGGCCTGGGCTAGCGCCACCCTGGTGGCTCGCTCGCCTGCCTGGCTAGTGGCTGGGCGATTCTGGGAATCACCCAACCACCAGCTGAGCAGGCGGGCAAGCCGCCGGGGTGGCACAGCTTGGGCTGGTGCCACGCCGACGGCCCACCTGCCCACCTGGTTGGTGGCTTGGCGATTTCGGGAATTGCCCGGCCACCAGCTGCTCGCCCGGCTGGTGGATGGGTGATTCCGGGAATCACCCAGCCACTGGGCGGGCAGGCCGCCTGGGTGGCGCGGCCTGGGCTGGCACCACACCGGCTGCCCACCAGCCTGCCCGGCTGGTGGCTGGGGGATTTCAGGAATCACCCAGTCATGAGTCGTGCCACCCCGGCAGCCTGCCCGCCCACCCAGCTAGTGGTTGGTCGATTCCCGGAATTGCCCAGCCACCAACCGGGTGGGCAGGCTGGCCGCTGGGGTGGCGCCACCCCAGCGGCCCGCCTGTCCACCCGGCTGGTGGCTGGGCAATTCCTGGAATCATTTTTCTTTTGTATCTAGCATGTTATGGTTGAAAACATGTTGAATTTATATGTAGGAAAGAAAAACGATATCCTACCAAAAACATTAATGTGTTTTTTTCCTCATAAACAACTTTGTTTGGCACATAAAAATTTGGTTTTACTAGCATTTTTTAAAATTTTTGATAATTGACCCTAAAAAAAAAGCCATTGTTCCAGTATCATCACTTTCGTTTTTAAGCTATATTTTGCATGAAAATTTCGTAGTAAATTTCGTAGTCACTGCCATTTTTAAAACATGTTCAAAATTGACCCCTAAAAAATAAAATCATCGTTCCAGTATACACACTTTTCATTTTTAGCACTATTTTTGATGTTGTTTCGGGGTTTTTTTGCCAGAGTTCCCATTTTGAGTTTATAGTTCCCGTTTCAAAGTTTACATTGTTTTATTACGAAGTTTTCTACTTCATCTGGTATCAGAGCACATTCGCTCCTCGGGCTCTATTATTTTGCTGACCATCAGGCCCCCACAGGGTTTCCATAAAACAACAGTACATGTGGCTGTGCGTATTTTACCTGGAGTGATACGCTGGGTAAAAACATTGAACCATCGGCAGGTGATACACTGATACGTCAATAGAAGACTACGGAGGGTGATACGCTGATACATCAACAGAAGACTACAGAGGGTGATACGCTGATACATCAACGGGGAGGTCTGCGTCGTCTTTTTTGACCTGTAGTTCCATTGCGGTGGGTTCTTCCATTATGTGGCTCTGCGGTGATACGCTGAACCATCGGTGAAAGTTTCATCATTTCTTTATTTGCGGTGACCTGGTGATATCCGTAGTTTTTTTCCATTGCGGCAGGCTGCGGTGATATCCACTCAAAGGATTGAATGGTCAAACCGAACGTGACCATTCCGGGTGGACGTGACTGTCCGCGTACTAATCATATATATATAAAATACATAGCTTTAATTTAATTATAAGTTATAAGTTATATATAACGTTAAATTAATTAATTAAATTTTTTTAATTCGTTAATTAAAAAAAAAAAACTTATGTCATATAATTAAATTAATTAATTTAATTTAATTATTTAAAAAAAAATTAAGCTAGCAGACAAATTTACACCCCCATAAACTCGTTCATTGTCGATGTCAATGGCTGATTTCAATAAAAAATTGATTGAATTGGAGAATAGGATTACTAACCACTCTGATGATTTCAATAAAAAATTCGTTGATTTCAATAAAAAATTGATTGAATTGGAGAATAGGATTACTAACCACTCCGATGATTTCAATAAAAAATTCGCTGATTTCTAGAATAAGTTTAACGGGCACTTTGATGATATCAAGAGGCTTCAGGATACGACAAATCGAATAGAAATACAAATGGGATAGCACCATATCCAATCAGAAATGAATCAAAACCAGACCTTAACATTGCTGAACCACTTGTGTAGAAAGATGAATATTATACCCAAACAACTCCTCCAAGAAGATGAAGGAAATCAAGAGCACAACTCACCAGACTCAACAAAATCAACAGATTCTCAAGAAAAAGCTGAATCTCCAAAAAAATCAGCGACGCCCCACCAAGAAAATAGTAAAGCGAATTTTTCAAATAAGAAACTTTGGGATACATTTACCAATAAACATCCTTTTTTCACTCAACCATTAGCGACATATCAGAGAAGGGAAAAAGTTAAGATGCCTAAATTCGATGGAAACGAAAAATACAGTGTTGCATGGATAAATAATGCAGAAGAATACTTCGAGATTTACGACATCAACGATGATGATGAAAGGCTTAGGCACACATCCATGAAAATGGAAGGAGAAGCATCTAATTGGTATATGTGGTGGAAGAAGACGACAATTGCCATCAGTTGGAGGAAATTTAAAGATGCATTCTTTAAAATATTCCAAGGTGTAAGGGAAGAAGAGTTGTTTTCATCACTCATCAAATTACGACAAAAAGGAAGTGTGGATGAGTACACTCAAGAATGGGAAACCTTAGTGACACGAGTACCCGGGTTATCAGAGTCTTGTCTAGTTCAATCATACATATCCGGACTTAAAACTCATTTACAAGTAGAACTTGACCTTCATGACATTAAGTCAATAGAAGTAGCAAGATGAAAAGCAAAAACTGTTGAAAAGAAATTTGAACAAATACTGTGGTCAAAATTGGAAAAAGTATATTCAAGACGAAGAGTACCCCAGTCTATGGATTCAAATAATACAAGATATGTTCCACCACATCGTCGTGAAGGTGAAAAATCTAATGTGGAAATACAAAGGATAAAAGAAGGCAAATGCAAATGCTGTGGTGAGAAGTGGGACCCCAAACATAGGTGTGCTAAAGGAAAAGAATCAAAGAACCTATATAATTGTGAAGCAACTAATGATTCAAACAGTGAAGATTCTGATATAGAAGAAACAAAATATGCCCCAGAATTCTCACCAGAATTAGATGACGAAAGTATTCCACAAGTGTCACTATCAGCTATGACAGGTATATCACAACCTCAGACTTTAAAGTTGAAAGGACATATAAAGAAGAACAACGTAGTGGTTCTCATTGACTCTGGTAGCACCCACAATTTTTTAGATGCAACCGTGGCAAAGAGACTCAATATTTTTTCATTTCCCTTACCAAACATGAAGGTGATGGTAGCTAACGGTAAGAAGATTGAAAAAGTAGGGAAATGCCATAAGGTCAAATTGCAGATTCAAGACTTTAATTTAGAATCTCCGTTCTTCACTATACCATTAGGTGGAGTAGATGTAGTCTTAGGTATCCAATGGCTACGAACTCTAGGCACTTATGCTACCAACCATCAAGTACAATTCATAAGATTTAAATGGGGAGGTCAGAGGTACAAATTACATGGATTCCAAGCACCAGAGAATCAAATTGTATCATCATCTCAGATGATGAAGATGATTCGAAAAGGAGCACCTGCTTATGTAGTACAATGTCACCAATTAGAAACATTATCTGCAAATATGATCGGTGAAGAGTCACCAAAGATACACGATCTAATTCAGAAGCATGAAAAAGTATTTCAAGACCTACCTATGAAAATGCCTCCTAACAGGGAAATTGAGCATACAATAGAAGTCAAAGCAGGGTCAGACCCCATCAACATCAAGCCATACTGATATCCACATCACCAAAAAATGGAAATTGAGAGATTAATCCAAGAACTTTTAAAGTGTGGGATCATCTCGAAAAGTAAAAGTTCGTATGCTGCTCCAGTGGTATTGGTAAGGAAGAAGGATGGCTCATTCAAGCTATGCATTGATTATAGAGGATTGAACAAAATAACAATTAAAAACAAGTTCCCAATTCCCTTTATCGATGAAATGCTAGATGAGCTACATGGTGCAAAATACTTCTCAAAATTGGACTTAAGGCCATACTACTATCAAATCAGAATCAGATTGGAAGACATACCAAAAACGACATTCCGAACACACGAAGGTCACTATGAATTTAAAGTAATGTCGTTTGGGTTAACCAATGCACCAGCAACGTTTCAAGCAACTATGAACGAATTGTTTTGTCCACATCTTAGGAAGTTTGTATTAGTATTCTTTGACGATATTTTAATTTACAGTAAAACTTGGAAGCAACACTTACAACATCTGGATAAAGTTCTTACACTACTAAGGGAGCATCAGTTTTATGCAAAAAAATCCAAATGCACCTTCGAAAAGGAAGAAGTAGAATACCTTGGACACATTATATCCCATGAAGGTGTAAAGGTGGACCCTAATAAAATCAAAGCTATAAAAGAATGGACCAAACCTGTTAATGTATCCAAGCTAAGAGGGTTCTTAGGTTTGACTGGATATTACTGAAGGTTTATTAAAAACTATGCACATATAATTGCGCCTCTGACAAACCTTTTAAAGAAGAATTCATTTCTATGGGATGAGGAAGCATGAAACTATTTTGAAAAATTAAAGGAAGTTATGTCTAATGCCCCCGTATTGGCAACACCAGATTTTTCTAAACCATTTATCATTGAGTGTGATGCTTTCAGGTTCGGTATAGGTGTAGTGTTAATGCAAGAAGGGCATCCAATAGCTTTTGAAAGTAGGAAGCTCAATAAAAAAGAACACCTCAAGTCCACATACAACAAAGAAATTCTTGCTATTATGCACGCACTAGCTAAATGGAGGAAATATCTTTTGGGAAGTAAGTTCTCCATTCGAACAGACCATAACAGTCTCCAACACCTCCTTCAACAAAAAACACTTTCCGAAGAACAACAAAAATGGATTGAAAAAATTGCCGCCTTTGACATGGAAATACTACATAAAAGAGGAAAAGATAATGTAGTAGCAGATGCCCTATCCAGGAAAGACGAAGAACCAACACTACTTGCAATCTTGGTTTTTGTTCTTGAAAGGCTTAACGAGATTCGAAGTGAGTATGCCAAGGATCCAGAAATAATGGCGATAATCAATAACCTTCAAAACAACTCAAAATTTGAATGGAAGAAAGATATTCTATGGTACAAGGGAAGAATCTATCTAAATGCAAATTCCAAGTTTAAATCTAAAATACTCAAGGAGTCACATGATTCATCGTCAGCCAGACATGTAGGATTCTTTAAGACTTACTACAATGCACGCCAGTCCTTCTTTTGGAAGGAATGAGTCGCGATATTCAGAAGTATGTAGCTGAGTGTGACACATGTCAAAGGAATAAAAGTGAAAATATTATGACACCTGGATTACTTCACCCTTTAAACATTCCGAATCAGAAATGGGAAGAAATTTCGATGGACTTTATTGAAGGATTACCCGTATCTGAAGGCAAGGACAAGATTTTCGTAGTGGTCGACAGACTCACCAAATATGCTCACTTTATGGCAATAAAGAAATCATACTCAGCTAAACAAATCGCTGAAATATTTTGCAAAAATATATATAAATTACACGGTTTTCCGAAAGTCATTGTGAGTGATAGAGATGCCAAATTCAAGGGTAATTTCTGGAAAGAGTTGTTCAACCACATAGGAACCTACCTAAATATGAGTTCCGCTTATCACCCTCAAACAGATGGACAAACAAAGGTTGTCAATAAATGTTTGGAGGCCTACCTACGTTGCTACGCTACAAAAAAACAAAATAAGTGGGCTCAATGGTTGCATCTCGTTGAGTGGTGGTATAATTCTACTTATCATACGTCAGCAAAAATGACGCCATTTCAAGCTTTGTATGGATATGAACCCCCAAAATGGAAGGATCTAGCTATTATCGAGACAAATCTACCTGATGTTAAAGATCAACTAGAAGAAACCCAAAAAATCATCCAAATACTAAAAGAAAACTTGAATAATGTGAGGAATCGTATGAAGCAACAAGCAGACTGAAACAGAACCGAAAGAGAGTTTGAAGTCGAAGAATGGGTGTTTGTCAAGATCCAACCATACAAACAATTGTCCTTAAAACAGAAAGGAAAAAACAAATTGGCACCAAAGTTCTACGGACCTTATCAGATCAACAAAAAGATCAGCCAAGTTGCGTATGGTTTAAGCCTTCCATAGAAAAGTCGTGTTCACAATGTCTTCCATGTCTCCTACCTTAAAAGGGCACTAGGCAACCATCAATCAGCGCAAACAACGCTTCCATCCCTGGATGATGAGGGAAGGATCATTCTAGAACCAGAAGATATTTTATCTACTAGAGAAAGAAAGCTTCGACATCGTACAATCAAGGAATACCTGATCAAGTGGAAGGACTTACCCGAAGAAGAAGCTTCTTGGGAGAATGAATCATTTTGTCAACAACATCCATCGTTATGTATGCTTTGAGGACAAAGCATTCTTTCGAGAGGAAGGAAATGTTATGTAAAAATTAGGTAATATTATGTAAAATTTAGTTAGTGTAGTTTATTAAGCAAAAGGGCATGATCAAAGATCATGCCCATTCACCAAGAGGCACCTAAGGCGGTATATAGCCCGGGCCTCTCACAAAAATGTAATCATCACTCAATTATTAATAACATATTTACTTATTTTTGTTTATTACGAAGTTTTCTAATTCAAGGTCTTTCTTGCTTTGGTCGCCACTTTCCTTTAGTATTGTCATTCCCTTTCCAACCCTGCTTAGACTCGATATTACGCTTCGATTTCTCATAAGAGCGCTTCAACTTTGTAATGACTTCCTCCAGTGACCAAGCTGTAGGAATTTACAGGGTAAGTTCCTCAGATAGAACACCAAAGTACACTACTCACAAATAGATGACAGATCAATACACCAGTATTCTTGATGTGGTTAAAACCCTCAAAGAGGGAAACAGTCCACGACCTGATCCAATGTGGCCACTTCATGAAATTTACTAATGTAAAAGAAAGAAAATTTACATAAGATTCTCTAATGAACGTTCACCTTTTTTTTTTTTTTTCTCAGTAAATCTAGTCTATACTTTTATATTATGTACAAGAAAACATTACATTCAACGAGTCAGGTTGCCCAAGGCCGACTGTGGCGTATTGGGTTGGCATTTCACATCTCAGTGTTAGCCCTCGCAGGGGCGGCATTTCCATCATAGCATATCACACCATTGTTTTTCAGTTCATACAAAAACAACCCACGCAGGGGCATCTGAGCAAAATTCATCCCTCGCAGGGGCGTCAGTAGACTTATCACAGCACCCTTTCGAGGCCTACTGACCAGACCAACGCAAACATGGACATAAACATGAACTAGAGAGACACAGACAGAGACATATAACCTATACCAAACCCAGACAGAAACGAAAGACCTATACCAGACCTGAACAAGAGAGGCGGAAGACAAAATGGGCCACTGAAAGCTATTCCTCTGGCTTTTCCTCAATAATTCTGCACCATCCGTGGCCTTCTGGGTAGCCTTCCCACATTTCCATGGGGTTCTGCTTGGAGGTCGACGCCTCCTGCTCCTGAGGTCGGATAGGAGTCTGCTCCGGTTCCTTCGCTGGCGCTTCCTCTGTAGTTTCTGGTTGTTCGTCTGGGCGTTCCTCCTTGCTGCTTGAACCGTCCTCGCCTGCCTGAGGTTCCTCTGTGAAAAGAACCGATATATGCGCGTTGATGCGGGAATTGTCCCTCGTGCCACCAAGAGTGAAGATAACAGAACCGAACGCTGGAAGAGGGTGCTGTCCATCATTGGAATTGCCAGCATCCATGAATTGACTTGCCTGTATAGGAGTGGCCCCTGCCCTTCTATGGCAATAACAACAGCAGCAGTGGTGGTGGGAATCCGCAGCAGGGTGGCGTGAAGAACCTCCACGCACAGGACCCCTTCTGCTGAGCATCCTTTCCCTGGGTCGAGCCATGATTGCAGAGAGGCCGGTGGCTCGTAACAGAGCAGCGTTTGAGTGCTTGTCCGCCTTGAGTTGCCCCCCAACGGAATTAAGTCTTCTCCCAACTGTTCTGAAACAAAGCTCAACAGAGCAGAAACAACTGCCCACTGAATATACAAGCTTGTGATTTCCCTTGGCGTCTTGAATGCCGGCGAAGCCAACAAGATCTGAAGCCTGAAAGAGACGATAACCAACAGCGTCCTGAACAACGTGCTCCTCGCTTTGAGCATGTATCCGCAGAATTCCTTCATCCTTCTTAATCCTCTTGACATTCTCTCAAAACTCGTTCTTCTTAACTGCTCTCTGCAAATTCCCCATTTCGCCTTACGCCGCATTGAGTGCTCAGCAGGCGCGTCTCCTCTATTAACTCCTCGGCGGCAATGGTAATTAAATTCTCTGTTTGATCACGCGGGGGCACATGTCTGGCATGTGGCTCCTCACTGCCATTCATGCTGACACCCGCATCCGGGGTAACCACATCTCCTTGGATCATGCTTTCACATTCCTGGAGCTGGTGATTGTTAGGAATGATGTTCGTGTTTCCGAATAGGAGAGTTTGTTCATTCTCTACCCCAATGTTGGCCAAGAGGTCAGCTATCTTGTTGCCCTCTCTTTTTGTGTGGTTGAAGGAGATTGCTCTGTTATTGCGCAGCTCTTGTTCAATGGCATTCAGCCTCGCTTCTAGCCTCCAACTAGATGCTACTTTCCTAGCTTGAGAGCCGTTCTGTATGCGAGTGGCCATGTTTATAAGGATCTGGGAGTCGCCTTCTACAATCAAGGGTTGAAGATTGAGGTTCCGGGCTTGCAAGAGACCTTGCCAAAGTCCCTCTAGCTCTGCAGAGTTGTTGGTATCCCACCCCATGTTTCCAAAGTATATCTGCAGAGGAGTGCCTTCATGGTTCCTCAATATTCCACCAAATCCAGCTGCTCCAGGATTGCCTTTGGAGGCTCCATCAAAGTTGAGTTTGTATGAGTTTTTAGGAGGGGCTTTCCAGCGACTGTTGTCCTTGGAGTTGCTATTAGAGGGACTATTCTTGAGTATTTCTTGAGGCAGATGCAATTGCCAGTTGTCTAAAATGCTTTTTTCATTGTCTGTCGATGGGAGATCTTCCTTTGTCCATGATCAGAGCAGCATCGTTTCTTTGAGATTCCCATGTATCATGTTCCAAATTTCTTCAATAGAAGAGCGTTTGTTTTTAAAAATACGTTTGTTTCTTTCCTTCCAAACGTTCCATAAGACGATCCCCGGGATGATGTTCCATAAATGGTTGAGGAACTCGCTTTTGTAGGGGCTCTTTGGCCATTGTCTTATAGAATTAATGATGTCGTTTTCCCTTCTACAGCATCTTTGGCATCTGAAGCTCACCTTTTCCCATAGCTGATTGGCTAGAGGACAAGTATCCAGGAGGTGTTGAAGAGTTTCTTCGCTTTGAAGGCAGTTGTAACAAATAGAGGGACCATGAAAATTTCGTCTTCTTAGTTTATCCCAGGTGAGAATTCTTTTATGTCCTACTAGCCAGAGAAAGTAGGAGATTTTGGGCCATGATCCGAGATCCCATATTTTGCTCCATAATGGGTCTGGAGGAGTGGGGAATTTGCATATCAACTTGTAGGCTTCGGAGGTGGTGTAGGTCCCTTTGGGTTGGTATCCCCATCTGAGGATGTCATCGCCTTCATCCCTCCTTATGCTTCTTTTCCTTAACTCTTTCATCAGCTCTTCTGCCTCCCGAATATTTGTATCATTGAGAATTTGGTTGCTCTGTCTCCATTTTCTGAATCCATTCTCCATCTCCTGCGTCCAAAATTGTTGGACTTTTTCCTGCTGCTGCTCCTGCCTGTCTGGTATCAGGGATGGGTGAAGAACGCTAGTGAGCTTGGGCATTTGATTCCAGGCATCTGTCCAGAATCTTGCTGTGCGTCCATTCCTGATTTCCCAGAAGCTGTGCTGTTGAATTAGCTGATAGTGTTGATTGGCCGCTGTCCAGATTAGCGACCCTTTTTCGGTAGGAATAAGTCTGATGAGTTCTTCTTGAGGTCTGTTGTTGGCATATTTGGCTGCCCATATTTTTACCCAGGGCTTTTCTGGGTTGGTGATCCATTGCCACCAGATCTTAGCGTTCATAATGGAATTGCTGTGTTCTGGGTCCCTTAGCCCAATGCCTCCCTTGTCTTTGGGCGTGCATACCGTAGCCCATTTAACCAGGGCCCATTTACGATTAGTAGCCGAGCTGCCCCATAGAAAGTCACGCTGAAGGTTCCTGATTCTTTTTAGGACCCATTTTGGCGCTGCAAGGATAGAGAAAAGGTATAGAGGCATGGCCTGAAGGACAGACTTGATGAGCACCACACGACTGGCTAAGTTTAGAGATCTATAAGTCCAGAGGTTGAGACGGGAATCAAGCTTCTCTAGGAGGGAGCGCCAGGCGGGCTGCTTTATGGCTGAAGCAGTGAGGGGAGCTCCTAGATATTTGGAGGGGAGGGTAGCAGAAGGGAAGCCCAGAATGCGAGTGACAGCAGATTTGACAGAAGGGGATGTGTGAAAGAAGAAGATCTGCGATTTGGAGCAGTTGACATGAGTGCCAGAGGCTTCGGAGAAATCATGGAGAAGGGCTTTTAGGCGAGAAGCTTCCTGTACAGAGGGGTAGCCAAAAAGCATGGTGTCATCAACAAACTGCTGATGAGAAGTGGCTGGAGTATTGTGAACCGAAATGCCTTTAAGCTGATGAGTATGGAGGGCGTGCTTAATGTGTCGACCAAGACCCTCGGCCATAAGAACAAAGAGGAAGGGGGATAGGGGATCCCCTTGTCTGATACCTCGAGAGGGTTTGAAGGGGCGGGAGGGGATACCGTTCACAAGGATGGAAAAGTGAGTGGATGTGATTAGGCTCATAATCCATCGGATCCATATGGAACTGAATCCAAAAGCTTTTAACATTTGATGAATATAATTCCAACTGAGTTTATCGAATGCTTTGGAGAGATCCAGTTTGAGTATCATACCTGCTTGCTTTGAATGTTTGAGGGAGTGTATGATCTCGTGCGTGAGGAGAATGCCGTCCATTATTTGTCGACCTTCCACGTACCCTGACTGTTCCGGAGAGATGAGCAGGGGTAAAAGGGGTTTTAGCCTGTTTGCAATAACTTTGGATATGACTTTGTAAATGACGTTGCATAATGCAATGGGCCTGAATTTGTCAGGGGTAATGGAATCCTCCTCTTTGGGGATGAGAGTGATGAAGGTGGAATTGAGAGAGGGAAGAAGCCAGCGCAGGGCCCTTGATTCTTCAACAATCTACCAAACTTCCAGCTTTATCAATTCCCAAAATGTGTGAAAGAACGTGGTAATGAACGTTCACCTTACAAATGACCCTCCATGCTCTTTAAATAGAGATCATGGACCAATTGGGTTTTAAGCCACGAATCAGGTGTCGGTAATACCAAGGAGAGAATGAATCTCCGGATCACTTCATGTCTAGAACATATCATGACCATCAGATTGTAAGTTACAAAAAGTACATACTAAAGAAACACACTTTACCTAACTATACACTAGACCAAGTTATACTTAACTATTTCCTATGTCAGAATATCCTAACATCCCCCTTAAGAACAACTTGGGATAGGATTGAAGGATGTACAAATATGACACAATAGGAGAAGGAAGGAGGCATTAGAGCCTATCCTCCCTTAGTGACAACTTCCTGAACTCCAACCATAAATCAAAGTTTAGTAAACTTCGCCTCTATGAGAGCCTTTGTAAATATGTATGCAACTTAAACATTGGTTGAACAATATTGCACTTCAAGAACATGGTCATGAATGAGCTTTCTAATGAAGTGCATGTGTAGTTCAATGTGTTTGTTGCGCTGATGTTGGACTGGATCTTTGCATAGTTCAATGGCACTTTGATTATCACACCAAAGTGTAGTCGGATGTTGCTGCTGAAAGGAAAACTCTGACAGGATTTGACAAAGCCACAGGGCTTCCTTACTAGATTCTACGGCACCATGATACTCTGCTTCTGCTGAAGAAAGAGAAATGTCACTTTGTTTCTTGCAATCCCATGTAATAGGTCCAGAACCAAGAGTGAAGACATAACCTGCAGTAGACTTTCGATCATCAGGGTCACCAGCCCAATTGGAATCAGTGAAACCAACCAATAGAGGAGATGCTTCTGCACTGTAATGAATCCAAAATTGAACTTTACCTCGAACATAACGAAGTAGTCTTTTAGCTTCTTTCCAATGAATTTCATGTAGGTTTTTCATAAACCGAGAAATAAGGCCAACAAAAAAGGAAAGGTCAGGACGAGTATGGGTAAGATACAAAGGTTTTCCTACAAGCTGATGGTATAAGGTAGCATCAACTTCAAGGGAATTACAAGTGACTGAAAGTTTGGCTCCAGAATGAAAGGGAGAAGGGGATAACTTACAATATTCCATGTGAAAGTGGTGTAGAAGATCACAAGCATACTTGGACTCGGAAAGGGAAATACCTTCCTTGGATTGCAAGACTTGAAGACCAAGAAAATAATGCAAGTGTCCTAAGTGTGTCATTTCAAACTGCTTTTTAAGGTTGGACTTCACATGGTTTATAATGTTGGGATCACTAGTAAGCATAAGATCATCAACATAGAGAACAAGAAGGATAAAATACTTACCCACTTTCTTGGTGTAGACGGTATTGTCAGAATGACATCTAGAAAATCCAATATCTAAAAGAAAGCTATCCATTTTGGCATACCAAGCCCGAGGGGCTTGCTTGAGACCATAAAGGGATTTCTTAAGACGACATACAAGGTGTTGAAAATAGAAACAATAAACGCTAAATATAGAAGTGCTAAATTTAGCACTACTATAAATAGAATTTCGGGATACCTTCCTATTTTAGTTAGTCCCTAAATTAAAATAGAGAAGTAAAAATTTGAATTTGATCTTAGCAGTTGTTTGTAAAATAATTAATTAATTCATCTTGAGTTAATTAGTTGTAGAAAATCAAACATGAAGTCTATGTGGGGACATGCAACAGTTTCTCCATTGATTGAAAAATTTATCCATCAGTTAAAGAGATAAGGATTAGTTGTAATATTGAGTTGTAATTAGTTGGCTTAGTTAACTGAGTCAAGTCCAGTTAGATTAGTTCAAATAGTTTGTTGAACTAATTGTGAGTTCAGTTAGTTAATGCATGCATGCATGTAATCGCTTCACTTCAGATAATTGAATATTCTCTCATAAATAACTCATGCATGTCAGTTCAGACAGAGACCCAATTGAGATCAGATGGAGGGATAGTGTACTATTAGTTGCAGGAATATTCCATTGTGAATATCTCTTGCATGCATAAGGAATTCATTCCTTAGAGATTGCGCAGTTACTTATTTAGTTTAGTGAGTGTGTGTTGAGGCCAATCACATAGGTGGCATCATTGGACCCCAAGAAAAACTGCACAAGAAAATAGGAGGCTTGGAGGGCTGAGGGAAGGCATATCTAGTTTCTATTCAGTCTGTGAGCTGTATTGTTTTGATTGTAGAGAGAGAAGGATAACTTGCGAGATGATTCTTTTTGTAACTTGAACATATTTCCACTTGTATGATATTACAGAGATTGGGGTTTTAGGCTGAGGCTTTCCCCAGGTTATTCTTCTGTGTTCATGTGTGATTGATTTCTCCTTCTCAGTTATATGTGTTTTATTTGATCTTGCTCATATTTAATTAAGCTTCCGCAAAGTTTGTTGTAGAAGTAGATCTTTTATTTTGCTTTAGTATATTGCATAATCTGTTGATCTACAATGGGAAGTTCTACATGGTATCAGATCCAAGTTGATCAAAGCAAAGAACAATATACAAGAAGGGAGAAGTTCAAAGTTTGAGGTTCCTGAATACAGAAATCGAGTTCTTATCACATCTCAATTTCACCAATGGTGTTCAACAGTTTAAGACTCAAGTATGCCCTTGATGGTACCTCAAATTATATAGCCTAGAAGGATCACATGGAAGCAGTATTAGAGGATAACAGTTTAAAGGACTTCATTGATCAAGAAGTCCCCAAGCCGACAGCATCTGATGCTACAGAATTGGCGGAATGGAAGAAATGTGTGGCTAGAGCAAGGAGAATCCTCCTGGAGGGAGTTCGAGACCACATTGTCTCAAGCCTCCATGGGAAGGAGACATCATTTTCAATGTGGAAAACATTGAAAGATCTATATCAGAACAACAACGATCAGAGGAAGCTGGCGCTGAAAGACAAGCTTCGGAAAATCAAGTGTGAAAAGGGCGATACGATCTCTACATATCTGAACAAGCTCACCACCTGCAGGGATGAGCTTGGAAGTGTAGGGATCACAATTGCTGATGATGACATGGTGAGTCCTGCACTCCTCCATCTTCCTAAGAGATGGCATAGCTACCAAGACTTGGTTAATGGAAGAGAAAAATTGCCAGATTGGGAACGACTTTGGTAGGATCTAATGCAGGAGGAGATAAGAATAAGCACCAGAGATGGATCCTCATCAAAGCAAGATGAAGAGGAAAATCTAGCCTTAGCGAGTAAGGTGAGGAAAGGGAAAGGGAAGGCATCCCATCCCAAATCCGGTTCTTCCCATGGTGGGAAGAAGCTTGACAAATCGAAAGTGTGATGCTTTCATTGTCATGAAGTGGGCCATTATGCTACGAATTGTCCACAGAATAAATCCAAGAAGGGATCCTCGAAGGGATCTGATGGTGAGGCACTGGCCTCATAGTTTGAGTTGGATTTCTCTCTTATTGCATGCATGGTTTCATCCATGGTGGGATGTGTGTGGTATCTGGACAGTGGAGCTTCATTTCACATGTCAGGTGAAAAGAATCTTTTCAGTACCTTGGAGGAGAAGGATCTCCAAATGCGGATCGAGATGAGCAATGATGGAAAGTACCGTGTTTTAGGTGAAGGTACAGTTGTGTTTCAGAGTATGGAGCTCCTCTCACCCTGACTGATGTAAAGTATGTACTAGGTCTAAAGAAGAATCTTGTGTCCATTGCTATGCTAGAAGATAAAGGCTATGATGTACGCTTTAGTAAAGGAAAGGTATTCCTGAGGCATATCGGCACTGCACAGACCAAGCGAATTGGGATCCAAGTAAAGAATCTCTACAAGCTGGAGGTAGACGACTGTGCTGCATTGAGTTCCAAAGATGAGATGGTGTAGAGCCAAGATGTTGGCAAGCTATGACATAGAAGACTGGGCCACTTGCACCATGGAGCCCTGAAGATCATGTAGCAGATTTCTACCGGACTTCCCAAGGGAAAACTAGAGCAGACGAATACATGCAAAGGTTGTACCTTGGGTAAGTATGCGAAATCTTCCTTTCCAGATCGAGATAGTAGAGCTAGAGAAATCCAGGAGTGAGTTCACTCAGAGGTTTGTGGACTTTCTGTACAGCCTCCACCGTTAAACAAAGGTACTATGCTATTTTTATTGATGATTTTTCTCGTAGATGCTGGATCTACTTTATGCAAAAGAAGGATCAGACCTTCTTGAGGTTTTGTGAGTTTAAAGCCTTGGCAGAGAAAGAATCTGGAAAGAAAATAAAAGCCTTGTGTAGCGACAATGGTGGAGAGTATGTCTCCAAATAGTTTAAGGACTTCTGCGCTGTAGAAGGAATTAAACGGGAATTGACGACACCCCATAACCCATAGTAGAATGGGGTGGCCGAAAGGAAGAACAGATCGATTGTGGGAGCAGCTCGAGCGATGTTGCATGACCAAAGCCTACCACTACATTTGTGGGTTGAGGCATGCAATATAGTAGTATACTTGCAGAACAGAAGCCCGCACCATATACTGGGAATGAAGACACCTATGGAGGCCTTTTCCGGGAAGCGACCAAATGTGAGTCACTTCCGAATCTTTGGATCATCAGTTTACTGTCATGTGACCAAAGATGCCCGGAAGAAGCTAGATCCAATAGCTGAGTTGGGAATACTTGTGGGGTACACGGATACATCCCACAACTATCGAGTGTACCTGCCTACTAGTCAGAGGATAGTGGTACACAGGGATCTGAAGTTCGACGAGCAGAAAGCCATGCAAGTATCACTTGAGAGGGAGCTCAAGTTGCATGTAAAGGAGGAACTTTCAGTTCCTAAGGAGGATGAGCCTCAGATTGATGCGGAGCAGCCGCATGCAGAGGATCCGGGAGTGGAGACATCCACTCATGCTGAGACTTCTAGAGATGGGTGGAAATGCTCAAGGGAAGCTGACAGGTTGATGCTGGATGCGCGGGAGAATGTGGGACAACCATATTCTCAGCACAGACAGAGGAGGTCACCCGAGCGGTACACTAGGTACATGGCCCTAATTGAGGAGTGTGTAGAGTCCGAACCTTCTTCATTCGAGGAGGGAGTGCAACAACCAGTTTGGGTTGATGAAATGGTAGAGGAGTATGACTCTATCATTCGGAACAATGTGTGGGATGTTGTCCCAAGACCTTAGGGAAAGTCAATGGTGAGTTCCAGATGGCTTTACAAGGTAAAGCAGGCAGTTGATGGCAGTGTTGAGAAACATAAGGCAAGGTTTGTTGCCTGTGGTTTTTCACAGGTCGAGGGGATCGACTATGATGAGACCTTTGCCCTTGTAGCAAGGTACTTATCTATCAGATCGATGTTGGAACTATTAGCTCAGATGGGTTGGAAGATCCATCAGATGGATGTGAAGACAACATTCCTCAATGGGAAGATTGAGGAGGAGGTGTACATTGAGCAGCCAGAGGGTTTCAAGACCTTCGATCGTGAGTCGCATGTGTGCCGACTCAAGAGGGCTTTGTATGGGTTGAAGCAAGCAACCCATGCTTGCTACACCAGGATCTACAACTATTTTATCGGGTTGGGCTTCACCAAGAGTGAAGCAGATGCGAACCTTTACCACATCATGGTAGAAGGTAAACCATTGATCATTGTTATTTATGTCGATGATCTGATTTTGACAGGTGATGATCAACTGATCCAGTCTTGCAAGGAGGACCTTGCAAGAGAGTTTGAAATGAAAGACATGGGTCTTATGCACTACTTTCTAAGCGTGGAGGTGTGGTAGAAAGATGGTGAAGTATTTGTGTCTCAAGGAAAGTATGCCAATGAGATACTTAGGCGCTTTCACATGTAGAAGTGCAAGTCCATGCAAACTCCTCTAGCTGGGAACTGGAGGAAGGAGGATGCTACTTCAAGTGAGGTAGCAGCTGCTAATGTTTATCAGCAACTTGTGGGTTCACTTATGTATCTAGTGAACACATGACCAGACTTATGCTTTGCGGTGAACTAGCTGAGTCAAGCTATGGTTCAGCCTACCAAGATGTTTTGGAAGGCAGTGAAGCATGTGCTGAGATACCTCAGAGGCACATCTCAGTTTGGATTGTGGTACAGACGGATAGAGGGAGTGAAGCTTTAGGGCTTCACAGATGCAGATTGGGTAGGGAGTCCATCAGACCAGAAGAGCACTCCTGGAGGAATCTTCAACCTTGGTTCAGCTGCAGTTTCCTAGTATAGCAGGAAACAGAGGTCAGTTGTACTTAGCTCAGCAGATGCTAAATACATGGCTGCTAGTCAGGTTGCATGTGAGGCCATTTGGATGTGGAAGATTCTAGTGGGATTGTTTGGTCAGAGGATGGATCCAACTATGATCTACTACGATAATCAGAGTTGTATCAAACTGTTTGAGAATCTAATTTTTCATGACAGATCCAAGCACATTGATATCCGATATCACCATATTCGAGACTGTGTGGTCAAGAGGATCATGTTGTTGCTGTATGTTTCAATCGAGGAACAAGATGCATATATTTTGATGAAGGCATTGTCAAAATGCAAGTTCGAGTTCTACAGAGACATGATTGGGGTTACTGATAATCCCTTTCTTGTTGAGAGGGAGTGTTGAAATTAGAAACAAGAAATGCTAAATATAGAAGTGCTAAATTTAGCACTACTATAAATAGCATTTCGGGATACCTTCCTATTTTAGTTAGTCCCTGAACTAAAATAGAGAAGTAAAAATTCGAATTTGATCTTAGCAGCTATTTGTAAATTAATTAATTAATTCATCTTGATTTAATTAGTTGTAAAAGATCAAACATGAAGTCTATGTGGGGACATGCAATAGTTTCTCCATTGATTGAGGAATTTATCCATCACTTAAAGAGATAAGGATGAGTTGTAATATTGAGTTGTAATTAGTTGGCTCAGTTAACTGAGTCAAGTCCAGTTAGATTAATTCAAATAGTTTGTTGAACTAATTGTGAGTTCAGTTAGTTAATGCATGCATGCATGTAACTGCTGCACTTCAGATAACTGAATATTCTCTCATAAATAACTCATGCATGTCAGTTTAGACAGAGACCTAGTTGAGATCAGATGGAGGGACAATGTACTATCAGTTGTAGGAATATTCCATTGTGAATATATCTTGCATGCAGAAGGAATTCATTCCTTAGAGATTGCACAATTACTACTTCAGTTTAGTGTGTGCTGAGGCCAATCATTTAGGTGGCATCATTGGACCCCAAGAAAAATTGTGCAAGGAAATAGGAGGCTTGGAAGGCTGAGGGAAGGCATATCTAGTGTCTATTCAGTCTATGAGTTGTATTTTTTTGATTGCAGAGAGAGCAGGATAGCTTGTGAGCTGATTCTTTTTGTAACTTGAACATATTTCCACTTGTATGATAATACAGAGATTGGGGTTTTAGGCTGAGGCTTTCCCCAGGTTATTCTTCTGTGTTCATGTGTGATTGATTTCTCCTTCTCAGTTATATGTGTTCTATTTGATCTTGCTCATATTTGATTAAGCTTCCACAAAGTTTGTTGTAGAAGTAGATCTTGTATTTTGGTTTATTATATTGCATAATCTGTTGGTCTACAGTGGGAATTTCTACACAAGGCTGGAGTCCATTTGTATAAATCTAGGAGGTTGTTCCATATAGATTTCTTCGTGCAAGTTCCCATTCAAGAAGGAAGATTTAACATCCATTTGATGGACTTCCCATTTGAAAGAGGCAACAAGGGAAAGAACAAGGCGAATAGAGTTCATTTTGGCAATAGGGGAGAAGGTTTCAGTATAGTCAATGCCTTCAACTTGTGAAAAATCCTTAGAAGCAAAATGAGCTTTATGCTTATCGGCTTTTCCATCTGGTCCAAACTTGGTTTTGTAAAGCCATTTCCATCTAACAAATTTTTGTCCCTTTGGAAGAGGAGCAAGATCCCATGTATCATTTGCCAATAATGAACGATATTATTCATTCATAGTTGTGTCCCATTCTAGACGGCCTGAAGCTTATGCAAAGGTGTCAGGATCATAATTTGTTGAAGCTTGAGCCAATAAAGAAGAGGCTCTATCGAACTGAGAATGTGTACATCGTTGATCTGTAGGATCACCTACAAGAGCACTTGCTTCATCCCGAGTAGCACGAACCCGTTTTGGAAGCTGAGGAGCTAAAGGAGGATCCCAAGAATGTGGGGGAGGATTGTCATCCTCACTGTCACCATCTAAAGAAGAAATATATTCAGAATTAGAAGGGATAGAGAGAGGTGGCACATCCCCTGAATTAGGCCCGTAGGCCAATATATTTTCAACAAAATTTACATCTCTTCTAATGATAATATTTTTGGATTTAGCTGGAAGAAGTCTATATCCTTTGACATCTTCAGAATATCTAACAAAAATATATTTTTCACACTTAGGTTCTACGGATTTATATTTCTCATTGGGAAGATGGGCCCATGCTTCACTTCCAAAACACTAAAGTGACTTACATCTGGTTTAATTAAGCGCCATGCTTCTTTTGGAGTGATATTCTTTAAAACCTTAGTAGGAGTGCGATTTACTATGTAATTTGCATAGTTAATTGCTTCTGCCCAAAAATTAAGACTAAGCCTTGTATATTGAAGCATACAATTAGCCATTTCCTTTAAGGTGTGATTCTTCCTTTCATCTACACTATTTTGTTGTGGAGTATATGGAATAGTAGGTTGCAATTGATTTCCATGCTCAGTGAAAAAGTTGATGAATTTGTTGTTAACATATTCTCCACCATTATCAGATCTTAGCTTAAGAATTTGATGTCCAAATTGTTTCTCAACAAAGCACTTAAAGGCCAAGAACATGTTAAAGACTTCACTCTTGAGTTTTAAGAAGTATACCCAAGTGCATCTGGAGAAATCATCAATGAAAGTTAAGAAATACTTGTAGCCAGAGAATGAAACAATTGGAAGTGGACCACATAAATGAATATGCAGACGCTATAAAGGGGCTAAGGCGTGCCAAGAGGCACATTTTTCAAAACTATCTCGATGATTTCCAAGTACACATCCAGAACAAACACCATCTCTGCAAGATACCATAGGAAGACCTGTCACCATATTTTCTTTACATAGATTTTGAAGGGAGCGATAGTTTAAGTGACCAAATCGCTCATGCCAAAGTTTGCTCACTTCATCATTATGAGCAACAAATACCGAGGGAAGAGTTGATGAACCAAAGTTGTTAAACTTATACAACCTTGTAGAATCATCAACAATGCCAATAGCTAAAATTTGTCAGGGTCTCTTAGGTCCTGAATTACAACATCATGAGGTGAAAATTCAATGGTTTTACCTTCACCTGAATGAGTTATCTGATATACAGATAGAAGGTTGTAGGATAAGGTAGGAACACATAATACATCATTAAATTGACCATTGTCTAGATGAATAGTTCTAGTCTCTACAACACTAAGAGATCTATCATCACCAACATATATATATTTTTGGTGTTACAATCATTTAAAGAAGAAAACATGGCTTTGTTTTTTTCCATGTGATAAGAAGAAAACATGGCTTTTTTTTTCCATGTGATAATAAGCTCCAGAATCAATGAGCCACTCATGATAATGAGAAGAAGAAGATACATTTAACGCATAACTAGACCGGGATGCTTGACAACCACATGTAGAAAGTGTTATTCCTGAAGATGAAGTTGAAGTTGAAGAGTGCTCCAAATGGATGTTATGCTTCTTCATTGTTGCTTCCAAGGCTTCCATATTTTTAAAGCATTTGGATTCTAAGTGGCTATCACGATTACAAAAGCTGCAATGTCTATCACTCTTCTTCCCTTTGTTTTTATTTTCCTTATCATTTTGTTGAATTGATTTTTCATTTTGAGACTGAAATTTCTTAGGACCCTTGTTTGGTTTATGACCATTATTTTTAGGATGATTCTTCTTAGTATTCTTTGAATTTGGTTGATGCTGGGCTGCTAAGGCTTTCTTAGAAAAGTTTCCAATATTAACAAGACCAAGATGTAAGAGTTTTTCTTGTTCTCTTGTTAAATAATCACAAAATGCATCAAAAGAGGGGGACTTGTAGTCTTGTCCTTGAGAAATAAAGGCTTCTCTTGTAGAATGGAAGGTGGAAACAAACACAAAGTAGGTTGTTCCCAACTTAGTAAGAATGGAATAGATAAGGCTACCATATTCTTTCTTAACCTTAACACCTTCCAAGAGAAGTTTAAGGGTCTTGAACTTGGACAAAAAATATTCAATAGAAGAAAAATTATTGGGGTCCATCGTAAGCAACTCATTTTCGAGTTGATGGGCTCTAATTTCATTTTAAATTCCAAAAACTTTATTGAGATGTTTCATTGCTTCATCAGGGCTATCAAGTTCTGCGATATGGAATCTAAGGTCTGGAAAAACAAACATCCCTATCAACCCACGTGTTTGAGCTTTCTTATTTTCCCGTTTGGCTTGTTTATCTTTATCTTTAGGTTTAGACTTTCGGCCTAAGGCTATTCTATAAAGACCTTTACTTCTAAGTAAATCCTCCATGTAGGACAACCATTGGAAGTAGTTGGTGCTATCAAGAATAACTTGGCATGGACTTTCCATTTTAACATAAACTGAAGTTGTAGATGCTGAAACTAAGTGTTCCAATGGAAAGATATTGAAAAATTAGGCCGATTAAAAAAACCGGCTCTGAAAATGACTTCCGGATGAAGAAGTTATGGCTTTTTTTAAGAAAAGTTGTTGAAGATGCCGAAGAAGTACATGAATGTGTCCCCCCCCCCCTTTCCAAACTTAATTTAATTAGCTCACTTTTAAAAAAAATTATGTGACCCACTTTTATAAATAAGTGAAAGTCAATTTTACAATGGTACTTTATGAGTTGCCCACTAAATTGTAACTTAAATAAAAGATAAAGAGACTTTAGAATTATAAGTGACTCACGTTTTATAATGGGTGAGAACACTTTTACATAAAGTAACTATAAAACATAAGTTACATGTGCTTTTTGAAAAAGTAACTCAACAAAAATAAATACTTGAACCCAAGACCTCTATTCTCATCAAGTAACTTTGGACAAAGTGAGCTAGTTTAAAAGACTAGTATATTTTGGAAAAGAGGAAGGGTCTTTTTTGTTTTTGTTTTTTTTTGTTTTTAAGTCAATGAAGCTTTGGAGTGCATGCTTACTTGAGAAATCACTTTTTTCCTACAAAACAAAAAACCACACAACCCAAAACGGACATGCAAAAAAACCAAACCTTACGGCTTGAGGTCAGATTTAGCCAAAAACTAAATATTTTCTTCAATTTTTCTGAATTTCCAAGATCACACTAAGGCGCGGAGGAAAAGAGCATACACATGAGAAAAATCCTTCCTTTCTGTTTCTGATTTGCCCAGATCACACAGAGTCGTGAGGCAAAGAGCATACACAGAAATGAAAGGTATGGATATGGTAATAAAAAACAGAGAGATAAATAAACTGAAATAAATAGATAAATAAATAACTAAAACTGCAATAAAGATTGTATACCTCCAGAACTTAAAAATGACGTAGCTAGGGCTACCGGAAACCTTTTCGCGTGAAACAAAAGGGTTTACTCACTAGAACAAATTATCCTAACACAATAGAGCAGTCCTCTCAACCTAAAAGCGATCATAAACAATAGATTTAGGAAACGACAGTCGGATGCAGTTGTACCGACTTCAAATTTGGATCACCAACAAATGCGGCCCTCAAATAGCTCTGATACCATGTACGAATTTATAGGGTAAGTTCCTAAGATAAAACACCAAAGGACACCGCTCACAAATTGATCACATATCAATACACTAGTATTCTTGACGTGGTTAAAACCCTCAAAGAGGGAAAAAGTCCATGACCTGAGCCAACTCGACCACTTCAGGCAATTTATTAATGTAAAAGAAAGAAAATTTACATAAGCTTCTCTCATAATGGTCACCTTACAAATGACCCTCCATGCTCTTTAAATAGAGATCATGGATCAATCGGTTGTTAAGCCACGAATCAAGTGTTGGTAATACCGAGGAGAGAATGAACCATCAGATCAATTCATGTCTATAACATATCATGACTATCGGATTGTAAGTTACAAAAAGTACATACTAAAGAAACACACTTTACAAAACTATACACTAGACCAAGTTATACTTAACTATTTCATATGTGTCAGAATATCCTAACACAAGCCTTCATCATACTCAATTCGATCCTTGAATTCTAATGGCAATCCACTGATAAATCTCTGAAATTTTGTCTTATCATCCTTGAGGTAAGGCACATACCTCAACAACTCTAGGAACTTAGTCATATAATCCTTGTCTTTCATAGATCCCATCTTCAGGTCATATAACTCCCTGTCCTTACCGTCATAGTACCACTTTGACAAGTATTCCTTTTAGAAGAGTCTTTTAAACTCATGCCAACTCAACTCCTCTATCGTGATGTCCCTAACACACTTCAGATCGTTCCACCAAATGTTTGATTTCCTTTTGAGACTAAAAATATCTATCATGGCATTCATGTTCTCTGTATAATCACACAACTCAAATAAATTCTTCATCCAAAGCAACCATGCCTCTGCATCTTCTAGCTTCTTTAACTCTCCATCGAATGTAGGTGGCTTGGATTTCTTGAACTCATCTAGCAAGTATCCCCTCTCACTCCTCTTGTAAGGATGATAGCGATGATGACCATGATACATGTATGAATTAAAACTAGAATAGAACTCGTAGCCATTACCTCTCCTATCAGGTGTATCCAATAACCTACCATCTATGACTATGTCATCCTTGCCCAACGTGTGCCCTCCATGAGACCTGCTACCATATCCCCCATTAGTCTTATCCTGCTATCTATAACTGATCTATCATTATCCCTCTCTCTGTAAATCTGACAAACTCTGAAGGATAACTACACCGGCCTCTGCTTCTTCTTCCTGTGCCCTGGAAAACCTTTCTTGTGACTGAAAAAATCTGTCATTATCTGCCTTGCAACTTATAATTTCTTCGATTAAATTTCTCAAGGTATCTTCTATGTCAAGATAATACTCATCTTTGTGCTACTCATATGATCTATAAGGAGAGTCTCGTGAACTTTAATCCACCATTCTACTAGTCATATTTGATCCTCTTCTTCTTGCAAATATACCATGCTAGATAACCAAATATAAACATAATCAACATACCTCAGTGAAGTTCAGGGGAGGCTATCTCATCTGCAAAATCAATCCAGATTATCACCACACACACACACACATATACATAATCATATCAATATGTCAAAATCACGCATGATAATACTATCTGCATACAATGACCTCATGCATGAAAACCATAACCATGACAATGCTTGCATAACAATATGCATCTAACCCATTTAGTCCAAGTGTTTGAAGCATGCTCTAATACCACCCTGTAGTGCCCCACCCCACATTTACTCGCTTTTACGAGCCCTCTGGGTAAATGCGAAATCGAGTGCCACTATGACATGACCCGACCTCCTAGCTCTAGTTAAGGAAGTGGGGCCTACAACTGAGACTTATTTACCACAAACTGACATCCTACAGAGACTACAGATCACCTAGGAGCTGAAGAAACACCCCAGGTGGTAAATCCTTGAGCTAGAACTTTGCTTAAGTGACCTAGACTCCTAAATGCACCCTTGTCACTACCTTCATGTGGTTGAAGGCCTCCAACCACAATCACAAGCCTTTCCCCATACGGTTGTGACCTAAATTGCTCAATTCAGTGCCTGTGATCCTGAGACTTGAGCCACAATTCCAGGCCAGCCTCTAGACCCCTGCCCAGAACTTCCTGAGACTTCTCAGAATGATAAACGACATAGGGACAATGCTAAACACACAACACTTAAACAAGAACTTGACTTAACCAGGCCTAACCATGATATTCATTTCGTCAAACATATGGTGAACATGTAAACTACAAGTCATGAATGCATATCTGATCATAGGAGTTTGAAACTTATCTGAGAATCACCAAGAAGTTCTAATTCCCTCTCATAATAATTTCAATAACACTTGTTAGCCCATGCATTCATTAACCATCAAATACTTATCAAATCCTGAACAAGACATAGCTAGAGTACATTGCAAATCCATGCTTATAACTAGCATATAACCAAATTATTAACCATGACATAACAACCATCAAATCACCATAATAACAAGTACAAGTTCTCATAGATTACAATAGGAAAATATCTCTTATTAACTTATGCAAAATCCAACCAAGTCAGGAACTTCCAAGTACCACCTGACCATAGATTGGGCTGAACTAAATATTTCTTTCATCTAATCACCTTCGTGCCATATTCCAAGCATAAATGTGGGATATCAAGACATAAACAACTAGGGCTTCCTGGAGGTTAAACCACCTCCACCCTCAGGCTACTATGATCGAGCCAAAACCGATCAAGAGATCATAATGCCCAAAACAAGCTTGGATGCCTTAAAGTTTCTTCACCATTACCTTGAGGAATTTTCTTCTCTCCACCCATTTGTTGAGGGATTACAAGAGATTGAACCACCTCCACCTCCTTCCCTTGGGAATTTTCCTGAGACCACCTCACTTGGTTCCAAAACCTTCTGGAAATCCAAATCTCAACCAGAAAAGAATCCCATCACACCATGACTATCCGGAAATGGCAAGGCAAGGTTGAAACCATTTTCAAACTAGGGAAAACCCATGCCAACAAAAACAAATTGTTGGGTTGTGTTATATTCTTTCCACGACTAGCCGACATAGTTAATCGAGGGGTTAGAAGGGCGGCAAAGCCCCACCTTCGTTGCGCCGATTGCATAGCCGGGGGGGTTCATAGGGGGTTTGAGGGGTGTAGGTAACCCCACTTTATGGGGTCCGAGGCAGCACCCTGAAAAATTTTGGTTTTGGACCCTATGTTAGGTTCGGCGGACATACCTATGGTTTTGTGCATGATTTTCGCACATGGTTTTGGACGCGATGGTTTTCGGTCCATGGTTTTGGACGTGATGGTTTTCGGTCCATGGTTTTGGACACGATGGTTTTCAGTCCATGGTATTGGATGCTTCGACATGTATAAATATGTATTGTAACATTGAAAGGAACATAATGAAAAATCAAGCTGGTAGTCTCGATTTTGGGATCCAGGGGAAATCTCTGTGTATATGTGTTTTATGTGTTATGCTCTCGCATTGTTTATTTTCTGTGTTTCAGAATTCGTATGTAGGTAATTTCTGTACGGAGTTAAAACCTACATTTGTTATCGGAGTTGTTTTCGCTTCAAGGGGACGCCTTTGTTGCTGAGGGGTTTCACTCGGGCCTGTGGTAGACCCCATTCAATGGGAGATCTGCAGGATCGATTCTAGTGGTGAAAGAAGATGGCGAGCAGTGGAAAAATAGAGATCGAGAAATTTAATGGTCAGAGTTTTGAGTTGTGGAAACTCAAGATGGAGGATCTGTTAGTGGATAAATATCAGTGGATTGCGGTAGATTCGGGTACTAAACCAACGAGAGTGTCTGATGAAGAATGGAAGAAGTTGGATTGGAAGGCAAAGAGCACAATACGATTATGTGTCTCAGATTCAATATTGTTGAATGTATCAGGGGAAGCTACGGTGAAGGCTTTGTGGGACAAGTTAGGGACTTTGTACCAATCTAAGTCTCTGGTGAATAAACTGTTCCTATGAAAAAAGCTGTATAACATGAGGATTAAAGAAGGAGACTCGGCGACAGAGCATCTAAATGCATTTAATATTGTGGTAAGTTAGTTATTGTTTGTTGATATCAAAATTTTAGAGGAAGATAAGTGCATTTGTTGTGTTCTCTACCAGATTCGTGGGATAGTCTGGTTATTGCAATAGGTAGCAATGCAACTGCCTTGTAGTTTGATGAAATAGTTTCATCCTTGCTGATGGAGGAGATGAGATGGAAAAATATGGAGAGCCAGAATGGTGATGCCTTGTCTGTACGAGGACGGTCCCAGAACAAAAACAAAAATAAGTCATCGAGTGGGAGATCTAAATCTAGAGGGAGATATAAATCTCCAGGAAAGCCTGTAAAGATGGTGTGCTCGAAATACGGAAAGGAAGGGCACTACAAAAGGGACTGTAAATCTAAAGCTCCTGACAAAGAAAACGGATCTGATGATGCTCCTTCTGTAAAGGCAAAAACCACCTTAGATGAAGGTGGGGATGTGTACTTGGCTTCTTCAAGTACACATGTAGATCATGAGGCATGGTTGATTGACTCAGGTGCATCCGTTCACTTCACTCCCCATAGAGAGTGGTTCTACGAGTATGAGAAATACGATGGTGGTGATGTATTCTTAGGGGATGATGGGAAGGCTAGAATCGTTGGTCGCAGAAAAGTAAAGTTGAAGTTGCAAGGTGGAAGGGTTAGAACACTTCCGGGTGTTCTACATATTCCTACATTGGCCAGAAATCTGATTTTTGTAAGCAAGCTAGATGATGCAGGTGCAAAAACAATGTTTGAGAAGGATACCCGGGAGATGGTTCGGGGAGCACTGGTATTGATGTGGGGAGTTCAGATTGGAACTTTGTACAAGCTGCAAGGTAGCACTGTTGTTGATGGGTGCAACAGTTCTGTGGTTCCTGAAAGTGGAGCAGAAAATCTAGTGGTCTCTAGAGAGAAGACCATGCTATGGCATCAAAGGCTTGGACATATTGGAGAGAAGCACCTTCGAATACTTCATGGTAAAGGTATGGTAGAAGGTATGAGTAATAGCTCTATGGATTTTGATTTCTGTGAAAATTGTGTATATGGGAAGTAGAATTAGGTGAGTTTCCGCTCTGGTGGTAAGAGGGCGAAACAGATATTAGAGCTTGTGCACAGTGATGTGTTTGGACCTCTAAAGGTTCCATCACTGGGTAAGTCTGTGTACTATGTATCCTTTATAGATGATTTCTCAAGGAATACATGGATATATTTCCTTAAGAAGAAATCTGAAGTCTTTGACAGGTTTAAAGAATTTAAGGCTTTGGTGAAAAACTAGATAGAGAAGAATATAAAGGTGTTGAGGACAGATAACAATGGAGAGTTTTGCAATAAGGAATTTGAAGAATTCTGTAAGAAGTGTGGTATAGCACGACAGAAGACTACTCCATACACACCTGAGCAAAATGGAGTTGCAGAAAGAATGAACAAGGCATTGATGGAAAAGGGCAAGAAGCATGCTCAGTGGTGCTGGGTTTGGACAGGAATTCTGGGCAGAAGCGGTAGAGACAGCATGTTACCTGGTCAACATATCACCTTCATCAGCGTTGGAGGATAAGACTCCACAAGAGGTATGGACTGGTAAGAAACCCTCTCTTTCACATCTGAGGGTATTTGGATGTGATGCATATGTACATGTTCCAAAGGAGAAACGAACCAAGTTGGATAGTAAATCTGAAAAGTGCATCTTGATTGGGTATAAGGATGGTTTAAAGGGTTATAAGCTTTGGAACCCAGTAACAAGGAAGGTTGTGTACAGCCGAGATGTGGTGTTCAGGGAGGTAAAATATGTTATTAAATATGAAGTCCAACCCAAGGAACCTGAGAAGATAGAGTTTGAGCTAAAGGAGGAAGAATCAGACTCTACAGCAGAGGAGGAATCAGAAGATGAAGAGCCACAAACTCTGGCTGTGAGAAGATCAGTCCAAAAGAGAAGGCAACCAGAAAGGTATAGTCAGTCTGCTTTCTGTTCAAATTTTGCTTTATCTATTACTAATGATGATCCCAGAACTGTGAAGGAAGCAGTAGATTTAGAGGATGGAAAACTCTAGAAAGAGGCCATGGTTGATGCAATGGCATCTTTGCACAAAAATGAGCCTTGGGATCTGGTGGAGTTGCCGGCTAGAAGGAAACCCATTGGTAGCAAATGGGTGTTCAAGAAGAAGAAAAATGTAGAAGGAAAGGTGGAGAATACAAAGCTCGATTGGTAGCAAAAGGTTATTTCCAGGTGCCGAGAATTGATTTTGGTGATATTTTTTCTCCTGTTGCCAAGGTAACTTCTATTAGATTATTTTTATCTGTTGCTGTAGCTTTTGATTTTGAGGTAGAACAGATGGATGTGAAGACAACATTTCTTCTCGGGGATTTGGAAGAGGAGATCTACATGAAGCAACCTGAAGGCTTTGCGGTGAAGGGTAAGAAAGAACTGGTATGCAAGTTAAAGAAGTCTGTATGGGTTAAAACAATCACCAAGGATGTGGTATCAAAAATTTGATACATTTATATGGGGACTTGGCTTCACCAGAAGCAAAGAAGATCACTATGTGTATTTTAAATTAATTAGTGACTGTGTTATTTATCTGGTCTTGTATGTGGATGATATGTTGCTGGTTGGAAATGACAAAGAAATCATCTGGGATTTGAAGACCCATTTGTCCTCTAAATTCGACATGAAAGATCTTGGTGCTGCAAACTATATTTTGGGCATGGAAATTAAAAGAGATTGGACAAAGAGGAAGCTTTGGTTAAACCAAAGGAAGTATGTCGAGACAATATTGCTGAAGTTTAATATGCAGGATAGTAAACCGGTGAAGGTTCCTATTCCTGTAGGTGTAAAGTTATCTGCTGAACAGTGTTCCAAGGCATAAGAAGAGGAACAGGACATGTCCCATGTTCCATATGCAAGTGCAGTCGGTAGCCTGATGTATGCGATGGTATGTACTAGACCAAAAATTGCACATGCAGTGGGAGTATTGAGCAGGTTTATGTCAAAACTAGGGAAGGAGCACTGGACAACAGTCAAGTGGGTTTTCAGTTATTTTCGTGGTAGCAGTTATTATGGTTTGTGCTACCAAGGAAGACCAGGATTGGACAGAGTGTTGGATATTCGTGGCTTTGTTGATGCAAACTGGGCTGGAGATCTGGATCAGAGAAGATCTACAAGTGGGTATGTGTTTAACATATTTGGAGGTGCAGTCAGTTGGATGAGTAAGAAACAACCTGTAGTGGCACTATCAACTACAGAGGCAGAATACATGGCAGCCACTCATGCAAGCAAGGAAGTAGTTTGGTTGCAGAGATTGTGTTCAAGTATGGGGTTAGTATAGGGAGCTATAAGGATATACTGTGATAGCCAAAGTGCAATTTTCTTGGCAAAGGACCCTGCATATCATTCAAAGACAAAGCAAATTGATGTTCAATATCACTTTGTGAGGGATATGATAGAAGACAAAAAGGTATTGCTGGTAAAGGTGGACACTTTGAAGAATACTACAGATGCATTGACAAAATCTGTGAGCTCTGAGAAGTTCTCTTGGTGTAGAGAAGCAATGGGCATTGCAGGGCTGGATAAATGACTAAGCTTTCTTGTGGCCCCCTATGGAAAGAAAACAACAAGTGGGAGAATGTTGGGTTGTGTTATATTCTTTCCACGACTAGCTAACGTAGTTAACCGGGGGGTTAGAAGGGGGGCGGAGCCCCCCCTTCGTTGCACCGATTGCGTAGTGGGGGGGGGGGGGGGGGGGTCATAGGGGGTTTGAGGGGTGCAGGTAACCCCACTTTATGGGGTCTGGGGCAGCGCCCCGGAAAATTTTGGTTTTGGACCCTATGTTAGGTTCGGCGGACATACCTATGGTTTTGTGCATGATTTTTGCACATGGTTTTGGACGCGATGATTTTCGGTCCATGGTTTTGGACGCGATGGTTTTCGGTCCATGGTATTGGATGCTTCGGCATGTATAAATATGTATTGTAACATTGAAAGGAACATAATGAAAAATCAAGCTGGTAGTCCCGATTTAGGGATCCAGGGGAAAATCTCTGTGTATATGTGTTTTATGTGATATGCTCTCGCATTGTTTATTTTCTATGTTTCAGAATCCGTATGCAGGTAATTTCTGTACAGGGTTAAAACCTACACAAATGAACCAAATAAACAAATTCATGTACCATTCATTCACACCTCATCTAGGAAATCACACTTGCAACTTGTTACCTACAAAATCCTCCTGCTGAATCTACTTGATCCAACCTTCCTTGATTGTCCTTTTCTTTCCTTGTCCTTCCTTTACTTTCCTTCCTCCAATGTTAGAGTGCTTCAATAATGCTCTATGTTTGCAAAATTATGAGAGAATAGAGAGAGCTCCAAAACTAAACTAACAAAATCTAAACAACAAAAGTTGTGAACTAATCCTTAGAAGCCTTTTTATCATTGAGGCCCCTATTTTCTTCATTTTTCTCTATTTTCCTCTCATGAAAATATGTGACCTTTCAACTCCCTTTTCTCCTATTTTCCTTTATTCTCATAAATAAAATCCAATTAATGTCTCTTTTCCAATTTCCTTAGCCATAATAAACCGAAAGTGACACCCACTAGAATGTTTTGCCCAACATTCAGCTTGGAATACGTGTCCCGTGACCTTGGTCTTATTTTTCCTTTATTAACTTTATTACATGAACTTTTTGTTGGAAAATCAAGGATATTATATTAGGGTTTGATTCTCCTCTCTTGATAATTACTTGTGAGTGTGTTGGCTTCTTTTACTTCTTTATTATCTTATCTTTCATCAAACAATTATACATACATGAATATCACAAAACAAGAGACACAAGATATAGGCACATGCTAGGGAAAAACCCCCCTCGAGAGGGGAAAACCCAATCAAGCTAATTATTCCTTTCAATGGTATTCTTTGAGACTTTTACCCTAGACCAAGGCTAGACTTTCCCTCCACACCATGTCAGCCTCCAAGATCTTCGACCCCTTCCAGCAACTTCAACTAGGTAGCAACTTCCAGTAACATGTAGCTTACGGAAACAACGAAATCTTAGAAGAATTCCATTTCCCAACCCAGACCACGAAACAGACAGAGAGAGGCACCAAAAGTTTGATTTTCCTCTTCTCCAAAGACTCCCCCAAACTCGCACTTCTTTTGTCCTCCTGACAACAGACTTCCCACTTCACCAACTCTTCTTGAGATATCGAACTTGCTTGAGAGTGAGTGCTCCAAACAACTTTGACCTCCTTCAATATATAGGCTTATTGTGGGTCAAATGGGGGTCCTTAGGCCAAATTGATCTTCCTTAGGCCGACATGATGTGGAGGACACATACTTCATATTTGACTTGATACAAAACCTTTTTGCATGATCCAAAAGCCCAATAAGGGTCTCTTTGAATGTACAATGACTCTATTAACTCAACATTAATCCTAGGAGTCCACAATGGGGAATTTGACTAATATAATGATGACCCAAGCATGAAACCCATGCTTTAATAAGTCGTTGTTACAATAATAAAAATTCTAGATTTTAGGCATCTGTGATTCATTTCTTTTGAGTTTTGTCTTGGAGTATCCACAGTAGAAACCATGTTTGTCAACGTTTCAAATCCCAACAGGGATCCATCATCAGGACCAATCTGAATGATGATAGAAGAAGAGCTTAGTGATAGGATAAATAGTTAAAAGAAAATTTTTTATTTTTTAAGGAGATGAAGGTCGTTATTAATTTAATTTATTTTATTTTATTTTTTTAAATAACTATTAAAAGTTTTTTATTATGCTATTTAAATAAATTTCTTCTTATTTTTTTTTAATAGATTTCATATTAGCTGAATATTGTAATTAAACTAGTTAATTAATTGAAATGGATTTTATATAAAAGAAATTAAAATATATTTTAATTATAATTATAATTATAATTTATAATAATTATTAACAGTTTATTATAATCTTTTAGTAAATTGTTTTTAATTTTGTTATTATTAATAGATTTTATATTAGATGATGTGATTAATTAGTTAATTAATTGAATAGATTATATATAGTTTTAAATTTTTAGTTTTTTTTCCCGGAAAGAAAAATTGTAATTTTCATTAACATAGAAAATTACATGTTGTAAATGCCCTTGGCATATGTTGTAAAGTGACCGTGGTCATCTGTGGAATGTTGCAAAACTGATAAAATACTTACAAAAAACCCTGAACGGGTATACTGATAGAGTTCATATACAAAATTAATTACATATCCAAAAACTGTTCATATATATTAACAAAAAAGTGTTGAAACTAGGGCCTATCTGCCCTCTCTATATCTTGGTCTATATACGGTCTATGGTAGTACTGATAGACCTGTTCAGGGGTATGCTCTCTGATCAACCATTCTCCTCGAGGATGATGCGTTGCCTCTTTCGATAACCTGTCCGCGGCTGCATTACGTTCCCTGTAGATATGAGTACAAGAAACAAGATCAAATTGTGATTTTAAAAATAAAACATCATCCAAAATTGTTCTGAGCAAATATGCATGGCATGTTGTAGTGCAATTGAACTAGTTTATGACCATCTTAGAATCCCCAAATATATGTAGTTGTCTGCAATTTTTGGAAATAGCGAAATGTAACAGATGGCAGAGGGTCATGAGTTCAGCGTAATTGTTAGTGCCATCTCCCAGCCCCAGGCTGATATGGTAATAATGTAATTCGGATATGTGTAGTATGATGCCTCCGCCGCATCCCTGTTCTTGAGCTGCTCCATCGAAGTAGGCCCAGGGTTTCTCTCTATCTATAACTTCTGGTATAATGTGCCTTGTCCAGGCGACCTGTGTCTCCTCTGGGATTTCAAGGTAGCTCTTACAAATCTTTGGAATAATCTGAGCCCAAACAATTTGTTTCCCCTGAAAATATTATTGTTTCTGCAAATCCAAATGTGCCAGGACACTATGAGAGGCAGGTTCCGAGTTTTTGGGTGTGTTGCATTGTCCCACCAGTTGTTCCAGGCCATATTCGTGTCATCCCCGATCCATGAATAAGATATCTTAAGAATCTGAAGGACTTGTGCCCAGACATGTTGAGTAGTTGGACAAGTGAGGAAAAGGTGTTTGGTGGTTTCCTCCTCTTCTTTGCAGAGAACACACCATGTAGGTCCCGGGAATGCCCATTTCCTTAGGTTTGTTCCAGTCAGGATTTTGTCCACAATGATGTTCCACATGAGTAATCGGGTACGTGGAGGACCATGTAGCTTCCAGATATTCCGCCACCAGCTTTTCAATACTTCTGGTTTGTGTCTTGCATGTATTGTTATATATCCATCCTTTGGGGAATAGGTCCCATTCTGTGCTAGTCCCCAGAGCAGCTCATCTGGCTCGTCCCTTAATCTCACATGAGATTCTGATAAGGCCATCAAATAGGTCCCCCACTCCATGTGCCACCGAGCAGGGATATCTAATGTCGTCCCTGATAACCAAGCTTGCTGATATATAGTTGTGTTTTGGGGGTCCCCTATATGTGCTATGTTGTAGATAGCCTTTTGGTTCAGGTTGTCTATCAGGTCCAGTGGGAGAAGGTGGGAGTTTCCGCAACCAATCCATGGGTCAATCCCAATACGAGCAGACCCTCCATTGCCAATCCTCCATATGAGTCCCCTTCTAATAGTGGGGAGGGTATTTAACACTGCCCTCCAGATAACTGATATACCCTTCCTGTTCCAAGTTGGTAGTCTAAGCCAGTCCCGCACTGAGATCGGCCAGATGTATTTGTATGTGATCACTTCTGACCAAAGGCTCCTTTGCTTCAGGAGTAGCCATCCCAGTTTGGCTGCAAGAGCCTGGGCAAAAGCAGATAGGTTTTTCAAGCCCCACCCACCCCATTTTTGGGGATAGCAATGCTGCTCCATTTGACCCAAGCATATAGTTTCCCCTCTTTATTCCCCTTCCATAAGAAATTGCAACATATTCTCTGAATCCTTTGTATAATTCCTTGTGGGATCCAGGCCAAGGACATCCAATAAACCAGTGTGGCTTCTAGAACTGTTTTGATAAGCACCAATCTGCCAGCCCTGGATAGTAGTTTGTGGCTCCATATATTTAATCTTCTTTCTATCTTTGCGATCAACCAAGTCCAGTCTGCTATTTTGTAACCATCTGATTTTATCCTAAATCCCAAGTACTTCAATCCTTCCTCCAGGATCTGAATTTGAAATGGGAAGTTTTGAAGAGCAAGATTGGTTTCTTGTTGAGTACATCTTGATAGGGAGATGGTGGATTTAACCTGATTAATCTCCATCCCTGTGGCAGAGCTAAATAACCTCAGTATCCCTGTGAAGGTGTTGATGTCCTGTATGCCCCCATCCAGAAAAATGAGGATGTCATCAACAAAGAGGAGATGAGTTAATATGCATTGGTCTGTTATCTTGAGTCCCATGAGTCTCCCCTCACTCTTCTCTGAGGCAATCTTTCTGTTGAGTCCTTCCATGACCAATAGGAATAGTAGAGGGGATAGGGGACAACCTTGTCTGAGTCCCCTCTCTGCCCGGAAGGAGTAGGAGGTTGATCCATTGATTAAAATAGCAAAGGAAACCAAAGTAATATAACACATGATCCATCTGATAAGTGAGTAACATCCAGAGATATAGCCAATTGACCTGGTCAAATGCCTTTGAGAGATCAATTTTTAGCATCACTCCTTTGAGTTTCTTCATCTTGATAGAGTGGAGGGCCTCTTGTGTCGTGCCAATGGCCTCATGTATTTGACGGTTTTGTAAAAAGGCAAACTGTTCCGGGGAGATGTGATCCGACAGGATAGGTTTGATACGATTAGCTATGATCTTAGCTATAATTTTATAGAGGCAGTTGCAGAGGGATATAGGTCTGAAGTCATTAAAGGATAGAGGAGAATCCAGTTTGGGGATGAGGGCTATGAAGGTGGAGTTTATAGGTTCATGCATTCTGCCCAGGATACGACTTTCTTCGACTACATCAAGAAGGTTCAGTCCAATGATGTCAAAGAAGGAGAGGTAGAACTCCACTAGCCATCCATCTGGCCCTAGAATTTTATCCCTTTTGAACCATTTCAGAGTGCTCTCCAGTTCCCCCAAAGCGACAGGTTTATTGAGCTCCACCAGTAAGTCTGGTTCCACGAAATGTGGAAAGTACCCTACGATGCGGATGATATCAGCCAGTGTAACACCCAAAAGGGCTTTGAACAGCTGATTGAAATGTGCAATGCCCAACTGAGTCAGCTGTGGATGAGTATTTTCCGTCGATCCCTGATCCAAGGGCATCTGCCAAATAGTGTTGTTGACTTTTCTTCCATTGGCAAATTTGTGGAAGAATTTAGTGTTGCCATCCCCAGCTTGTAACCAGATAGCCCTGCTTCAGAGTCTCCAAGTTTCTTCCCAGGCCAGTAGGATCTTAGATCTCTGGGCTTCCAGCTCCACTAGTTGCAATTTTGACTCGATGGAGTTGAAGCCACTGCCATGTTCATCCGTTAATGAGGCTATCTGGTTTTCTAAGGCAGATAGGGCAAGTTCCTCCCTAGATTTTTTCCTTTTGGCCCAATCAATGGATAGCCGCTTGAGATTGTACAGGTTATGGCAGAATCCAACAGCCTTCCTCTGCTCATTTGGAAGTGGATGGGATTTCCAGTAGTTCGAGACCATCTTGAGGTAGTCTGGTTCCTTTAACCAGGTCGAATTGAACTTGAAGGGGGCTCTCGGTTTGTGTATGGATCCTGCCAATTCCAGATATATGGGTGAATGATCAGATATGCCACCTGAGCCCACCCATTGTCTGTAGTTTGTGAGGGTAACAAGAAGGTCTTCATGGATGAGATATCAATCAAGTCTTCTCCCCAGGGCTGCCTCACCAGTCCTTCTATTATGCCAAGTAGGCATCTTCTTATTCATAGGAACGTCAATAAGGCCATGCTGATCCAAAAGAGAGCTCAGCTGATCCGAGAGTGGATCGAGTTGCGAATGGTGACCCCAGGATTCTTCATGTCCTATGGAAAAGTTGAGGTCTCCCCCCAATATGGTTGAGGGAGTGATCATCGGGTTATCCAGAAACTGCTGCCAGAAGGCCAGTCTATATTGATAGGGGGTGTATATGTTTATTATATGAATCTGTTTGCCCAATTCAGCTGAAAATAGATCCATACCAAGAAAACCATGTCCGCCCCATGATGAAATCACCTTGATGGTTCGAGGGTTGATCCCAAGGGCAAGTCCCCCAGACCGCCCTGTAGTGTCCAGGGCTTGAAAGTGCCACCCAGGCATGATGCCCAGAAGGGCTTTAACTATCAGTTCGGAAGACCCCAAGGTCTCTTGTAGGAAAATAATATCACAGGTCTCACTGCTCAAGAGTCTTTTGAGGACCAATTTTTTAGGGGGGCTGGACAGGCCCCTGCAATTGAAGGAGAGCCATTTCATCGAGGAACCTTAGCAAGGGTGTCTACTGCTCTAAGCACCCAATAAATGGTATTTTGTCGACCCTGGGCAACATCGTCCCCTGCAATTTTAATGGCTTTGGCTATTTTGGATGGTCGCCCTCTGGTAGGCTTATGGTCAGAAAGATAGGGTGTGATACCCAGGCCCAAAGCATTGGGGGTGAAGATTGTAGGAGTGAGAGCCAGTCCTGGGATCGAGTCCTGGGAGGAGATGGAGGCGGCATCTGGGAGGCACTAGATGTCTGAACAATGTTCCCAGCATCATCCTTTGGGCGATCTGGATCTGAGGGTAGCATGTCCACCATCGGTTCTTTAGATTGTCTGTGCTTCGAACCCTTAGTAGCCATCAGATTTGCAGTCGTGAGAAGAGGAAAATCTTTGTAGAGATGTCCGACCTTATGGCAGTGCCTGCACCGGAATGGCACACCTTCATAGTCGAGATTTTTCCTGTGCGCGAAGTGTCACCAGTGCAGAGTGATCTTCTCCTCCAGCCCTGCCCGAGTGTCCAGGTGTACCAAAATTTGAGCCATGGTCATGATCCCCGTCGATTCAAAAGATTGATCATGATCCAGGTAGGTGCCAAGCACATTTCCAATTCGCTTGAAGATAGTAGGGGTCCAGTATTGTAGTGGGAGGCCCGACAAACGAACCCAGATTGGTCCTGCCCCTAGCTATTCCCGCTCAGGATCGAACAATGGATCCCATCTCTTCAGCAACACAGGTGCAAGTTCTATGTGCCAGAACCTGGATAGGATCCAATCTAGTATTCCTCCCGGTGGAATCGAAGGGAAAACCACCCCCTTGCCAGAACATGGATAATGGGCAGGTCTTTCAGTAAGGATCCCCAGATTTCCTCAGTCCAGAGCCGAAGCCTCTCAATAGTGTAGTTCCGCCCACAGACACAGCCAACCAGGACCTTCTTGGCAGTGTCGTCCACTTCTCCCATCGAGAGGTCTTCACCCAGTGCGAGATTAATATCTCTGTCTCCAGCCCTAAGGCACCGACCTTTCTTGAGCTTGTTTGTTCTTCGGGCCATCGGGTAATCCTTGAGCAGTCCACGGATACCTTGGTTCACTGTTTGTGGGGTGGATGGAGTGGATTTAGGGGTAGGGATCGGGGAGCTGAAACATCCCGAGCGGATGGGCGTGCTAGGGTTAGGGTTAGAGCCACCAGGGTTCGAAGGGCCGCCAGAGAGAGGAGGGTTTGTAAACGGTATGGTTCCAGAAAGAGGAATACCCGAGATGGATGGGAAGCCAGGCAGGGCGGAGACGTGGGGGAGCTGGGGGAGAGGTGCATCAAAGGAGGCGAGGATTGCAGACAAGAGCCCAACAGGTTCAGGGTCGCTGGGGATAGAGGGGGGCAATCCAGCCTAGGAACATCATTGATATGCATGGTGGAGGGATGGGGCACAGATGTTGAAGGTCGGCCCAGTGCGGAGGTAGAGGATGACAGAGGTTGCCGAGGAGCAGCGAAAGGTCCTAGTCCCGACACGGCGCGGTGGAATGGCTTGTTGACCTCATGGGGATGAGGGTCCGCCGATGTATCTGCCCCGTCCATATCCTCGGAACCGATAGTAAACAGATTAATGACTGTTGGGAAAATGGGATTCTCAGCAACTATGAAAACCGGGTAAACCGCAAGTTAGGGAGGTAGTAACGGAGCCATTCCAGTGAGCCTTGAGGGCTTAGTCCAGGCTGTCAGTTGTTAGGTGTTAGAGGCCCTGAACCGCCATGGGATCCCCCACAGTGTTCAGTTAGGGTTTTTGCCATCGCCCGGAGCTCTTATCGTCCCGCATTTTCTACACATCGGGAAGAGTTTTTTGTTTTCCGAAGTTTTTAGTTATTATTTCTAAAAGAATATAATTAAAAATTATTTTTTATTATAAATAATTAATAATCATTATTATTATTATCATAAATAAATTTTATTATTAATAATTATAAATATTCAATAATCAATAATAATATTAGTTAATTAATTGAATAGATTTTATATAGTTTAAAATTTTTAGTTATTATATTTTTAATTCTAAAAAAATTTAATTAAAAATTTAATAACTAAAAATTTAATTATATTTTTTTAGAATTAAAAATATAATAACTAAAAATTTTAAACAATATAAAATCTATTCAATTAATTAACTAATATTATTATCGATTATTGAATATTTATAATTATTAATAATAAAATTTATTTATGATAATAATAATGATGATTATTAATTATTTATAATAAAAATTAGTTTTTAATTATATTCTTTTAGAAATAATAACTAAAAATTTTAAAACATATATAATCTATTCGATTAATTAACTAATTAATCACACTATCTAATATAAAATCTATTAACACCCGGATGCGGGTGGCATTAACAATTATCAATGACGAGCCGCACAATTCAGGCAATTGGCCTGGCAAATGGCAGGCGGATGGTCCGTATGATACGCGTCGTAGGATGGCAAATTAAGTTAAGGGCAGGTGAACTTAATATTGAGCAGTCTCGAATGATGTCTGGCATTAATGCGAGCATGGTTGATCTGCAAACAGGTTGGCTTATTGGCATGGATCCGCTCAATGCGCCTGTCTCAGCTACCGGCTCTTTTTATTGCGGAGCAGAACCGCTTCAGCACCCCTGCTTGGTCTTTCGCATCTGACTGCTCGCCTAGATTTGGAAGCTCCCTGAAACACTCCGCGCTCCTACTGCTTTCGGCTTGCTTTGCCTCAATCTCTCTCTCGGCCCATTTGCGCCTCTGAGTATGCCTCGCAGCCGAGGAATTCCACGTCGAGGTAGCCATACAGGGAATAGAGGCCGCCCTTCTCGCCCTGTTCCACAGAATGTTGTCCCTATCGCCTCAGCTTCCCCTTCTTCTCCGCCTCTAGATCAAGCTAGGCCTATCCCGAACAATTCATTCCAGACCGCCATGTTTACTTTTCAAAGTCGGCTCAACAGGCATGTATTAACAACAAGTATTACCATAATTCTCGCGGAGGAGGAAAGCAACCAGGTCAGCTCGGCTCAAACTACCTCCACCCACTCTCAAGAAGATAGTGTTCTTCAAGGGGACATGACAGGGATGGTGTTCCACGCGGATAACATGCAAGAGGATGCCCCTGTCTCGGAAGCGCCTCAGCAGCCAGTGGATCCGACTCAGAGCGATATTCTGGCCTGTGGGCCGTCTCAGAGGGCAGTTGGTATTTTAAATCTGGTGACCACTCCTGATGGTGGTGCAGCGGCATATGATGAAAGCGGTTTCGTTACATGGGTAGCTTCTTCCAGCCAGGTGGACAGGGACACGCCGGATTCACCAAAGCATGCAGATTAAACATGCCTCCTATCTGCCGGGTGGCCTTCTTGACTATATGCTATGCAATTTTGGTTTTGTGTCATTGGTTCTGAGGTTAGGTGTCTCTGTCTGGTTCATACTCTTGCTACAGGTAGTGGCAACTGCCAATATAGGTTCTACTTTTTGTTATAAATATGGCTATGCTAGTTGCTTTTCTGCTTTTTTGGTCAATGAAGGGCATGACGAAATCAGTCCTGGTAAAATATTTCAGTGTGTCAGGGCCCAAATACAAAATTTTGAAGTCTGTACTGTAAATTTGGCAGAAAGCCTGAACTGTAATGTCTCTGAGTTTCTGGTTGAGGAATGGCCTCGGCCTCCTCTGAGGTCTTGACCTCATTGTATATATTTTTTCTCCTTTTTTAATAGAATTAGTATTTACGAAGAAAAAAAAAATATAAAATCTATTAATAATAACAAAATTAAAAACAATTTACTAAAAGATTATAATAAATTGTTAATAATTATTATAAATTAAAATAATAATTAAAATATATTTTAATTTTTTTTTATAAAATCCATTTCAATTAATTAACTAATTTAATTCAATTAGTTAACTAATTTAATTTAATTAATTTAAATTTTCAATTAATATGAAATCTTGGTTCGAAACGAGTTGACAAATGTATTATCATGTGATTCACGCTGAATTTTTTTTCTCATAAAATATGAAACCTTTTAAAAAAATAAGAAGCAATTTATTTATTATAATAAAAAAAATTTAACAATTATTATTAAAAAAAAAAATTAATAACTGACCTTCATCTCCTTAAAAAATAATAAAAATTCTTTTCTTTACTCTTTTGACAAGTACATTTACATAATGACTCAAGTACATTATTGAAGACCAAACATAGTTACTTTTTCCAACACTCCCTCTTAACTAGGGAGGTATTCATAATGTACAAATACAATGGAAGATCTTAAACTATATGAAAACATGAAGAACCTTTAGGCACAACAATTCCATGGAATAGATTCCTGACCAGGGAAATCTATCCAATCAGTCACTCAATAATTTAGGCACTGTAATGCCATGGACTAGATTCCTAACCAGGGAAATCTATCCAACCAATCACTCAACAATTTAGGCACCGCAATGCCATGGACTAGATTCCTGACCAAGACAATCTATCCAAGTGGGACTAAGGTGGAATCAAGATTTCAACCCCTTTAGGTACCATCAAGCTTACTTGATAACCACCAACCCAAACATACAGGTGTGTATCAAAAACCAAGCTCAATAAACAACACCACCTTTTCAATTCCGGGAAAATTCCTGACATCAACACAGAGTGTCGACCTGATGTCTCCCTAGGAAATGCTTCACTCATAAAGCCTCAACAAATCTTTTCCATTTCTTTATCCTCAATAAAATCACCAATATCTACCTAACTCAGTAGGTTCCTTAGATATTCGAACTTCTTATTAGGAAGAGCCTTTGTCAGTATGTCTACTACTTGTTTGTCTGTCAGAACATATTCTAACTTCGCGATCCCATCTTGCACCAAGTTCATAATAAAGTGGAACTTATTATTGATATGTTTCGTCCTCAAATGAAACAAGGGATCTCCAAAAATATTTATACAACTTTGATTATCACAGTTAATCACAGTAGGACCCATAGAATTTTCAAACAAATCTGTCATAAGCTTCCTTAACCAAACAACCTATTTTCCTACTTCACATGCAACCACATATTTTGCCTCAACACTACTCAATGAAATGAGATCTTGCTTCCTAATCATCCATGAGATCATAACAACTCCCAGACTAAAGCATCCTCTGGTAGTGCTCCTTCCATCAGTCTCACTGCCACCCCAATCAGAGTCTTTGAAGCCAATTAGCTTGACTTCCTTACTATCATACTTTAGGAAATGATGTATAGTGCCACGAAGATACCTCAATATATGTTTGGCAGTTATCCAGTGATCATGACAAGGATCCAATTGAAACTGAATAAGAATGTTTACTGCAAAACATATATCTGGCCTAGTATTTACTAGATACATTAGGGAACCCACCAACTAACAATATGAGGTAGGATCCATGAGACTCGAGTTGGAGCTCCTCAACTTCTTGAGGTTGGTGATCATAGGAGTAACCATCGGCTTGGAGTCCATCATCCCAATTTTTTGCAATAACTTGATGATGTACTTTCCTTGCCCCAAATATATCTCCCCAAGTCTCTTCCATACTTCTAGAACTAGGTAGTAATGCATCAGTCCTAGATCCTTCATCTCAAATTCAGCTGCCAACATCTTCTTGCATTCTTGAATTCTTCATTCTACACCGGTGATGAATAGATCATCCACATATAGTAGAATAATGATTGTCTCATTATTCATGACCTCAATATATAGATTCGGATCAACAATACTCTTCACAAACCCAATCTTGAGAAGATATGCATCCATTCTTGCATACCATGCCCTTGGTTCTTGCTTCAAGCCATATAAAGCCTTCTTGAGTTTGCAAACATGAGAGTCCTTGTTATTCACTTCAAATCTTTCAGGTTGTTCGATGTACACTTCCTCATCAATGGTCCCATTCAGAACTGTGGCCTTCACATCCATTTGATGGATATTCCACCCCATTGTAGCGACCAGTGAAATCAACAATCTAATGGTAGTGTACCTTGCAGTAGGTGCAAATATTTCTTCATAGTCAATGCCTACCTTTTGATAGAAACCCCTTGCGATGAACCTTCCTTTGTACTTGTCTATACTTCCATCAATAACATGTTTGATCTTATAGATCCACTTCGATGTGACAACCAATTTGTCACTAGGTCTAGGAATGATTTCCCAAACCCCATTCTTCATGATGGATTGATATTTTTCCTGCATAGATTTCTTCCAAACCTGTTCATGTTCAACTTCCTTGAATGTAGATGGTTCGACTTCAATAAAATTTGTAATGTATGCAACATAACTAGAATACCTTTTCGGTTTCTTACTTTCCCTGGAGGACCCTTTCGCGGCTTCATTTCCTTCAACATCTTCTCATTTAGATTTAAACCAATTTGGCCTCTTCCTTGTGGTTGGGACAACCACCATTTAAATAGGCTCACTTGGTCCTTCTTCTTCATCATTTGCAGTAGAGTTCTCGTGAACTTCATCTTCTTCAAATACGGGAACTTCTTCACCATCAGAATCAATAAGAATATCCTTTGATTTCTTGTAAGCTTGATTCTCATCAAATATGAGATCCCTGCTTACTTCAATGTATCTTCCTTCCCTCATTTATGTATATTTTATATGCTTTTGAGGAAAGACTATAACCAAACAATATTCCCTTGATGTTTGTCGAGTCCCACTTATTTTTCTTGTCTTTTAGAACATGGACATATGTTGGACTTCCAAATATGCGGAAATGATCCACACTCAACTTCTTTCCTGTGAATACTTCTTCGAGTGTAGTGTTCTCAAGACTCTTATGAGGATTCCTATTTTGAACGGACACAACAGTCATCGTTGCTTCACCCCATAAGAACTTCGGTAGATCTTGATCAAGGAGCATAGTTTGAATTCCTTCTTCGTTTGACCTATTCTTCCTTTCGTCTAGTCCATTTTGTTTGGGATAGTAGGGAACAATGAGCACCATCTTAATACCTACATCCTTACAATATGCAATAAGCTCTTTAGAGGTGTATTCCCCACCATTGTCATACCTTATAGCCTTTATCTTCTTTTCAATTGGGGTTTCTACCTCAGCCCTAAACTCCTTGAACGTATCAAATACTTCATCTTTAGTTTTGAGTAGGTAGAGCCATGTCTTCCTTGAATGGTTATCAATGAATGTTACATAGTAGATATGACCTCCAAGTGTCTTATCATACATGGGCCTACATACATTGGAATGGATGAGATCTAATATTTCTTTATATTTGGATTCACTATGATGAAATGGATTTCTAGTATGCTTCCCCAAAGAACATCCCTTGCACACACCTTCATGGTCTAACTTCATATCAGGAATACAATGAACTAATTGACTAAGAGTAGGGATGACCCTATAATGAAGATGGCCATACTTTCGATGCCATAGTTCAATGGGACTTATTTTCATATGAAGCATAGCTTGAGGAGATGGAGTGATAACCCAGTAAAGACTTCCTTCACGAACTCCAATAACCCTAGCTTTGTCAATACTAGATTTCTTTCCCCAAACTAATACTTTTCCAGCAACAAAAGAAATTTTTCCCTTTATCTTCTAAACAATAAATAGAAAGTGAATTCTTTTTCAGACATGGAACATAAAGAATTTTGTTGAGATGCAGCTTCGATCCATTGTCCATCTTTAATGATGTAGATCCCAGGCCTCTAACAACATAGCTTATGTTGTCACCCAATTCCACTGCATGATAGGATGGACCCTTTGATAGTGTGTGTAGTTTCCTACTTTCACCTGTCATGTGTCTTGATGCTCCGCTGTAAATGATCCATGCATTGTCATCAGTAAGAGATCCTATAAGGGCAACCAAGAATCCATGACTCTTGACTTTGTTGAATAAGTAGTAGATGATATTCTTGATCCATCTTCTAGCAGAGTTGAAACCCAAACTTATCTAGTTCACCATATAGGGAGAATCCATGCCAACAAAGTGATCTTCAACTTCTCTTGACCTTAGCTCTGATACCATGTTGGAAAATCAAGGATATTATATTAGCGTTTGATTCTCCTTTCTTGATAATTACTTGTGAGTGTGTTGACTTCTTTGACTTCTTTATTATCTTATCTTGCATCAAGCAATTATACATACATGAATATCAAAAAACAAGAGACACAAGATATAGGAACATGCCAGGGAAAAACCCCCCTCGAGGGGAAAACCCAGTCAAGATAATTCTTCCTTCCAATGGTATTCTTTGAGACTCTTTACCCTAGACCAAGACTAGACTTTCCCTCCACACCATGTCAGCCTTCAAGATCTTCGACCCCTTCTAGCAACTTTGACTAGGCAGCAGCTTCCAGCAACATGTAGCTTATGACAACAACAAAATCTTACGAGACTTCGATTTCCCAACCCAAACCATGAAACAGAGAGAGAGGCAACAAAAGTTTGATTTTCCTCTTCTCTAGAGACTCCCCCAAACTCGCACTTCTTTTGTCTTCCCGACAACATAATTCGCACTTCACCAGCTCTTCTTGAGATATCGAACTTGCTTGAGAGTGAGCACTCCAAATGACGCTGACCTCCTTCAATATATAGGCTTCTTGTGGGTCAAATGGGGGTCCTTAGGCCAACTTGATCTTCCTTAGGCCAACATGATGTGGAGGACACATAATTCATATTTGACTTGATACAAAACCTTTTTACATGATCTGAAAGCCCAAGAAGGGTCTCTTCGAATGTACAATGACTCTATAAACTCAATATTAATCCTAGGAGTCCACAATGGGGACTTTGACTAATATAATGATGACCCAAGCATGAAACCCATGCTTTAATAAGTCATTGTTACTTTAATAAAAAAAAAAAATCTTTAATCTTTTGACAAGTACATTTACATAATGACTCAATTACATTATTGAAGACCGAACATAATTACTTTTTCCAACACTTTTAACCCAAGGTTTTTACATCTATATATCATCAGTTGAAGATTAAAGAAGTTATCCCAAATACAACCTTTAAGTTGAGATTTGGATAGTTTAAGTTTGTAGTACTTTAAACTTTTGGACACAACAACGCCCCAAGTATTTCCGTGAGCCCTAATGAACGAAGTATTTGGAGAGTGTATAGAAAAGTTTGTATGAATTTTTATAGTCTATATTATGATCTATTAAAGGATGGTAGAAGAGAATAATGAACACTTGAGACTTGTACCACAGTTCCTCAGAGAAAACCAACTATATTGGAAGTTATCAAAGTGATCATTTTACCAATCCAAGATTCATTATATAGGACACGTCTCTCTGGGGAAGGAATTGTAATTGATCCTACAAAGATTGAGGCCATCCTATAGTGGCCAACACCAACCAATGTTCATGAAATACGTATTTTAAAGGTAATGGTTAGATTCTATCGTAGATTTGTTTAGGGATTTCAAATTTACCAACCCCCCTTACTAAAATTCAAAGGAAGAATAAAAAATTTGCATGGAAAAATAAATGTGAAGAGGAATTCAAGAAGTTAAAGAAATAGTTAACATTTGCATTCATTCTAAAAGTGTCTAACATGGAGCAGGACTTTTTGGTATGTATAGATGCCTTAAAGGAAGGTATAGGATGTGTATTGATGCAAGATGGAAGAGTAATGGAATAGGTGTCAAGATACCTCAAATGGCACTAGGAAAAATAAGCTACACATGACCTAGCGATGGTTGAGACTATATATGCACTAAAGTGTTGGAGATATTACTTGTTAGGAAGGAAGTTTGAACTTAAAACCAACTATTACCCACCATAATGGGTAGTCGCCCAACCTGCTAGCAACCTTACACATTAGCTTGATGAGGATGATATGAAATCTCCTCCACCATCTACACTAATAACTACACCTCTCACCATTTAACATTCCTCTTGTATGAAGGTGGGATACCACTCAATAGGTACTTTGATTATTTTTCAATCGAGTGTTTTTACTTAATTTTTTGGGAATTTAGTATGGATAAGGGGGTGATATGTATGATTGACCGATATTAACTATAAATATGTTCTCTCACCTTAAGAGGGAGGTTAATTTTTATTCCTGGTCCAATGTGACCTCCCTTAAGGTCTTGGGGTCATATGAGGGGCACTACTTGGAAGACCTAGATTGACATATCATTTTCATTCTCCCTTCACCATACTTTATACTTTCCATGTCACAATATACACCCTTGATACCATATCCATTCTTCAAGTTCCACATGTCATTGATTCATGGGGATTTGACACTCTCTTATCCACATCCTTGAGTAGGGATGGGAAATTTTTTCCCTAAATTTTGATGCAACTAAAATAATGGAAAAGTGAAGTATGGAAACAACGAAATAAAAAGAAAATCAAAATGTAAAAGATGGTTGGGACATAATTTAGCACGTGGGAAAAATCCTAGCATAATCTATACCCTCATCATTAGCCATCACTTGGTTCCTAATTAGTTGATGCTCCATCTCATTAAAAGGAACCCTTGCATGTCCCAACACTAATGAGCAATAAATTGTCTCATCTTAAAGGATAAATTAAATGTTATATCAGAAAGAGAAAGCTTTGATCCTTGAGCTATGCCCAAAATACAAATATTTATAAAAAAAGAAGTAAAAAGCACACCATAGGGGTGGAAAATTAAGTTGAGCAAGGTAACATGCATCTATGATTTCTCCCTCTATTACATATATACATTTAAGATGTGGACTCCCATTAGTTGGTCCCCTAACCATGACACTTGGCGATGAAATATTTCCCCTCCATTGTCACTTACTTGCACCAACCATTAGAGAAATTTTGAGGTCTAAAATGGACCTCCTAAGGAATATTATAAAATAATAGTGGAAATAATAAAATATGATTAAATTACCTCATCAAGTTTTGGAGGGAAAAAAGGAAAAACTACCTTTTTCAACTTATATACCTATGATTTTACTCAAATTTCGAGTGGGAGCACTCGTTAGATGCAAAATTTAATTTTGCATCTAAGGAGTACCCATGTTGCATACTTTTGATGGACCCTACTACACGAAAAATGTGAAATACATGAAAAACATGATTGCAATCATGTTTTTTCATGTATTTCACATTTTTCGTGTAGTAGGGTCCATCAAAAGTATGCAAAATGGGTACTCCTTGGATGAAAAATTAAATTATGCATCCAACAAGTTATCCCGCTCAAAACTGAGTAAAATCGTAGGGAGATAAGTTGAAAATACAAGTTGAAAAAATAGTTTCTTTTTTAATAGTTTTTTTACCTTTTTACTCCAAAAATGGTGAATCATCCCCCATGGTTGACATCATTATATTAAATCCTATCGGTTCTTATAAAGTTAATTTTTGTTGTAAATTTTTGTTTTGAGGCACATTTTTTGCCTCAAAATTCTCTAATGATCTAGTGATTGAAAGGTTAACCTTTTAAATGCCACTTCCTCTTAGGAGCTGGAAGCACCTAATAAGGTTGACTACTTAGCCATCCCTCTAAAGGTAGGGAACACCTTTATGAGACTTGGTATAGTTAGATATTTGAAGGTGATCCCAGTTTGAATTATTAAGATACCCTTAGCACTTAAGTATGGTTCACTAGATGAATTTATGAACTTAGTCTCTAATGAAGGGTTGCTTTCACTAGAGTTTGAATTGGTATTTCTAGGTGGTCCAAAGCAGTAAAGGTCTTTAGGGCACCCAATTGTGACCCCATTCCACATGATGCCAAACCCATATACTACATTCCATAAAGCATGATGACTTGGAAAATGTAGCATTTCCCACTTTTGGCAAAGTGTTGGGCCTTTTGATGACTTGAGTAGTTGATACACATCTCAGATCACCCCTAGGAGGTAGAATGTTAGGCTTCTCTTTCCTAGCATGGATCATTCTTGATGTTGTAGCAGTGGACCTAGCATGCCCCAAGTTGACCTTGACATAACATGATGGGAATTTCATTATCAAGGCCCCAACTAAGGATGAGCATCCTTAGGATGATTAAGGAGGGCTTGTTGCACCTGATAAGACCTTAATGCTGGAGAGAGGAGGCACCACATTATTCATATAAAACCCATGGAGATGACATGTGGCACCCACAATTGGATTTTGGACCCTTGGAGCTACTTTGATGCATGATTTCGTGTTTTTCCTCAAATGGAGGATGATCGTGATGCTTAGGGGAATTTTCGACTTTTTATTTTCCTTGATGGAGCATTTGGAGCCCAAACGAGGAATGGTGTCATCACATTCTTATGCCTACATCTCACATGTGTGGGGTTATCTTGACACATTGTATTCTAAAGCTAGTGGGTTGGCTTGTAACCCAAATTTACTTTTTTTCTACTAAAACTCAAACTTATGTAGGGGATTTTAATTAGAAATTATGATACGGAGACCTCATATAAATAGTCACCTCATTAATTTGTCCATCATCACTTGTGGAGAAATCGACCTCTCAAACAAATTTTGGCCTAGCTTTTTGTACTTCACCACTTTGTGAAGATGTGATCTTTTGTGGATATTTGGCTATAGGAAACTAGTGCTTGTGGAGATGTAATTTTGGGATAAATAAGGAATTTTCTTCGATATCTTATGAGTACTTTTTATTTATTTTTTTCAACAATATTGCATGTAATGGATGTGTTGAGGTTTTCTATGTTCCATGTCTAAATTCTTATGTTTATATGAAATACTTGGTGAATTTTTACATGATTTAATTATATCCTTAGACTTCCCTAGAGAACCTCCTACACAGTTTTTCTCTATCAAAATTTATCCCTTCGTAAAGTGATAGTTAGGGCCAGCTAGTGAAAACATAGGATTTTCTCCCTCCCTCCCTTCTAGGATTAGATATTTCAATGTTTAAATCCCCTAATACTCCATCACTGAATATATAGAAGGCATTGGAATCCATATTTTTGGTCAAAAATCATAAAACATTACCTTTTTGTCTCTCTCCTAAAATTATGGCCCTTCAAGCCAAGCCACTAGGGCTAGGGTTTTAGACCGAATTCAACTAGGGCATGAGAATTAAACTAATTAGAGGTTGTTTAACCTTTTTTAGCCACAAAACATCAAAATCTAGTAATTTGCATGGTTGAAAATCCTTCCATATGGTTTACATCAACCCTAGGCAATTCTAGGTCTAGAAAACCCTAATTATGCATCAAGGGTTCAACTTAGGGTAATTTGAGGGTTTTTGGCTCATGTTGTTGATCATGTCATTAAATAAAACATTTTCTCAATTCTCTTATGCCTAGTGTTTCTATTTTTGAGTCATACATTGGAAATCCTAGGCTACAAGTCCATCTTTATGTGCTTCTTTGTAGGTATGTTATTCATTATCCCCTGAAGTTGAGCCTTGTTCTTAGCTCGAGTACCTTGAGTAAGCCTATTGAAGTGTCACTTTTGAACCTTAGACCTAGAATATACTTTAGGTGATCTATACTAGGAAGCCTCCCATGTGGTGAAATTCCACTAAAGAGAAGGAGGTGGAGCATTGAGGTGACAGTGTCATCCACTTCATTTTATTTTTTTTTTTTTGCATGTGGTTCATGAGCACCCTGGTCAGTGAGTGATCGCTATGTCCACGGAAAAATCTAGGCGATAGCTAGGCTAAATCGCCCCTCGGCCTACTGCAAGACCTGACCCCAAGGGCTTCGGGTGGATTCAACCCTGTGACCTCCCGATGGCGAGGCACGGTTTTTGACCAACTGAGCTAACCCTTGGGGCTAGTCATCCACTTCATTGTTATGTCTTTGTTCGACCTTTTTCTTGTGAGGGATATCACAAGACCTGTTATATTTTGAGATGACACCGACCATTATGGGTTACGACTCATATTCATAGAAGGAAACTTAAATTCCATACAAAGAAGGTGTTTAGAATTAATTAGTGAATATGATTTTGACATTACATATATAATTTTGGGATTGTGAACAAGGTGGAAAATTTCCTAAGCCAAGGACCATGGATATTTTTTATAATCCCTTTGAAGACGAATTTAAAAGAATGGTTGCTTGAATTGCAAGTTGAAAATATTGGTACAAGAAATTTAGATTGAATTTAAAGTAAAACGAGATGAAAATTGCAAAGTGTGAAGGGTATTCTATAGACAATGATGGTTTATTACAATTTCATGGAAGGATTTACGTGCCACCGTATGATGAAGTACACCATTTGATTATGAACAAATCTCATTGAGTAGTGTACATGGCACATTCTGGTGTTAAGAAAAAGAGTGTGGACTTGAAACCATTATTCTTTTGGAGAGGGATGAATGACATTGTAAATTTCATGGCTAGGTGTTTAGAGTGTCAGTAGGTAAAGTTTAAGCATAGACATCTTGTAAGACTAGTGCAACATCTCCCAATATCATATTCTAAATGGGAAGTTATCTTTATGGATATCATTTTGGGATTGTTGATGACGGAAAATAAGCATGCTTCTATTTTTGTGGTCTGGACACTTTAACCAAAAGTGATCACTTCATACCAGTCAAGACTACATATAATGCTTCTGAGATAGCACTAGTATTTATTGACAAGATAGTGAGATTTCATGGCATAACAAAGAATATCAACTTAGATAGAGGAGTGATGTTTACTAAAATATTTTGGACTAGCTTTCAAGAGGCCTTAGGGAGCCAGTTAAACTTTAGCATCGCTTATCACCCCAAGATGAATGGAAAAACTTAAAAGGACCAACCAAATCCTTAAAGACAAGTAGCATATGTATGTGATGGATCAACAAAGAAGATGGGAAGAGTTTTTACCATTGGTAGAATTTTCTTATAATAACAGTTACTATTCCATTAAGATGACACCTTTCAAGTTCTTATATGGTAGGTCTTGTAGGATGCCCTTGAGTAGGCATAGGCTAGAGGACTGACTATTGATAGGACTTGAGGTCATTCAAGAAATGGAAGGTCAGATGACATTGATTAAGAAAATGTTGAAGGAATCTTAAGACAAGTAAAATAGTTACGTAGATGCTCACTAGATTGATTGGATTTATGATATTGGATATAAGGTATTCTTAAGAATAAGACCCCAAAAGAGTTCCATAAAGTTTGGGAAGGGAGTGAAGTTGTCACCATTGTTTATGGGACCATTCGAAGTCATAAAAAAGAAGGGGCCAGTAGCATATAGGCTTGCATTACCTACATCATTAGCATGTATGCACTATGTGTTCTATGTATCTATCTTATGTCACTACATTTCCGATCCTTCACATGTTATTTCCTTGAGTCATTCGCAAGTCACAAACAAGGGGACGATGATAGTCAAGGCAGTTCCCATATTGGACCCATCAAATCTACAACTTAGGTGTCGATAAGTAGACCAAGTAAATGCGCAATGGGACAATTATAGTCCTCGCTTCACCACTTAGGAGGACAAAAAGAAGATGCATCATTTTTTTACTTTCTTGTTTTGAGACTTCGAGATGAAGTCTACATTTAAGAGGGGTTGTATGTAGTTCCCCACTCTAGTTGACCTAAGATGTACATTATCCTAAATTTGAGACAATAATATAACATATACAATATTCTTTGAGGACATCATAGTTGATGATCTAGCTCTTGTTATTTCATTTGATGAGGACATATGATGTACTTATTTCAATTTCAATAGACGATGTTGATGATTATGGTGTATGTGTTTTTTGATGATATTGATGATGTTCAATCATGTTTATGTATTTTGATGATAATATTTGTCATTAGATATTACTGATAGTTGTTTGTGTAGTAGGAGACCACCTTGGTGCACATGGGCCTAATGAGTCAACAATTTTGGTTTGGGTCATTTGAGTATTGTTGATGCTAGAATTTAATTTGGAAATAACATATAATGCTATGAATTTTAGTGACATGTTAGCGTTTTCCAAGCACGGGTTAGGTGCTTGTCCAAATGAATCACACCTGGGTGATGGTGATGTATGGACCAAATTGGAATTTCGTGGGAGGGGTGAGACAATGCCCCTGATTCCACCCTCTAGTACTTCCACTATGACTTGGGCTCGAAGGTGTCACGAGACCTTCACTTTGAATTTCATGATGTCATGAAGGTGGACTGTGTATTTTGTCACTCACAAGGCTTTATTGAGGGGAGAACAACAAGGAAAAATCATTGATCCTCAACACCATTAGTTTCAACAAAGGGTGACATACGAGTTAACAATGGCCTCCATTTTCATGCCCATGTCCCCCTATTTTAGTCGCAGATGTCTGAAGAGAAAGTGGTGGGGAACCTGAGAACTTCATGAGGAATATTTTGAAGGGTATAATTGACTTTGAACCCCTTAAATAAATGAAACCAATAAAGAAATGAGACCAATAATATGGATAGTTAAATCAAATCTTAATTGAAAGGGTAAAGCTCGAGGAATGAGAATTAAGTTTATACTTCTAGAGATAAACTCAAAGATAAATCAAATATTCACTCTAATAACTCTCACACTTAGGAGATTCTCCTTAACAAAATAAATCTTTAGGACATTTAAAATATCTGAAGATATGGGGGAGGAATGAAATCTAAATTAGGAAATAAGAATCATTCAATGGGTCATACATATTTACAATAAGAAAAATGAAGTGTGCATGAAATTTGAAATGACTAATTTAAAAATGGGGAAAAATAAATTCATGAGAGAATCTCTGTGGCTAAAGCATAAATAAAAATATCTGACTAAAATTTAATTGAGAAAAAATAGGGAGTAGTTAAGGAAAATAATGTGATACCTCCCTACTGACTCTAATTGATTAAACACTTAAGCACCAAAATAGGGAGTGTAATTTGGGATCAAGGGACAACTAGGAGAAGAAATTGGGAAACTTGTGTATGTGAGAGAAATTAGTCATTTTAAAAGAAAATAAGAAAATTAATTTCATGAGAGCCCTAATAAAGTTTTGACACTTGTATGGGTGAATAAACAAAATGCTTATTTTTGCTTGAATATCCAAGTGGCACTACCAAAACCTTCTATAAAAGGAAGATCAAGCTATGATAAACTCATCTTTTGCACCTTATTACTGGATGAAAACCCTAATGATACTTTGTTGAGTGACTACTAAGATATCTGTTGTGAATTTCATGTGAGTGAAGTCTATTGAGTGAGAACCCCCTGAGTTGAAATCTCACCTTCACTTTGTTTGTGTACCCATCTTCTATACAACTCCATTGTAGCTTGAGTGTCCATGGGGAAGAAGAGCACCCAAGTAGCAAGAAAGGAGGTTACTAGTGAGTCTTGTTATGCTCGGATCAATGACAAGGATCATAGTCTCAAGCATTTCAAACTTGAGCAAAAAAATCATTATCATCACCTCATTGATCTAGTTAGAGTACATCTTAAAAGTCTACGGTACCTTATATCTTGCAAACTGATATGCATTATTCTAGTTCTTTTATGAATTAATCTCTTAAGCTTGTAAAATTTATGTGCCTTTATTGCTATTAGGTTGTAATATTTAAATGACATTGATGCTAAATTTCTTGAACATTATTTCTGAATGGAATTTTCTACATGATTTTTGTTAGTAAATTGGACTCAAGAAAAGAGTCAAATTTGATTGGGTCAATAGTAGTGGTTTTTGGCTCATGGTTATTTTGTTTCCCATGGTTTTGTGCCATTAGATAGCGTGTAATGGATCCTTTAAAAGGATGGGAGGAACTCTATCATAAATATGCTAGGGGAGGTGAGTGGCAAAGGTTCACTTGGCTAGCTTGGCTTGGTTTTGGCCAAGGGACTAATGGAATTCCATTAGCTATTTTTTACCATGGAGTTGGGGTTTTCCTGGGATAAACATGGTGCTAATGTTTATAGTTTGTATTTTTTGTTGGTTTAATTTTCCTCTTTGTAGATATTATTTTTATGTTGAAAAAAATATACATTTGGTATCAGAGCCAAGAGTTGGCTTTAGAGGGACACTTATGTTTCCGAGGGTTTTTTGACCTGATGAGTGGAGGAGACGCACAAGAGTATAACAAATGGAGTTTCAAGTTTTGGAGCAAGAGGTCAAACCAAATCTGATGGAGCTATGCAAATCTGGAACCAAGAAGGGTGTGGTGATGATGCTCCTAGATGAATAAGATTATGTGTAGAGATGGAAAGCTAGCTCGTGACTCATGTATAAGTATCCACAAATATGTGTGAGCTTGGATCTTCACATAGAGTGTAGATCTAAGATATTTCTTAGATTTTAAGCTAATATCAAACTCAACTTGTGGAAAGTTGACGAATTAAAAACACTAAAAGAAATGAGACCAATAATATGGATAGTTAAATCAAATCTTAATTGAAAGGGTAAAGCTCGGGGAATGAGAATTAAGTTTATACTTCTAGAGATAAACTCAAAAATAAATCAAATATTCACTCTAATAACTCTCACACTTAGGAGATTCTCCTTAATAAGATAAATCCTTAGAACATTTAAAATATCTAAAGATATGGGGGAGGAATGAAATCTAAATTAGGAAATAAGAATCATTCAATGGGTCATACATATTTACAATTAGCAAAATGAAGTGTGCATGAAATTTAAAATGACTAATTTAAAAACGGGGAAAAATAAATTCATGAGAGAACCTCCGTGGCTAAAGCATAAATAAAAATATCCGACTAAAATTTAATTGAGAAAACATAGGGAGTAGTTAGGGAAAATAATGTGATACCTCCCACCTGACTCTAGTTGATTAAACACTTAAGCACCAAAATAGGGAGTGTAATTTGGGATCAAGGGACAACTAAGAGAAGAAATTGGGAAACTTGTGTGGGTGAGAGAAATTAGTCATTTTAAAAGAAAATAAGAAAAATTAATTTCATGAGAGTCCTAATAAAGTTTTGACACTTGTATGGGTGAATAATCAAAATTTTGAATAAATAAAATACTTATTTTTGCTTGAATATCCAAGTGGCACTACCAAAATCTTCTATAAAAGGAAGATCAGCCTATGATAAACTCATGTTTTTGCACCTTATTACTGGACAAATACCCTAATGATACTTTGTTGAGTGACTACTAAGATATCTGTTGTGAATTTGATGTGAGTGAAGTCTATTGAGTGAGAACCCCCTGCATTGAAATCTCACCTTCACTTTGTTTGTGTACCCATCTTCTATACAACTCCATTGTAGCTTAGGTGTCCATGGGGAAGAAGAGCACCCAAGTAGCAAGAAAGGAGGTTACTAGTGAGTCTTGTTATGCTCAAATCAATGACAAGGATCATAGTCTCAAGCATTTCAAACTTGAGCAACAAAATCATTATCATCACCTCATTGATCTAGTCAAAGTACATCTTAAAAGTCTACGGTACCTTATATCTTGCAAACTGATATGCATTATTCTAGTTCTTTTATGAATTAATCTCTTAAGCTTGTAAAATTTATGTGCCTTTATTGCTATTAGGTTGTAATATTTAAATGACATTGATGTTAAATTTCTTGAACATTATTTCTTAATGGAATTTTCTACATGATGTTTGTTAGTAAATTGGACTCAAGAAAAGAGTCAAATTTGATTGGGTCAATAGTAGTGGTTTTGGGCCCATGGTTATTTTGTTTCCCATGGTTTTGTGCCTTTAGATAGCATGTAATTGATCCTTTAAAAGGATGGGAGGAACTCTATCATAATGGGCTAGGGGAGGTGAGTGGTGAAGGTTCACTTGGCTGGCTTGGCTTGGTTTTGGCCAAGGGACTAATGGAATTCCATTAGCTATTTTTTACCATGGAGTTGGGGTTTTCTTCGGATAAACATGGTGTTAATGTTTATGGTTTGTATTTTTTGTTGGTTTGATTTTCTTCTTTGTAAATATTAAAAAATATACATTTGGTATTAGAGCCAAGAGTTGGCTTCAGAGGGACACTTATGTTTCCGAGGGTTTATTTGACCTGATGAGTGGAGGAGACGCACAAGAGTATGACAAATGGAGTTTCAAGTTTTGGAGCTAGAGGTCAGACCAAATCTGATGGAGCTATGCAAATCCGGAACCAAGAAGTATGTGGTGATGACGCTCCTAGATGAATAAGATTGTGTGTAGAGATGGAAAGCTAGCTCATGACTCATGTATAAGTATCCACAAATATGTGCAAGCTTGGATCTTCACATAGATTTTAGATCTAAGATATTTCTTAAATTTGAAGCTAATATCAAACTCAAATTGTGGAAATTTGACGAATTAACAACACTAAAAGAAATGAGACCAATAATATGGATAGTTAAATCAAATCTTAATTTAAAGGGTAAAGCTCGGGGAATGAGAGTTAAGATTATACTTCTAGAGATAAACTCAAAGATAAATCAAATATTCACTCTAATAACTCTCACACTTAGGAGATTCTCCTTAATAAAATAAATCCTTAAAACATTTAAAATATCTAAAGACACGGGGGAGGAATGAAATCTAAATTAGGAAATAAGAATCATTCAATGGGTCATACATATTTACAATAAGCAAAATGAAGTGTGCATGAAATTTAAAATGACTAATTTAAAAATGGGGAAAAATAAATTCATGAGAGAACCTCCGTGGCTAAAGCATAAATAAAAATACCCGACTAAAATTCAATTGAGAAAAAATAGGGAGTAGTTAGGGAAAATAATGTGATACCTCCCACCTGACTCTAGTTTAGTAAACACTTAAGCACCAAAATAGGGAGTGTAATTTGGGATCAAGGGACAACTAGGAGAAGAAATTGGGAAACTTGTGTGGGTGAGAGAAATTAGTCATTTTAAAAGAAAATAAGAAAATTAATTTCATGAGAGCCCTAATAAAGTTTTGACACTTGTATGGGTGAATAATCAAAATTTTGAATAAACAAAATATTTATTTTTGCTTGAATATCCAAGTGGCACTACCAAAACCTTCTATAAAAGGAAGATCAACCTATGATAAACTCACCCTTTTGCACCTTATTACTGGACGAATACCCTAATGATACTTTGTTGAGTGACTACTAAGATATCTGTTGTGAATTTGATGTGAGTGAAGTCTATTGAGTGAGAACCCCCTGCATTGAAATCTCACCTTCACTTTGTTTGTGTACCCATCTTCTATACAACTCCATTGTAGCTTGGGTGTCCATGGGGAAGAAGAGCACACAAGTAGCAAGAAAGGAGGTTCCTAGTGAGTCTTGTTATGCTCAAATCAATGACAAGGATCATAGTCTCAAGCATTTCAAACTTGAGCAACAAAATCATTATCATCACCTCATTGATCTAGTCAGAGTACATCTTAAAAGTCTACGGTACCTTATATCTTGCAAACTAATATGCATTATTCTAGTTCTTTTATGAATTAATCTCTTAAGCTTGTAAAATATATGTGCCTTTATTGCTATTAGGTTGTAATATTTAAATGACATTGATGATAAATTTCTTGAACATTAGTTCTAAATGGAATTTTCTACATGATTTTTGTTAGTAAATAGGACTCAAGAAAAGAGTCAAATTTGATTGGGTCAATAGTAGTGGTTTTGGGCCCATGGTTATTTTGTTTCCCATGGTTTTGTGCCATTAGATAGCATGTAATGGATCCTTTAAAAGGATGGGAGGAACTCTATCATAATGGGCTAGGGGAGGTGAGTGGTGAAGGTTCACTTGCTGGCTTGGCTTGGTTTTGGCTAAGGGACTAATGGAATTCCATTAGCTATTTTTTACCATGGAGTTGGGGTTTTCTTGGGATAAACATGGTGTTAATGTTTATGGTTTGTATTTTTGTTGGTTTAATTTTCCTCTTTGTAAATACTATTTTTATGTGGTGAAAAATATACATTTGGTATCAGAGCCAAGAGTTGGCTTCAGAGGGACACTTATGTTTCCGAGGGTTTATTTGACCTGATGAGTGGAGGAGACGCACAAGAGTATGACAAATGGAGTTTCAAGTTTTGGAGCAAGAGGTCAAACCAAATCTAATGGAGCTATGCAAATCTGGAACCAAGAAGGGTGTGGTGATGATGCTCCTAGATGAAAAAGATTGTGTGTAGAAATGGAAAGTTAGCTCGTGACTCGAGTATAAGTATCCACAAATATGTGCAAGCTTGGATCTTCACATAGAGTGTAGATCTAAGATATTTCTTAGATTTGAAGCTAATATCAAACTCAACTTGTGGAAAGTTGATTAATTAAAAACACTAAAAGAAATGAGACCAAAGGTCAAACCAAATCTGATGGAGCTTTGCAAATCTGGAACCAAGAAGGGTGTGGCGATGATGCTCCTAGATGAAAAAGATTGTGTGTAGAGATGGAAAGTTAGCTCGTGACTCATATATAAGTATCCACAAATATGTGCGAGCTTGGATCTTCACATAGAGTGTAGATCTAAGATATTTCTTAGATTTGAAGCTAATATCATACTCAACTTGTGGAAAGCTGATGAATTAAAAACACTAAAAGAAATGAGACCAATAATATGGATAGTTAAATCAAATCTTAATTGAAAGGGTAAAGCTTGGGGAATGAGAATTAAGTTTATACTTCTAGAGATAAACTCAAAGATAAATCAAATATTCACTCTAATAACTCTCACACTTAGGAGATTCTCCTTAATAAAATAAATCCTTAGAACATTTAAAATATCTAAAGATATGGGAGAGGAATGAAATCTAAATTAGGAAATAAGAATCATTCAATGGGTCATACATATTTACAATAAGCAAAATGAAGTGCGCATGAAATTTAAAATGGCTAATTTAAAAATGGGTAAAAATAAATTCATGAGAGAACCTCCATGGCTAAAGCATAAATAAAAATATCCGGCTAAAATTTAATTGAGAAAAAATAGGGAGTATTTAGGGAAAATAATGTGATACCTCCCTACTGACTCTAGTTGATTAAACACTTAAGCACCAAAATGGGGAGTGTAATTTGGAATGAAGGGACAACTAAGAGAAGAAATTGGGAAACTTGTGTGGGTGAGAGAAATTAGTCATTTAAAAAGAAAATAAGAAAATTAATTTCATGAGAGCCCTAATAAAGTTTTGACACTTGTATGGGTGAATAATCAAAATTTTAAATAAACAAAATACTTATTTTTGCTTGAATATCCAAGTGGCACTACCAAAACCTTCTATAAAAGGAAGATCAAGCTATGATAAACTCACCTTTTTGCACCTTATTACTGGATGAATACTCTAATGATACTTTGTTAAGTGACTACTAAGATATCTGTTGTGAATTTGATGTGAGTGAAATCTATTGAGTGAGAACCCCCTAAGTTGAAATCTCACCTTCACTTTGTCTGTGTACCCATCTTCTATACAACTCCATTGTAGCTTGGGTGTCCATGGGGAAGAAGAGCACCCAAGTAGCAAGAAAGGAGGTTACTAGTGAGTCTTGTTATGCTCAAATCAATGACAAGGATCATAGTCTCAAGCATTTCAAACTTGAGTAACAAAATCATTATCATCACCTCATTGATCTAGTAGTCAGAGTACATCTTAAAAGTCTATGGTACCTTATATCTTGCAAACTGATATGCATTATTCTAGTTCTTTTATGGATTAATCTCTTAAGCTTGTAAAATTTATGTCCCTTTATTACTATTAGGTTGTAATATTTAAATGACATTGATGCTAAATTTCTTGAACATTATTTCTGAATGGAATTTTCTACATGATTTTTGTTAGTAAATTGGACTCAAGAAAAGAGTCAAATTTGATTAGGTCAATAGTAGTGATTTTGGGCCCATGGTTATTTCGTTTCCCATGGTTTTCTGCCATTATATAGAATGTAATGGATCCTTTAAAAGGATGGGAGGAACTCTATCATAATGGGCTAGGGGAGGTGAGTGGTGAAGGTTCACTTGGCTGGCTTGGCTTGGTTTTGGTCAAGGGACTAATGGAATTGCATTAGCTATTTTTTACCATGGAGTTGGGGTTTTCTTGGGATAAATTGTTGGGTTGTGTTATATTCTTTCCACGTAGTTAACAGGGGGTTTGAGGTGTACCCGTAACCCCACTTTATGGGGTCTGGGGCAGCGCCCCCGAAAATTTTGGTTTTGGACCCTATGTTAGGTTGGGCGAACCCACCTATGGTTTTGTGCATGATTTTCACACATGTTTTTGGACGTGATGGTTTTCGGTCCATGGTTTTGGATGCGATGGTTTTCGATCCATGGTATTGGATGCTTCGGCATGTATAAATATGTATTGTAACATTGAAAGGAACATAATGAAAAATTAAGCTAGTAGTCCCAGTTTTGGGATCTAGGGGGAAATCTTTGTGTATATGTGTTTTATGTGTTATGTTCTCGCATTGTTTATTTTATGTGTTTTAGAATTCGTATGCACGTAATTTTTGTATGGGGTTAAAACCTACATTTGGTATCAGAGCAATTTTGGCTTCAAGGGGACGCCTTTGTTGCTGAGGGGTTTCGCTCGGGCTTGTGGTAGACCCTGTTTAGTGGAAGATCTGCGAGATCGATTCTGGTGGTGAAAGAAGATGGCGAGCAGTGGAAAGATAGAGATCGAGAAATTTAATGGTCAGAGTTTTGAGTTGTGGAAACTCAAGATGGAGGATCTATTGGTGGATAAAGATCAATGGATCACGGTAGATCCAGGTACTAAACCAATGGGAGTGTTCGATGAAGAATGGAAAAAGTTGTATCGGAAGGCAAAGAGCACAATACGATTGTGTGTCTCAGATTCAGTATTTCTGAATGTATCTGGGGAAGCTACGGCGAAGGCTTTGTGGGAAAAGTTAGGGACTTTGTACCAATCTAAGTCTCTGGTGAATAAACTGTTCCTGTGAAAAAAACTGTATAACTTGAGGATGAAAGATGGAGACTTGGTGATAGAGCATCTGAATGCATTTAATACTGTGGTAAGTCAGTTAGCGTCTGTTGATATTAAAATTTCAGATGAAGATAAGTGCATCAGTTTGTTGTGTTCTCTACCAGATTCGTGGGATAGTCTGGTTATTGCAATAGGTAGCAATGCAACTGCCTTGCAGTTTGATGAAATAATTTCAGCCTTGCTGACGAAGGAGATGAGACGGAAAAATATGGAGAGCCAGAATGGTGATGCCTTGTCTATACGAGGATGGTCCCAGAACAGAAACAAAAATAAGTCATCGAGTGGGAGATCTAAATCTAGAGGGAGATCTAAATCTCCAGGAAAACCTGTAAAGGTGGTGTGCTGGAAATGCGGAAAGGAAGGACACTTCAAAAGGGACTGTAAATCTAAAGCTCTTGATAAAGGAAAGGGATCTAATGATGCTCCTTCTGCAGAGGCGAAAACCACCTCAGATGAAGGTGGGGATGTGTACTTGGCTTTTTCAAGTACACATGTAGATCATGAGGCATGGTTGATTGACTCAGGTGCATCCTTTCACTTCACTCCCCACCAAGAGTGGTTCTGCGAGTATGAGAAATACGATGGTGGTGATGTCTTCTTAGGGGATGATAGGAAGGCTAGAATCATTGGTCGCGGAAAAGTAAAGTTGAAATTGCAAGGTAGAAGCGTTAGAACACTTCCAAGTGTTCTGCATATTCCTGCATTGGCCAGAAATCTGATTTTTGTAAGCAAGCTGGATGATGTAGATGTAAAACAGTGTTCGAGAAGGATACCTGCAAGATGGTTCAGGGAGCACTGGTATTGATGCGGGGAGTTCAGATTGGAACTCTGTACAAGCTACAAGGTAGCACTGTTATTGATGGGTGCAATAGTTCTATGGTTCCTGAAAGTGGAGCAGAAGATCTAGTGGTCTTTGGAGAGAAGACCATGCTATGGCATCAAAGGCTTGGACATATTGGAGAGAAGGGCCTTCGAATATGTCATGGTAAAGTTATGGTAGAAGGTATGAGTAGTAGCTCTCTGGATTTTGATTTCTGTGAAAATTGTGTATATGGGAAGTAGAATCGGGTGAGTTTCCCCTCTGGTAGTAAGAGGGCGAAACAAATATTAAAACTTGTGCACAGTGATGTGTTTGGACCTGTGAAGATTCCATCACTGGGTAAGTCTGTGTACTATGTATCATTTATAGATAACTTCTCAAGGAATACATGGATATATTTCCTTAAGAAGAAATCTGAAGCCTTTGACAAGTTTAAAGAATTTAAGGCTCTCATGGAAAATCAGACAGAGAAGAAGATAAAGGTGTTGAGGACAGATAATGGTGGAGAGTTTTGCAGCAAGGAATTTGAAGAATTCTGTAAGAAGTTTGGTATAGCACGATAGAAGACTACTCCATATACACCTCAACAAAATGGAGTTGCAGAAAGAATGAATAAGACGTTGATGGAAAGGGCAAGAAGTATGCTCAATGGTGCCGGGTTAGGACAGGAATTCTGGGCAAAGGCGGTGGATACTGCATGTTACCTGGTCAACAAGTCACCTTCATCAGCATTGGAGGATAAGACTCCACAAGAGGTATGGACTAGTAAGAAACTCTCTCTTTCACATCTGAGGGTATTTGGATGCGATGCATATGTACATGTTCCAAAGGAGAAACAAACCAAGTTGGATAGTAAATGTGAAAAGTGCATCTTTATTTGGTATAAGGATGGTTTAAAAGGTTATAAGCTTTGGAACCCAGTCACACAAAAGGTTGTGTACAGTCGAGATGTGTTCAAAGAGGTAAAAGATGTTATTAAATATGAAGTCCAACCAAAGGAACCTGAGAAGATAGAGTTTGAGCTAAAGGAGGAAGAATCAGAGTCTACAGCAGAGGAGGAATCAGAAGATGAAGAGCCACAAACTCTGGCTGTGAGAAGATCAGTTCAAGAAAGAAGGCAGCCAGAAAGGTATATTCCATCTGCTTTCTGTTCAAATTTTTCTTTGTCTGTTACTGATGATGATCCCAGAACTATGAAGGAAGCAGTGGATTCAGAGGAGGGAAAACTCTGGAAAGAGGCCATGGTTGATGAAATGGCATCTTTGCACAAAAATGAGGCTTGGGATCTAGTGGAGTTGCCGGCTGGAAGGAAACCCATAGGCAGCAAATGGGTGTTCAAGAAGAAGACAAATGCAGAAGGAAAGGTGGAGAAATACAAAGCTCGGTTGGTAGCAAAAGGTTATTCACAGGTGCCAGGAATTGATTTTGGTGACATTTTTTCTCCTATTGCCAAGGTAACTTCTATTAGATTACTTTTATCTGTTGCTGTTGCTTTTGATTTTGAGGTAGAACAGATGGATGTGAAGACAACATTTCTTCACAGGGATCTGGAAGAGGAAATATACATGAAGCAACCTAAAGGCTTTGCGGTGAAGGGTAAGAAAGAACTGGTATGCAAGTTAAAGAAGTCTCTGTATGGATTAAAACAGTCACTAAGGATGTGGTATCAGAAATTTGATACATTTATACGGGGACTTGGCTTTACCAGAAGCAAAGCAGATCACTGTGTGTATTTTAAATTGATTGGTGACCATGTTATTTATCTGGTCTTGTATGTGGATGATATGTTGTTGGTTGGAAATGAAAAAGAAATTATCCAGGATTTGACGACCCAATTGTCCTCCAAATTCGACATGAAAGATCTTGGTGTTGCAAACTATATTTTGGGCATGGAAATTAAAAGAGATCGGGAAAAGAGGAAGCTCTGGTTAAACCAAAGGAAGTATGTCGAGACAATACTGCAGAGGTTTAATATGCAGGATAGTAAGCCGGTGAAGGTTCCTATTCCTATAGGTGTGGGGTTATCTGCTGAACAATGTCCCAAGACCCAAGAAAAGGAAGACAACATGTCCCGTGTTCCATATGCAAGTGCAGTTGGTATCCTGATGTATGCAATGGTCTGTACCAGACCAGACATTGCACATGCAGTGGGAGTATTGAGCAGGTTTATGTCAAAACCAGGAAAGGAGCATTGGACAGCAGTGAAGCGGGTTTTCAGGTATTTGTGTGGCACTAGTGATTATGGTTTGTGCTACCAAAGAAGACCAGGATTGGATAGAGTGTTGGATATTCGTGGCTTTGTTGATGCAGACTGGGTTGGAGATCTGGATCAGAGAAGATCTACAAGTGGGTATGTGTTTAACCTATTTGGAGGTGCAGTAAATTGGATGAGTAAGAAACAATCTGTAGTGGCACTATCAACTACAGAGGCAGAATACATGGCAGCCACTCATGCAAGAAAGGAAGCAGTTTGGTTGCAGAGATTGTGTTCAAGTATGGGGTTAGTACAGGAAGTTATAAGGATAGACTGTGACAGCCAAAGTGCAATTTTCTTGGCAAAGAACCCTGCATATCATTCAAAAACAAAGCACATTGATGTTCAGTATCACTTTGTGAGGGATATGATAGAAGACAAAAAGGTGTTGCTAGTAAAGGTGGACACTTTGAAGAATATTGCAGATGCATTGAAAAATCTGTGAGCTCTGAGAAGTTCTCTTGGTGTAGAGAGACAATGGGCATTTCAGGGCTGGAAAAATGACTAAGCTCTCTTGTGGCCCCCTGTGGAAAGAAAACAACAAGTGGGAGAATGTTGGGTTGTGTTATATTCTTTCCACGTAGTTAACAGGGGGTTTGAGGTGTACCCGTAACCCCACTTTATGGGGCCCAGGGCAGCGCCCCGGAAAATTTTGGTTTTGGACCCTATGTTAGGTTGGGCGGACCCACCTATGGTTTTATGCATGATTTTCACACATGTTTTTGGACACGATGGTTTTCAGTCCATGGTTTTGGACGCAAAGGTTTTCGGTCCATGGTATTGGATGCTTCGGCATGTATAAATATGTATTGTAACATTGAAAGGAACATAATGAAAAAACAAGCTGGTAGTCCCGGTTTTGGGATCCAAGGGAAAATCTCTGTGTATATGTGTTTTATGTGTTATGCTTTCGCATTGTTTATTTTATGTGTTTTAGAATTCGTATGCACATAATTTTTGTATGGGGTTAAAACCTACATAAACATGGTGTTAATGTTTATGGTTTGTATTTTTTGTTGGTTAAATTTTCCTTTTTGTAAATATTATTTTTATGTGGTAAAAAATATACATTTGGTATTAGAGCCAAGAGTTGGCTTCAGAGGGACACTTATGTTTTCGAGGGTTTATTTGACCTGATGAGTGGAGGAGATGCACAAGAGTATGACAAATGGAGTTTGAAGTTTTGGAGCTAGAGGTCAAACCAAATCTGATGGAGCTATGCAAATCTGGAACCAAGAAGGGTGTGGTGATGATGCTCCTAGATGAATAAGATTGTGTGTAGAGATGGAAAGCTAGCTCGTGACTCATGTATAAGTATCCACAAATATGTGCGAGCTTGGATCTTCACATAGAGTGTAGATCTAAGATATTTCTTAGATTTGAAGCTAATATCAAACTCAACTTGTGGAAAGTTGACGAATTAAAAACATTAAAAGAAATGAGACCAATGATATGCATAGTTAAATCAAATCTTAATTGAAAGGGTAAAGCTCGGGGAATGAGAATTAAGTTTATACTTCTAGAGATAAACTCAAAGATAAATCAAATATTCACTCTAATAACTCTCACACTTAGGAGATTCTCCTTAATAAAATAAATCCTTAGAACATTTAAAATATCTAAAGATATGGGGGAGGAATGAAATCTAAATTAGGAAATAAGAATCATTCAATGGGTCATACATATTTACAATAAGCAAAATGAAGTGTGCATGAAATTTAAAATAACTAATTTAAAAATGGGGAAAAATAAATTCATGAGAGAACCTCCATGGCTAAAGCATAAATAAAAATATCCGACTAAAATTTAATTGAGAAAAAATAGGGAGTAGTTAGGGAAAATATTGTGATACCTCCCTACTCACTCTAGTTGATTAAACACTTAAGCACCAAAATAGGGAGTGTAATTTGGGATCAAGGGACAACTAAGAGAAGAAATTGGGAAACTTGCATGGGTGAGAGAAATTAGTCATTTTAAAAGAAAATAAGAAAATTAATTTCATGAGAGCCCTAATAAAGTTTTGACACTTGTATGGGTGAATAATCAAAATTTTGAATAAACAAAATACTTATTTTTGCTTGAATATCCAAGTGGCACTACCAAAACCTTCTATAAAAGGAAGATCAAGCTATGATAAACTCACCTTTTTGCACCTTATTACTAGACGAATACCCTAATGATACTTTGTTGAGTGACTACTAAGGTATCTGTTGCGAATTTGATGGGAGTGAAGTCTATTGAGTGAGAACCCCCTGAGTTGAAATCTCACCTTCACTTTGTTTGTGTACCCATCTTCTATACAACTCCATTGTAACTTGGGTGTCCATGGGGAAGAAGAGCACCCAAGTAGCAAGAAAGGAGGTTACTAGTGAGTCTTGTTATGCTCAAATCAATGACAAGGATCATAGTCTCAAGCATCTCAAACTTGAGCAACAAAATCATTATCATCACCTCATTGATCTAGTCAGAGTACATCTTAAAAGTCTATGGTACCTTATATCTTGCAAACTGATATGCATTATTCTAGTTCTTTTATGAATTAATCTCTTAAGCTTGTAAAATTTATGTCCCTTTATTGCTACTAGGTTGTAATATTTAAATGACATTGATGCTAAATTTCTTGAACATTATTTCTGAATGGAATTTTCTACATGATTTTTGTTAGTAAATTGGACTCAAGAAAAGAGTCAAATTTGATTGGGTCAATAGTAGTGGTTTTGGGCCCATGGTTATTTTGTTTCCCATGGTTTTGTGCCATTAGATAGCATGTAATGGGTCCTTTAAAAGGATGGGAGGAACTCCATCATAATGGGCTAGGGGAGGTGAGTGGTGAAGGTTCACTTGGCTGGCTTGGCTTGGTTTTTGCCAAGGGACTAATGGAATTCCATTAGCTATTTTTTACCATGGCATTGGGGTCTTCCTGGGATAAACATGGTGTTAATGTTTATGGTTTGTATTTTTTGTTGGTTTAATTTTCCTCTTTGTAAATATTATTTTTATGTGGTAAAAAATATACATTTGGTATCAGGGCCAAGAGTTGGCTTCAGAGGGACACTTATGTTTCCGAGGGTTTATTTAACCTGATGAGTGGAGGAAATGGACAAGAGTATGACAAATGGAGTTTTAAGTTTTGGAGCTAGAGGTCAAACCAAATCTGATGGAGCTATGCAAATCTGTAACCAAGAAGGGTGTGGTGATGACGCTCCTAGATAAATATGATTTTGTGTAGAGATGGAAAGCTAGCTCGTGACTCATGTATAAGTATCCACAAATATGTGAGAGCTTGGATCTTCACATAGAGTGTAGATCTAAGATATTTCTTAGATTTGAAGCTAATATCAAACTCAACTTGTGGAAAATACTAAAGAAAAAATTTCAATGTAGTGTTCCAACATATATGAAAGTGCTCAAAGGGCTAAGACAGAAGCAGTTCAGAGATTAATGGAAATGGTGATTTTAAATCTGTTTGATCTACTCAACGATCACAACAATGTTAATGCCTTACATCTTGACTTTGTTCCTTAGGAGAGTCAATGGTTAAAAGGTCCCTCAATTATCTTCTACTCAGGACATGAGAGAGTTAAGAAGTGAATCGATTATTGATCCAGCCTCAGTGTCAAGTGGCAGGGCTATAAGTAAATGTTAGATATTTTATACGGTCTTTGGTGTTAACAAATGAGTGGAAGAGAAGATCATATTAGTAGGATTTCAAGAATGAGAGAAATATGGCCTCTAGTAGGTATGTTTCCATCTTTGATACTAAACTTGCAGTGATTATATGACTAGGGTGTAGATATGCCCTATTGCAATGGAAGCCATGGCTGGAGATGGTGGATCGGAGTGCCTTGACAAAGTTAGAGTCATTAACAAAGGCAAGCAGTAAGATCCACAAGAACTTGACATATGTCCATGTCAATTACTTGTTGTTGCTCTGCAGGGTGTTGGCCTCTAGCCTTGTTTCACACCCTATATATTTGTTCCTCCTTGTCGCCCTCCTAAGGGGTTGGATATTCCTTTATCTTCTTAAGATGGAGCCTCTAGTGCTACTCAACAGGATCTACAACACAAGGAGGTTCTCGGTATCATGATGGTCCTCACCATTGTTGTGTTTCTGATTGATGTTGGTTCATTGCTCATCTTGGTGCTTATGGTTGGATAAGTTATCATTTGCGTGGATGGTGTATTTAGGGTTCCTAAAGATATGTTTTTGGATGAGAAAGAGCCAACAATCATATTCTTTTCCTTCCTCATTTGTGGTGGATCCCATCGCCCGGTTGTTAGCCATGTTTGAGAGTGGTCTTATGGGATTGTTTATGAACTTAATTGAAGTTGAGCTACCAAGGCTGCAAAGAAGAGCATTGGTACTTTGGACTTAAATGGATACAAGTGACATGATATTTTTGTTAGTTTGGGAACAAGGCCAAGCCTAATCAGAGTATGAGTGTTCCCTCATAATTGTTATAGAAGATCTATTTTTATTTATCCATTGTAAATTATATATATGTATGTATGTAATTCGAATTGTTTATTAATAGTTATATGTAAAAGTACAAACATTTCCATAATCAACTTTACCTTTTTCTCCTTGAGTATCATGTTATGAGACCAGGGTGGTAGTCACTAACTCATTCATTCTTATTTAAAAGGTTTAATAAATTTCATTATACGTGGTTTTTGTAACTATAATGGTCATTGATATTTTTTCCTTCAAATTGTATCAGTTGCAATATACCATTGCATGGTTATGTATATTGAACAAGTTAAAAACTTTATACACCAGCAGAATGCCTTGAAGAACCATTTCCTTCAAACCAAACATAATCTTGCATATATATCTATATCTATATATAGATATATATATATTCTCTTAATCTTGTGGCTATCACACTTTGGGTTAACACTGAGTCTCCCTGAGAGGCTTTGCCAACTGATTGTTCACTAATGTGCAACATCACTAAACAATGATTATTTCAATTCTGATGATTGTAATCCTTACATTGGTTGAGCGATTAGCTGTTGGCCCCTACACACAACATATATATATATATATATATATATATATATATATATATATATATATATATATATATATATATATATATATATATATATATATATGCTGCAAAGAAGAGCATTGGTACTTTGGACTTAAATGGATACAAGTGACATGATATTTTTGTTAGTTTGGGAACAAGGCCAAGCCTAATCAGAGTATGAGTGTTCCCTCATAATTGTTATAGAAGATCTATTTTTATTTATCCATTGTAAATTATATATATGTATGTATGTAATTCGAATTGTTTATTAATAGTTATATGTAAGAGTACAAACATTTCCATAATCAACTTTACCTTTTTCTCCTTGAGTATCATGTTATGAGACCAGGGTGGTAGTCACTAACTCATTCATTCTTATTTAAAAGGTTTAATAAATTTCATTATACGTGGTTTTTGTAACTATAATGGTCATTGATATTTTTTCCTTCAAATTGTATCAGTTGCAATATACCATTGCATGGTTATGTATATTGAACAAGTTAAAAACTTTATACACCAGCAGAATGCCTTGAAGAACCATTTCCTTCAAACCAAACATAATCTTGCATATATATATATATATATATATATATATATATATATATATATATATATATATATATATATTCTCTTAATCTTGTGGCTATCACACTTTGGGTTAACACTGAGTCTCCCTGAGAGGCTTTGCCAATTGATTGTTCACTAATGTGCAACATCACTAAACAATGATTATTTCAATTCTGATGACTGTAATCCTTACATTGGTCGAGCGATTAGTTGTTGGCCCCTACACACAACATATATATATATATATATATATATATATTCTCTTAATCTTGTGGCTATCACACTTTGGGTTAACACTGAGTCTCCCTGAGAGGCTTTGCCAACTGATTGTTCACTAATGTGCAACATCACTAAACAATGATTATTTCAATTTTGATGACTATAATCCTTACATTGGTCGATTGATTATTTGTTGGCCCCTACACACAACAACATCTATTGACAACATTTAATTTGAGGACTGGAAAAAAAATACCCTCTCATGTCATTCGATCTTAAATGCTCTCCCAATTAATCGTACTTTTAATATTTGCTTGTTGTACTAATAATTTCAATCTAAGAATGAACTGCATTGCTAGTCTTATGGAAGATCTATGCAGAAATTTATATGATTGCTAGGCATTAGCTACCTAAGTTGTTCATTTTGAAATTGCCACCAACATTTTTGGAAAATACTCTCATCTCTACCTTTGTTGATAAAAGAAAATCTTTCCATCCCAAACTTCTCTAGCATCGAACCACTCTAGAAATCAATCCCTTCATATCTTTAATAAGAACAATAGTAAAAGGGATCAATATGGTTGTTAATTTGAGTGATGAGTTGGGTGTTAGTCCATGTTGGCTGAAAATTATTTTACAATCTTCACACATGTTGCAACTAGTTGATTAGCTTAGCCTTAAACCAAAGAAATGTATGCACAAACATCGCATGAGCTCAAAAAGTAAGAGAATAACTTAGTTAAAACGATATCCTTATTATCTTTGTGCTTGTAACTTCAATTACCCAACTCACAATCAATCAAATGATCTCCTTAAGGGACTACCAATTTGTAACTACAACTAAGATCCTGATTATGTCCACCTATTCAGAAGCCTGTTAAGAGTTGTGTGGAAAAGCCAAGCACCTTTGCCTATGTTATTCCTTGGTAGTATCTGAAACGCATCAAGTCATTAATGGATTCAGTAAGGGGTTTCCAAAATTATGCAGTAAAAACTTTAAATCAAAGATGTTCTACATTCATTTCTTGAAGGGAAAATATATAACTTTAACCTTAAATGATCTCATTCCATCAAAATTTGATTTCCCTCATTTACATGTAACATGTCATTATAGTTGGATGTGGTAGGTGTTGTTAATAACCTTGACTATCAATCTCGATTTGTGGTAAAACGCTTGCACAACCCTAATCTAATATTGTGGCATGTCGATTGAATTACACATTGTGATCCACTAGGAATTCACCTATGGAGCCACATGATCCTTCATCATTAGGTATTTGGAGTCACTAGAAGGAATCCATGTCAATGGCATACCCCTTAATTAAAAAATAAATTATATTCTCATTTGATGGGAGTGCCTAAGGATTTTTAGGGACAATGAGAAGCTTATCCTTGTTAACTACAAGTGTCAATGTTAATATGTGATGTCATCGACAAAAGAAGAAATAATTGGTAATAAGAAAATTTAATATAAATCTCTTAAGCGAATATGATAATGGTTTATGGAATGATATAAAATTACTTTGTGAGCGTGCAGTACCTATATATAAAATGTATGCGTGATTCATTATTACAAGAAAGTAGTATATTTTGATTTCGATCGGTGGAATATATATATATATATATATATATATATATATATAACCAGGAGAAGAAATATATATATATATATATAATAATGGCTAGATTATGTTGAATTGTTTGGTTACAAAAAGGGGGGAAATGGAACAATAATAATAATAATAAACGCTATCTAAAAGTTTGTTTGCACATTCTCAGATTAGAGTGTTATATTTTTATTTTTATTTAAAATAGAGGATGTGCAGTGCTTAATTTTCATTTTTAATATAAAAGATGTGTTTTTATTTTTATATTTTCACTTTTCACCTAAACAAAAAAAACTTTTTCCCTTTCTTTTCAATTTTTTTTCATGTTATGATGTTGTTTGGACTCATTATGGTATTTAGGTTGTGGCATTCACAATTGTTACATTTTCAATCTCAAACATAAGGGGGTATTATTGATGGGGTCTTTCTTTGATTTGGAAGATTGATTTTAAGATTTTGAGTGCAATAATATTCATTTTGTGGAGAAATTTTGGAATAAATTACGTAAAGGATTTATAATCGTCTGACGTTCTGGGTGGACACTCCACCCATCATCATTGTCCACTTAATATGTCAAACAAATTATAAATAATTTACACAATTTGCTCCAAAATTTCTCCACAACATGAAGAATTGTGAAAATTCACAATCTCTTAATAATATTCAGTGTCAAATTTATGCTTTCAATAAAATTGAAATTCTAACCAAATTAAAAAGAAGTGTTATTGCTCCTAGAAGCACTAATTTTTTTATCTGATTTGATTTGAATATTTTGGTTGCAATGGTACTAATGGTTAAAGCTATGGTGTCAAACAAATTGCAATTTAAACTACCCTCCTCTTACAAAAAAATAACAAGTGATGTTCATGGCACAACTTTTTTATTTGAGGTTGATTTTAAAGTTTTGATTAACAACATTACAAGTTTGTTAAAGCCATCATTGCACAAGGTTGTAATTTTAATCTCAAATTTATTATAAAAATAAATAAATAAAAGAGTGCATCTAGTGATGTCACTTTTCTATTGAGGATTGATTTTGTTGTTTTTGAATGAAAAATATGGGTTTTATCATAGTTGCATGGGAACAACTCCCAACATTTTTTAAACTCATTCCCTTTGTTACCATGTTTTTTGGGAGCTTAAGAATTGGAATGAAACATAACCAATTGGTTAGGAATGGTTCTAGGAACATGAAATATTTTTGGGAGCTTCAACTTCAAGGAAATGGGATACTCGAGACAAGTTTTTGGTATGAATAAATATCATTTTTGAATATTATTAAACTAAAATCTAAATATTTTTATTCAATTTTTACAATACTTTGCAATCAACAACCATAAAACCATACAAAAGTTTGCAATCTTGATACCTGTCAAATCACTCTATCATCAAAAGTCCAAAGCAATAAACCAAAGTCCAATATCTAGACAATCAACAACCATACACAAGTTTGTAATCTTAATACTTGTGAAATCACTCTATCATCCAAAGTCCAAATAGATAAACCATAGTCGATGTAACATGTATTCACCATCATCATTGTCAAGGTAAAACACTTAGATTGTATTGTCGAGTTGAGGTTGCATATTATAAAGTTTAAGCTTCTCAAATAGAGATAAACTAGCACTATAATATTTATTCCTCCAAGCAACTATTGCTCTGAAATAACACTAAAAGCACTCCAATACAAGCACATAAATACAATTATAACATAGCTATGTGATATAAACAAAGTTCACTATTGCACCAAATATTCAAAATGTTTGGTATAAAAAGAAATCCATGTGAACAATATTAAATTGATGTGAATAATTGATAGTAGAAAATATGATATGATGATGTACAATGATGGATCACATATAAATACTAGGCAGGAGTTCCCTTTCATAACAGTGATATCTATTAATTAGAACATGTCTTTTCATATGCCCTTTCATTAATAATAAGTTATGAATTATTATTTATTATATATGTTTATGTTCGTAACATTATTTTCGCCCTTGGACACATAGTTGGACACCATTATTGCATTATGTTATATATCGACTGCCTTTTGATGTGGGTTTCTGGGAGATGTTTTCTGTATAGTTTTTGGGCACAGTTTCTGACCTTAAAACTATATGCAGTGGTTGGCATGGCTAACCATTTTTGTGGCCTGGTTACTTATGAATGCATTTGATGCATATACAACATGTAACTTTCTTTTTATAAAATGGAAGTTATGATTTTTTTCCTTCGGTAAGTTAGAAAAAAAAAAAAAAAAAAGACATTGTCTTTGCCCTTAGAAATGCTTGGTCCTCAAAACATATTGATGAAAAGGCTCGATATATTCTTCTACCTTGTAATGTCTTCACATCTTATCCAATTCTTACAATTTCCACCTTTGATGATAGAAGACAATATGCACTTTTGAGTGTTGAGCAAAATTGTTGAACTGAAAAATGATATAACCATCCCAATTCAATCTTCTATGGAAAATTGCACTTACTTGATACCTAAGATTAATTGTTATCATAAGACCTAATTGCACTAGCATTAATATTTTTCAACACATAAGTCAATATTTTTGTCTTGAATGATATTCATAGTAAGCTAACTAGTTGAGATGCCTGCTCATGATTTTGATATCGATAAGGAGTTCTTGTAACCTAATTTTTCCTTATGCTTGTGGCAATTTCTTGATTTACTTCAAGTATACCTTTTCCTTCACATACTAATGTTGTTTGGTTGATCTCTAGATCTTTAACTAAATTTTCAATCATCTATACAACAACCTTTGAGTATGTTTTGACTTCAATTGGACTGGCATTTTTGTGAGTTATGAGATTGATAAGTTATGTATTTGTTCCCTTCTCCACAAGTTTAACATGTGTACTTCAGTCTAGTTAAGTTGATTTATTCTATTTTCCAACAATTCTTTATCATGTTTAAACTTCTTAATTTTTTTAAGTAGATTTTAATTATGATTTTTTAAACGTGAAAGTCTTTCACTCTTTGGATTGTTAACTTTATTCTCTTATCTATATTCTCGTTTTTTAAACGTTTGATTGGTTTTAATACCATTTGATTAAGGATTTTTAAATGCAAATTTTCTTCATTTTTTTTTGTTAGATTCTTTTTTAATTCTTTCTCAAGATCTTCATTTTCTTATTCTAGTTTTTTTTCCAACTATTTCATATCTTTTTGTTTTTGTAAGTTGTGGGAGTAATTTTTTATTGTGATCCCTTAGGTGAAAATTTTGTTTTTGAAACATGTCTTCAAGATATTTATTATTTTTTTCTGACACCTTTTATTTTGTGAAAGTTATGCGAGTTCGTCCTCTAATATTTGTATTTGTTTATTATCTTGATATTCTTCCATAATAAGGATAATAGCATTTGTAATTTTTAAGAGTTGATGGATACTTAAATTCCATTTCACAAAAAGAACATTTAGCCCAAAATGTTGACTTGTATGTGGAATTCATTTTTTGCTTTCTTGGCTTCTTTTAACTCTTTAAGTATTCACTTGAATATATGTGCATGTGTGTGTGTGTTTTCCTTTTTATTAATAGCTAAGGGAACTTTAATTAACTTAAATTTTAAAAGTATTATTTTTATATTAAAAAATATATATCTTTTTAATAATCCGACAAAATTTCAAGCATAGAAATTTGCCTTGAATTTTAGAAACCTCTAGGGTGGAAGGAGGAGAGGGTTTCTATATAACCCGGATGGAAATTTGGTAACCAAATACTCCTAGGGATTAGGGCTAAGGAATAATAATCAGGCAAAGATGTATGGTATATTGCTAGGCTTGATCCTGGCTAAAGATTTGCAGGTGTCAAATATCTCGATCCTAGGGGATTCTCTCATTACAATCCAATATTTGCATAAAGGTGGTCATAGGGTTTTTCCTGCCAACTGGGGTTCTTCCTTCCCCAGCTCCATCAGGATGGTCTACAGGGTTCATAGCTACTCCTCTTACTCCCCTCCGCTCAGCATACATGGATTTGGTATCCTCCTTACCTCGGAACAAGAACCCCACCTCAGTTGGTGTTCGCTCCCATGGAGTCCGTAATTATGAATTATCGTGGAGGCATTTAAAGCAATGCATGTGGGACGCATTCTCCAATGTTTATCTTAATGGCTCTCCAGCGATTCAGAGCTCATAGATGTTCCCTTCTTGATAATTTTTTGTTTTGGGTTAGCTAGTGGTGGAGGTGTTTCGTATAGACTTGCAAGCGCCCTGCGGAGGTCTCTATGTCACCATCAGGATGCCTACTTCGTGGGTTAGGCTACAACATTATATAGTATAAGGATAATATCAACATATCTTACTTATGGCACCAATAGTGGGTTCTACTGGCCTCAATTCAAATTCTTAGTTTATGTTCAGTCTCTTCACACTCACTCCCTCCTCTACTGGTATGTTTTTCCCTACTGCCTAGCAAAGTCATTTCTCCTTTTGAATTTGCTAAGCTTCTTGTTTTGGCCCTCTACCTCTATGCTCCCTTTAGGCTTCTGAATTGTTTCTCCCTGAGGGTGCACTCCAATGCTCTAGCGCCTGGTGGGTCATCTCCAGGTTTTCAGTGAGGGTTATTGTTATCTCCTTTGTATGTATTTCGTGTCTTTCCCTACTCTGATGTTGTCGTCCCCTATCCATATCCTATTTGCCCCACTCTTAGAGCTTAAGAGGTTTTTTCAAAGGGTGAAAAGGAATGGCTAGTTATCTTATCTCTTTCATGCAATAATGTGTGTTAGCAAAAACAAAGATCCTGGAGTTGAAGGCAGGAATCTGTGTAATAAATGCATCAATCAGTTTGAGTCCTTCCAATTGGAAATTCTAGAGATTAATTGGAATCATCAGGAGCAAATGCGAACCATAATCACTTTTTTGGAGGAAATTCAAAATTTGAAGGGCAAAATGGCCTGTCAAGCTTATGAAATGGGTGTTCTTCGTTAGCAAATTGAAGGTCTGCAAGAGCAACTCTCTGCTAGGATGAGTCATAATTCAAAACCTAGTGCTTCCAATATGCGTGCAGGAAGATCCCTTCCTAGCCTAAATCGGCGTCCGAAAGAGGTTACTCACTCAAATCTCTTATGTATTCACAATGCAATTATTCCCTTTTGCTCGGTCAATCTTGTAAGCTTTACTCTTTTCAGCATATAGTATTAGTAGTCTCCCTAATCAATCCTTCTATAATACCAGTGATTTCTTCCCCAAAGAATTAGCTATCAGATGTAATCATGTAACTTATTTCCCGAGTATTTGTTGTGTTTGGACCCAAATTTGACATAACTTCTCATTTTTGTGAGGAAAAAAAATAAAAACCTTTGTGAATATCACTAATCCTTATTAATAGTTACCTTTATAACCCCTTTTCTTTTTAAAATTTTTTTTTTTAACTCCTTAAATATATAAGTATATATGCTCTATAAATACTTTTTTAACATAATACCTACTTTCATTTTTGTTTTTTAAATAATTTTGTACTCAAGAAAAATACTTTATTTTATTCACTTTATTTACTTCTAAGATTTCCCTAAAGAATAATTTTGTTTTATCATAATCCTCATTACCTCATGGATTTTAGATGTTAAGTTAGACTCCCTCACAGATTTGATGGGGTATGATATATAACCTCAAATACCTGATGCAAATTTTTTTATTTTGAAATCCTAAGAACCTTTGTTGTAGGGATACACCACTAAATCTATCCTACAATTTTTCATGGATGGACGGATGTGTTTGACGACATAGTCTACTTGAGAGGCTTCTTGGAGATTGATGTCACATTGATATGGATGGTCATACATACCATGGCGAAGATTATTACGATCTCTTGATTTCCCAGCTGCTCGTCTTCTGGCAATTGTAGGGTTCTAAGCAATCCGTATTCTAAAATGTTATGATTACACGAAAATGTATAACAAATACAACAAAGTTCTACACGAAAGGTGGTACGAAATGCAATCAATATATGGCCGCATATTATTGGTGTGACCCTTCAATTGGTGAATAAAATATACAATGAATGAAATGTGTGCAATGAACCCTGTATACAATGGTTTAATTGAATGCCGATTTCAAGTGTATGTATTCTCTTTTTTAAATAAAGGACTCTTTTCCTTTCTTTTTCCAAAATTACTATTTTAGTAGTAAGAGTGTCCCATTCAAGCATATAAATTCTCATTTCCAATTAACACTCTTTTCGTATCTTTTTCCAGAATTATTATTTCAGCAACTAGAGTGCCAAAATTATTGGAAATTGGAGCACGATAAATTAATGCTTCTTGTGGAAATTATTGAGTTTCAATAACATATGGCAAGTTAGTTTTTATAAATCTACAATTTTGTGTAGTGGGCAGTCAATTCCGAGTCATGGTTTTCTTCACATTCACCACAAACAATAAATTCTGATTGTGAGTGGCCAAATATCTAAAAAATTAGAGAACCTCTGAAATGTGGATAGAAGCCAATAAATATGTTGCCAAGGGCAATAAAATTTTGAGGAAGACCCAGTGGCCAAGGGCTAAAATTAGGCAACTTGGCTTTGATACCAAATGTGACGAACGGAGTTCGTTATCACACAAAATATTAAAAATGTATGGCACTAAAACTATCAAATTTGTGGATCTTCCACCAATTATTAGCGATCCCAACCACAAAACCCTGAAGTCTATAACAATATATAAATTGTGTAAGTAATTGTAGTAGAAACTATGATATGATGATATACAATGATGGACCCTATATAAATACTAAGGTTCCATTTCATAAGAGTCGTGTTGAAAATGTAGCAAAAAATTTCTCAATTTGATTTTACCTAGATTAAATTGAGAAAATTCGAAATTCCACATCAACAAACAACTTGGAGGAGTTAACTAAGGTGACATGGCTCTTGTCACTCAGTTAAGAACACTCAATTCGAGTTACTTAGTTGAAGTTCAGTTTGCATGTGTTGAACCATATTTTATAGGAGTCTAACTCAGTTAATTTGAGTTAAGGGCATGAAGTTCAATTGTATGTAGTGATGTCTAAATTTTAGGAGCCTAGGTTGAGTTAATTTTAATTGTAATCAGTTAAGCTAATTCTAATTGTTAATAAAACTAGTTGGTGGCCAATTAAGTAGTGAGATATCAGTGTAACTCGGAGATCATCTAGTTAACTGATCAATCAGCTAATAATTAGCTCATGCATGCAAGGAATACAAGTTGCCCAGTTGTGGTGGAGTTTCCAAGGCAATTAACAAGCAATTGTAAACTAGTTAAGTGTATAGGTGTTGCATAAGGATAGGCAATCAACCTTGAGGAATTGCACAAGCATTTTGGAGGAAATTCCTAATTAATAGGGGCCTATTTCCTCAAGAATTGCGCAAGCAAATAAGGGCTCAAGCAGAGGCAGAAATTGACTAAGTCTGGGTCAAAGCTTCTCAGTGAGCAGAGAGATAGATTATGTACTTGTAGGTTGTGCTCAATTGAACAAAGCAATTTTAATACATCTCTATTCATCATATTAATGCAAACAGGCATCGGGGTTTTTAGCAGTTTGTTTTCCCCGGGAAAAATATATTTGCATCTATGTGATTTCTTGTTGCATGTCTGAGATTTTTGTTCTAAATTGTAAATTAATGTCTGCATAGCAATAGAGTAGGTTTGTGTCTTGTGATTTTGATTAAAACTTCATAAGGAGTCGCAAATCTACCTCGTAATTTCTACATTATACCTATTAGTTAAAACATATCCTTTCATATGTCCCTTAATTAATAATAATTTATAAATTATTATTATAAATTATTATTTATTATATATATTTGTGTTCTCATATTTTCAACTAACCCCAATTCTAAAATCAAATATATTTTAAAAGCAATAAAATCAAATATATTTTAAAATCAATATAATAGAACAAAGGATTTAATGCCTCTTTTATCAGGTTAACACCAACACCAATATTTCCAGCCAACCTACCATTCTAAACCATGATTAAAACAACAAATCACAATTACCTTTTAACCAATCAGGGGAGCTTGAAACCACTATGTAGTGCAATCAAATGCCAAAGTGGATAGAAATTCATATGTAATGACATTGCTACATTTGTTGTAGAATATTTTATCATAATGATAAACATAAATAATGTGTGAACCAAAAACTAGCAAAATTGTACCATCGAACTCATTAAATCATACATATACAATTTGTAAGATATTCATAAATCCCCACGTGATTCATTGCCAATCAAAACATTATATTAAAGTAACCACGTAACCTCCTCCCATCAACCACCACGTGTATTGCAACCATATCATTATTACTAGGTGCTGAAAGTAACTCATAAGATGGTGGGTTGTGTTTGGATAAATAGAACAGTGAACAATATTTTATTGTGTATTAATTAGCCATTTTGATGATCAATGTCACTTCCCACTAATGGTGCTTTGTTATGTAAATACTCTAAGCATAACTCTATCTTTTATCTTGGGTATATGAGAGAATAAATTGTATGCACTCTTTGAAAAAATTTAGTGTAAACCATGTCTTCAAAACTATAGCCATTTCATAAGACCCACATGGTCAATAGCACAAAGGGTAGAAAAGGATAGTCTTTTTTTCTTATCTCTTCGTCCTCCAACGGTGAGTAACATTGCTGCTTGCACAAAGGATTGATGCGTAGGCCTACGTTATCCCATGTTAATACTCTATTGACCACAAAACATCTTATGAGGAGCTTTCGGAAAAATGGTTCTGATCCGGTTCCAGTTTTGAGTACTTTAGTGCATAGCGCCACTCAATAACTATTTGATAATCTAATAATCATTTGTTGTTCAATACATGAAACCTATTATGTTCGTATCAGACAATATATACAAATGTCATAAGGCTATAATTGGTGGACACAATACTTAATTGGACCATCTAGGCCTCTAGTTAACCTCACAAAGTAATTAAACATGGAGTTGTTTTTAGTGCGACCTTTTGGATTTTCCGGTGCCGGAATCAGGCAGAAAAATTGAGGTGAAATCTTTATTTGTGTTATTTAAACTGGTTTTTTCACTGTATATATGGATTCACCACCTTCAAAAACCCCCAAGGCGCTTAGATTGTGCAGGGATTACTATGAAACTTCTGATTTCAATAATTTCTTGCCGGATTTTAAAGAAATTACACTGGAAAAACCCACCGGAAAAGCTTTCAAAAAGTCGCACTAAAGACAACTCCATTAAACATTACCACTAACATCAAATTATTTTTGTATACCTTTTCTACGTTGTTAATTATGATCTCTGTTGACGTTACGAAGTAAAACGAAGGCATATAATTGGTAGCTAACAATGATCTAGATTATCCACCTTATCCGACAATACACCCATCTTTGTATGCTTCAAAAATAAAGAGAACCATGACACTTGCTGTAATTAGTAATACTTTTGCGATTGTGCATTGATTGTAATGCACAACTCTCAATGACTTATCTTTAATTTGTTAAAGACGCAATAAGCGCAATGAGCAAGTCTACCATGCCTCATGGTTTTATTGAGAACTTTTCTCAGAAACAGTCCATACAGGCTAACCATAATAGTCATCAAGAAAATTGTCGATCCATGGCAGTGAGATAGCAAACGAGATGGAAACTTTTTTAACAATATCCAGTTATGAAGATGTAAGGGCTGGGACTTATTTGGACCTATTTCCTCTAATCATAACTTGCAGGCCAGAAAATGCCACTCCAGAAAAATACAGTGCTCTAGTATACAATTCAGCCTTCTGAATCTTCAAACAGCCCCTCAGATGGACTTCTGGCAGTAAAGGTTTCATTCTTGAATTAGATGTAGTTATTATGGACCAGAGATGTGTCCTATCAATAGATGAGCAATCCCAGATAAGCAACTGAAAAGGCATGCTAGAGTAAGAAGCAAAACGACCAAGAGAAGAGCAGCGAAATTTAAGATGTCACTGTTAGCCTTGTTGGCAAATGGCCCAATAATAGATCCAAATATGCTCTTTAAAGTCTCCATAAGCCAGCAAAATCATGCCAATGGATCCAAATATGCTCTTGAAGGCTTCGAAATTTGCTTAAGGATCATTCAAAGATCAAAACCAGCGCAAGAGGAGAGCCCTTGGAAGGGCAGAAATGCACTATGGGGAGGCTAAAACACTCTAAAACCATGAAAAACCAAGTATCGGAGGCTTAAACTGAGGAATGCACAGCGGCCGTCTGATATGGCCAATCAACGGTCCAGACATGATCGGGGAATCGCACGACGGAGGCAAGTCGGCGGTATCAGTGTAGACAATATGGAAGTTGCTACTGCGATCAGCGATGCAATGTGGACCGTTGATCAAGCGCGCAGATCGACGGCCCACATCGCGTCGCTGGATCGCTATCGGAGAAATATTAAGGAGCACTAACCATGGGCCCGGTGCGACCCGATGACCGAACCCAACGGCATTATATATGATATTTCATAAATTTTGAAGTCCGCGGGAAGGCCATTTTTAATGCATTTTTGTGTATTTTCGTTATATAACGAAATACAAAGGGAGACTTGGGCAGCGCCGATGCAATAAATGAAAATATATATATTTTCATGTCTGCCAAAGGCCATTTTCAATGTATTTTTAGTGGTTTTAAGCATATTTCAAAATACAAAGGAAGAAAGGGACCAGGACACTTGCGATAGGCGACAACGACCCAAAGGGCGGACCCGATAGAAAAGTAAGCCATGTTTAAGGACTTTTTAAATCCGAAAAGAATAGAGATGGGCGGGATTTTACAGTTTATAGCGTTGTTTGTGTAGAACAGAAAACATTCATGGTTATCATTTGAAAGGGGTCGTTGCAGGGATTTCATAGGCCTGATAGCCACTCCATTGCAGGTACAGGTGGCCAACCATCCTTAGAGGTGTTGTGCAATAATGTTTACATACCAGAAGAGGGATTCGGCAGGGAGACAGCAACTGGCAGACAGAGGGTAGAAGAGGAAAAAGCACAGTGCAACACAACCAAAAAACAATAGAAATGATTGTGGGGCATCTCTGGCACGAGAGAGCTCCCTGCCAGCGTAGCCAAAATACCAGAATGTGGTTATTCTTCTGTCAGAAGAAGAAACCTCCGAGCCATGCTTGCCTATTCAGGGAATCAAACAGTTAACAAGACAGAGAGGATAGATTAAGACACTCCGAGCCTTTGAGAGCTCAGGAGCATTGTAAAGGCCTATAAATGGCTAAAAGAAAGATGTAACAAGGGTTCAACTTCTGGAGACTATTGAGACTTTGCTACTCAAGCTTCTCATCTTCATTCATTAGCAATACAAGCTTCTTTTGTTGTTATATGTTCAATGTCCATTTTCTCTTCTGTTCTAAGCTTGCACTTGAACAGGCTGTTCAGGTTTCTTCTGTATCTAATGCCAGATAACTGTCATCTGATGAATTAGATATGCAAGCTTCTTTTACTACCTGTAGCTAGCCATTCATATGTGTTTATATATGCATCTGCCAGTATAGTCAGTATTCTCCATTTATTTATTGAATCTATAAACTATTGAGCATTAGTGGTCTAAAGCCTTGTAAGTTGAGGGTGTTTATGCATGTCTTGAGTAAAAACAAAGTTGAAATGGTTATCTGGCTTGATCCAAACCATCATTCATTCCAATAGTTTAGAGAACAATATTGAAGATTATATGTTACCAGGCATCTTCGAGCTGCAACCTAGGAGAGTTTCCTGGAGTGATAACATAATTGGCGCCGTTGCCAGGGAGAGGAAACTGAAGCTCAGCTTCCCTGGGAGACGACATAGATCCAACTTTGATGATAGACAAATTCTAGGCACTTTTTTGGTTGTAATCATCTATCTGGCGACTCTACTAAAGGACAAACCTCTTGGACTCCACTTCATAGTTCTGGCTTAGTTTGTGAGGCATACTCGGAGAAATTCTCAGAAGCCACACACTGACCAAGTATATGATCCTGAAAAAATCATCAAAGAAAGAAAGGTATTACAGAAAGGAGCATCAGGTTTAGGTAAATCTAAACAATCTTCTATATCTCTTCAAGAAAATCCTGCAATAGAACAAATACATGTTGAGAGTATAGCATCTGATACTAGCAGTGAAGAAAAACTCTCAGAGATTCATAAAGCTCCTTATTCTTTATGTTCTCCTTTTGTTGTAAGCCCAAAGGAAATCTCACCTCCTATCCATCATACTCCTTTAGTCTTATCAGTCACTCCTCAGCCCTTTATCATTCAGACTGTCAGTACTCTTATAGCCACCACAGCTATGGCAAGTCCACAAGCACCCACCAAAATGGAAAGAATCATAGCTGCTAGGTATGGACCTCTAGTACTGCCCACTCCTTTGAATGCCATGCCTACTAGAGAATATCAGAAGTATATGCCTAAGTTCACTGGGACTGAAGGTGTAACAGTTGAAGAACAACTTGAGTCATTCTATAACTATGTTGATAACCTGAACATTAGTGAAGATGATGTCTGGATGAGAGTCTTTGTCCAAAGCCTAAATGGAGAGGCTAGAAAATGGTTCAAAGAACTGACCCCAAGATCTATAGTAGATATTGAGGCTTTAGATGATGCATTCCTAAAGCATTGGGGGAATAAGAAGGATCTCCTTTACTACCACATTGAGTTTGGGAACCTAAAGAGGGAGAATGGTGAGTTGTTGTCTGATTTTAATAAGAGGTTTAACCGCATGTACAGCAAGATACCAGCTGAAGTAAAACCCACCACTACCTCTGCTAAACTCACCTATGCCAGTGCTTTTGATTCTGACTTTTGTCTATTGTTGAGGGAGAGGAGATGTGCTACTTTGGCTGATATGCAGGGTGCAGCCTTGGAAGTAGAATCAAACATCATGGCTGCAGAGAAGCTTAAGGGAAATGTTGATAGAAGGAAACAGAGGGGCGAGTCTTCATCATCTTCAGATCCCAAGATAGATCAAATGACTAAGATGATAGAGTCATTAGCCTCCTAAATCTCCAAATTAAAAGTTGAGCAACACTCTGGGAAAGGAGGAGTTCCTAATACCTTTTCTCCCAGAAATCTAAATCTATATAGAAGAGCAAATGAGCAGTTGTAGATCTGGCAAAGAAGCAAAGATGCCAATGAAGACCAAAGGGTAAAGACCCCTTTTCAAAATACAGTCATGGAGGAAGAGCAATTTGAAGAAGATGATGAGATCCATTGTCTTGAAGACAAAGACAGTGCCTCCTTTTTGACCTCAGCTGCCTATGAAAAGTCATTATTCAATGACCAGATTAACCAAGAATGGGATGGAGAAGTTGTTCTGCAAACTGAAGATCAGCACAGATATAATATGAGGTCGAAGATGAATAATATCAAGGAAACTCATGTTCAAAGAGTTGTTGTCCCTGCAATACAACAAGCTAATAAACAGAAACGACCAGTAGTTGATCCTATCATCCTCAAAGCTCCAGCTCACGAGGTAAGAGGCCTTGACAAGTCTCCTTCTCCTTTCAGTTTTCAATCAAAAATTCAGAAGCTAAGAATACCTATACCTCTTATTGAACTAGTGAAGAATGAGTCCTTCAAGAAATCTATCCTTGAGGCTCTTGAACCTAATGCCATCCAAGCCTCCACCGACTATGTAAATCTGCAAGATGGCAAACCAGCCGTTGTCCTCAGCCCAGTGATTGAAAATTGTGAGCACAGCTCCCCATCATTCTATGTCTCTATGACTATTCATGATAAAACCCTTCACAACTGCCTTCTGGACACTGGAGCCAACCATAATCTAATGCCCAAGGCTGTCATGGATGAGTTGGGTCTTGACAGTACCTAGCCTTATCATGACCTGTTTTTTTTTTTACTCTAGAATGCCTGGGATTAATCAAGGACTTAGCCATCACTTTGTCTCAGCTGCCCATGAAGCGCATGATGATGGATATCGTGATAGCAGATGTACCCCGCAAGTTTGGCATGTCACTTTCCAGAGGTTGGATCAAGAGATTAGGTGGATCATTACAAAATGATCTGTCCTATGCTACTGTCCCAGTTTTTGGAGGTGAGAGTAGGGGATTATACAGAGAAGCTCAGTTGGCTTATATCATCAACGATGAAAGGAATCCCACTAATCATCCCATCTATGTTGTCGACATTGATTTTGGAGCTTGTATCCTACAAATTGAAGAATCTCAGCTAGCCTCCACACAGCTTAAGAAACCAGTTTTCCAGATCACAAAGGAAGAAGGCCCACAGATTTGGGACATGTTCTTTGATGGAGCTTTCTCTAAGGAAGTTGCAGGGGCAGGGGTAGTCCTTGTGTCCCCCACATAGGAATACATCATTTATCTTTCAAATTAACTTTTCAAGTCACAAATAATATAGCAGAGTATGAAGCCTTGATATTGGGATTAAGCGCTGCTAAGGAAATGGGCATCAAAGGCCTGAAAGTGTTTGGAGATGCAGACGTCATCATTCAGCAGGTCAATAAAACTTTCCAAGCAAAGCATCCAAGGCTGAAAGCATACAGAGATGAGGTATGGAGGCTCAAGGATTCTTTTAATAATTTCAGCATTTCTTACATTCCGAGAATGAAGAACCAGCTTGCTGACTCCTTTGTTGTGTCTGCTAGCACGTTTATTCCTCCTTTGCCTCCTAAATTGACGTATGACGTTCAGGTGAAATATAGACCATCTCTGCCTAACAATGTCAAATATTGGAAAGTTTTTGAAGATGATGATGAAATTAATAGGTTTCTACAAGTCATTGAGGAATTTTTTGAAACGCACATCGACCAAGAAAATGAAACCATGGAAGAATGCACCCAGTCCAAGCTAAAGGACGAGATTGGCCGAGGAAGCATTGTCCAGCTGCCTAGTAACCATATACCCAAAGGATTGGTGCCTCTAGAGAAGTTGTTCAATCATAACAATGTGCCTTATAAGCCTACCAAAAACGAAAATGAGTCTATTGTGCGTAAACATAATATAGGGAGCCCAACCCATCTGAAATACATAAATCTGTCCACTCATCTGTCTTCTGCCCAGAATTCCGACTATTGCACCCTCATGAAGCAATTCACTGACATTTTCACCTGGGAATACAGTGATCTTAAAACCTATGACACAAACATCATTCAACATAAGATTCCACTGGAAAAGAACACCATCCCTTTTAAGCAGAAATTAAGACCTATCAGCCCTCTCTTATTGCCTTTGATTGAGAAAGAAATCAAGAAGTTGTTGGATGCCAAAATCATAGTTCCCCTAAGGTATTCAAAGTGGATAGCTAACCTTGTGGTAGTAAGAAAGAAAAATGGAGAAATCAGGGTTTGTGTTGACTTCAGAAATCTGAACAAATGCTTTAAAAAAGATAACTACCCCCTGCCTAAGATGGAACACTTGCTGCAAAAAGTTTCAGGGGATAGAGTCATGTCTTTCTTAGATGGATTTTCAGGTTACAATCAGATTGTTGTACATCCAGAAGATCAGGAAAATACCGCCTTCACTACTCCTTGGGGCACTTTCATGTACTCCAAGATGCCTTTTGGACTGATGAATGTTGGGGCTACTTTTTAGAGGGCCATGGACATAGCCTTTGTGGGAGAGAAGGACAAGTTTGTCCTTATTTACCTTGATGACATAACAATCTTCTCCAGCAGTCACAAGGACCATTTGCAGCATTTGAAGAAGGTCTTTCTAAAGTGCAGACAGTTTGGAATTTCGGTGAACCTAAAGAAGTCACAGTTTGCTCTAGAAGAAGGCAAACTTTTGGGACATATTTTTTCTGCTGAAGGTGTGAAGATTGATCTAGCAAGGGTTCAAGCCATTCAGAGATTGTCCATCCTAAGTTCAAAAAGGGACATTCAATCCTTCCTGGGTAAGATTAACTTTGTAAGGAGATTCATTCCAAACTTTGCAGAGCTAGTAAAACACATCATTTCCATGCTGAGGAAAGGATCAGAAATAAGATGGACAGATGCTGCAAGAAGCTCTTTTGAAGCCATCAAACAAGCTATCATGGAAGCTCCCACTCTAATCAGCCCAGATTACACTAAGGAGTTTTGTATCTTCTCTTTTGTCTCTTATGATACACTTGCAGTAGTTCTGTTGCAGAAAAATAATGAAGGCATAGAGCACCCCGTGGCCTTTTTCAGCAAAACTCTAAGGGATGTTGAACTGAGGTATGACCTTATTGACAAATAAGCTTATGCTCTCATAAAATCTTTAAAGGCATTCAGAATTTATATTTTGCATTCCAAAGTGGTTGCATATGTACCTTCAGCCTCAATAAAAGATGTATTAACTCAGCAAGATATTGATGGAAAGAGAGCTAAATGGGTTGCAAAATTCATAGAGTTTAACATAGAAGTGAAGCCCACTAAGCTTGTCAAAGGCCAAGGCTTGGCTAAACTTATGGCTGAGGAAAATTGCAGTTTGTTAGACATAAATTACATGGGTCCAAATTTAGATGATGAGCAGACAGAGGAAGCAGCAGAAGAGCAAAAGCAGAATCAGTCTTTGGCTGAAAATCTAGCCACCTGTGAATGGTATTCCAGCATAGTTCATTTTTTGCAGAAGCTAGAAGTCCCTCCAAGGCTTAGCTCAAGTCAAGCCCGAGCTATTAAACTCAGATCAGCCAAATTCTACGTTAATAACAATCTGTTTTATTGGAAAGACCCATCAGGAATCCTCTTGAGATGTCTAGATAAAGGACAATTTGTGGAAGTCATGCACTAGTTCCATTCTAGCATCTGTGGAGGGCATCATTATTGGAAAACCACAACCCACAAAATCCTGAGAGCTGGGTATTATTGGCCTACTCTATTCTCTGATGTGTTTTATTTTGTGAAATCTTGTGACAAATGTCAGAGGTTTGCAAGAAGACAACAGCTAAAATCTCTGCCCTTGAAGCCAGTACATGTCAATGGTCCCTTCCAGCAGTGGGGCTTGGCCTTTATAGGTGAGATCAACAAACATTCCAGTGGCCAACACAAATGGATCTTGGTAGCCACTGATTATTTCACCAAGTGGATTGAGGCTATACCCACTAAGAATGCCAATCATCAAGTTGTCATAAAGTTCTTGAATGAGAATATTTTCACTAGATTTGGTTGCCCAACCAAACTAGTCATTGATAATGCAGCAGCTTTCAAGGCAAAAGAATTGGTAGACATGACTGAATCCATGGGCATTCGATTGGTGCATTCTACCTCATATTATCCTCAAGGCAATGCCCTGGCAGAATCATCTAACAAGACTCTGGTAAGGGTAATCAAAAAACTATTAGAGGACAACAAAAAGAGTTGGGATTCCAAATTGAAGTTTGCCCTGTGGGCTGACAGAGTTACCATCAAAAAGTCCATAGGAAATTCTCCATTTAAGCTGGTTTATGGCGTTGATGTTGTTTTCCCTATCCAGCTGATTCTCCCTATGGCCAAATTCTTGCAAGAAGAACAAGATGAAGAGAATGACATGGTAAGGAGAATGAATAACCTGGTTGAACTATAGCAAATCCGAGAGCAGCTGGTTGAGAAGTCAAATGCTCATCGGAAGAAAATCAAATAAACCTTTGACAGGAAAGCAAAAGTGGACAATTTCCAAGTTGGTGACTGGGTTCTCAAATGGGATGCATTTAAGGAAAAGAAAGGTAATCATGGCAAGTTTGACTCCTTATGGACAGGTCTGTTTGTCATCGCTCAAATTCAGCAAAACAATACCTTTATTTTGCACAGTCTGGAAGGAGGAGATGTTTTTGGTAGCCCAGTCAATGGGCGGTTTTTGAAACTTTATTACATTCAAGGCTTTAAAGCCTTGGTATTGTAAATATGTTTTTTCCAGTTTTTTATTTTCATTGCAAAATAGACTCCATGCCCAATGGAACACTAGGAGAAAGATTTGATTTTGTTTTTACAAGATGGAGGCTTTCATCCCCAAAAGGAGCCAGTGTTAGCCTTGTTGGCAAATGGCCCACTAATGGATCCAAATATGCTCTTTAAAGTCTCCATAAGCCAGCAAAACCATGCCAATGGATCCAAATATGCTCTTGAAGGTTTTGAAATTTGCTTAAGGATCATTCAAAGATCAAAACCAGCGCAAGAGGAGAGCCCTTGGAAGGGCGGAAATGCACTATCGGGAGGCTAAAACACTCTAAAACCATGAAAAACCAAGTATCGGAGGCTTAAACTGAGAAATGCACAGCAGCCATCCGATCTGGCCGATCAACGGTCCAGATCTGATCGGCGGTCGCAATCGGCAGTCGCAATCAGCGATCACAATCGGCGGAGGCAAGTCGGCAGTATCGGCGCAGACAGTATGGAAGTTGCGACTGCGATCAGCGATGCAATGTGGACCATCAATCAAGCGCGCAGATCGACGGCCCACATCGCGTCACCAGATCGCTATCAGAGAAACATTAAGGAGCGCTCACCATGGGGCCAGTGCAACCCGATGACTGGACCCGACGGCATAATATATGATATTTCATAAATTTTGAAGTCCACAGGAAGGCTGTTTTTAATGCATTTTTGTGTATTTTCGTTATATAACGAAATACAAAGGGAGCCTTGGGCAGCGCCGATGCGATAAAGCCCGGACCCGAAAGGGTTCGGGAATGAAAATATATATTTTCATGTCCGCCAAAGGCCATTTTCAATGTATTTTCAGTGTTTTTAAGCATATTTCAAAATACAAAGGAAGCAAGGGACCAGGCCACTTGCGATAGGTGACAGCGACCCAAAGGGCGGACCCGATAGAAAAGTAAGCCATGTTTAAGGACTTTTTAAGTCCGAAAAGAACAAAGATGGGCGGGATTTTACAGTTTACAGCGTTTTCTGTGTAAAACAGAAAACATTCATGGTTATCATTTGAAAGGGGCCATTGCAGGGATTTCATAGGCCTGATAGCCACTCCATTGTAGGTACAGGTGGCCAACCATCCTTAGAGGCGTTGTGAAATAATGTTTACATACCAAAAGAGGGATTCGGTCGGGAGACAGTGGCCGAAAGAGGAAAAAGCACAGCGCAACACAGCCAAAAAACAACAGAAATGATTGTGGGGCATCTCTGGCACGAGAGAGCTCCCTGCCAGCGCAGCCAAAATACCAAAATGTGGTTATTCTTCTGTCAGAAGAAGAAACCTCCGAGCCATGCTTGCCTAGTCAGGGAATCAAACAGTGAACCAGATAGAGAGGATAGATTAAGACACTCTGAGCCTTTGAGAGCTCAGGAGCATTGTAAAGGCCTATAAATGGCTGAAAAAAAGATGTAACAAGGGTTCAACTTCTAGAGACTATTGAGACTTTGCTACTCAAGCTTCTCATCTTCATTCATTAGCAATACAAGCTTCTTTTGTTGTTATATGTTCAATGTCCATTTTCTCTTCTGTTCTAAGCTTGCACTTGAATAGGTTGTTCAGGGTTCTTCTGTATCTAATGCCAGATAACTGTCATCTGATAAATTAGATATGCAAGCTTCTTTTATTGCCTGTAGCTAGCCATTCATATGTGTTTATATATGCATCTGCTTGTATAGTCAGTATTCTCCATCTATTCATTGAATCTACAAACTATTGAGCATTAGTGGTCTAAAGCCTTGTAAGCTGAGGGTGTTCATGCATGTCTTGAGTAAAAACAAAGTTGAAATGGTTATCTAGCTTGATCCAAACCATCATTCATTCCAATAGTTCAGAGAACAATATTGAAGATTATATGTTACCAAGCATCTCCGAGCTACAACCTAGGAGAGTTTCCTGGAGTGATAATAGTCACAACGCAAAACTTTGTCCCCTGAAAAAGAATTTAGATACATAATATCTAGGGATTTTGTACATAATTATAATATCAATAAAGGTAATCCAGATATCCAAAAATAACCATGGGTAATGAATCCAGTATCTATTTCGAAGGCATTGAATGTGAATAACCATCGTGTAGATTTACAAAACAAATTAGCCAATTTAACTGAATATTCAAAACCAGCCACAGCACATCTAAAAATCTTAGCATGAACTATGCATGTATACAAAACATACCATATATTCTGAAATTGTAAGATATAGCTTACTTTGAAAACCAGTATATCAAAATGAAAACAGTGCAAGCAGATGCTACAAGAGAAAGTACTATTGTGTCCATTGATTTTCTGCGACGAATTGCTGACAAAATATGGTTCACCTACACATATACAGCAGTTTCCATCACTTATTTCATTATGATTAAGAGAATGACTACATTCTAAGACCAGAAATCGATAAAACATTTCAAAAAATGGCTCCTTTCAAGCAAAGAAGTGGCTTGTACTTACTGAAGGTAATCGACTGCTAACATTGCTGATCTTTGAGCCAATATTTCCAAAGGTCGAACGCTGAAACACGAGTGCACCAAGCGTAGCTTGGGCATGGAGTATCACATTATCTATCTGGACAAGATTGACAATGGTCATTAAGGTGTCATAATATTGGATAACATCTACACCAAAGTTCTCAGAGAAAACTTAGTACACAGAAAATCCATGAGCTACCAGCATTGAATAAAAGCCAAGAACAATATATGCTAACTTGACAAGCATCATGAAAACAGTGAAACATTTAAAACTGTATTGAATCCCAGTCAATCATTAGCAAAGGCTAAATGAGCCAATCTTGGAAGAGATTATGAAGAATGACTCCGTAATGGATACTGCTTCAGCCAAAAATGAAGACCAATGAGACCAAAATATGAAGTACAATCATAAATACAAAAGGAGCTACCTGCTAAAATGAAATGTACTCCATGAAGGCTACAGACGTAGGAAACAAAGGAAAATACATTAGATAGGAGTTTTCACATGGTAAATTTCTAGCGTTATAAGAACTGATCTGGCTACAAATGATATTAATTCTTCCAGAAAGAGTAAAAAGCATTAGACAATCAGAGAATCAAGCAACTTAATACCAATGTCATTTCAAGGCAAGACAATGGGTGCTAGGAAACAAAATACAAAGAGTATGAAGGCGGCAAGATAGAATCATTTTAATTCACTAAAGAGACAAAAGAGATAAAAATAAGATGACTGCAATTCCCTCAAATTCTGACTTATAAGATACATTAATATATGCCTCAGAAACCAAACAAAACCATGTGCTCTGAATTTCTCAATACATTGTCTTCAGGGAATCATGTACATAAAATGAAAAATTTAATCTTCCGTGAAATGTGTACTCAAACAAGTCCAATGAATATCCTCGGAACAAAAAGACATGTTTAGTAAGCTCAACTCATTTATTTGTTTTCCTTGCCCAACAAAACTAGATACCCTTTATATAACAGGGCCAAAACTAGCTCATTTGAGAACCTAGTTAAGGTTGATTTAATCTAGAACACAGAGAATTCAAAAAATTATGACAAACTTCTTTGAGTTTTATTCTAATTGAAATAACACCTTATATTCTTAGATTCCAAGATATAAAATAAAGGAGCAAACATATTTTATGCACCATAGAAATAAAAGCAACTAATGAACATCATGCTTTTAGCCGTGGAACAGGATGAGTAAACTCCATTATATCCAATAACAATGTCAAATACTTAGCAACGTGATTGGACTTTCCTACTGAAATGAGCTTCAGCTGACCTATCAAAGCTTCAAAATAATGTTCTGGGATAATTATCCTCAAGCAGCAACATCTTTATGAAGCATTGGCATCAGCACCTAGATTTCACAAGCCAATACAAAAAGTGCTTGCAAGACCATCATGCCTGCACCATCCGAACTAGAAGAGAAACTTCACAGGCTATCAACTAAGGCTTGAAGAAATAGCATCCCTGCTTATGAGATTCTAAAGAACAGCCCAGTCTTGGAGCACTGGCACTCCCTAAATGCATTTCAGTCACAAAGGAACATTAAACGACATTAATTTTTCTAGACCATGGTAACAGATTCTGTACTTCAAAGAATTCCTTAAAACCCTAGGTTATAAGTTACCTTCAACATGAAAACCTATCAAAACTGTTATCTTCAAATGCTAGAAACTGAAATACATACTGCGGAAAATATACAACAGAATCCTCACAGGTCTGTCTCAAACTACATCACTTTTTATTATCGTAGAACTGAGAAAACAGGATAATAATGCTGTAGACAAACTCTACTACTTCATGCTGAACTGTAATAAAAACAGAATACTTAACCCTACCCTGAGCCTTCTTAGGTATCTGACGAAGAGACTTGAGTTTACAAAACTAGCCCTGATCCAAAAGGATCCAATCCTCAAATAAATATAAAACCTGATCAACTGCTGGCTTTGGGATTAGCACCCCCGACACTTGAATGGCATGTTTTTAATGGAGTGCCCCAAGTAGCAATCTGTGCCTTCTCCCTAAGACTATGTCGCCATCATGTGCTCTATCTAAAGCCAGGCAAAAGCGGCCTGAAACAGAACTTTAAATCAGAAAAGTCCACTCAAAAATAGAAAACTGAACTAAACTGGCAATTAGACACCAATGAAATGAAGGTAACAAAACAGGAAAGAAACTAATTTTGGAGCATGCAAGCTGAAGGCATGTGTGCTCCATCTCCTTCCCTGCATAACTGCACCTCCCTCCCACTCTGCAGTACACAGGAACCCAGGTAGACTGCTTACAGACCTGCTCCTGTGTGCAACTTGGTGCAGTGGAGAAGACTAACCAAGCTAAACATGTAAAATCTAACACTCCCTCTTAGCAAGGAAAGTGATCTCCATCAATCCAATCTCTCCTTGAACATCTCGAACGTCCCCTTTTCCAGGGCCTAAGTCAAGAGATCTGAAACCCACTTATTTGTCTGAACTCCGTTTGAAATTCTATCCCTGAGGAAATGATACCTGATGTCAATGTGCTCGGAGTAGTGACAAAATACTGGATTCTCAAAAAGGTTGGTACAACTATGTTTATTATTGTATGAAGGCATGCATGCACCATCTCCTTCACTACATGACTGTGCCCCCCTCCTCTCCTGCTCCTATATGCACCATGCTGCAGTGGAGAAGACTAATTGAACTAAACAGATAAGGAAAATGTTCACCTATCCCAATCTCTCCCTGTACATCTTGAACATCCACTTTTCCAAGCCCTTAGTCAAGACTAGATATATTCAATCTGATAACTTGTCTAAACATACTCAAGAGACACTATTCCCCTCTAAGCTTTGTCCCCAAGGAAATAATTCCTGATGTCAATGTGCTTGGAGCATTGATGGAATATACTGGATTCTCAGAAAGTTCGATAAAACAAATATTGTCATTGTAGACAACAATATGCTCCAACATCTCACTTGTATCTTGGAAATAAACTTGTGAAGCCATTTGGCTTCACAACTAGTAGTGTTCTCTGCCATGTACTCTACCTCTATTGAACTCGATGTCGTTAAAACTTGAAACCTGCTTCTTACTGAACTAGAAAATCATCCCTAAACCCAAACTGAAGCAACAACGTGAAGTACTTCTCCTGTCACTTGCATCACCTGCCTAGTGAAACTAAAAAAACTCGTGCAACATCAACTCACCATCTCCTACATACCTCATACCATAATGCACTATGCCCTTCAAGTAACAGAGCACACGTGTTGCAACTACTTAGTGAATCTGCCTTGGCTCAACCATATATTGGTTCAAGGTCTTCAATGCAAAACATATATTAGGTCTGGTATTAAGCAGATTCATCAAGGATCTAATCAACTATCTATACACAAAAGAATCTACCAAATCTGAATCCAAATCAGCTTGCAACTTTGATTTTGGTGCCATGGGAGTAGCTAAGGGCTTATATATCAGCTAAAATCTCTCTCTCTCTCTCTCTCTCTCTCTTTATATATATATATATATATATATATATATATATATATATATATATATATATATATATATATATATATATATCTCTGTGTGTGTGTGTGTATCCTATCTAAGGAACACCTCCTAGACTCTTCCACAACTTTAGACCCAAGAAATGCTGTCTCAATACAATGTCCTTCATTTCAAATTCTCATGCCAACTCTGTCTTGCACCTTGCTATGAACTTCTCAAAACTCCTTGTAACTATTAAGCCATCTACATATAGGAAAGAAACAAGCAGATCAGATCTACTAAATAAATAATCAAGATTGGAATCTACCAAAGTTTTGGCGAATCCCAAACCTAATAGATATGCATCAACCCTAGAGTACCAAGCACATGGTGCATGCTTCAACCCATCATGGGCTTTCTTCAACCTATACACATGGGTATCTCATTCATGCACGTCAAATCCTCTCAATTGATTAATGTATACATCTTCCTCATTTGCACCATTGACGAAGGTTATCTTTACATCCATCTAATATAACTACCAACAAAAAACTGATGCTAAAGACGTAATAGTCCTGATAGAAGTATACCTGGCAACTGGAGCAAAGGTATCCTCATAGTCAACTCCCTCTCTTTTAGAGAATCCTCTAGCTACAAATCAAGCCCTGTACTTCTCTATGTTGCCATCAGCGATTTCACCTTGTACAACCACCTGGAATCAACCACTGATTTTACCTCTAGTTTCAACATTATATACCACACATCACTCTACATGATGGAGTTGTACTCCATCATGGCATCCTTCCATACCTGCTCACCCACTACCTCCTCAAAATGAGACGTCTTTGCATAAATGATGGAAGATATCGATGCAACATAATTGGGAAACTTCTTAGGAGGATAGCTTACTCAAAAAGGAATCTTTGGAGCAACAACTAACACCTATACCTCTTGCAATACTTGTGTAATCCACCTAGGCCTTCTAGCTATACTAGGGGGTAAAATAGTGTTTGTTCCTGTACTAAAACCTAATTGTGTTCAATTGTGATTTAGCTGGAATTTATGGATTAGCTTTTCAGGCGGTGAGCTTCTCAACATTCTCAATCTCTACCAAAGGCTCCTGAGACTTAAGGACCCTACATCCTCATCAAACTTGACATCCTAACTTAAACCATCTTCTACTAAGATGGAATGCACACTTTGAAAGTATTAGAAGTCTCAGTGTATCCCAGACAATTCCCTTTTAGAGTAGAGGGTCCAAACTTAGTCCTTTTCTCCTCATGAATATGAATAGATATAGGACAACTAGAAACAAGGAAATGTGGGACCTATAGTTTGTCATCTGTAAAAGCTTATTTTAGTATCTTTTGCTTCAATATCTTGAGAGGACAATAATTCAAATGTAGATTCTTGTGCGACAAGCTTTTGCCCAAAGCTGCATGGATAAATCTAAGTCATGGACCATTACCTTCACATTCTCTATGATGGACTTATTCTTCCTTTCTACAACACTATTATGTTGCAGGTTGTAAGGCGCTGTCAACTCCTTCTTGATCCCTACTTCATTACAAAAAGTGTCAAACTCCTTAGATGTATGCTCAGACACAAGAATTTTGAATGTATCTTAAAGAAAGATCAGTAGCAGGTGAAAATAAACAGAAAATATAAAGCTTATGCATCCTGCTAACAATGAAATTTCAACGAAAAAGGGAGTATAAACAACCTAGTTTACGCATTGGTTTGCTAGAACCAAATATCCATAGAGGCAGATAGTAAACACGAGTTAAACATGATAATCAAATATGGGTATGAACGATATAACTTGATGAAGGCAATCTATTAATTTTAGGTATGTTCTATGCTTAGAGCAATTTACTTCAATTTTCACAGTTAGCTCAATATCTTTTCCAGATTAGCAATCACATCAGCATTAAAGTAAACTGCAGATAGAACATAAACATAAATCGCAGAAGACAAGCCAAGACAAGAGGACACAAGATGTGGCGCTAGCTAGGGACAAACCCCAATGTGGGGAAACCCTTGATCAATTATTCTTATATGTTCTTCAATAGTTTAGCAGAGAGAGAGAAAGAGAGATAGTACATTTACAACAGAAGTCAACACTTTGACTTATCTAGATAAGAGCATAGATCATCTCTAAGAAGATGATACATGAGATCAGTTGAAGACATGCTGCTTCCACTGATTCTCCAAAGTGACTCCTTCACCTATCATCGTGCTGCATCTCTTCATCTTGCTGCACCTCACCGTGTTGCACCATGTTCCACCCATCATCACAATGCTGGACCTCATGACTGCTGCACCTAATGCTGCACTGTTGTCCCATGTGCCATGGTTGAACCATGTTGTCATACAACATGTCTCATGTGCTTGCCACAGCTATCCATGTTGTCCATGCTTGCCATACTGCACCATGCTTGCCATGTTGTCCAAGCTTGCCATGTTGCACCATGCTATCCATGCTTGCTGTCCCATTGTGCCACTATTGCACAATGACATGGCAGTCCCATCATTGTTCTATCTCATCATGCTGTTGTCCCATTGAACATTGTGGCACAATATCATTGCTGCTAGTACTGTTGTCCCATCACAGCTTGTTATCTCAATATACTTACAGCAACCCAGCATTGTTGCTGTCCCTACAGCAACATAACATACTTACGCTGCTCCAAATATGTATGTACCATTGCCTAGCTGTCCTAGTTGTACTGCTGCACTGTTGTACCTAACAGTCATGCCCAAAACACTGCTATTCTAGGCATATGGCAGCCTTGCTGTCTTGTTGTCCATGCATCACAGTTCCACCATGCTCCATTGCCTAGTTGTCCACAACACTATTGTTCCAATGTTGCCTTCACTATTGCTTATGTGGTGACTGGTTAGGGCATCTGGCAGCCCTTACACACCCAGCCAAACAACCCCTAAAATCTGCCCAAATTTGCCCTTAATTAATGCAGTTGTCCTCCAAGGGAAGGTTGTCCCCTTCGCTATAATTCTGGGCAGCCTTCTAGCCCTTAATAATGGCTCTGCCCTCCTCTCATTACAGTGGCATCCTACAGCCCTTAGAACAGGCCTGCGGCAGCCTTTCTAGAGGACTGTTCCACCCTCTACGAGCCCTCAAACAGCTCCCTTTCTCCTCGGCCTTCTAGCAAGATACTCGGCCTCCTTTCATCCCTTCAGTCTTCCTGAAATGGCTTCAGAACAGCCCTATTTCACCCACGTTGAATTGCCTCTTCTTGTTGCGGCCCTAAGCTTCAAACTTCGGCCTCTCCCTATAAGAGCACCCAAACAACCTCTCTTTCCCACGCTGTCTAGGGCAACCTCTTTCTTGGCTACGTAGAGGCCAGCGTATAGGCTAGGGCTTCTTCTTGATAGCATAGATACTAGGGTTGTCCTCCTTGTAGCGTTAGGGCTTCTCACTTGACTACGTCCTCTAGATTAGGGCAGTGTTCTTCTTCTTGACTGCGGCTAGGGCAATCTCAATACTCCAATGTCTAGGGCTTCCACTCCTAGATTTCTCTTCAACTAAAACCCAAGACAAGTGGAAAGAAATCAAGATAGAAGTGTGTGTAGAAATGACTATCAAGTCATCTCCTTTTATACTAAAATGTTGAGCACATGTAGGGTATATTTGGTTGCTGGCCGACTTTGACGAATTGTCTTATAACACAAATAAATTCATAACTCCATGAATACTTATCGGAATCGGATAATCTTTAGATCAATCCTACACCTCTCAATGAGAGGGATCCAAGAAAAATATCGACTTCCATAAATAAGATGACCCACATGGAGTTTGGCCCTAGTTGCCAATTTTAACACTCCCTCTCAACTAGGGAGAACTCCATCCGCTGATCCATATGTCCAACTGTACTATCTCTGCCATCAGTGCCCTGCACTGCTCTGCTCTACTCTACTGAGCTTTGCTCTGCTGAACCATGAAGAAGAAGAATTGATCGAGAATGTCTCATACCATTCTCTACTGACCCGAAGTTAGTTTTATTGATCCCAGATCAATATCACAAGAGAGTGTCTCAAACCACTCATACTGATCCCAGATCAATGGAGGTAATCCTAGCATAGGGAGTATTGTAGATACAACGATGCGTCCATCGACAGTACTACTATGGTCCCTAACCCCATTTCCCTGCTCATTTGGCTAGATGAGAGGTACTTCCCATGAGTCCCAGACTACATGGGTAGGATGCCTCGACAGGAGAACCATTCATCTTGTCCTTAAGTCGCCACGGGGTATCACAGGGGAACGCTGAGCCATTCACCCTATACACAGCGCACCATTAGGGGAGGGTGAGTCACCCTATGGTCGCGTGTTGCTCCAGTAAGTACCCCAAGCCCCCCGGAGCTCCCAGAGCTCAATGCATGCAACATGTAGGACCCTCATAAGAGGGTCTCTCAACGACTCCAAGTCGTTCGAGAAAGTCACAAATTTGACCTTTCCCTGGGGCTTTGACAAAATGTCTGTGATCTGTACATTAGTCTCAATGTGATGGAACCTCCTCGCTCATCGACGTACCATATCCCAAATAAGGTAGTATCTAATGTCTATTTGCTGGAGCAATCATAGAATACGGGATTCCTCAACAATCGAATCACCCCCTAGTTGTCACAGAGGATCACGGTGGTATCCATCATGTGTACAAATAGCTCGCTAAAGACCTTCCACAACCAGGTAGCTTCACACGAGATCATACTCATAGCTATGTATATGATCTCAGCAATGCTTATAGCAACCAACTTCTACTTCCTACTCATCTAGGATATCGAACAGAACCCAAAGAGAACCAGCACTCAGAAGTGCTCTTTTGATTCTCCACATTGCCTACTGAGTCAGTATTCAAAGAATCATGCAGCTTTATATTTCAGTGTATCTCAATCTATGAGAGATTGTGCCCCGAAGATATCTTAGAAGATCCTTGGCACCAATCTAGTGAGACTCAACCATATATGAGCTCACCATGCTAACTGCAAAAGCATATATCCGGACAGAAATTCACCAAGAACATCAATGCTAGAATGAGTTTATGAAACTCAGAGGCATTTCCCTAATTAGGTCCGACATCCCTACCACATAACTTCTGAAAGTTAAGCTCCATAGAGGTAGTCACGGGCTTGCAGTTGACCATTCCAAAGCCGGAATCCAACTCCCTCTTACTTTTGCAAATGAGAGGGTCTGCACCTGTTAGAAAGAGGTCATCCTCAGAAGGTGCCAGTATGAGAGGGATATCATCCCCAACCTTCAAGCAAAGGTTTGGATCGGCTTCACTCCTAGTGAATCTCAGATTCATCAGACAACTATCAATCCTCTCATGCTATGTCCAGGGTGTTTGCTTCAAGCCATAGAGGGCTTTCTTCCACTTGCACACATGAGATTCCCAATCATGAATCTCAAACCCCTTGGGTTGTTCCAAACTTGTGGACCTACTATATGAGGGGAATGGTCCCCTCATAAGATTTTCCTTCGATACATCTTAGACCTAAGTAACCTGACACAGGGATTCGGGATTCGTAGGATACGGGGATTCGAGTGTCGGATTCGGACACGTTGACCCCCTGGAACAGGACATGTAGGATTTGTTATATATTATTTTATTAAGATATATATATATATATATATATATATATATATATTTAAAAATATATATATGTATATCTAAAATTAGATATTTCTTACGCAAATTCTCATAATGATACAAATTCATTGACTTCAAACATAGATCTTCATCTAGACGTTCGTTTTACTGTTTACAAAGTAAGTTAGTAACATTATAGCATGCATAGTACATACAAAATTCAAGTACATGTCACATAAATCATGATTCATAAATGAAAGACAACTTACAAGATAATAAGATAAAGACACTGACAGATGTATTTTTCTCATTAAGTCATCAAATCAAAGTGTTACATAGGTAGTGCAATGCCAATGGCAAATAGAAATAGAAAAATATAAAACAACTACACGTATACAAGCCTCAAGGCAATAGGTAGCCCATGACTCATGAGTCATCAATCCTCATAGTCATCATCAGAATCAGCATCAATGTCCTCATCATCATGGTCACCACTGCTCTCCTCTGCATCGTCCCCCTCCCCTGTATCCATAGTCGCCTCTGCATCTGCTGGTGTGGAGGATGGCCCCTCTAAAATATCACCGTCATCAAATCTAACAGGCTCCAGCACTGGATCATTGAGATCCATGTTGGCCAATGCCAATTCAACACTACTATCCAGAGCCATATCATCAGGAAAGACATCCCACATCTTTGTCTTTCCCCTCAACCACTCTTCCCTCTGCCTATAAATAAGACGAAGGTTGGTGTGCACATACACCATTGTCTCTATCCTGGACTGCTCAAGACTGCTCTTCTTCACACTATACAAATTCTCATATGTGCTCCAATTCCTCTCACAACAAGAGGATGAAGTCACCTGAGAGAGGAGCCTCATGGCTAACTGCTAAAGAGGAGGGCTTGTTGCCCCATGATTTGCCCACCAAGAATAGGGCTTCTTAGCCCCCTGTCTCTAATCACATCATATCCTGCAAATCGACCAGTGCCAGTGGAAAACTCTGCAAAGGCATCCTCCACCTCATCAAGCAATGCTCTATCTTGGAAAACCCGCCTGAATGCATCTTTCCTCCCCTGTGAGATTTCACCATCCATGTGAGGAGGGAATCTGCGAGAAGGTCCACCATTCAGCCACTCATGGTTGTAGTATTTTGGGTTCAACGAGTGAGCCAAACAATGTAAAGGTGTGCAATTCTTGTCCCATTTGCTGACAAGAATATCCTGTATGGTACCACAGAGGGCCTCTGGTGATGTCTCATCCTCGGGGCACTCACTCTGTAGAATAATGCTCCTCATAGACTCAATCATGGAATCCCATCCGTCATAAACCTCTCCTAGGATGGGTTTGTCTGTATCTACAAATCGAAGCAAAGAAATGATAGGGTCCATGATCTAAATAATTAGATCTACCCTCTCCCACCAAGCATCATCTAGCACTGTGTCCTTCACTTTTTTAGAGGCTACTTGATCTGTCTTTCACCAAAAATACCAAAACTCAAAAATAACCATGACCCCAAGAGCGGTCTTGACCTCCCTCAACCTCTTCAACATGATGAATGAAGAGGCAACCCGTGTATCAGCAATCTTCAACAATGATAGATTGTTGTACTCCTTGTAGATAGTGAGGGCATTTGTATGATTTTGCACAAAGTTACAGATATGTCATGCATCTTCAATAATGTTACCAATCCAAAGCACATCAGAAGCAATGGATTTCAGAGCTAAGTTCAATGACTGGGCAATGCAAGGTGTCCAAAACACTTGTGGATATTTAGCTTCCACAATCATGCCAGCAGCCTTGCAAACAGGTGCATTATATGTAATGATTTGCACACAAGAATCAACACCTACATCTTCAATAACTTTAATAAATAACTCACCCATAAATTGTGCATCCTTGTATTCTCCAAGTGTATCCATTGCTTTCAAGAAAACTGAACCATTCAAGGAAGACACCATGAAGTTGATGAGTGGGTGTCGTGCTGAATCTGTCCATCCATCAGAAACAATGCTAACCCCAGATGTTGCCCATGATGCTTTAATAGGCTCAAGCATTTTTTGCACCTCTTTTTTTTCCTTCGTCAACAATGTGGTTCTAAGCTTCTCTGAACCAGGAAGCACATACCATGATGGAGACCCATGAGTTAGATCTCGACACATCTCAATAAATAGAGGTGAGCGTGCAACATTAAATGATATGAAGTTTTGATAGAAAAAGAAGGCAATGGTGAGATCAAGCTCTTCCCGTTTCTCTTTTTGAAAAATCTTGTCCATTGGACCAAGTGAAATTGCTTTTCTTTTTGCTGCTTGTCCCCCAATAGAACTCTCAAATGGAAATTTGGTGGTGCCTTTCCTCAAAAATGGAAGGGGGTCTTCATTCTTGGTTTTTCTTGATTTTGCAGCCACATTTGCCATACCAATAGTGAACTCTTTTTCCATTTCTTTCCTCTTTTGTAAAGGAACAACTTTACAAGCTCCAACTCCACAACTTGGTAAAGCCAACAAATGGCCTTTCACACGGTAATATGTGCTTTTGAAAGAATTGTGGCAAAAGTTGCATCTCCATTGCACATTGCCTCCTCCCTTCCCCTTGGTGCTTGTCCCATCCTCTCTTGTGACATATTTCCACAAGGGATATTTCTCAATGTTGTCTTTAGGAGGAAGTCTTCCCTCAACATTACTTGCAGCAGACTCTGATGATATTGGGGGAGGAGGGGCATCTCCAATGGAGACATTCTTCCCCTTCCTTTGCCCCCTACTTGTTGCCCTTGATTGAGCCATGAATACTGTAAAAAAAATAAACAAAACATACACAAATTTGTAAAAAAAATCATATACAAACTGCTATAATAGAAATGCAAAAAAATAGAGATGAAATGCACTTACCTGGTGCTTGAATCTCCTTGCTGAATGCTCCAAACCCTTAGCTCCTTGCCCACAACTCACTATTTGCAAAAACGAATGAGAGAAATGGTAAATAATGAAAAGAACAACATTGTTTTTATGCAACGGGTTTCACTTTTTTGGGATTAGAATCCCAAAATCAGGAAACGACCGAGATTCGATCGTGTCCCGTTAGGACACGTTGTGTCCTATTTTTGGATTCGAATTCCCATCGAATCGTGTCGGATTCGGACACGTGGCCTGTTTTGGACGAATCCGATTTCAGAGTCTCAGACATGTACCTTCATGCTCTTCTTGAATTCAGGCATCCCTGTCATCATCTGACTCACATCGGGTAGGGCCCCATAATAAGTAGACCTCTGGTGCTATAGATGAGATGTGACAACTGACATGGTCCCCAATGGACCATCCTACAACTTGATACAAATTACCAACCCTGAACTCAAAAGCATCTTTGAAAATTCCATTTTCAAACACGTACCCTTCCATCGATGAATGCCACCTTGTAACCTTTGACTTCCATTGCCGAAATGGACACCAAGTTCTTCTTGTGATCAGGTTCATAAAAGAGATTTTGTAAATGAATCGAGTTACCCTTATTCAATTGAGGGGTAACATTCCCTAAACCCTTTCCAAGATAGGTGGCATCGACTCCAAGTATAATCCCACGATTGTTTCCATCTCTACCAAATTAGAGAGAGCACCCTTCTATCCAATAGAGTGCCTTGAAGCACTACAATCAATAAGCCAGATTCCCAAAGAATCTGAAGGAGGGCCAATACAAGATAACGCTTCTTTATCTTATCAGAAACAACATTTGGTTCTTCATACCTAGGGTTCCTTACTTTCTCTAAGGAGTCGGTCATTTCCTTGATGACCTACATTACCTGTTATTCCTCTGATCATTGAAGATGTCCCTAGAATGATTGTTATCATCATCAATTGATGTGTCCCTACCTCGGACACTCCTTCGCATAATGGCCGAACTTATTGCAACCAAGGCATCTGCCTTTCCTTCCACCCTTAGATCCGGACTTCCCAATGAAGTGATCTTTAGGTAGGCCATCAGAAACTTCCTCTATGCCATTCTGATAATATTCTCTGCTTCGACTTCACCCTTGGTGAATTTGAAGAGGGATGAGGAATTCATTGATCCTTTTTTTTCTTTCCCAACTGTCTTCGGTGATTGCTCTTTCACTCTTGCTTGGGCATTGTCTTCACCTCAGCTCTGATACCATGTTAATTTTAGCTATGTTCTATGCCTAGAGCAATTTATTTCAATTTTCACAGTTAGCTCAATATCTTTTCTAAATTAGCAATCATATCAGCATTAAAGTAAACTGCAGATAGAACATAAACATAAATTGCAAAAGACAAGCCAAGACAAGAGGACACAAGATGTGGCGCTAGCCAGGGACAAACCCCAATGTGGGGAAACCCTTGATCAGTTCTTCTTATATGTTCTTCAATAGTTCAGCAGAGAGAGAGAGAGATAGTACATTTACAACAGAAGTCAACACTTTGACTTATCTAGATAAGAGCATAGATCATCTCTAAGAAGATGATACATGAGATCAGTTGAAGACATGCTGCTTCAACTGATTCTCCAAGGTGACTCCTTCACCTATCATCATGCTGCACCTCACCGTGTTGCACCATGTTCCACCCATCATCACAATGCTGGACCTCATGGCTGCTGCACTGTTGTCCCATGTGCCATGGTTGAACCATGTCGTCATACAGCATGTCTCATGTGCTTGCCACAGCTATCCATGTTGTCCATGCTTGCCATGTTGTCCAAGCTTGCCATGTTGCACCATGTTGTCCATGCTTGTTGTCCCATTGTGCCACTGTTGCACAATGACATGGCAGTCCCATCATTGTTTTGTTTCATCATGTTGTTGTCCCATTGAACATTGTGGCACAATATCATTGCTGCTAGTACTGTTGTCCCATCACGGCTTGTTATCTCAATATACTTACAGCAACCCAGCATTGTTGTTGTCCCTACAGCAACATAACATACTTACGCTGCTCCAAATATGTATGTACCATTGCCTAGCTGTCCTAGTTGTACTGCTACACTGCTGTACCTAACAGTCATGCCCAAAACATTGTTGCTCTAGGCATATGGCAACCTTGTTGTCTTGCTATCCATGCATCACGGTTCCACCATGCTCCATTCACACTGCCTAGTTGTCCACAACACTGTTGTTAAAATGCTACCTTCACTGCTGCTTATGTGGTGACTAGTTAGGGCATCTGGCAGCCCTTACACACCCAGCCAAACAGCGCCTAAAATCTGCCCAAATTTGCCCTTAATTAATGCGGTTGTCCTCCAAGGGAAGGTTGTCCCCTTCGCTATAATTCTGGGCAGCCTTCTAGCCCTTAATAATGGCTCTGCCCTCCTCTCATTACAGTGGCATCCTACAGCCCTTAGAATAGGCCTGCGGCAGCCTTTCTAGAGGATTGTTCCACCCTCTACAAGCCCTCAAACAACTCCCTTTCTCCTCGGCCTTCTAGCAAGATACTCAGCCTCCTTTCATCCCTTCAGTCTTCCTGAAATGGCTTCAGAATAGCCTTGTTCCACCGACGCTGAATTGCCTCTTCTTGCTGCGGCCCTAAGCTTCAAACTTCGGCCTTTCTCCCTACAAGAGCACCCAAACAGCCTCTCTTTCCCACGTTGTCTAGGGCAGCCTCTTTCTTGGCTGTGTAGAGGCCAGCATATAGGCTAGGGCTTCTTCTTGATAGCGTAGATACTAGGGTTGTCCTCCTTGTAGCGTTAGGGCTTCTCACTTGACTGCGTCCTCTAGATTAGGGCAGCATTCTTCTTCTTGACTGCGGCTAGGGCAACCTCAATCCTCCAACGTCTAGGGCTTCCACTCCTAGATTTCTCTTCAACTAAAACCCAAAACAAGTGAAAAGAAATCAAGATATAAGTGTAAGATGTCTGTAGACATGACTATCAAGTCATCTCCTTTTATACTAAAACGTTGAGCACATGTGGGGTATATTTGGTTGCTGGCCGACCTTGACGAATTGTCTTATAACACAAATAAATTCATAACTCCATGAATACTTATCGGAATCAAACGATCTTTAAGTCAATGCTACACCTCTCAATGAGAGGGATCCAAGAAAAATATCAGCTGCCATAAATAAGATGACCCACATGGAGTTTGGCCCTAGTTGCCAATTTTAACACAATCATTCTTATAAGGTCCAAGTTATGATCTCAAATGAATTGTGGAAACTGGAAGTGAAGAAAGCAGCGATTGAGAATTAATAGGGCTTGGACTTGCTCAAGCCATAATGATAACTGACGCCACCAGATACTCCACCAAGGATTCTAAATGTTAGACTTTAGTAAAAGGAGCAATTGATGATTATAATGAATGGTGTTTATCTGCACAATGACTTTATTTGTTGGGCTGGTTTTCAGCGTACATACCACTTCCTTGCAGAAAGATCTGTAAAACAATTTTATGTTTGTATTTTTTGACACTTTATGCCACTGTATGATCTGGGCAGATCCTAGTGAATGCACACAATAATGTGTATATGCTAAATGTATTTTTCTTCAAAAACATATGAGTGAAAATATGGATTTTTTTTCCAGGAAAAAAAAGGAGCAATTGATGGGTACCTTAGAAGAAAAGGGAAATGAAAGCAGCTGCAATTTTTGAGTTGGATATATTGGGGAAGGAAGAAAAAGTCAACTCACTATCAAAATTATTCTGTTTTAAATTTTGAAAAACTATGAAAAAAAACACTGTAAAGTTCAAAAGCACTTGTTGGTTGTAACAGTTTCATATATTATTTTGTTCTTAAAAACAATGCTTTTAGAATTGTTATTTGTACCAACTATGCTATATTAGAAATCCACATCCCAGGTCTGGTCTATGATCTTAGCTAAAAAACATAAACAGACTGAACATGCCTAACTACAAACTTTTACACATTGGAATATACCACGTGTGAAGTTCTAGGCAGTTGTTAGGGCCGAAATTTTGTATCTACTGCAGGTCTGAAATTTTGTTGTTGGGAGTCGAAGTTCTATTGCTAGGAGGCCGAAGTTTTGGACTAGAGTTGTTGCTGGGGTCGAAGTTTTTGGGTTAACTATTGGGTTGTAGCTACTAGGCAAGAAGAGACTATTCAAGGTGTTGAATCATATTGAACACTGACTTGGTGGAGAAGGAAGGTTTGTAGGTCTAGAGTCTTGGTCTATCTCATCTTGATTTTGAATCTACTAAAGGAAGAGTTCATTGACTGGGTTTTCCCCTACATAGGGGTTTTATCCCTGACTGTCTGCCTACATCTAGTGTCCATAATCTTCATGTTTTGCTTTTGATAATTGCTTGAGGAAACAAAGATAAAAGAAGAATGTAAGAAAGTTGATAAGAACATAAGAATATCACAAGTAATTATCAACATAAGAAAATCTTTCTGCCTTTCCGATTTTCTAACATGGTATTAGAGCTAAGGTGAAGAAGAAATAAAAAGGGAGGTTGAAGATTTATTGAGGAAAGACAAATCAAAGGAAGGTTATTAAGGAGAAAGAATCATATAAGAAGATAAGCCTACTATCTACAGGAACTATGTCAAACTCAATGAAGGGAGAAAATAAACTATAAGGAGCCTCCAACTATAGGGCCTGGAAAAAGAGGATGCACCTCATTCTCAAAAAGAACAAAGTTTTGGATCTCGTTCAAGGAAAAATCAAGAAGCCTACAAATGATTCAAGTGAAGCAGAAAAATCAAAGTAAAAGAAAATAACTAGCATATATGGTGTCTCTAGGCTTGAGGAATTCCTTCCTCGCATGAGACCAGTACATGGCTAAGGAGGTGTGGTGATTCCAAATAAACATTTGCACATTTCTTGCAGTTGTCACCAAGTTAGATACCCACTCAATTTTGACAATGTCTTTCAGTGCATTGTTGAGTGCATGCACACAACAATGGGTCCAAAAATAAGCCTATATTTACTCTTAATCATTAATCCTATTGATCCACACACTGTTGTTGCATCTGTCACAACCTATACAATATTTGTAGAGCCAAACTCCTCTATAGCATCACGAAGAAGCTCAAATTGAAAAGTTGCATCTTTGCGCTTTCTAAAACAATTAATAGCTCTAAGAAAGAAAGGCCCCTCTTGGCAAGTAACTATGATGTTGATAAGAGGACGTTGGCAATGTCTTTCCATGCATCCATAACAATAGAACAACCTTTCCTCACCCATGTCTGCCTCAGAGTTTCCTTTTGCACTTAATATTGGCCATTTGCCTTTCTAATATCATTGTCCTCAACTTACATTCACTTGGGGGCACATATGAGGGTCATTCTATTGCAATTGCCTTGACCATATCCTTGTAGTAAGGAGAACGACTAACATGGAAAGGAATGCCATTAGAAAAAAGAAGTTTTCCAATGGCATCATCTATATCATCGCGGTTCAGCATACTATACATCCCTGCAAGAGTTGGTCCCACTGCACAAAAATGGGAACCCTTAGTCCCAACAGGTGATGGTGGAGGTATATTTTTCTTTTCTTTTGATTTTCTTTTGGAGCTTGTGGCTTCATCAATATTTTGATGAGCTTGGGGCATGACATTTTTGCTTTAGAAGATGCACTTTGCATCTACTGCCGTTTGCATTCTCAACAACTCTAATTTTTGTAGCATGGTTAATATTGTACATATATTAAACCCTTTGCCACCTACACCCAAAAGATGCATCTTGACCCGACTATAACTCTCAACCCAAGAATGGCCACAAACATTGCACATCCAATGGCGTGTCCCACATCTTTTGTTTCCTGGTTTTGGGTGGGTTAAGGGGCTAGCGATTTTGGTAGCATATAACAAAAGAGGTTTGATCAAATTAAATGTCCCCTTTGCATATTGTGCCAATATTGTTGAAGTGGTTGGACTAAGAGTAGCACTAGTTGCACTATTGCCATGGGTTTTATTCATTGTTGATGGGATTGCAATTCCATGTGGAAATTTTGTTTGAGGATCATATTCACTATCACTATCAGTGGCACTATGGTTGTTGCTGTGATCAATCATTTTGCACTTGAAACTTGCTAGGATTTAATTTATTTGCAGAATTTTATTATTTTTAGTGCCCTATAGGAAGGGTTTTAATATTTAATGGTTCTGAGAAAATGAAAGGATAAATCTACATTATAAAAGGCTCTGATAATCTGAATTTGGACTGACAAATATACATTTTAAAACTACTATGTAAATTTGAGTAGTTTCCATGGTTTACAATTTGTTACCCCTGATAATCTAATACTCTAAACCAAACTATGGAAACTATGGCATTAAAAGTTTTTCTCATTTATGAATGAAATTATTAATGCCACATGGAGAACATGAAAAAAATTAAATTCAAAAATTGTATCTAGCAACTTACCATACATATGCACAGAACCTAGACACACAGAGGAGGTGAGAGCCGAAACTGAGCACTAACAAACTAGAAACTGAGCACTAACAAACTGGACGCACAAAGCCTGAACGCGCAAAGCAGGTGAGCACTGAAGTCTGGGAGCCATGGCCAAGCAAACTTGACACCCACAGTCGATGGGCCACACCCTAGGCCAACTAATTTTTGAGAGGTGCCTATTATTGTCCAACTATCTTCACTAATGTGCACATGTTTGTCATGGAGTGTCACCCTTGTCAATTTTTCACAAGGAAACAAAAGTTAGTAGCACTACCTCTGAAGTTAGTTACGGTAGAAGTGCCCTTCATGCAATGGGGCCTAAATTTGATTGGACGGTTCAATGATAACTCAATTAATGGCCAAAAAATGATCCTTACCACCACAGACTATTTCACCAGGTAGGTGGAAGGCATACCCTCAAGGGTTGTCAAGGCAATAGTGGGCAATTGTCCTCTATGGTGCCACTTTAGCGTCTCATGAAGACCTTGATGAGACCAATAATTTGGGTGGTAACAAGGTTGTTTCCTCAAAATAATCCCACAAGTGTGAAACGCTTATATCATGGAAATCAATATAAGTACACCAACCCCCCTTGCAAGGTGTACAAATCAATCTTTCAAAACAAGAGCCTAGCTTCCAAAACCCTCAAAGTTGAAACAACTCCTCCACAATGTGCACAAGGAGAAACACCAAACTCTTCCTTGCATGCACATGATCTTCAAAGGTGGCACTCAGTCTTCAAGGAGTCTTCAAAGACAACCAAATCTTCATTGCATGCCAATTAATATACCCATGAAATCAGCATAACACCCCAAACATCAAGGCCAGCTAAGAAATCTGAGTTGTTCTCCAATTCAAGTTGACTTATTAACTTTACTCCTTTTTCAAAGAAAATCAAACCAGTTTAAACTCACATATGAGTTGGCCCAAGTCAAATTTATATCTCAAATCAGTCTGAATTATGTAGGTCGGCCTCACCTAACATTGCTCCATCGATCACCTCAAACTAAGTCAATATATATATATATATATATAATGAAATACAAGTGATTTGAAATCCTGCTAAAAGTCTGAGTTACCATAGGGAACATTGAACGTGCCCTTTACACCAGAATGTTGACTTGGTTCAAAAACTCCTTAGAAATAGTCAATAAGGCACTGGTACAATGAAAAATCAGTTCACATGAACATTTTTTTTATCTTACCAAAGGACCAATTTAAAGATAAGTGTGGAGAATCTATATCAGGCCTAGTAAAAACCTCATTGGATGCTATAATGGATGAATTTATCTGTTGTGTGGAAGATTATATTGGTGGTGCACCAATTTGAATCTACATTTTCTGAAGCTTTCTTCTTGGTTCATAGCTAGAAGAGGGCAATGGTGGCAATGATTCCACTACAATTGAACTCCAACATCCTCTCACTTGAGCTCGAACCAAATTACAATGACGCAACCCGTAGTCATGTACATCAACATTCAAAGGTTTTGAACCATTCTTCTCTCCAAGCGTTCCATTCCAGCTAAGAGGAATAAGAGATCTGGTGATTCGAACAATCAAAAAGATGGCCACTATATCCCAACAAGCTCTTGCACACTCGCAATTCCAAAAAAGGTGACAATTTGTCAATACCCCTACATTTGAACAATGTTATCATAATCGGACCGGTCATCAAACCAATAGACCCCCAAACCAAAAATCGGTCAAAACTGAACCGGAACCTGTAAAAAATCTAGATCAAAAAACCGATCAACCAAAAACACATAAAATATTCAAATTTTAAAGAAAAACATATATCTTCATGTGCATCCATATGAATCCAAACCATTTATACACAAATAAGCAAAAGTTCTCATTTATATAGCATGTAAGGGTGCACATAACCAAGATAACACTGAGTACAATCCATCTCTGAACGGAAAGTACATCAAAAAACAAGCCCTAGATGGCCTATAGCATCTAAAAAACCATGCTACAACAAATACCTACTTATCGTCAAAATATTTACCTCTATTGGGATATTTGTCATTAATATCACCCTCAAAGAATCAAAATAATATAGAAAATGCTTAGCATGTCAATTGAAGATTTTGTTTGAGTGATGGGTACTTTTTTAGTAGGATCATGATAGATAAGTGCAACAATCAATGCCACTAACATCAAGGTACATACAGAAATTAGTGCTCTTGATTAAATGCTAGTTCCATATCCTCGTACATGAAAAAATCCAATGGAAACATTGCAATCCCCCCAATCCTGAAATCCTAAAAACTTGTTAAGTTTGTTGGATTTTGAGTGGGATCTAATTCTACTTACTCCATATCAAATCCAAAGAGTTCAAAACCACTCTCAAATATCCTGAGTTCAGAACCACTTTAAGAATTTAAAATTGCTATGAATTGCATAGCAATAGTAGGGCCATAGGCTTGAATATTAGGCACTAGTAGGGAAATATGGTCAAATACTAGGCTTCCCCAATCATAAAGCATTACTTAAAAAAAATGCATTCAAAGGGTCCTTGATAGCATTGTACAAAACCGGTTCAATGAAGAAAGGTCGGTTCAATATGGTTTGGTTCACTGGTTCAAACCGGTTTTGCCCTCCAACCTGTTGCACTGGCCAATTCTGACCGGTTCGGTCTGGTTTTGATAACATTGCATTTGAGTAAACCAAATTTAGCAAATCTAGCCTTCAAAGGTAATCCTTAATAAACCACCAACTAAGAAAAGACCCTTGCTTAGTAATAGATCATGCAAACCCAAATTGAGCTCAAACAATGAGTCCAAGACCTTTCCCTAAATGGACAGATAATTTGAGGTGGCCTTAATGGTCACTTCAACAAATTAAACATCCCCGTACAAAGACCTATAAGCAAGTCATTTGGAAAAGATCTTGTGTAGTTGAATAAAGCCTACCTAGTCTTGAGCTCATTTCCTGCATCTATGCCATGTACATGATGCATGTACCCTATACATGTTGTCTGTACCTACACTTGAACCTTGCACTATGCCTTGTACCAGCAATCGTACAACATCAACATTGACTAGTTGCTTACTCCACCCTACCTATGCTCAAACATTCTCGTGTCAAAGAAATTATCATTTGATGTGATTACTACTATTTTTTTAGAAGACAATTTCCTCTTCACCATCATCCAAAAAATTGGATGGATTCTTTTGTTAGAGGTCTCTCTTGTAGTGACCTAGTTCCCCACAATAATAGAAAATATTATTTTTTCTTCTTAAAGCCACCTTCAACTTTCCCTTTTCCTTTAGCATTGTATCAAGGCGCTTCTCTAAATTTTAAGTGTACTTACTCCTCCTATAGTAGAACTCCAACTAAGGCTTCAACTTTGAGTATACCCGTGTACTTACTCCTCCTATAGTAGAACTCCAACCAAGGCTTCAAATTTGAGTATACCCAATTTCAATGTGATGTGGATGGTTGAGATGAAACCTTGTCATGATTTTGCTAAATTATTTAGTACCAACGTAACCAACTCTTCATCCTTCATAGTTACACTAGTTGTTGTTAGCTAATCTACAAAGTCTTTCAACTTTGTCTAATGACTAGTCACATAACGTCCCTCCATGAACTTCAAATTGCTAAGATTGTTGTTCAAATGTAGTGTTCTTGTGAGATAAGGTGTATCATAGATTTCTTAAAAAAAATCCCAATACTTGTAAGATCGTCCAATAAGTACCTTGGACCAATTGAACCCAACTATATCATCCAACGAATCCTCAGGGGAGCCCTAGAATGAGGAGACCCACATCTCCTAACACTCAAGCCTAGGGGAGATAAACTATGGATTGATGCCTAGTTGCTCGATGAATTCTAAGCCAAATGTTGGCATTGAGCCCTTCTAGAACTCCTCCTTTGACAATTCAGTGAAGAAGCTATCTTGGGTTCTGGAATAGGATGTCCTCAAAATTCTCTTGAAAGAAGGGCAACCAATTGGGAGGTTGGGGGGTTGAGACAAGATTCAAGATCTCAGCAATTTGAAATTTGAAGAAGTTTGGACCACAAGGTGTCATTTGTTGCCCTAAGCTAGCCAAATGACAAAGAAGAAAGAGGTGATCCTCCTAGAAGAATTTAACCCAAGAACCTCTATCATAAAAAGTCCTAAACATCTTTGATCAAGGTACGTAAAGAATGTTGGGAGGGATCAACCAAAATCCTAATGGATGTAATGAAACATCTCCCTAATCTCATAGTAAATGGGGAATCTAAATATGAGGTTATTCTGCGATTTTTTCTCCTGCAAATGTCAAAGCAATTAAATCTTGTATAGGCAAGGGAGGTGGTGATCAATCTCAACCTCACTAATGAGAACGTATTCTAAACTAACCAAGGGGGATTCTAAAGGCATGTATCCATTATTTGCATGTATATACAACCCAACCAATAAGGTCATCTCTCTATTGAAAGAAATGCTTATACTATAAAAGCCATCATAGGGTTGAGATCTTCTAGGAGTAGAATTCAGCTAAGTTGAATATACTATCTATAGATGTCCTCTTTGATAATCATGTTTAGGTCTTGTTTGGATGACAAAATTTGGCCCAAAGAGTCTGAAGAATGCCTTAAGGCCACAGTACATAATAACCTAAGGCTTCCAAAAACCAATATCAAAGCCATCCAAAGGAGCTTACAGACGTAAGGGATTAAAATAAGCAAAGACCAAGGTAGCAAACCAAGTGATTTATGAAACAAAGTCACCAAGACTTTGTATCCTGTGCAGGAAAGGGACCAGTTTAAATATGGCCTCTAGGCACAAAGGAAGTGGTCCAAACTCAACCTGGATGACAGACTAGTGGATTGTTTGTTTATTGCCAGATGATGTAATTATTTCCTTTCAACTTATGTGAATCTATGAATAGGGATGCTACCTAGGTTAAAATCTTTTCAAGCCAATAAACAACCAATTTTTAATAGGTTTATAAGCCTTTTGAAATAATATTGACGCCCTAAAATACATTTATTCAATGTGACCACCACTATAATAGTATTACCACAGCCAAGTCCCTACAATATGTTAATCTAGATTTGCTTTTGCCAAGATTGATTGCCTTGCTACTACTTCAAAATGCATGGTTCATTTTGCATTTTTGGAGACATTATTTTATCAACTGTACAATGCTAGAAGAAGTGTACACTCAAAGAATCAACAACATTTACAGGTTGTATGTATTGTTTTGGAGGTTATTTCATTAATCTTTCTTGGATTAACATTACTTGGTTCATCATTCATGGCTCAATCATGGGCCTGGAATACTAGTAGTGACTTGATGGAGATCCACTAGTCCATGTTATATTTTCAATTTTGGATGATCTCTACACATTTGGAGGCAGTGGCTAAACATTTGGAGGAGTTTTTGCTTATGTGGCAAAGTTACTACAAAGTTTGATGCATATCTCACCTTTGTGGTACCTTTCCACATATTTGGAGGTGATTTGAATATTTTGGTGCATGCTTCACTATTGAGAATGTCATTTCACACTATCCAAGGCACATTAAAGAAATTGGAAGCATGACTCACCATAGAGGGGATGTTGATGACCATTTTGCACTCTTCACAAAGAAAAAACCATATTTTAGGGGGTGCCTTACACTAGAGGATGATAAGTGGCATATATGCATGTTTCAAGGAGTTAAAACATCTTCCCAAAGTAGTGTCCTACCTTAAGCGGTGACACATTCAAATTTCAAACATCTTCTTCAAGGTCAAGGCATATTTAGAGGAGCATTCCACACTTAACAGGGAATCCAAGGACTTTTATACTATTTGAATCGAAGAGTAAGTCAAGACAATCAAGATTTGTCATCTATGGAAGGTGCCCTTTACTAGACAGTGTTATATAGAATTTTTTATGGATACGAAAGATTAAAAAAGTGTTGAAAATGTAGCATGGAAGGTCTTTTGGCTTGTGCCTTAGCCCATATAGAACATCTTTCCCTAGCATGAGTGCGAGCTCATGCAATAGACTTTAGTTACAGAGAGTTTATTTCTAGTTTACTAGAATAATCATCGAGTTTGCATTCGTAGTGTTGGAGCTTCAATTATGTGGAGTCTTCTTCAGTTTGACTACAGGACAAGGTGGCAGTTACAAGTTTAGCTAGAACGAGCTAGTCTTTAGTGTTGATTAGAGAGAGAACGAGTTAAAACTCCAAGTGTTGATTGGAGAGAGGACGAGTAGAACTCTCAATTAACTCACAATCAGAACTCAAACTTCTAAATTGAACTAGGCCTTCTTGCATGCTCGAATTCTATCTATAAAGAGGAGGTTAAAGGGCAGAGGATCATCATATTCTTGTGAGATCATTCTTTGTGTGTGTGCGCAGCATTGACTCTTGAGGAGCTTGTGCGCTAGGAATTAGGAGGCCAATTGTGCATTAGGAAATAGAAGGAAGAGCGCAAGCAAATAGGGACTTCTAGTGCGCAAGAATTAAGGAGCAAAGATAAGGGATTCTTAGGGCAAGTCAAGGATATTCAGCAAGAGAACAAGTGTGTTCTCAGTGACGAGTTGTTGGTTGCAGAAAGCAATGTGAACTGTAATAAATCGAATTGCTCAAGAACAATCAAAAAAATACCACAACAAAGAAAGCAGGTTTTCCCATTTGGGTTTCCTGGGTAAACAAGCATATCAATTTGTGTGCATGTGTTTTCATCTCTCGATTATTTTTCCGCAACTTATAAATTGTTAAGTAACTTTGTATCTTGGTGAAAGTAAACTTGGTTTCAGTTTTCAATTGCCTTGTTTTTAGTAATTGTAGAATTTCCAAGAAATTTTGATCTGTTGAAAGAACAATCTGAAAAACAATTTCTTTTCTTACAAACACAAAATTTATCTACTCAATTTGTAGCGGAATTAGGAACAGAAATAAAACACAATCACACAATTCAAGACACATTTTTTTTCTTTTTTTACTAGGGAACCCAACTAGGAAAACCCTCTACTTGATGAGAATTTTATTGATAGCAAAAACTGAGCAATTTATCTCTTACAAAATCCAATTGTTTCAATCTGAAAGACACACTTGTCTTTCCTGCTTGTTCTAAGCTTAAAACCTTTGCAAGACTGTTGATCTTTGTTGCCCTTTACCAACCTGTGCACAAGCTTCTCTTGCACACTCTTCCTCTCACAAGCTCCACGAACAAACTCGTGCTTCTTATTGCTTGGTCTCACCAACTCGTGCTCACCAAAACAATGATTAAACTTGTGCCTTCATTCCTCCTTTTAAAGGCAATTCGAATGGTTAAAATTAGTGAGTTTTCTAATTAAGGAATTGAACTGGAGCTTTTCTAGTTAACAAAAGTCAACAAAACTAGTTAACTGGATCCTCCTAAAATTTAGGAGGCTAACTCCACTTAAGCTTTCAGTTCCCAATTTAACTCACACTAGAAGATCAAAACTCGACCTTCAACTTCAACACATCAGTTAACTGCCTCATGCACTCCTAATTTTTAGGGAAACTCCTAAATTTTAGGAACTCGAGCATGCACAAGAAGGAACTCGAGTTTGACTCCTTGAATTAAGGCACAAATCAAGGAATCAATTTCTCGCTACTATTTTCAACACTCCCTCTTAGTGAGGAAGGGATTCCTGGAAGAACCTCGTCCACCTGGATCTATCCCCAACACTACCAAGTTCTCTGTTGCTGCAGTTGCTCCCTCTGAACTAGAAGACTTCCCTGCTTTCTTCTGCAGAACCTGCTTTGAAGACCAATTCTTTCCCACCATGCTCTGCGAGTCCTCTTCTTGAGTCATGAGTGCCATGTACCCTATGTACCTTTGTGGCTGCTTCTTAATGCTTTAAGACTCCACTCCCTTCTAATCTCCCTTAACCAACTTCTTTGTCCACTTGGCTCGAACTTTCTCTATACTAGAAGTCTCTAACTGAGTGGTTGCCTCCACTCGCCCTGGGCTATGCTCCTCATCATCCTCCTAGTCAACCCAACTGCCAACTAGCTTAACCTGAAACTAAGATACTGGCTGAAGCTCCATCTTGAGAGCTCTATCCTACTCTTGCTCAATCACCACTTCTCTATTTTGTGAACTCCCTGCCTTATTGCTCAAGGCTACACCTGTCTCTACTTGCAACTTGTGGAGATTCTTCACCCTCACGAGTCACACCTATTTGCTTCTTACATCTAGAAGCTAAGTGTTGGAGGTACACCTTACATCTACTAAAGATGATATCATATCCATTGTCCTCAAGGGTGGCTATTGAAACAAGATTCTGCCTCAATCTCGGAACATAAAGAACATCTCTGGTATGAAGGGAATTACCTGACTCCCTCTGAAAGTTGACAGTACCAAATCCTCTAGCTACATACTGACCATCATCTCCTAGCTCAATCTGAGCCTGCATGTCCTTCTCCTTCAGGTGGTTGAAACTCTTCCTATTCTCGGTCATGTGGAAGGAAGTTCCTAAATCAATATACCACATACTGTTATCTGTTGAGCTTGCCATGCAAGCTATCAACGAGAAATCCTTCTTGAACTGGGCAGAAAATTCATCTACCTCCACTGATGCATCAGCATGATCCTTCTCGGTCCCCTTCTTCTTACCAGGACACTTAGAAGCATAGTGTCCAAACTCATGGCAAAGGAAGCACTTGATCTTACTTAGATCCTTATTTCTGCCCTTCTCATTGGACCCGGCCTCTCCTTGGCCCTTCTTGCCCTTACCCTTGCTACCCTTGCCTGTTAGGGCAGAGTTCTCGTCCTCTGTCATAATTGATCTTCCTTTTATGGTTCCTCTCTTAATCTCTTCCTGTATGCAGTCAGTCCAAAACCTTTCCCACTTAAGGAAGTTCTCTCTCCCACTAACAGCATCCTGGAACCCTTTCCACGATTTGTGAAGTCCAAGTAAGGCAAAACTCACAAGATCGTGATTAGATACAACCTCACCCACTCCACCTAGTTCATCTCGTATCTGCGTGAACCTTGACAAATATGGGACGATGGGCTCATCCTTGCTCATTTGGATACTCCTCAACTTCTCCTTAAAAACAAGCTTCCTGGTATCGTTGGTACTCTGATACAACTTCAAGATTGTATCGTACGTCTCATACGTTGTCTTCTTCTCATGGATATGAGGCACTATATGATCTTTGACCCCTTATAAAATGATCCTCTTTGCCTTGAGATTCCTATTATGTTGGGCCAATTGTTGGGGGCCTTGAGGTGGTGCTATCGCCTGCTTGAGGTATTCTCCCACCCCATTATCTTCTAGAACTATTGTGATCCTCCCTTTCCAAGCTATGAAGTTCGATGCTCCCTCTAGACAGTGATCTGCTCTCAACCCTTAGTAAGCCATACCGCTTTCCCTAAGAGCTCTAAAAAAAACTTGCCCACTAACAGTCTTGTAGTCATTCACAAGAAGTTGTACTTACGGCTCAAAGAATTCTGCCCCTTCTATCAGTCTTGTAGTCCTTCAAAAGGACTGAACTTAGGGCTTCTTCTGCAAGCCCTCTAACAGTCTTCCAACCTGTACACGAGCTGCCCACTTTTATCCAAACAGGAAGTCTACCAACCTAGCATCAACATAATACTTGAAAGGAGGAATATCATACCTGAAGGAACAACTTTTTCCTCAATTCTTCTGGACTTGTGCTTGTACAAGTGTCAACAACCTTTGGCCCTGGTTAGGGTTGTTGTAGCAGTTGCTACAACCTTCCTCTCAGCCTTCTATTTCCTTTAACACCTACATTGTGCCTAGGTTCTACTTGACCCCTGTAGAAGCTACTTTTGAGGCCTTACGACCCTCCCAAATCTCTATTATAGGAGCTCGGTCTATGTCCAAGAGACACAAAGCTATTGTGACCTGTTTTGAAGAGAATATGCCCACTAATCCTGCACAAAAAACCTTTCATACTTCAACCTTGTCACACATCCACCACCTGCCCAATCTCGGCTGCCCTAAAACACAAGAAGAAACACTATCTCAGCCTCCTTTCACTTCAGACCAACACCTAAGGGACTCGGCTGCCACAGACCTCCTTTTCCTTGTGTGATGCACTTGTGATGATCCTAAATTTGTTCCAAGTGCTCTGATACCATGTAGAATTTCCACAAAATTTTGATCTGCTGATAAGAACAATCTGAAAAACACTTTCTTTTCTTACAAACACAAAATTTCTCTACTCAATTTGCAGCGAAATTAGGAACATAAATCAAATACAGTCACACAATTCAAGACACATTTTTTTTTCTTTTTCTTTAACTAGGGAACCCAACTGGGAAAACCCTCTGCTTGATGAGAATTTTATTGATAACAAAAACTGAGCAATTTATGTCTTACAAAATCCAACTGTTTCAATCTGAAAAACACACTTGTCTTTCTTGCTTGTTTTAAGCTTGAAACCTTTGCAAGATTGGTGATCTCTACTGCCCTCCACCAACCTGTGCACAAGCTTCTCTTGCACACTCTTCCTCTCACAAGCTCCATGCACAAACTCGTGCTTCCTATTGCTTGGTCCCACCAACTTGTGCTCACCAAATCAATGATTAAACTTGTGCCTTCGTTCCTCCTTTTAAAGGCAATTTGAATGGCTTAGTGAGTTTTTGAATTAAGGAATTGAACGGGAGCTTTTCTAGTTAATAAAAGTCAACAAAACTAGTTAATTAGATCAGCCTAAAATTTAGGAAGCTAACTCCACTTAAGCTTTCAGTTCCTAATTTAACTCACACTAGAAGATCAAAACTCTACCTTCAACTTCAACACATCAGTTAACTGCCTCATGCATTCCTAATTTTTAGGGAAACTCCTAAATTCTAGGAACTCAAGCATGCACAAGAAGGAACTTGAGTTTGACTCCTTGAATTAAGGCACAAATGAAGGAATCAATTTTTTGCTACTATTTTCAACAGTGATTCATCTAAGTTGTTGCCGAGTTTTAATGAATTTTAACAAAAAGAGCATCTTGCGGAGTGCCCTCTATAAGGAGGTGACACATGGCAACAAGGACCTATTTCAACCCTTCTTTTGTGCATCTTCTCTAATATTATCAAAATCGAACAGGTCATCAAACCAATCGACCCCAAAAATTAGAACTAGACTAGAATTGAACAAAAATTCAGAATAAGCAAATTTTAATATTAATAAAACATATCTTTTTCACTAAAATTTTGTGTTAATGTTATTTTAATGTCTAGAGTCAACTCGCAACTTTTTCGCAAGTTCTTTTAATGTTATTTTAATGTCCAGAGTCAACTCATAACTTCGGATCTAAACTTGAAACAATAGTTGCCTAAGAAAATATACAAAAAAACACTTTCATAGACTATGTTGGCAGAGAGCATTGATGGGAGGAAATAGTCACGCTACGTAAGAACATGCTAACTCAACCATTGATGCCCTCTTGTGCCTCATCCTCCACCCTTATTATGGAATTCTCTTGCCCATTTCCCATAATCATTCTTATGACGTTATTTTGTCTCAGTCTTTCTTCCATGTGTGGAAGGCCCATTAAACTTGGAAAGATCAAACCTTGTCTAAGATATGCAGAGAAAATGCAAAGAAAATTTCAAAAGAAAGACCATAGCAAAGGTTTAGGCACTGCCCACTATCATTTTGTGTGCCAATTGTTATACTTTATTAAGGTTTAGGGACTGCACATGCACACTAGGAAACCATCCATAGCCTAGAAGAAATGAAATAGCATATAAGGTAAGATGAGATAATTATATTAATGTCCAACAAATGACCACAAAAGTAGGTCAATGGGATTGCTAAGCACAAGCAACAGTACTAAGAAGCATCCTATATAAAGAACAAAAAATAAAGTAGAAACATGAATTCTATGAGTGAAAACATGAGAAAACCCTTGGATCCAAGTGTGGGAAGCCGCAAAGGGAGGGAGATGTATAGAGGGAAAGGATCTAGTAATTGGGGCATAATCCACTAGATCTACCTCTCCTAACATCTGAGGCTAAATAAAAAAGCTCAAGATAGGATGATGCCCTAAAGAAGAGCTAGGGAAGGTCTAGACAGTCTCCTACATTATTGCCTGGCCGCTATAACTCATTGTTGATGTCTAGGTGATATAATCTGCTTATTGGTAAGGGATTTGATTTGGCAAGGTCTCTGAGGATGGAGAATGGTCCCTTTAGTCTGCACTAATCTTGAGCTAGAAGCAATGGTGTTATCATCCTATCTCTCACTGCCCCTAATTGATGGGAGAACCATAAAGGAGGTATCGACTAAACAAGATCCAGCCTAGGAGGAGATTGGACAATGTGGGTACAAAGCCTGAGGGTCTCCTATATGTAAAGGAATAGACATCTCTGGTCTAAGTACTTGAAGAAACTGGAAAGCATCTAGATCCCCCTGAACAAGTAATGAAATCTCCCAAGGATCTCATAATAAATGGGGAAACAAAAGATAAGCGTCCCTTCAACTCAATCTCTTAGAGATGGCATATCTAGCAGATCATATCTAAATCTATCTAGTGGTCCATCTCAATCCTTAGTTGATGAGATCCAACATTGAACTATCCTAAGGGAATTTGGAGGCATGCATCCAATGGTGAAGCATATAATGGGTACAAACAATGAGTCCACCTCTCAGCATCATGAAGTGCTCAACATAGAAGGCCATCTTTGGACATAACACACCCTTAGGGTTTATCCACATGACTAGTTCATGTTGCCTGTAAATATCGTCACAAATGATTGTCTTCATCTTCTATTTGGTTGGTAAGAGTTGTTCAAGTGCACATAAGGGGTATCTAAATGGAGGAAGTCGGTCCAGCATAATACCAACTAAAGTAAGGAGATATGACACTCTGATGTACCAACAACGAGACCGAGCCAAAAAACCACCTACTACAATGGACTCTAATGAATGTTAGGACAAGTATGGATATATGTCCTACCCCTACATTGTATTAGCAAAATCCTCAACATGAGGTAGAAGTGAGACGAGACTAAACATTGCCTCAAGTTGGAAGGACTGAGAACCAACTCTACAAGGATGATGGGTTGAGGAACTATCTGTTTGCATCAAATGAAGGGGTGAAGGAGCATGGTTTTGTACTCTCTCTATTGAGGTCCAATCAGACTCTAGTAAGCTAGGTTCCCAAACCTAAAATCCATATAGAACTGTGGAGAAGACAAGAGTTTCCACGAGTGACAACTTCAACAATATGTCTTGAAGGTGATGTTGAAAAAACAATGTCTCTATAGAAGGGCCAGCAACCCATAGCCCTTGTTGATTCGAGGTTGAAGTGCATGCCACAAACTAAAGCGATGACAAGTGAATAATACCCCCAAATAAGTATATGTGATGGTGATCTCAATCTCCTCACATTTGAAAAAGAAGCGATGATCAATGAGAATGTTCTTTAATGCATTGAAGATCATGACCTTGGTTTTACCCAGGTTGACTATCAATTGATGAACATCATAGAAAACTGTCAGGGTATCCAATTGTTGCTGCAATCCATATGGGGATGAGGCTAGAAGGACCATATTATATGCAAACAAAATGATAGAAATTAGGACATGATTTAGAAGGAAAACATCACCATTATGCATGTGTTCAGTGAAGTAGGACTCCAGCTCATCAAAGTAATGGGGGGCCAAGGGGCAACCCTCTTTAACCCTGATAGTACTCTGAATGAAATATGATAAGGCGTGTGTTGTGTGCAGGAAAACAAGAATTGACTTGTACATATGCATGGCAATTGATAATAGGGTCTTTGAGATGCCAATGACTAAGTATCTATAATAAATCCTCCCATGGGATGGAAATAAAAGCTTTTCTAAAGTCTATGAAACAACAAAGACTTTCCAAAAGCAATCATTAGCTTCCTTGATGATGGCCCTAAGTGTAACGATGTGATTAATAGTTTGGTGCTTAGGTCGAAAACTAGTTTGTCCTCTCACTTCGAGATATCACTGTTCAAGCTCCCCAAAGAGCATTAAGTGGAGAACTGTAGCATAGAGCTTCGAGAACATGTGGCCCACCATGATCATCCTAAAGTTATTAGGATCAGTGTTGGGTCTTGATTTGTGTTGCGAATGGATGATGTGATGTGATCAAGCCAATGGACAACCTGTATAAATCAGGTGGTTAAAGAGATCATCCAAGTATGGAACTAGAGGATGAAGACAATGTTTAAAGAACTCTGCTTGGAAACAATCCTTGTTTGTTGCTTTGTTGTTGTTCATCACCCACACAAACCCTTGATGTCCTTATCCATGAAAAATAAGCATGAAGGCGAAGATGTAACATGAATCTGGGGTTTCCCAGGAATATCATAAAGGATGGAGATGTGTGAAAACAAGGAGCCAGGGTTAAAGTCAGATGGCAGGGGGGAATGGTGGGGGAAGACTATGTGCCAAAAATCTTGAGGGGGTTGAATAAAGGATGTACATAAGTCTTGTCTCCTTTGAGAGACAAAGAGGTGTTTGTTATAGTGGAGAAGACAATGATAGGAGGCTTTGATGTTGGGGTAAGATGACCGAGCATGAGTGAGTGCGTAACGAAGCTAGCAACAGAGAGTCTTACTTTCTTCATCATGCTAATGGTTCATAAGACAAGATTTAGTTTTTCGTATGGTGGAAGTGACTTGGGCAAAGCGAGGGTAGGACTTGAGGATTGCATTCCAAATGATGGATGAGAGACAGGTGTACTTGGTAGAGTAGAGTCAAGTGAGGGGGGCAAGGTCTTAGTGGGGAGCATCTTGCAAAGGTGGGTACTAAAGGTGTCTGGATCCCCCTCTTCGAAATGGAAAATAGTGAGGGTGGGCCCTAGGGGGTTGGGGGTGTGGCAGGAGAGGGGAGGGTGTTATCCCAAAGAGAGGAGGTAATAAGATTGTGGTCAACAAAGGGGATGTAGGAGACAATCAAGTAGCGAATAAAGGGGATAAAGTTTGGGCTAAGGAGAACATAATCAACAACACTCTCCCCTTCACCATGTGGCAAACGTTGACCACACTTTGTCAATAGTCCAAGAAGCAAAGTACAAAGCAGTAGATCAATTTTTTTCAAGTCAATGTCATCATTCAGCTTCCAATTATATGATTGTAAACCCAATTTCTGCAAAATTTTATTGTAAATGATGCTAGTATGGCCTTTGAGTCATGTAATTGCACCTAGGTAAGCCTATGATTTTTGTCAAAGGATTTCATCCTAGGAAGTTTTTTAACCTCCCCAAATTATGTGTGTTTGTAAACACGGATAATTGGCAAAGTTTTTCTTCCAGCTATAACCCCAAAGCTAGGGTGGAATTCTTTGGCAATGTCTTAGGTGAGTCCTAGTGTTTATCGAGTCTATTGTAAAAGTGTGTTTAGGAATAATTTTAGTGCATGGTCCCTCATAATTAGAACACCATGGCTAAATTATTTTATTATAAGCACACTTGGTTTCATACTAGATCATATTGTGTCGCAGAATTGGGTAATGTCTTGAGGGTTTGGTCTAAATGTGTATTTCCCCTTCTAAGGGTTGAATTAAATTGTAATATCTTGATGTAAAAAATATTTTAGTGCATGGTTACTCATAGTTAGACACCATGGCTAAAATATTTGAGGGTGGAAAAATAATTAATCCCCTCTAGAGTCAATTAATTAATTTTTCTAGCAAAATAAAATAAAAAACTTAAGCCAAAAAATTAATTAATTTAGAGTCAAAAAATAATTATAGAGAAATTAAATTCTCTCCAAGTGGAAAATAATCAGAAATTCGTGGGTCAAAAAGGAATTAATTTTTGGAGGTCCTCCACCAAGGGAAAAATGGATATTTTAAGAAAATTTGAGCCCTTGGACCTTGGTGGTTAAGTCAAAGTCAATTTTTTGAGGAAATTAATCCAAAATATTAATTTTTGGATTAATAAAAAATGGTTTTTAAGAGAAATTCGATTTTTCCTCAAAAAATAAGAAATCAACAATGGAGATTAAAAGAAGATCAAGTTATTTTCGACAGACGAGATCATTTTGACGAGGATCAAGCCAGATAGTTGTTATTTCCACTTGGAGGGGTTTATTTCTCTCTCATTCTCTATATAAGGAAGCTACTGAGCTCCTATGTGATATCTTTGGATAATCTCTGGATAATGTAATTTTGTAATGCATCTGTTGAGCCTTACTCCGCTGGAATTATTTTTCTCACAATAGAAAGACTTTGGCGTTTCAATTCATGGCGTTCTTGTATCTGCTGATATGTGGTATGTGCTAGTTTTATTTGTTTGTGCTCTATCTTGTGCCAAATATTGCCATTGTTATTCCGTTTTCGGTGATAAGAACATTCTATTGGTACGAGTTATCTTACGTGATCTGATTCACCAAATGATCTAACAATTACCTTTAAGATTAAATAGAGATCTACAGGTACTCTAGCCCTTGGGATCCAAGTTCACAGACTGTGGGGAAGGACTGACCTTGTTTGAGCTCTGGGCTTTCATTGTGACGATTTATTTTGCAGGAGAGTTTTGGCCAGTAAATTTTTCGAAGTTATTCATCTATATTATCCACTCTAAAAACTCTAAAAAAATCTCAATCTCTTTCTCTTGTGCTATAAAGAATTTATCCGCTAATTAGAGCTTGTAAATTTAAATTTTGTAAATATTGTAGATATTTGTAAAATAATTTTTCTAACCCTTGTATCTATTTTTTTATTTTTGTATAGTATTTGGGGTTTCGGATTTTTTTTTAATTTTGTATCTATTGGGGTTTTGGGAATTTTTCCTATTTATTTGTGCAGGTGAATCTTCAAGCCCTCAAAGAGATCGAATTATTGTGTGGAGGAACTAGCCCTAAGGCTAGGGTTTGAAGGGTTTCTCTCATCCAAGTGAGACATCTAGCCTTGTTGAGCAAAATAATTGGGATTTTGAGGTAGATCTAGGCCTAGGAAGGCAAGATCTAGCCTCTACCCATCCTCCAAGCTTAACATTCAAGCAAGGAGGGTCGTCGACCCTAGGAGGTGATTTTTGGCAGTTTCGTGGCAAAATTTTTGTGATTGTAGGGGTCTAAAAATTTTTGAGGGCTTTTAGGCATAGTCGAGGGTTCTTCAAGCCTAGATGGCAGCCCTTTACCCCTCCACTCCCTTGCGGCAGCCTTATTTAGCCCTCCATTACCCTTGTCGCATGCCTTTTTCCTTCTTTCCCTTGAGCCGCTTCCTCTTTCCTTGAGCCGCTTCCTCTTTCCCTTGAGCCACAGGCCTTTTGAGGCCTCTAACCCTCACAGTAGCCCTTGTTTGGCCTTCCTCTACCTAGGCGTGGCCTTTCTAGGCCATATTTCCTTTGTCACGGGCCTATAAGGCCCTTATTTGCTCATTTGTGGCCTTTCTAGGCCTTCCAGCCCTCATCACTGCCCTATCTAGCCCTATCGCTCCCCTTTCCTAGCCTCCTAGCCCTAGCATTAACCCTTCCCTAGCCCTCATTTAGTCATTGGTTGGGTTTACATTCGTTTGTTGGCACTAACATCTTTGTTTTGCAGTGGTTTTGGCACTAACATTGTAGTTGTAGGTTGGCAAGTTCTTTGAAGAAGTCTCATCATCCTAGCTAGTCACCAACAAGGCCATAAGGCCTAGTGGTTTGTCCTCTAACTCTCTTTTCTTCATCATTGTTTCACTGCAGCCCTAAGACACATTTTGTTCGCAGTGGTATAAAAGACATAAAAGTGGCCTAAAAGACTAATCTATAGTCATCTTGTTTCATTGAAGAATCGTTTGCATTATTGGTCTTGCATTGCTTGGCATCTTTCGCAATTTTTGGAGGACTGTTACATTAATTAGAAGTCTGAGATATGCATCATAAGGTCTGATCATAAACATAACAAGGGTATAAAGAATAAATAGCAGTCATTTCATTGTATTGTGCATTCACTCTTTGCATCGTTTGCATCTTGGGTAAGTGTTTCCTTGTATGATTGGGTAGTTTCTCTTAGTATTTTGAGCACTGGTCTCTTTGATGCCCCATTTCATTGTTGCATTCATCTAATTGCATTCTTGTATCCATTGCATAAGTAATTCACTGTTCGCATCCTCATATAATTAATAAATATAAGTGCTCTAAAGGATAATTGGTGTACTTGATTGAATTCACACTCCTAACATAGATAAGTTTGCTGCTCTCTATGTTTTGCTCTTGTTCTCTTAAAGTTTCATTAACATTAGCTAAAAGAGTCTCATTATTGAGTAGTTCAGATTGCAGGGTTTTCTTACATGCCATTGGTTACAAATTTGGTGAATGATATGCTCTCTTTCTCTCATTTGACATTAAAAGGCATTGAGGATAGCTAGCATTGTTGTGAGATTGATCTTCAAAGGAATTTTTTACTTATCATTGTTGTCACATTGCTAAAGAAATTAACTATTGGATAATTGGTTATATTGCTTTTCATGATCTCTAGTGGAAGAAGCACTTCTTGTGGATTTACTTTGGTGTACTAACTTCTTGTTTCTTGCAAGTGAGCTTCACATCTAAGATCATAACCTTGCAATACTTTAACACACTCTTAAAGCACTTAATTGATCACCATTGCAATTTTGGCATCTAAGTAATCTCAAGAAATTTCTAATTGTGTTGGAAGATTGTCGTTGACACATTAAAATTGTTGAAGAAAAACATTAGAATTATGCATTTCTTGTTATTTAATCAAGTAATTGTCCATTGTGAGATTGCTAATCTTGAGATTGCTTTTACACAACATTTTCTGGCGCCATCTAATTGTTTCATTTAGCACTTCTTTGGTGAAAATTGTCATTGTAAATTGATAAGTACTTTTCTTTCAGGCTCTAAATCAAATATCATTATTTGGGTAATTCAAAGTACTTAAAACATTTAACAATCTCACCTAAAGTTAATCACTCATATTTTGCACTTGCATTCTAGGACTAGCCTTGCATTAATTAACTTACCTCCAAGCATAAGCTTGGTTGAAAGATTCTAGGCCCATCTTTCTTGCCCATCTTACGAAGTCTAGAACCTCTCTTGTGGTTAACATGGTGACCTTGCAGTGGTCAAAGCCACAATATCTTTAGGACCAGAGGCATTAGGTGGTTAGAACTCCAAGGAAGGTATCATTAATATAGCCTTTGTTGTCTTTCCCTGGGCTTCTCTCCACAACCTACACTTGAAACTAGCTTCTAAATAGTTGAGAGAAAGGATTCATTTAGATAGGCATCTAATTTAAAATTAACCAAGAGTTTGCACTTCACGTAGATCTAGGTGTTGCATTTCATATAGGATAGTGTGCATCCTAAGCAACAATTGTTCATTCGGTGACTTGGTAATTAATTTATATTGAGCAAGTTATTTTGACTTCATAAGGCACTGATCTCTCAAGTAATTTAATCAAATTGTGCTCGTAATTAAACTTGTTAATCTTCATTTACCAGGTTTCTAGGCCATTCAGTTGTGTCTCCTGGACCAGTCGATTCCCGACAAGTCTCTCATCCACACATTTCATAGGGACTATGCCATAGCTTGTTATTGGGAGACAGTGAGAATTGAGAGGGGCTGGGGTCAGAGTAACAACCCCTGCCCTGAATCGTTGTCGCATTCACCTATACAATTTGAGCGACAACATTTTTTGGTGTCGTTACCGGGGATAGGTTTATCTTGTTCTCAGCACTTCAACGACATTTTCTCCATCTTTTGATCTAATCTATCAACACCACAACATTTTTTCTTGTTCCTGGTGTTTCGAGATTCTCTCCAAAACCATCCATGGTCTTGGTTTTCATCTCATCAATCTCCTCATCACCTTGTTCACCATCTCTATTTCTATTTGCATCTTTAGCACCTGGACATTTGGGTTAGTTTCCTATTTGGGTGGTGACTCCACTTATTCATCTTCTCACAAGATCTTATACTAGAAGTAATTTTGGTATCTTGGTTAACCCTGCTCTTGATCCTGAAAAGGCTCTTAGAGCTCGGTTAAACAAATTGCATTCTAGTAAGCATTCATTTTTTCTCAGATAGGAAGCCCTCCCTGATATCCACTTGATTTCCCTGACCTAGGTATAGAATCTTACTTTTTCTAGTTCTTCACTAACATTTCGGTTTTTCCTTTTGGATTTTAGACTTAAATTCATGTTCAAGTGGCGACTCTACTTCTTTCATTTTTTGCAAGAATTTCTGCTAGAAGCTTGCTCTTTGTAGACATCTTGTTTCTCTTGAGCAAGAATCTCTCTCTCTGATATCCATTAGCTCCTTTTCCCCTTAAGCAAGTCATCATGAATGACTTGTTTGCCCCCTATAGTTTTACTAACATTCAAGGCTATCCTCCTGACATTCCAAAGAATGTCATTGATCATTTGCCCGTGTTCCAAGGTAATAATACAATTTTTGCTATTCATCATCTTAAGAAGTTTATCCTTTGTATGATGAAATGGTGCAGCTCCGCATGTTATAACCTTGAAGACATCAAAATGCGGCTCTTTGTCCTTTCCTTAAAAGGTGATGCTATGGATTGGTTTCATGATTTTCCTAGCAATTCTTTTGATTCTCTGAGCTATCTTCAATGCTTTCAATAATAGATATGGAGATCAAAAGGATTCATCTTGTACAATTTACAAAGAAAAGAAAGACGAAAGTAACTCTGTAAAAGACCTAACTATCGTAGAAAGGTTTCAAGAGAATGTGTTGCATCAGTCTTTGCCATATTGCAGTCCTTGTGAGAATTTTCATGATGAATCCACTTGTGTCGTTGCAAGAAGAATCCTCGATAGTGGAAAGGGAGGGACAAATGATCAAAGTGATATTGATGCTGAAAAGGAAAATGATAAGCATCTTATCAAGGAATTAACTCAAATGCTTAAAGACATACAATTCAGTCAAGCTCGGTTGATGAAAACCATTGAACTCAATCAAGAGAATCACTCTAAGGAAATGAAATCCATGCACACCAAGTTGATAGCTATAGAGGAAAAGCATGTTGAGGAGTTGAGCACCATAAAGGCAAATCACAAGAAAGAAATGAGTTTTATTCAAGAAAATCATAATAAAATGATAAAGGACATAGAAGCTAGACAGATCTCTCTTCGAAACAAGTTACAAGTTATGGAAGTTGCTAAGTATAATCAAATGATCACTTTTCAGACCACGATAGATACCATGGAAGAAAATCATGCCAAAGAAATCAATGCTATGAAAGTTGAACATTCTAATCAAATGAATGCCATGAAAATTGAACAGATCACTCTTCAAAGTAAGCTGCAAAAGATGGAAAAGTCACACGTTCTGGAACTCCAGCTTAGACCAGAAGATCTAGGGGACAAGCATAAAAAACTTTTGACAAATCACAAGCCTCCCAGTTCACTAAAGCATTTTCCATCCCATTGCAAGTAGGCCACTTGTCCCATTGAAAAGACGTTAACTAGAAGTGACATGGTTGGAAAAGAGAGTGCGAAAAATCAGCCTATTGAGGTCAATCACAGTACTTGTCAGACTTAAGTGTCACCTTTGACAAAATATATTCAAAATAAGATTGGGCATACCTCAGATTCTTCAAATTTTTCATCCGAGCATTTTCAAGATCAAGACAAAAAATCTACATTGGTCCCATTATTAGCATCACAGCCTGCCAGAAGAAAAAGTAAAGAGAAGAAAGAAGGAAGAGGTTTGATGCATCAAATGGTTGGGAGGAGCTCGATATTCGGATAAGTCAAAGTCTTAGGATTTTCAGAATTCAGCATGGCACATCAGAAAATCAACCCATGGATCTGCCTAAAAGTCGGCAGATACTCAGCATGAACTTCACTGAAGACATCCAATGCCATAGAGCATCCTTTGTATTGTATCTCTAACCCTACTCTCTTAGATAGGATTTCATTTTGGTCATTAGTTAGTTTCCTTTTCATGCATTTAAGTTTTATGTCTTTATATTTCATATGTTAGAATAGTTTTTCTATTCCAGTAGATGTTCTATATGGTTGATGATGTATACGTGATGATTTTGATTTTGAGCGGATATCTAGTTGATGTTACTTTGTTTTCTTGGATACAAGATTCTAGATTCTCACACTCCTTCAAGCAAAGCAACATGTCCCCAAGTGGAGCCAGATGTTGACCATACTTTGTCAACAGTCCAAGAAGCAGAATACAAAACAGCAGATCAAATTTTTTCAGGTCAATGTCATCATTAAGCTTCCAGTTATGATTGTAAACCCAATTTCTGCAAAATTTTATTGTCAAAGGATTTCGTCCTAGGAAGTTTTTTAACCTCCCCGAATTATGTGTGTTTGTAAACACAGACAATCGGCAAAGTTTTTCTTCCAACTATAACCCCAAATCTAGGGTGGAATTCTTTAGCAATGTCTTAGGTGAGTCCTAGTCTTTATCGTGTCTATTGTAAAAGTGTGTTTAATAATAATTTTAGTGCATAGTCCCTCATAATTAGAACACCATGGCTAAATTATTTTATTATAAGCACACTTGGTTTCATACTAGATCATATTGTGTCGCAGAATTGGGTAATATCTTGCGATTCTAGTCTAAATGCGTATTTCCCCTTCTAAAGGTTGAATTAAATTGTAATATCTTGATCTAAAAAATATTTTAGTGCATGGTTACTCATAGTTAGACACCATGGCTAAAATATTTTAGGGAGGAAAAATAATTAAACCCCTCTAGAGTCAATTATTTTATTTTTCTGACAAAATAAAATAAAAATCTTAAGCCAAAAAATTAATTAATTTAGAATCAAAAAGTAATTATAGAGAAATTAAAATCTCTCCAAGTGGAAAATATTCAAAAATTCGTAGGTGAAAAATAAATTAATTTTTGGAAGTCCTCCGCCAAGAAAAAATTGGATATTTTAATAAAATTTGAGCCCTTGGACCTTGGTGGTTAAGTCAAAGTCAAATTTTTTAAGAAATTAATCCAAAATATTAATTTTTGGATTAATAAAAATGGTTTTAAAGAGAAATTCGAATTTTCCTCAGAAAATAAGAAATCAATGGTGGAGATTAAAAGAAGATCAAGTTATTTTTAACAGACGAGATCATTTTGACAAGGATCAAGCCAACTAGTCATTATTTCCACTTGGAGGGGTTTATTTCTCTCCAATTCTCTATATAAGGAAGTTATTGAGCTCCTATGTGGTATCTTTGGATAATCTCTGGATGATGTAATTTTGTAACGCATTTGTTGAGCCTTGCTCTACTGGAATTATTTTTCTCATAATAGAAAGACTTTGGGGTTTCAGTTCATGGTGTTCTTCTATTTGTTGATCTGTGGTATGTGCTAGTTTTATTTGTTTATGCTCTATATTGTGCCAAATATTGCAATTGTTATTTCATTTGTTGGTGATAAGAACATTCTATTGGTACGAGTTATCTTAGGTGATCTAATTCACCATATGATCTAACAGTTATCTTTAAGATTGAATAGAGATCTACAAGTACTCTAACCCTTGGGATCCAAGTTCACAGACTGTGGGGAAAGACTAACCTTGTTTGAGCTTTGGGCTTTCATTCTGACAATTTATTTTGCAAGAGGGTTTTCGCCAATAAATTTTTCGAAGTTATTCATCTATGTTATCCGCTCCAAAAACTCTAAAAATTTCTCAATCTCTTTCTCTTATGCTATAAAGAATTTACCTGCTAATTAGAGCTTGAAATTTAAATTTTGTAAATATTGTAGATATTTGTAAAATATCTTTTCCTAACCTTTTGTATCTAATTTTTTGTTTTTGTATAGTATTTGAGGTTTGGGATTTTTTTTAAATTTTGTATATATTGGGGTTTTGGGAAATTTTTCTATTCATTTGCGCAGGTGAATCTTCAAGCCCTCAAAGATATCGAATTATTTTGTGGAGGAACTAGCCCTAATGTTGAAAATAATACCAAGGAGAGGTGTTACTAGGCATTTATCCCTTTTAGCCTAGTAGACACATTAATGACTTTTATCTTGGTGACATTTATGAGTTATATTAATGTCATGGATGGAAGAGATACTTAAAAGTGGTATACCATGTACTTTTCTAATATTAAAGTCACTTGCACTTTATAAAGTGACTTTATGTGTAAAGTACTAAGTGTACTTTTCTAATATTAAAGTCACTTGCACTTTATAAAGTGATTTTATGTGTAAAGTACTAAGTTCACTTTTTCTAATATTAAAGTGAGTTGAGAAAATCACTTTATGAGAAAATAGAAAAAGGTACACAATTTGAAAAAGGTACTAGGAGGCTTTTAAGTAATGGGGCCAATGTGTAAGGGGGTCAATTGGGAAAGTTAATCTCAACCACACATCTTGAGATTTGAAGATCAAATCTCATCCATTGAATCCTAGGTTTAGGGATTCAATCTTTTCTAAGAGATAAAAGGAAAAAGGAGAGCTCATTCTTCATTATTCACTCATGAGATTATTGAGAGAGCAAGAGAAGAAGATAAAATGATATCTTCAAGGAGGGTTTGTAGCAAGAGAATGGAGGCACAAGTTTCTAGGAGGCGGCAACCATTAGAGGCACAATTTTTAGGAGGAAACGGAAACAGAAATCGAGGAATAGTCAACACGAAATTCAAGGGAACATCACCACATAAATTGAGGGTAGATGCACGAGTTTCGAGGCTGCTGTGCGCAAATTTCAAGGATTGTTCTTACCTTGATTGGGCCCGAATTTTGAGGTGGAGATTTCAGGTTTGCTGCTACAGGCAATGCTGATCTTGGGGTTGTTTCCTGGCACAAAATCGAGGGAAAACAATCAATTCTAGAGCAAAAAATTGAGGCACCTTCAAGCACGAATTTTGAGGCATCTACAACACAGATTTCAACGTTGAGTTTGCACTATTTTCAAGGTAGATTTGGCACTGATATCAAGGCAGCATTTCTAGGCATGAAATTTGTAAATCTAGAAATTATTTTCAGTGGGCACAAATTTCCAGAAATTGAATTAAATGCTTCAGTTGAAGGAGATAAGTATTGTGGTTAATTTTTATGTACTTAGACTAATTTTCTCAAGCAATAAAATCATCCTTTGAAGACTGGTTTTCCCCAAAAGGTTGTGGGGTTTTTCTAGGGTCACCTTGACCAAAAATAAGTGTCTCTCATACTTTAAATCTAGGTTGCAGGGGAGGGCCCCCCCCTCACGTCCCCACTCTGAATTCGCGCTCCAGTCGGGAGCTATTCGGGAGCTCGGGAGCGTTTAGGAGAGCGGTCGAGAGCGTTTGCTCCTTGACGCTCCCGTAGGCTTCGGGAGTGCTTTTTAAGAGGAGGTAGCAATCGCTCCCAACCACTCCCCCCTTTTAAAAAGTGCTCTCGTCCGGCGCCGAAAAAAAAGGTCGTGCGGCCGAGAGGGAGGGGCGACGACCAATGGCGGAGAGAGAGAGGAAAGGGAGGGAAAGGGGAGGGGGGAAAGATAAATAGACCCTCTCCCCTCCCATTATTCACTTCATCCATTGGAGAGCAAGAGGAGCAAGAGAGTTTGGAGCAAAAGAGAGTTTGGAGCTTGAAGAGAGGAGCTTGGTGAGAGAGGAGCTTGAGGAGCTTGCAAGGGGAGATTGGAGCTTGGAATTGAAGACCAAAGAGGTAGGATCTACACCCTAATCTAGCATTTCTTTTTATATTCATTGCTAAATAAATAAATTCTCTATTTCCCATTCCCATTCCTCCATTTTTTTTGTAGACTCAAAACTTCAAAGTTCAAACATCATAGTTATATGGCTTGGCATTTTCATCTTCTTGGTTCCTTTTTTGGTTATGATGGTGTTAGAGAGTAGAAGGAGGGTTGATCATGAAGAAGAGGATGAAGAAGTGGGTTATAGTGGATTTGATGAAAACCCCGGAGAGGAATACCTTGGTGAGGTGGAAGAGAGTGAACATGATTCAGCCCAAAAAACTAAACAAGACCAAATCCCATTGTGGAAATATGCTTCTAGGCTTGAAGGAGGGAAAGGGGTTGGAAACACTAAATTTGAATGCCCCCATTGTAGCAAAACTTACAAAAGTTCATACACTTGTACCAGAAGGCACCTCTATGAGAAAAGGCCATGGGATGAAGATAAACCAATAGGAATCAAAACTTGTGCAAGTGTGTCAGCAACAAATAGAGCCAAATACATAAGGGAAGAGGAGGAAGCCCAATACAAATCTAAAAAATCAAAGGGTTTCTTTGAACATAGCTCACAATCACATCAACATGCACAAAGAACTCCTTCAGCATCCTCCCATGGCAGTGGATATGGAGGCACAGGACCAAACATCTCTTTAAGGCGTAGAACCATATCAGATTTCCTACACCATTCCTCCCATGGCAGTGGATATGGAGGCACAGGACCAAACATCTCTTTAAGGCATAGAACCATATCAGATTTCCTTGATGAAGGGTGTAGGAATGATGTGGATTCAAAAATTTACCGGTTTCTCTATGCATGTGGGATACCATTCAATGTTCTTCGCTCACCTTATTGGCATGAAATGGTTTCTGCCATAAATGATGCCCCTAAAGGATACAAGAGCCCTGGGTATGACAAGGCTAGAACCGTTGGACTTGATCATGAAAAAGCAAAAATATCACATTCTTTGGGTAGAATGACAAATTCTTGGACTGAGCATGGGGTGTCCATTGTATCTGATGGATGGATAAATGTAAAAGGCAAGCCATTGATAAGTGTTCTTGTTTTGTTTGTTAGTGGTGTCATCTTTCTTTCAGCATATGATTACTCAGAGAAGTTCAAGACCGGCATCAACATTGCAGAACTATTATTTGAAACAATTGAACGTATTGGGCCATACAATGTCATCCAAGTCATCACCGATAATGCTGCTAATCGTAAGGCAGCGGGAGGCATTATTGAGGATAAATACCCCAACATATTTTGGTCTGGGTGTTTGGTTCACACAATGAACCTTTTGATGCATGATATTATTAAGAACAAAAACCAACAATACAAATGGATTGGTGATTTGTACAAGAGAGGCAAACAAATGATAAAATTTATTACAAATCATAGCAATACCCATGGACTTTTCTGTAGTCACTCAAGATTGGAGTTGTTGAAGATTGCGAAGACTAGATTTGCTAGTTATTACCTCACCTTCAGGCACCTTCTGAAGGTAAAAGAGTCATTGGCTAACATGGTATCAAGTCCACACTGGCAGGTATTAAAGGAAAGGGCTACAAATGCAGCTAACAAGCAAGGTTTTGAATAGGTGGAGGAGACCGCTCTTGATGGTCAGTTTTGGGCACGTGTCAGGCGAGTATTGGAATTCACCAAGCCCATTTATAACATGATTCGTTTTGAAGATACAGATAAACCAATGATTGGGGAGGTGTATGCGCAGATGGATACCATGTTGGGGCAAATAAAAGATATTGTTCACAAATATGATTCCAACTTGTATACACTGATTCACAGTTGTGTGTGTACATGGTGAAATAAACTTAATGTTCCACTACATGCCTTAGTGTATATCCTTATGCCAAAATACTACTCTCCATCTTGGTTGGGCCAACCTGCACCTGGGGATGGGGTTAGGGTCAAACCCCATACAGATGAAGAGGTATCTACAGGATATATGCAAGCATTAGACAAGTCGGTCTCTAACAGGGAGGAGTGTGCTAATCTGCATCTTAAATTAGGCAGATACTTCAGTTGCGCTAGTTTGTTTGGTTCTTTGCATGCAACGGAAGATAGAGACATATTTGATGCTCTCACATGGTGGGAAGCATATGGCGGCATGGAACTTTTGCCAAAATTGGCAAAAAAAGTTCTCTCACAAGTTGTAAATACTTCTTCTGCAGAGAGGTGTTGGAGCACCTACAGCTTCATACATAATGTGAGAAGAAACAGACTCAATGAAAACCGGGCAGAAAGCTTGGTTTATGTGCACTACAACTTGAGGTTGTTGAGTCATTATTGTGATCGGGCTTATGAGGATCCAACATATAAAATTTGGGACAACCACCCAGAGGACGATAATTTGGAGGATGGCACTATACATCTTGAAGAATTGGAAGCAGAACTTATGAGAGATGAAGATGAAGCAACAACAACCATGCCACCCCCACCATCCAATGGCAGTGTCAGTGCTCGAGTTCCAAGTCTTGTTCCTTTGTTGTCGCCGCCTCCATGTATATCCTCAAGTGGGGGGCATGTGCCTTCTGGTTTTGGTCATGGCACTGTGCATAGGAGATTCCTAGAAGGCCACCACGACCTGCTCAGAAATTAGGCATTTCTCGTGGCAAGAGGAAGTTGTAGATGATAGATTTACTTGTCTTTTCTAGTTTCTAGTAGTTTTAATAATTGTTGACTCTTTCATATTTATTATGATATTTTTTGTAAACAATATATGACAATTTAAGTTTGAAGTTATAACTCATTGGTAATGAATTATGAATATGATGCTTCGTGAAAGTTGAAAGTTGTTTCATTTCACGTTAGATATTCTTTGTTGTAATGGTTACACTTAGCTTACAAGTACAACTTTGGCGATCAATTATAATAAATGTTATATATTGAATTCTGAAAGCTTGAAACTTTAAGATTGATGAATCATGAGACTTGATATGTTGTATGTTACTAACTTGTGGACGTGGTTGATGAAGATTATAACTTCTAGATGATTGTTGTTATATGGTTCAATCTATGTTTTCTATGCTTTTTATATCTAGTTCATCATTCTACATGCTTTTGTTGACATATATGCATCAAAATATAAAAATATATATATTATATAAAAAGTCGCTCCTGGAATCACTCCCAAACCGGGAGCTTCTGAAAATGTCGCTCCTGCTCCCACTCCCAAGTACCCTTGCTTTAAATGCTTGCCTAAATTTAGCTTTAATTTCAACGAATAGGAAATGTGTTAAATAGTAGCACTCATTGAATGTTTACAAAAAATGCATTCTGAAATTTATATCAGCGTGACAAAACATGTGGGTTGGGTCAAATGAACACATGCAAAATTGTAAACTAGGGTTAGGGTGCAAATCATTAATTTTCTACATGGTATCAGAGCTTAGTTGAGCCAAGTTGAGGCTCAGATCTACATTTTCAGTCAACTGATAAAGAGGGCAGCAAGCTACCAAAGTCTTCAAACAGTGAACCATACCTTTGAAACTTTGCCAGAAACCCAAAGAATTCAGCAATTCAGAGGGAGATTGGTTTTAGCTTCCAGATTTGCTTCATTTGGTTGGTTGTGGGGTCATGGCTACTAGGTGAGAGTAGAGGACAGATTGGTGGGGGCTGAAAACTTTGGCCCATGGAAGGAGAGGATTATGCTTTTACTGGAGGAGGTGGAAGTGTGGGATATTGTACAAGCAGTTGTGCAACCGCCCACTGATCCAGCTCAGTTGGTAGAGTTTACTAAGAAAAATGTGAAGGCAAAGAGGATCCTTCTAGATGCCATCAAGGATCATTTGTTCCCTCATGTTTCAAGAATGAGATATGCATATCAAATGTGGGAGCCCTTGGTTTCTTTGCACCATAATTCTAACGAGAACAGAAAGATAGTGTTGAGACAAAAATTACGCAACACCAAGATGACCAAGACCGACAGTGTTACATCTTTCCTCACCAGAGTCTCACAGGTGAAAGATGAGTTGGCTGCTACTGGAGAGACTATTCCAGAGGAGCGGTTGATTCGCATTTCTTTAGAGGGGTTCACAAAGAAGTAGGATAGTTTTATCCACAGCTTGGTGGCTAGAGAGCATTTTCCTGGATGGAGGAGGATGTGGGATGATTTCCTTCAGGAGGAGATCAGGAGAAGCATGTGCAATGGCAGCAAGAGTGGTGGGGGAGGTGAAGAGGAGAATGTTTCTCTTGCGGCAAAGGGCAAGAGGACAAAGAAGATCAAGAAGGGGTCTTCTAGTGGAGCAAAGCAAGATAAGGGGAAGCAAAAGGCTAAGGAGAAGGACATGAGCAAAGTGAAATGCTTTGCTTGTGGGAAGATGGGTCACTATGTCGTACAATGTCCCAACAAGAAGGGTAAGAAGAAACAAGGAGTTGCAACTACAACAAATGTGGATGAGTTTGCAGCTATGTTTGATTCAGAGTGTGCTTTGGTGGTGATTTTAGCCACTCATGTCACATCTTCCTGTGCATGGTTAATAGACAGTGGAGCATCCTGCCATATGATCAAAGTTAGAGAGCACGTCTCGAGCCTTTTTGAGGATGACATTGACTTGGAGGTTGTGCTTGGTGACAACTCCAACTTCAAGGCGGCAGGTATGGGGACATTATCATTTCAGAGGGAGTCGTTACCTCCTCTGAAGGTGATAGATGTTCTTTATATTCCGGGGTTGAAGAAGAGTTTGATATCAATTTCCAGCTTGGAGGACATGGGGTATGAGGTATTGTTCCAGAAGGGACAAGTATTGTTGTATCCTAGAGGATCCAGTATCGAGTCTGCTCGTGTGATTGGAGCTCGCAGCGAGAGACTATACAAACTCATGTTTCAGCGTCTTCAAGCTATGGTGGCTCAGACCAGTAGTAGTGATTCATGTGAGTTGTGGCACAGGAGGATGGCAGGATGGCCCACTTGTGCCATGGAGCTTTCAAGATGCTGAGGGAGATGGTTACTGGGTTGCCAAACTTCAACACTGATCATCATAATGTGTGCAAGGGGTGTGATTTAGGAAAGTACACCAAGATGCCTACTTGCAGCAGCTGGGTTTCCAGAAGAGTGTGATGCAGATCCGAACCTATACTTTATTTTGGTAGGTGGCGATCCACTCATTCTGGTACTGTATGTGGATGACTTGTTTATTACAGGGGAGGGCAGTCTCATTCAGCATTGCAAGAGAGATCTTGCTTCAGAGTTTGATATGACTGATATGGGGCTGATGCATTACTTCTTGGGGATGGAGGTTTGGCAGGAGGATGGGCACATCTTTGTGGGCCAGGGCAGGTATGCAAGAGATATCTTGAGGAGATTTCATATGGATGGTTGCAGGCCTATGGCTAGTCCTATGATCACCAACTGGAAGAAATCGCATGATGTTGATTCCGGGTTGGTGGATCCCACTTTGTATCGTCAGTTGATTAGTTCATTGATGTATCTAGTCAATACTAGACCGGATATTTGTTTTGCAGTCAATACATTGAGTCAGTGTATGATGGAGCCTAGGAGAGTACACTGGGTGGCTGCAAAACATGTGTTGAGATACTTGCAGGGTACAATGGATTATGGATTGGATTATTTCAGATGTGGTGGGGTCAGAATGATTGGTTGCACAGACTTAGATTGGGCTGGCAATGTCAATGACCGAAAGAGCACTTTCAGATGTTTCTCATTGGGCTCGGCAATTGTGTCATGGTTCAGTAGGAAACAGAAGTCAATGGCGTTCAGCAGCACAGAGGCAGAGTACATGGCAGCTAGTCAGGCAAGATGCGAGGCATTATGGCTTCGCAAGATGCTTCATGGACTATTTGGCCAAACGCTGAGACCAACTAGGATTTACCGTGACAATCAGAGTTGTATTAAACTCTCTGAGAATCCAGCATTTCATGGTCGGTCAAAGCATATAAAGATCAAATACCACTTCATCAGAGACTGGGTTCAGTGAGGGGCTGTGAAGCTTGAGTATATATCTATTGATGAGTAGGTAGCAGACATTCTCACCAAGTCTTTGCCAAGAGGCAAGCATGTCTTTTTCAGAAACAGGATGGTAGTGATAAGCAACACCTTCCTCAGTAAGAGGGAGTGTTGAAAATAATACCAAGGAGAGGTATTACTAGGCATTTATCCCTTTTAGTCTAGTAGACACATTAATGACTTCTATCTTGATGACATTTATGAGTTATATTAATGTCGTGGATGGAAAAGATACTTAAAAATGGTGTACCATGTACTTTTCTAATATTAAAGTCACTTGCACTTTATAAAGTGACTTTATGTGTAAAGTACTAAGTTCACTTTTTCTAATATTAAAGTGAGTTGAGAAAATCACTTTATGAGAAAATAGAAAAAGGTACACAACTTGAAAAAGGTACTAGGAGGCTTTTAAGTAATGGGGCCAATGTGTGAGGGGGGTCAATTGGGAAAGTTAATCTCAACCACACATCTTGAGATTTGGAGATCAAATCTCATCCATTGAATCCTAGGTTTAGGGATTCAATCTTTTCTAAGAGATAAAAGGAAAAGGGAGAGCTCATTCTTCATTATTCACTCATGAGATTATTGAGAGAGCAAGAGGAGAGGAGAAAAGGAGATCTTCAAGGAGGGTTTGCAGCAAGAGAAAGGAGGCACGAGTTTCTAGGAGGCAGCCATTAGAGGCACAATGTTTTAGGAAATAGGCACAAAAATTGAGGAACGGTCAGCACGGAATTCAAGGGAAGAGCAGCAAAGAAATCGAGGGCAGAGGCACGAGTTTCGAGGCTGCTGTGCGCAAATTTAGAGGATTGTTCTTATCTTGATTGGGCCCAAATTTTGAGGCAGAGATTTTGGGTTTGCTACAAGGAGAGTTGATTTCGAGGTTGTTTCCTAGCACAAAAAACGATGGACAGCAGTCACCTCCAACACAGAAATCGAGGCACCTTCAGGAACGAATTTCAAGGCATCTACAACACATATTTCAAGGCTGAATTTGCATTGTTTTCAAGGCAGATTTGGCACTGATATCAAGGCAGCATTTCTGGGCATGAAATTTGTAAATCTGGAAATTATTTTCAGTGGGCACAAATTTCCAGAAATTGAATTAAATGCTTCAACTGAAGGAGATAAGTACTGTGGTTAATTTTTATGAACTTAGACTAATTTTCTCAAGCAATAAAATCATCCTTTGAAGACCGGTTTTCCCCAAAAGGCTGTGGGGTTTTTCCGGGGTCACCTTGACCAAAAATAAGTGTCTCTCATGCTTGAAATGCTTGCCTAAATTTAGCTTTAATTTCAACTGATAGGAAATGTGTTAAATAGTAGCACTCTTTGAATGTTTACAAAAAATGCATTCTGAAATTTATATCAGCATGACAAAACATGTGGGTTGGGTCAAATGAACACATCCAAAATTGTAAACTAGGGTCAGGGTGTAGATCATTAATTTTCTACACCTAAGGCTAGGGTTTGAAGGGTTTCTCTCATCCAAGTGAGACGTCTAGCCTTCTTGAGCAAAATCGTTGGGGTTTTGAAGTAGATTTAGGCAAAGGAAGGCAATATCTAGCCTCTACCCATCCTCCAAGCTCAACGCTCAAGCAAGGAGTGTTGAAGTTTCTAAGTCTACTTAGTTAGAAACCCTCCATGCACTTTATCTGATTTATTCCTACCTACTTGTTATTTTACTTAACAAGTTATTTACAAAGTAAATACTGAAAATAAACACTAGTGCATGCTCAACATATTACAGATCAACAACTAAAGGAAACAGAAACAATCAGACCATGTGACACCATTATTTTTGGACCAATGTCCCCGGAAAAACCCAATGTGGGAAAACCGGTGCAGCTATCTAAGGGTTTTCTTATTAAGCAATATCAGAGTACAATCTGGGTGCCGAAACTAGCCTACCCAACAGAGGATTTCCTTGGCAGTAATACCTCTCCGTTTCTAACAAATCTCCTGGCTGAAACCCCGGATAATCCTTCTGGCAGCTCCTCAGCACCAATCTACCCCAGAAACCTCAGCGTCAGCACCTCTCTGCCCAATGTTGACCCTGCGTCACCCTGGATGGGTCTGCGTCAGCCTTAGGAGGCCCTATGTCAGCCCTCTGGCCCTTTGCGTCAGCAACACTGGCCTCTCTAAGGCTCTGCGCAGCTCCCGGTTGCCTCTGCGTGGCCCTATGTGAGCCCTGGCTAGCTCTGCGTCACTCTCCCCGACTATTGCGCTACTCTCCCGGCGCTATCTCTGCCTCTCTGTCTCTCTGTACTCAATGCCCCTCAACTACAACTCTCGGTCACTAATTCTATCTCTCTTAGCAAACCCCGCTCTAGAGAATAGAATCACTGATCACTCTGGTGTATTCCCCAAGTGAACCTCAAGCCTCCTCTTATACTTTTCCTGTTGACATATCAACAGCCGAGATTAAGTCCCTAATCAATGGCTAAGATTAGATCTGGCTTGATCCATGTCTTTTGGACCATTCTAATACAGTGTCATATTAATACACATTAATATTTTATTTTCCCTAAGTTTAAACTTAGGGACTCCATTAAAAATATTAATTATTTTAATATCTCTTGAACTGTTTAGAATCTGCCCAAACCCTTTCTGGGTATTGGAGATCTCATGTGCCCCAACCTCTCCACCAAATTTCATGGCTAGAGCACACCCGATGCTACCCCAAATGAACAAGGAGGAGGGTCATAGACCCTAGGAGGTGATTTTTGGCAGTTTCGTGGCGCAATTCTTGTGATTGCAGGAATCCAAAAAAATTTGAGGTCTTTTAGGCCGAGCCGAGGGCTTTCCAAGCCCAAACGGCAGCCCTTTACCCCTCTATCCCCTGCAGCAACCTTGCTTAGCCCTCCATTACCCCTGTCACAGGCCTTTTCCCTTCATTTGTATGAGCCACTACCTCTTTCCCAAGAGCCGCATGCCTTTTGAGGCCTCTAACCCTCACGGCAGCCCTTGTTGGGCCTTCCTCTGCCTGGCTGTGGCCTTTCTAGGCCCTCTTTCCTTCGTCGCGGGCCTACAAGGCCCTTATCCCCTCATCCATGGCCTTTCTAGGCCTTCCAGCTCTCATCGTTGCCCTATCTAGCCCTATCGCACCCCTTTCCTAGCCTACTAGCCCTAGCATTAGCCCTTCCCTAGCCCTCATTCAGACATTGATTAGGTTCACATTAGTTTGTTGGCACTAACACCTTTGTTTTGTAGTGGTTTTGGCACTAACATTGTGGTTGCAGGTGGGCAAGTCCTTTGAAGAAGTCTCATCATCCTAACTAGTCACCAACAAGACCATAAGGCCTAGTGCTTTGTCCTCTAATTCTCTTTTCTTCATCATTGTTTCATTGCAGCGCTAAGACACATTTTGTTTGTAGTGGTATAAAAGACATAAAAGTGGCCTAAAATACTAATCTACAGTCATCTAGTTTCATTGAAGAATCGTTTGCATTATTGGGCTTGCATTGCTTGGCATCTTTCGCAAATTTTGGAGGACTGTTATGTTAATCAAGTCTGAGATATGCATCATAAGGTTTGATTATAGACATAACAAGGGTATAAAGAATAGATAGCAATCATCTCATTTTATTGTGCATTCACTCTTTGCATCTTTTGCATTGGGTAGTTTCTCTTGCTACTCTGACATTGGTCTCTTTGCTGCCCCATTTCATTGTTGCATTCATCTAATTGCATTCTTGTATCCATTGCATAAGTAATTCACTGTTTGCATCCTCATCTAATTAATAAATATAAGTGCTCTAAAGGATAATTGGTGTACTTGATTGAATTCGCACTCCTAACATAGATAAGTCTACTGCTCTCTATGGTTTTCTCTTGTTCTCTTAACGTATCATTAACATAAGCTAAAAGAGTGTCATTATTGATTAGTTCTGATTGCAGAGTTTTCTTACATGTCATTGGTTACAAATTTGGTGAATGATATGCTCTCTTTCTCTCATTGACATTAAAAGGCATTAAGGATAGCTAGCATTGTTGTGACATTGATCTTTAAAGGAAATTTTTACTTATCGTTGTTGTCACGTTGCTAAAAAAATTAACTACTGGATGATTGTATTGCTTTTCATGATCTCTAGTGGAAGAAGCACTTCTTGTGGATTTACTTTGGTGTGTGATGAGCCTAGGTATTGCAGCAAGAATGTTGCAACTCCCAGGGCTACTAGCTTTACTTATTAACCCGGGGTTCGTACAAACTTGGAGGCGACTGTGCTATATACACAAGTAGAAGTGAAGGAACTGCATGTTGTCACTACTCATCTGGCAAGAGACCCCAAGGGTTCCAAGCCAGACTTCTATAGGGTCCAAAGAAGCTTGATTTTGATGGAAGGAGAGCAAACCTAGTCTAGGGGAGAGCTATTCCACCGCAGAAATGAAGAAAGCAACATGAAAACCTAAATCACCATAACCTAATTAATCATGAAAACAGCTAGACTAAGCAGAATTGCTAAACAACACTAATCTAATGCTAACTATCTAAATTGCAGAAGTAAAAAAGCATAAAACTATCCTAAGGTGCAGGAAAAGGCAACTAGGCTAAGTCTGGGTTAAAGTGGAAAAAACAGTGGGAGATCAAAATGGTGAAAAGAGGACGTAATGAGCAACGATGCATGAGGACCGTTGGATCAGGTGGGTGGAAGGCGAATGAATGGCTGAGATCAGATCGCAGGAGGGTACGTAGGTAGATGGGTGAACAGGGTCAACTAACAGGCTGGACGACTGAAATTATATCGCGGAGGCAATAGGCAGATGGACGGCGGAGATCGCGGGCAAAAGGAACGTGCGGAAATGGTTATCGAGTGATGCGATGGCCATCAGATCTAGCAAGGCAGATCAACGGTGGAGATTGGAGCGCGAGAAGAAAATGTGCGGAAATGACGAGCGGGTTTGGAGGGTGGTAAGCTATATATCGCGCGCCCTCAAAGTGGTAAGTGGTTTCGCAAAATTTTACGCGATTAGCCTCCTCGGCCGACATGTAGCACGGGGAAACCACCCATATCGCGTGCCCTCGAGCGGATAACAGTCAGACCAAAATCCACCCAATATGGCACGATGACCATCGGATCTGGCAAGGCAGATCTACGACAGAGATGTGACTGAGCAGGTTGGTGAGCGGGTGTGCGACAGCCGTCGGATCTGACAAGGCAGATCGATGGTTGGGATTTAAAGAGCAAAAAGTCAAACACGAAAAGGAATTTGAGTGGTGATTGGTCGGGTTTTGTTGTGTAAAGCGATCGACAGTTTAAAAACCGTTTGAACGTGGATCAACAGCTTCCGCTGAGCTTTTTGTGCTGAAGGAGGATGACATGGGAATGTGAGTGAGATCAAATGACAGGGAGAGAGTGAAGGAGCAGATGACCATTAAAGGAACAAAGCAATATGAAATGAACTTAGTGACTGCATCAAACAACAAACCCTCTGTGAAAACCAAAACCCTGTGTTTTTGGGGTTGCTGCAGGGTTTCTTCCTCACATCATGGTCCCAGAGGGAGGAGGTGAGGCCGAGACACCTGTGAGCAACCTTGTGGATCTTTTCTTTGCTACCAGGCTAATTGAAAGCATAAATGAAGCAAACTGGAACACAACTAATCTGCTCTGCACTACTGTAATGAAACTGTAACTATTCAAGAAAATGAACAGAAAACAGGAAACTACTTAAGTCAATGAGCAGGAAAGCCATGAATCTGTGCTGAACCACTGTAATGAAAATGCACCTATTTAACCAGATGAACAATCAAACCATGCATCTATGCTACTGCTGTAATGGAAATGAATTGCTTAAGTAAATGAACAGAAAGCATGAATCTATGCTAGAATACAATACAAGAAAGAGGAGCTTTGGCTGCTAGGGTTGGGCCCTAACCCAAGAGCTTCAGCCCTCTGAGTTAACTCAGTGTTGGCTCAAATCAAAACTCATCTTCATTATAAATCAAAAACTGTATTACATCAGAACTGTTACAAGTCTGCAACTGGACAAAAAGTCTGAATACTTGCTAACTGACTGACTGGTGACTGCCTAGCTGACTAACTAAAAAAACTGAGGTCCTAAGCCTCTTTATTTATACATCTGAAGTCTCAACGACTTCCCTCAAAATTAGGGAGGTACAGCTCCCAACTTAATGGTAACTTGTCCTTTCACTTTCACTAGCTCGATTGCCTTCTAGTAGGGAGGCTGCTTGTACTTCCACTTGCTTGGTTGTCTTTTAGTACTCCTTGATTTGGCTGTTTGTACTTTTAGCTGATGGAGGGATATTCGAATGGATGGGTAGTAAATGAGGAAGATTTACCTCCTGTAATTCCTCTCCCTTGTCCCATCTGAGTTTTTACCAAGGTATTTTACCATAGTTCCTTGCTTTTACCTTTTATCCCTTCATTTCCCTTGCTTTTATCCTTTATTCCTGCATTACATGCACATTAGACCACAAAGCAAAATATCCAACTCTAACTCATCCCATAAGCAAAATATAATCAAAATTATGCAATAAGTTGTGAGAATAGTTGGTTTGACTAAGCTAAGAGGCGAATTAAGGCCAATTAAGGCCCATATAGTTACTCAATGATGAGACTCATCATCAGCCCCCTACTGAAAGTGTTGCTCATCCTCTGAGCAATTTAGTGGCTCTGGTAGCCTCTCTGACATCTCATGCTTCTGCTGTGGTCTTTTCTTCTAGTTTATAGCAACCTGCTTTCCTTTCTGCTTCTTCCCATTGCCTCTTGTCCTCTTCTTTTTTGAACTTCAAGCTGTGTGGGAGTGTTTCTTCTTCTTTAGCAGGCATGTATATTATCATTTCTTAGCAACCTAAACATATCCTCATAATTAGTGTTTTAATCTGAAATTGCAGCCATTGTTCTCTGAGGTAAGGAGCATAAGGTTTAGTTGGCATTCTATATTGGATGGCCTTCAAGGAGAGGCTGGCTATACATGCTAGCTAGTTTTTCTGTTCTTCCCCTTTTGTTTCAATGCCTTTTGCCTCTGTTTTTTCTTGATTTCTTCTTTTTGCTGTTCTAGCTCATCTCCATTGGTTTCTTGCTTCGTTCCTCCTCTGTTTCAGCATCATCCTCCTTGTGTTCTTCTTCATCATGTCCCTCTATATTAGTTTCTTCCTTGTCCATCTCATCCCCATCTAGCTATGTATCTTCTTTTTCTTGTTTTGCCTCCTCCTTACTAACAGAAGGACTAATAACATAGATGAAGGTTTTGATGTCATCCTCCACTGGTAAGTCATTGAAGATTGTCCATGTTATAGGGATCCTGAGGTTTTGGAGGGCATCCTCAATGAGGATTCTGATCAACCCATGGTGAACTAACTATTAGGAATTTCCTTTCTTTTCTTTGTTGCTGGAGTCCATGAGTGATTGCATCAAAAAATAGGGTATGCTGAGGCTTTGATGAACTGGTGTTTCTACCCCAAATCTTAACTCTTCAAGCATTCTAAAGTGGTAGTCATAAACACACTGTATCTACCCTCACATGAGATATACTTGATGAGCATCTTGCTTGTGAGGCTTGAAGAGGAAATGAGCAAAATCTTGAGAAAACAGAGTTTCCTATGTATGTAATCCACTAGCCTTTTTTAGAGGAAACTGGCCACCTTTTTACTTACAAACCAAGTACCTCTTAACCTTTACAACTTTTGATCAAATGATGCATACGAGTGAGTGAGTAGGAATCAGGATACTTACCTGTGGCCTTAATGACACGCTGCAGTTGTCGAAGATCAGAGGTGTTGCTGATGGTCATTCTTCTTGCTCCTCTGCTGTATGTTGATGGTTTCTTGACTGCAGATCTGATGCTGTTGTTGCTGCTGTATGGTCATCTTTCTTCCTCTTCTGTTGTCTGTTGATGGTGTCTGTGACTGCAGATCGGATGTTGCTGCTGTTGTGTAGCTCTTTCTTCCTCCTCTGCTGTCTGTTGATGATGTTTGTGACTGCAGATTAGATGCTGCTGAATGTACAGAGGGAGCAGGAGTGTGTGTGGATGCAGGGATGATGGTAATGGATGAGGTGATTCTGTGGAAAACACAATCTTCTCCTGAATTGAAGGAGTGGAGTGAAAAACAACAGAATTTATGGAGGGATGCATGGTAAGAAGTGGGGGAGATGAACATATGTGAGGCAGGGCCCCCTTTGGATCTTCTCTTTGCTCCTTGATTGTCTTTCTCATCCTCCTGCAAACAAAAATTATGTTTTTTTTTCTTTTTCTTTTATTATTATATTTTTTTGAAAAAAACCTACGTTGCCTCAGAGAAGTTTTCACCCTAGGTATCTGCCCTGGGTGCCTCAAGGAAGGTTTTTACCCTTAGATCTTCTTTTTCTTTCCTTTTTTTCTCATCCTTGGGCCGCCTCATGGAGGTTTTCAACCCAAATATGGGACTCAGGCGCTTCATGGAGGTTTTCACCTGAATCCTTATTCTATTTTTTTCTTTATTTTTTCAGTGACCTGATGAGGGAGGAGTTGAAACTTGCTCCACCATCATCACTGTCTTATTGATGCTGTCAATGAACTCTTGTTTAGATGAAGGCCTCTTGTATAATTTCAATATGTGTCCATTAACTAGCAATGGAATGGCTTCTTCATCTATAGTCCTGATTCGCACTGAACCATTGTCATGGCATCTTTCCACCACATATGGTCCGAGCCATCTTGTTCTTAGCTTTCCCTTGAAGTCCTTGTACCTTGAATCATATAATAGTGCCCAGTCTCCTTCTTGAAATAGCTTCTCCTTGATATGTCTGTCATGCCAAATCTTTCTCTGAAGCTGAATTATCTCTATATGGAGGAGGACCTGCATTCTGAATTCATCTAGGCCATTCAAATGGAACAACCTTTCTTTTTGTGCATGACTGAGATCTAAATCTGATTGGGTGCCATCCTCAATGTGTTATATTCAAATTCAATGGACAGCAAAGCCTTTTTTCCATAGACCAGCTCATAGGGTGTGAATCCAGTGGTGGTCTTCCATGTTGTATTATAGGCCCAAGTGGCCTCAACTAGTCTCTCAGCCCAATCCTTTCTACTGTTGTTCACTACCTTGGTCAGGATGTTCTCCAGTGCTCTGTTGGTCACCTCCACTTGCCCATTAGCTTGTGGATGATAAGGAGTGGAGGTCCTATGTTTGATCTTGTGATGCTTGAGCAGTTCTTCAATCATGTTGGAGGTGAACTGGCTGCCTTGATCTGTGACTAGTTCTCTGGGGTACCCAAATTTGTAGAATATGTTCTCTCTTAGGAACTCAACCACCTTTTCTTCTGTTGTTGCCTTGATTACTTTGGTTTCTCCCCCTCTTAGTCAAGTAATCGGTGCACACAATGATGTGTTGTTTTTGCTTGGAAGGAGGGTTGATAGGCCCAATGAAGTCAATGCCCCACTTGTCAAATGGCTCGAAAGTCACTTGAGGCTGCAGGGGCATTTCATCCCTTGGAGTAGGCTTTCCCATCCTCTGGCACCGATCACACTGACTAACATACTTCTTCACATCCTGATGAAGAGTAGGCCAATAATAACCTGCTTGCAGCACTTTGAATGTTGTCCTTTTTGCTGCAAAGTGGCCTCCACAAGGCCCATCATGACAGGTCAGAAGGATGTCAAAGACTTCCTCTTCCCTTACACATCGTCTCAAGATTTGATCTGGGCCAAGTTTGAATAGATTGCCCCAATTCAGGTGAAGGGCGTACTCTTCCTGATTATCTTGTTCTTCTCTCTGGAGGGCAGGTTTAGTGGGAACTGTGCTAACACCAGATAGTTTGTGATATCAGCAAACCATGGCAAGAGCACCGAAATAGCAAACAAATGTTCATCTGGTAACTGATCATCCACCATTCCTTCTTCACCTGCAGGCATATTTATTCTAGACAGAAAGTCAGCAACAACATTTTCTTTACCAGGCTTATCAACAATAGCTAAATCACACTGTTGCAATAAAAGTAACCACCCTATGATTCTAGCATTTACATCTAGTTTTTTCATTAAATATTTAATTGCAGCATGATCAGTATGCACAAATGTCTGATAGCCTGTAACGTAATGCCTAAACTTGTTCAATGAATGCACAACAACCAGGAGTTCTTTTTCTGTCACAGTATAGTTTAGTTCAGCCTTTGACAAGTTTTTATTGGTGAAGTAGATGGCATAAGGCAATTTCTCTTCTACCTGACCTAAGGCTGTTCCTATGGCTTTATGTGAGGCATCAGCATGAATGTGAAAAGGAAGGGCCCAATTTGGGCCTCTAAGGATTGGTGCAGTGGTTACTTTACCCTTTAGAATGTCTAGGGCCTCTTGACAGCTCTTTGACCATATAAATTCAGAGTCTTTGGCCAATAATCCAAACAAAGGAGAGGCTAACTTGCTGAAGTCTTTTATGAATCTTTTGTAATATCCAGCTAGCCCTAAGAAACTCCTAACATCTCTCTACTTTTGTGGAGGTGGGACCCTTTAAATGATTGCTACTTTGTTTGGGTCCACCTGCAGTCCCTGCTGAGATATGGAATGACCTAGCACAGTCCCTTTAGTCATTAAGAATTCACATTTTTCTGGACTGAGGGACAGGTTCATCTCAATGCATTTACATAATACTTTGCCTAGGTTAGTCAGGGCCTCTTGGAAATCACAGCCATAAGGTGTAAAATCATCCATATAGATCTCCACAGCGTCATGAACTAATTTAGCAAAAATACTTAGGACTGCTCTCTGGAAAGTGGCAGGAGCATTGCACAAGCCAAAAGGAAGGACCCTATAGGCAAAGGTACCCCAAGGATAGGTGAAAGTGGTCTTATCCTGATCTTTTGGGAAGATTTGGATCTGGTTGTACCCACTGAATCCTCCTAGGAAAGAAAATAACTTCTTCCCTGCCAGGCCATCTAACACTTGGTCAATGAAGGGTAAGGGGAAATGATCCTTCTTTGTGGCTTTATTCAGCTCCCTATAATCGACACAAATCCTCCACTTCCCATTCTTCTTGGGAACTACACCAAAGGGGAGACCCACACACTGTCAAAGATAGGGTGAATGAACCCTGCATCTAACAGTTTCTGCAGTTCTTCCTTGACTATGTCTTTGAAGACTAGATTCATCCTCCTTTGGGGTTGCTTGACTGGCTTGCAACCTTCCTTGATGTATATGTGGTGAGTACACACCGAGGGGTGTACTCCCTTCATTTCCTTGTAGCTCCAAGCAAAGGCTTCTAGGTTCTCTTTCAACAAGTTGCATAGTTGTTCCTCCTCTAAAGTAGAAAGAGATGGATTAATCTTCAAGGTTCTTTCTGGGCCAAATTCTATGGTTTTGACTCGGATTGGGTTGGAATCGGCCAAGCATAAGTCAATTGGATGACTATTCAGTGTTTCTTTTACTTCTTCTTCTAGGGGTAATGAACTAGGAGTTGGACTTTGGAGCAGGTGTTCAATTAAATCGTCCTCATCTTGTTGTCCTCCTCCTATGATGGCTTCCAAAGTATATAGTTCGGCAGAATAAAGCTCATCTTCTTCCTCCTCCTCCAACCATAAAGGTAAGTCATGTTCTAGGGAGGGTTGAGCAGGAGGGTATAGGACTAATTGTTTGGACATGTGCCCATTCTTGATGGTCATATTCCCAGCTCTGCAGCTAATGTAGGCATCAGCTGTGGCCAACCATGGCCTCCCAAGGATGAGAGGGTAACCAGTTAGCTTAGCCTTAGGCTGGAGAACTAGGAAATCTGCTGGGTACTCCCAGGAATCAATGGAGACCATCACATCCTCCACAATTCCCTCAGGGGTGACTGTGGAACGGTCTGCAAGTTGCAGCACTGTTGTGGTCTTCCTTAATGACCCTTGGAGGTTAAGCTTGAGCATGGTGTCCTTGGTCATCACATTAATGGCAGCCCCAAGATCAATCAGAGTGTGTGGGACAATGGTGCCATTGATGTGGACATCGACTACAGGGCTTCCAGGGTCTAAGTATTTTGGACATATTGCCTACCCCAGCATTAAGTCAGATAACTACCCAATGACATTAATGGTAGGGGCATCCCTTTTTCTTCTTCCTGGATGCTTAAAGCACTTCTCCTTAATCAATTTATTGTAAATAGGCACATCTTTGATTGCTTAGAGAAGGGGAATCTTTACACATAGGTTTTCCAATTCTCCCAGAAGTTCAGTTTCTTCTGGGGTAGGCTGGTGTGGTTGGGCTAATCTTTCAGGAAAGGGTGGATTTTCTTTAAGGTTGCTTTCCTCTCTTTTTTCCTCAACCTCCTTATGTGGAGAGGGAGGTTGGTTATCTGGGAGAATTATCCCAGACCTCAAGTTGATCTCCTAGATTTCAATAACATAAGTTGGGTATGATGTCTCTCCACCATATGTTTGTTGGGCCTGCCTATTGTTTGGGTTTGGATTTGGCTAGGTAGGCATCTGGGGTTGCCTAGGTGGAGCAGAGTGCAGGAGTTGCGGTTGGGTAGGTGATGGAGGCAATAGAGCTAGAACATTGTTGAATTGGGGCCTCCACCCCTGGGGTGGGGTATTCCATTGATGTTGTGGTTGATTGTACGGTTGAAATGACTAGTTGGCTGGCTGAGAATGATACTGAGATGCATAGGACCAAGGAGGGGGTGTAGACCAGGAAGGATGAGCAGGGGGTCCCCAAGAAGGTGTAGTTGTGGTTTGGTTGGGTCTGTAATATGCATGGGATGATCCTTGCATACCCTGCTAGTATGGTCTAGGCCCAGGGGGTCTCCTCTGGTTAAAGTAGCAAAGCTGCTCAGTGACTGCTTCAACTCCTTGATATACAACTTTGAGTCCAGGTAAGGAAGGGCACTTATCTGTGGAGTGGTTTTCTTCACAAACTGAGCAAATCTCAATACAGTTTAATGGGCATTCATTCCTAGGATGCCTCCTGGTGCACCTAGGACAAAAGATGGCCAAGGCTCTCTCTGCTTCCTCTTGCTTCCTTATGATATTCATGGTATCCAATTGCAAGGCAAGGGTTTGCAGCATCTCACTTTTGAAGTCCTCCAGCATATTTCCAATTTCACCCTTGATGGATGAGTTGGAAGATGAGGTACTGGCCATAGGTTGACTACTTCTACCCTTGTTTCTGGTTGCCCTAGAATGGTTTCTAAAGATAGTCTTGATGTCCTCATAGGGTAGTTGGTAGATATCTCCTCCTGCTAACATATGTAAGGTGTCTAGGATATCCTCCCTTACTCCTCTAAGTAGGACCAGCTTCAGTGACTCAGGGTCAAGTGTGCACCTGGCCCTTTTGTAACTGAGCTAGAATCTTTCTTCGTAGTCTTCTAGGGATTCATCATGGCCTATGGTCATCCTGAAAATTTCATCTTTAGTGTCCTTTGACCTACAGTAGTCCCTATATTTGTTGTTAAAGGCTTGCTGCATCTAAGCCCAAGTTGTTATGCTATCTCCAAGTAAACCCATGAACCAGCGCAATGCTGCCTCCTTGAGGGTAGATGGAAACAGTTTCAACTTCTACTCATCATTTGTGTAGTCATAGGTTCAGCAGACAACAGCAAACTCAAATAGGAAAGTGTCAGGGTCCTCTGAGGTCAAGCCATGGAAATGAGGTAGAGTAGAGGGGTTTATGTTCTTCATTTTAGTGTCCCCATTCGTTTCCCTCATGGGGAAGGCACTCCCAATTCTCCCTCTATCTCCTATGTCATTTCAGTGTTTAGCCATCGGTTCAATAGGAATGGGTTCTCCCTCTTCTTCTTCCCCTATAGGTTCCTCAAATATATCAGGTTGCTCACCTAAAGGGCCTTCCAATTCACCGTCAGTGAAGAAGAAAGAAGGTTGACTGTTGGATGAGGTGGGGGTATTTGGCAAGAATTTTCATGAATTATCCCTAATCCTACTAGGCATGAAAGAAAATGTTTTTGGGTTTTTGGAAGATTTTTCTTTAAAGTTGGAAAGTAATTGCAGAAAGGAAATTGCTGATTATATGAAAGACAACTAGCAAATAAAAACTACATGCATAATGAAATTGTTGAATTGAATGAAAACAACTAACAAAAAGAGAACTACTTACTGAATTGAAATTCTATTTGCAGGAAAGGAAACTGGATTAACTCGCAGAATGGAAAAGAAAGTAGATAAATGATAAAATGAAAGAAAGAAACTAGATTACTTTTGCAGAAATAAACTAATGGAAGAAAGTTTTAAACTAGAAAATATAAGAAAAAAACAATAATCACTACTACTCTGACACCTCCCCGACAACGGCGCCAAAAAGTGATGAGCCTAGGTATTGCAGCAAGAATGTTGCAACTCCTAGGGCTACCAGCTTTACTTATCAACCCGGGGTTCGTACAAACTTGGAGGTGACTATGCTATATACACAAGTAGAAGTGAAGGTATTGCCTGTTGTCACTGCTCATCTGGCAAGAGACCCCAGGGGTTCCAAGCCAGACTTCTATAGGGTCAGAAGAAGCTTGATTTTGATGGAAGGAGAGCAAACCTAGTCTAGGGGAGAGTTATTCTACTGCAGAAATGAAGAAAACAACATGCAAACCTAAATCACCATAACCTAATTAATCATGAAAACAGCTAGACTAAGCAGAATTGCTAAACAACACTAATCTAATGCTAACTATCTAAGTTGCAGAAGTAAAAGAGCATAAAACTATCCTAAGGTGCAGGCAAAGGCAACTAGGCTAAGTTTGGGTTGAAGCGGAAAAATGGTCGGAGATCAAAATGGTGAAAAGAGGACGTAATGAGCAACAGTGCATGAGGACCGTTGGATCAGGCGGGTGGAAGGCGAATGAACGGCTGAGATCAGATCGTAGGAGGGTACGTAGGTAGATGGGTGAACAGGGTCAACTAACAGGCTGGACGGCTGAGATTATATCACGGAGGCAATCGGCAGATGGACGACAAAGATCGCAGGAAAAAGGAACGTGTGGGAATGGTATCGGGTGATGCGATGGCCATCAAATCTGGCAAGGCAGATCGACGGTGGAGATTGGAGCGCGAGAAGAAAACGTGCGGAAATGACGAGCAGGTTTGGAGGGCGGTAAGTTGTATATCGCGCGCCCTCAAAGCGGTAAGTGGTTTCCCAAAATTTTACGCGATTAGCCTCCCCGGCCAACACGTAGCACGGGGAAACCACCCATATCGCGTGCCCTCGAGCGGATAATGGTCGGACCGAAATCCACGCGATATGGTGCGATGGTGTCGAATTTGGCAAGGCAGATCTACAGCTGAGATGTGACTGAGCAGGTTGGTGAGCGGGTGTGCGACAGCCATCGGATCCGACAAGGCAAATTGATGATTGGGATTTAAAGAGCGAAAATTCAAATGCGAAAAGGAATTTGAGCAGTGATTGGTCGGGTTTTGTTGTGTAAAGCGATCGACGGTTTAAAAACCATTTGAACGTGGATCAACAGCTTCCGCTAAGCTTTTTGTGCTAAGGAGGATGATGTGGGAATGTGAGTGAGATCAAATGACAAGGAGAGAGTGAAGGAGAAGATGACCGTTAAAGGAACAAAGCAATATGAAATGAACTTAGTGACTACATCAAACAACAAACCCTCTGTGAAAACCAAAACCCTGTGTTTTTGGGGTTACTACAGGGTTTCTTCCTCACATCATGATCCCAGAGGGAAGAGGTGAGGCCGAGACACCTGTGAGCAATCTTGTGGATCTTTTCTTTTCTACCAAGCTAATTGAAAGCATAAATGAAGCAAACTGGGACACAACTAATCTGCTCTACACTATTGTAATGAAAATGTAACTATTCAAGCAAATGAACAGAAAACAGGAAACTACTTAAGTCAATGACCAGGAAAGCCATGAATCTGTGCTGAACCACTGTAATGAAAATGCACCTATTTAACCAAATGAACAATCAAACCATGCATTTATGATACTGCTGTAATGGAAATGAACTGCTTAAGTAAATGAACAAAAAGCAGGAATCTATGCTAGAATACAATACAAGAAAGAGGAGCTTTGGCTACTAGGGTTGGGTGCTAACCCAAGAGCTTCAGCCCTCTGAGTTAACTCAGTGTTAGCTCAAATCAAAACTCATCTTCATTATAAATCAAAAACTATATTACATCAAAATTGTTACAAGTCTACAACTGGACAAAAAGTCTGAATACTTGCTAACTGACTGACTGGTGACTGCCTAGCTGACTAACTAAAAAAACTAAGGTCCTAAGCCTCTTTGTTTATACATTTGAAGTCTCAACGACTTCCCTCAAAATTAGGGAGGTACAGCTCCCGACTTAATGGTAACTTGTCCTTTCACTTTCACTTGCTCGACTGCCTTCTAGTAGGGAGGCTGCTTGTACTTCCACTTGCTTGGCTATCTTTTAGTACTCTGTTTGTACTTTTAGCTGATGGAGGGATATTCGAATGGATGGGCAGTAAACGAGGAGGCTTTACCTCCTGTAATTCCTCTCCCTTGTCCCATCTAAGTTTTTACCAAGGTCTTTTATCATAGTTCCTTGCTTTTACCTTTTATCCCTTCATTTCCCTTGCTTTTATCCTTTATTCCTGCATTACATGCACATTAGACCACAAAGCAAAATATCCAACTCTAACTCATCCCATAAGCAAAATATAATCAAAAGTATACAATAAGTTGTGAGAATAGTTGGTTTGACTAAGCTAGGAGGTGAATTAAGGCCAATTAAGGCCCAAATAATTACTCAATGATGAGACTCATCAGTGTACTAACTTCTTGTTTCTTGCAAGTGAGCTTCACATCTAAGATCATAACCTTGCAATAGAACACACTCTTAAAGCACTTAAATGATTACCATTGCAATTTTGGCATCTAATTAATCTCAAGAAATTGCTAATTGTGTTGGAAGATTGTCATTGGCACATTAAAATTGTTGGAGAAAAACATTGGAATTGTGCATTTCTTGTTATTTAATCAAGTAATCCATTGTGAGATTGCTAATCTTGAGATTGCTTTTACACAACATTTTTTGGCACCATCTAATTGTTTCATTTAGCACTTCTTTGGTGAAGATTGTCATGGTACATTGATAAGTACTTTTCTTTTATGCTCTAAATTGAATACCATCATTCGGGTAATTCAAAATACTTAAAACATTTAACAATCTCACCTAAAGTTAATCACTCATATTTTGCACTTGCATTCTAGGTCTAGCCTTGCATTAATTAGCTAACTTCCAACCATAAGCTTGGTTGAATGACTTTAGGCCCATCTTTCTCGCCCAGCTTGCGAAGTCTAGAACCTCTCTTGTGGTTAACACGGTGACATTGCAGTCGTCAAAGCCATAGTCTCTGCAGCGTCAAAGGCATCGGGTGGTTAGAACTCCAAGGAAGGTATCATTAATATAGTCTTTGTTGTCTTTCCCCGGTCTTCTCTCCACAACCTACACTTGAAACTAGCTTCTAAACCACTGAGAGAAAGGATTTGTTTAGATAGGCATCTAATCTAAAATTAACCAAGAGTTTGCACTTCACGTAGATCTAGGTGATTCATTTCATATAGAATAGTGTGCATCCTAAGCAGCAATTGTTCATCCGGTGACTTGGTGATTTATTTATATTGAGCAAGTTATTTCGACTCCATAAGGCACTGATCTCTTAAGTAATTTAATCAAATTGTGCTCGTAACTAAACTTGTTAATCTTCATTTACCAGGTTGCTATGCCATTCAGTTGTGTCTCCCAAACTAGTCGATCCCCAACAAGTCTCTCTTCCACACATTTCATATGGACCACCCCCCATAGCCTGATGTTAGGAGACAGCTAGAACGGAGAGGGGCAGGGATCAGAGTGACAACCCCTTCTCTGAATTGTTGTCGCATTCACCTATACAATTTGAGCGACAACAGGAAATAAGTGAAAGAATGAGAACCAAGGAAACAAGGGAACTCATTAAGGATCCACAATTCATGAGACTCTCTAGTTGTAGGAGGTGTTATCCATAGGCTATGAGAGGTCCCAACTCATCATCTGACATCTGATGAAGCCTCACTAACACTAGATCTACCTCCTAGGTACAGAATACATCCTCTAACTGATTGTGGACACAAATCTAGAGAGCTTTGGTGCAGGCATTGAAGTCACCTAGAAGGATAACTTCCCCGACCATAGAATACTAGGTCATATCGACACACAATTCTATAAAGGGATCTCTATTAAGATCATGAATAGTAAATGATGAAGAAGTTGGAGGGAAGTAACAGACTGTGATGTCGATGTCTCTGGGGAGCGGGGAGTCACTTTTAACCTGAACCCACATAAACCTAGAAAACTCATCTCTAGGCACCAAAGATATCCTACTCCAAAGGGAGTCTCTAACAAAACAAGCAACTTTTCTTGAGCCCATAACACCACCAGAACTCCTCATCTCCTATTTGCATATTGAGAACTGATGGTATCCTATGATGTCCAAGAGACATCAAATTGGGATCATCAAGTCTCAGTGATAAATAAGATGACACATCATACATGAGACCTAATTATGACTAGAAAGACCCACTGCCATTCCAACCATTGATAGATATGCCTATACTTTGCCCCCTCTCCTGTCAGAGCTATCATTTGGAAACACTAGGATGAGATTCCCACCTGGGTGGAAAAGAGTCCCAAATAATTGCTCAGAGGTTCCGAATGATTGCCCATTTCCTTGCTTTACGTGCTACTGTAACTAGCTCTATGGAGCATTTAAGCTCCTTAATTTGTAATCTAATGAGATCTTCATCAAGGAATATCTTATGGGGTAGAGAGAGTAGCTTACGTTTCACTCTACGGGCTCGAAATCGATCCCTTGTCGACCTGAATCGAAGGAAGATAGTGGAGTCGAACCCGAGCCAAGCTCTATCTAGGGGCAGTCAGGGAGTCATTGAGGTCCATATTATCCTAAGAAACAGGGTACCAACAACCATGGGGTTCAAGGACAGATGAGGCAGCTAGAGGGGGGGGCTTTAACCTGTCCTCTAGCTACATGTGCCCATGAGTCTTACATTGTCTTCAATTTCATCGCCTTCTATGGCTATGTTTAAAAGGTGACCATATTTGAAGGAATCTCTACATCAGAACAAGAGCTTTTATAACTGAAGATTGCTTCCACACTAACCCTCGAAGTCCCAAATTCACCAACAATAAGCCAGCCTCTAGATCAATATTTGTACTTGTGAACAAATGTGGCATATCACCTTTCCTTAGTTATATCTCCAATTTTAACGAACTTTTCCAGCTGCTTTACCAATGTCATCTAAGAGTTCTTTCTGCTACATCTCCATGGAAAGATTTGGTAATCTTACCCTATTAGAAAATTTGAAGGCATTTTCTTTCAAGGATAAGTGATAGACTCCTTCCTATCACAGCATATGATCTGGTTGCAAATGGGCTGTTCCTCACAATATCATCCGGGCTAAGTTTGGTGCACATCCTTTGAGCCTTGAGACTATTTTCAGTTTAGTCTCCTTGCTCCACAAGTTAGGATCTCAAGGGCATTCAAATTATGAGCAAGAGCATTACCCCTTCCTAGCACTTTGCTCCTCATAAGAGATTGCTTATGCTTCTGCAGGACCCCCCCCCCAAAACAACAATGATGTTAATACTCTGAGACTTCTTTATGGCATTCTCTAAGTGTTAACAAAAATGCCCCATCCTATTTGGAATCCTGCAAACTAAAAATAATTTATTTATGAACAATTTGTGGCTGACACTACAATATTGACATTATAAATCAATTCAAAGATCCCAAAAAAAACCTAGATCACACTTTTGAATTGATAAGATTGCAGGTTTTGGATTCCAAGCAAAAAATGCTGGAAAAAACATCAGAAAAGTGGAGAAAAAACACCAGGGAAGGAAGAGTCTAGATAATGCTTAGCTCATGTTGTTCTTTTCCCCTCCGGTTTCTAGGCATTTCTATTGATCACCTTCCCTCTTTCAAGTATTCTCTTGATGCACCTATTCACTTCCTGCCTTCGATAGGAATTGAAAATGGTGATGAAAGAGTACCTTTATAGACACTACATATAGGTGCCCTTCCCAAGGACCTCAGTCCTGAGATGGCTTTCAATTTTAAGCACTTCATGCAGTTGAGGATGGCCTTATATCAAATCCGACTATACTCAAAAACAGTGGATACACAGCATCAAGGTTCCTTTGTGCCAGTTCCAAGTTTGTTGACATTGACCCCTACCTTCCAAGGTTCTAGAGGATCAGTCAGGTTTGTCACATACACTAGACCAAGTAGGAGGACCATTTTATATTCTCATGCCTGGTACACTATGAGATCAAGGGGTGGCTCCACTGCCTCTACAAAGAGTCAGGAGATCCCTTACCACTTGTCCCTTCTTAGGAGCTAGTGGTGACAAGGGTTCTGCTTCTCCTCCCTCCACCCCCACTCATATTTCCATCTATGATATCAATACTGACCAAGGCCTCACTGTTATATGAAGATCTAGCCCCTGATCCTTTTCTTTCTTCTGACATTATGCAATCATGCTCTTTCATGCATTTCCCATGTATCAACTAGTTTAGCTGACTTTATGCATTCACAGTAATCTTACGTACTCCTGCAGGTTTTTATTGCTGATTGTACTTTTTTCTTCAATCCCATTGACCTCCCTTTCTGGTCATTCATTGGAAATTGATATATTTATCTTATTTATATATCCATTTTCAGAGCAATATTTCCAATGAATTATCCTCTAGAGCATAGCACTATTTGAATTTCATCCATACCTTCTATTTCCCCAGCTATGCTTAAGCTTTAACTGTTCCCTCATTCAAGGTTTTTTGGGTTTGGCCATAACCCATGAAATTCAAAATGAGAGCACTAACCTTCAGCATGCCAATAGTGTCCATGGAAGGAGAGAATCTCACCTTAACAACTGGAAAAGACAGCATTTCTCACACAGCCTCTGATTTCCCTCATTAAATTGCCCCCTTCTTCCAAGCATCAGAGCAGCTCTTCCTTCATTTTCTCTTGTTCTGGAGAGGAGAGTATAACAAACACTTTGAATCCAAAGAGGGAGATCTTACCTCAATATTCTCTTCATTCCCACCCTCACTCCTAACCTATTCTTGATGCATCTACACTTCATTAATCAGTCACATAAATAATTCTGGAACCTCAAAAGGATAAGTACAACCATATTGAAAGCATACAAAAGGACACTGGTTTGCACTCAATATTGATCTGGATTCTGAATTGGCAGAATAACAATACAGCCAAAACAGTTCCATTACTATCTACCTAAACTAAAATGTTTCTTACATGTCCTGTACTACTTTGTAGTCTTGCTTGCTCCTTCAAAAGTGCCTGTTCTGCTGAGTCGCTGCTTCTTTCAACATCACCATTTGCATTGTCAAACGAAGTGAAACTTTGTAGAAGTGTTTCATGCTCCCGTCTGGCTTTGAGGCTTGAACGAAGCCTCTTGAATTCCTGCAGATGAGATGCATATAAATAAAATCAATGAAAACTATCAAAATGCCTACAACAAAAGCCTCGAACAAATACTCATAACTTGTAATAGAACTTTCTTACAGTCATTACCAGCTACTCAATTCAGCTCAAGCCTCCATATTAAAAATGAAACCTAACCTGACTAAGGTCATTAAAGATTTCTCGGTGCCGAGTCAAAGTATGAGAAAGGATCTCTGAGCTTCCTGATGAAACCCAAACTTGCATTTGTGCATTAACATGCTGCAGTTGCTGTAGCAATCTTTCTATTCCAGCTTCCTTCTCTTGCTCAGACCCCTCGACTTTGGTGTTGACTAGTCTTCTGTAAGAAGACAACTGCTCATCCAATTGCCCTTCTAATTTTCTAGCCTGGACATGATGTAAGTTTAGGCATCAAAAATACTAACATATGATACAGGCAAATATTTGTCAACTATTAAACATCACTAAGATCCTACATTTTAAACGGCATATCAGATAACATTACAACAATGACATGCTAAGGACAAGTTAGCAGAAAAAACAGCATTCATTCCAAACTATGTCACTAATATGCTGATATAAAGAACACACATCAGTGATGAGGAAATCATACAAAAAGCTGACAACTGTAGCATTTCAATAACATGACATCTAAGCATATAAATAAGATTTAACTGATCAGCAAAACTAGACAACCTCTTACATATTAGTGTAAAAGTTTGCTTCAGAGATAAATATTGTTACATATTGAAGAGAAATAACATTAGTGAAAAAGTTCTGTGCACACTACCAAGTTCATATGAGAAACAGCCAGAAGCAGGCCATAAATTTGTAAAGAGTTTTAGGAGCTGTCAATGAGGAAACAAATAAGAGAAAAAGAACGTAAATGATCAACAACTCCACTTTTCAGAACTAAGAAGCAGTACAACTTTAAGCATGGGCATAAGAACCACGTATGCCCAAGGCAAATTCAGCATTTGCAATGTTGACAACAGTTCTCAGGACAAGCTATGATATATTTAGAATCTAAGGTCATTTCACACTACCTGCTAGGAGTGGGTAGAATATACCGAAATATTTTTTTCAGAATATGGCACTCCAAGGTAAAAATACATTCCCTATAGCAGTTAACCAGTTGCTTTAAAATAATGTCAAACACTACAATTTATAGTGAAGGTCAGAGTCCAGACTTGACATAAATCTTAACAGACTGTTGTATGCAAAAATCAAAAGAAAACAACCTAACACTTTTGTGACTGGTTTTACCATGCTAAAAACTTAAAAGCCCAAAGATGATTAACCAAGACTTAAGGATGCAGGAGGGTACATAAGTTCCAGTTAAAGAGGCATAAAACTAAAATAGAGGAAAAATTTTATCCCATTCAAAGCGTTATTTAAACACAGTTTTAAAAACTGGAACCAGGCTTTGAATCAGGCCACCTATGAAACCACAGTTTGAACCAGAATGGATCAAACCCGATTCAATGAACAGGAATTGAAAAAATACATTAAATAAATTAATTTTTAATGAAAAATTATTCTTAAGATTTCAAACCATGATTCCAAACCATTAGAAACAAAATATGCAAGTTTGTTCATCTATTTACCATGTAAGGGTGCACATATCAAAATGGCACCAGATGCAAATGGTACTGCTAGTTTTATTATCAAATTCAGATTGAGCATGTTGTCAAGCAGAGCTGGAGAGATCAGTGTTATCAGAACCAGACTTGACCGGATTTAACCGGCCTGTCTGACTGTTTTGGAGGGAAAGCCAGTCTGAACTGGTGTTATGGACCATTGTACAAGAACCAGCCAGTTCGATGAAAAAAGGCCAGTTCTTATACGGAACTGGCTGGTTCCAGTTCTTGTACAATGCTACCAAGGACCCCTTGAAGTTTGAACACAATTTAGAAAAAACAATAATTTATGAGTGTGGAAGCCTAATAGTTGACCATATTTCCCTACTAATGCTATGCAATTAATGGTAATGTTAAATTCTTAGAATAAAAGGATAAAATGAAAGATAAAGGGGAATGTAAAAGTTTTTACTTAAATTTTTAACATTACCATTGATTGACTCAATATGTTTGAGAGTGGTTCCGACCTCATTGGACTTCATATGGAGAAAATAGAAGTTTGTTAAATTATGGTATGTTCTATGCTTAGAGCAGTTTACTTGTTTTTCTTATTATTATCCACATATTAGCAATCACATGTACATTAAGTAAAGTGCAGATAGAACATTTAAACGATCAACAGAAAACAAGCCAAGACAAGAGACACAAGATGTGGCAGCTAGCCAGGGACAAACCCCAATATGGGGAAACCCTTTGATCAAATCTTCTTTTATCTTCAATAATTCAGCAGAGAGAAATAGTACAAAAATCTGATTTATATCAGCAGCAGCAAACCCTAGATCAACCCTAAACTAGGGCAGTCAATATCTGTCAAACCGGAGGTCAGATCACCTTGATTCCTGTGCCAAAAATTGCGGCCTTCCAAGGAGAATCAGCCACACCAAACTCGCAGTCAAAGAGGAGTCCACGCTGGTCAAAGTTCCTTTCTGCAGCTTCAGCCCTAAAAATCTGCGTCCTTTTTTCACACGTGTGAGAGAGAGAGCCTTTTTGCGCAGGAGAGAGAAGAGACTCTTTTTCTGCGCAAGAGAGAGAGAGATATGTGATGAGAAGTGAAGTGTGCAAATGAGGAGAATGCTCCTTGTATTTATATGCAAAACATTGGGGTTGAATAGACATGATTGTTGGGCTTTTGAGCCTACATAAGTTGTTGGCCAACCTTGACAATTTGTCCATAATCAAAATAAATTCATATCTTCATAAATACTTGTCGGAATCGGATGATCTTTAGATCAATCCTACACCTCTCGACGAGAGGAATCTAGGAAAAATATCAACATCCATAAATAAGGTGACCCACATGAAGTTTGGCCCTAGTTGCCAATTTTAACACTCCCTCTCAACTAGGGAGAACTTCATCTGCAATCTGTCGGACCGTCACTGTTGTCCATCCATCAAATGCACTGTCCTGTATGGCTTGACCCTACTTGCTCTACTCTGCTTTGCTTTGCTTTGCTCTGTTTTGCTCTGCTCTGCTTTGCTCTGCTCTACTTTGCTCTGCGCTGCTTTGCTCGAATTATGAAGAAGAAGAAATGATCGAAGATGTATACCATCCTCCACTGACCCGAAGTCAGTCTCAGAGTGTGTACCACTCTCACTGGTCCCAGACTAGTATCATTGATCCCAGATCAATGGAGGTCATCCTAGCATAGGGAGTACGGTAGATACAACAATGCGTCCATCGATAGAACTACTATGGTCCCTATCCTCATTTCCCTGCTCATTGATCAGATGAGAGGTACTTCCCATGAGTCCCAGACTGCATGGGTAGGATGCCTCGACAGGAGAACTAATCATCCTGTCCACAGGAGAACGAATCATCCTGTCTAGTGGATGCCATGGAGAACTAATCATCCTGGCCTACAGGAGAACGAATCATCCTATTCCATAATCGCCATGGAGAACGAATCATCCTGGCCCACAGGAGAACTAATCATCTTGTTCCATAGTCGCCACGGAGAATGAATCATCCTGGCCCACAGGAGAACTAATCATCCTGTTCCATAGTCGCCACGGGGTGTCACAAGGGAAGGTTGAACCTTTTACCCTGTAAAAAGTGCACCAACAGGGGATGGTGAGTCACCCTGTGGTCATATGTCGCTCCAAGAAGTACCCCGCGCCCCCGTGGAGCTCCCAGAGCTCAGTACATCATACTTGACCCTCATTATAGGGTCTCTAAACGACACCAAGTCGTTCTCGGAAAGTCAGGAATTTGACCTTTCCTAGGGGCTTTGTTAGAATGTCGGCAACCTGTTCATCTGTACCGATATGTTGGAGCCTTATTGCTCCTCACTACACCATATCTTGAATATAGTGGTACCTGATATCGATATGCTTGGAGTGATCATGAGATACAAGATTTTCTGATAAACGGATCCCGCTCTGGTTGTCACATAGAATCACAGTGGTAATCCAATGTAAATCCAAACAGCTCACTGAAGAGCTTTCGCAACCAGAGTACCTCACAGGAGGCCATGCTAGCAGCAATGTATTCTGCCTCGGCGCTGCTCAAAGCCACCGACTTCTACTTCTTGCTCATCCAGGATATCGAGGTACATCCCAAAGAGAAACAGCACCCGGAGGTGCTCTTTCGGTCCTCCATATTGCCTGCCCAATCAACATCAGTATACCCAAGTAGTCTCACATTTCCAGTAGTGTATCTTAATCCATGAGTGATTGTGCCACGAAGATATCTCAGCAGATTCTTGGCACCAATCCAATGTGAGTGGCGAGGCTCAACCATATGTTGACTCAAAGTGTTGACTGCAAAGCATATATCCAAACGGGAGTTCACCAAGAACATTAATGCTCCAACGAGCTGTCGATACTCGGTAGCATTTCGTAAAACAGGTCCGGCAGCACTACCACTTAACTTCTTAAAGTTAAGCTCCATCAGGGTAGTTACAGGCTTGCAGTCCACCATGCCGAATCTTTCCAGTATCTTCACCACATACTTTCCTTGAGATAGGAAAATCTCCCCTGGTTTCTGCCAGACTTCGAGTCCTAGGAAATAGTGCATGAGTCCTAGATCTTTCATCTCGAATTCAGAAGCCAGCTCCCTCTTACATTTGTGAATGAGAGGGTCTGCACCTGTTAGAAAGAGGTCGTCAACATAAAGCACCAGTATGAGAGGCTTGTCATCTATAACCTTAAAGTAAAGGTTAGGGTCAGCTTCACTCCTAGTGAATCCCAGCTTCATCAAGTAGCTATCGATCCTCTCATACCATGCTCGGGGTGCTTGCTTTAGCCCATAGAGGGCCTTCTTCAACCTGCACACATGAGATTCTCGATCATAAATCTCAAATCCTTCGGGTTGCTCCACATAGACCTCCTCTTTGATTGAACCATGTAAGAATGCAGTCTTGACATCCATCTGATGTAGGTTCCATCCTTGCGAAGCAGCAAGGGCTATGATCGAGTGGATGGTGGTATATCGGGCAACAGGTGCAAATATCTCATCATAGTCTATACCTTCCTTCTGGGAGAAGCCACAAGTGACAAAACGAGCCTTATACTTTTCTGTACTTCCATCAGCTGCATGCTTTATCTTGTAAAGCCATTTTGAAGTGACAACTGTCTTGTCCTGGGGTCTAGGGACCACATCCCAGACATCGTTCTTCATAATAGACTCATATTCTTCGGTCATAGCATCCTTCCATACTTGATGCTTGACAGCATCTGTGAATGATGAAGGCTCATTTTGGATGATCGTGCTCATGATGGTCAGGTATCCCTGATACCTGTTCGGCTTCTTACTTTCACGGAAGGTTCCTCGGGGAGCTGTGTGTCCTTCAGCATCATCAAGTGTCCCCCTAAGCCATGAAGGCCTCTTCCTTGAAGAGGAAGGCTCAGGCAGTGGAGGATCAATAGGATCCAAGGGTTCTTCCACATCGGGCATTGTCTCATCTTCTTTTTCTTTCGGTTCCCTAGTGTCAGCTTCTTGAGAGCTCCTCAAAGTAGGAAGATTGTCCACCTTGCTAAGGGCCATGTCTTCGTCAAAGGTGACATCATGACTAATCTCGACTTCCCTTTGACCAGCTACATAAATTCTATATCCCTTAGTATTTTCACTATAACCCACAAAGATTCCTTTCTTTCCAGATGCACCCAATTTATTCCTTTTCTCTTTCGGCACATGAAAATATACAGGGCTTCCAAAAATTCTAAAATGAGATACGTTAGGTTTCTTACCGATGAACATTTCTTCAAGAGTTTTGCAACCCAATGCTTGATGAGGGCATCGGTTGTATACATATACGGCAGTGTTTGCAGCTTCGGCACATAGAAACTTTGGAAGTCTTTGATCATGGAGCATAGCATGGACAGCTTCCACAATCGTACGGTTCTTCCTTTCTGCCACACCATTCTACTCAGGAGTATATGGTGTAGTAGTCTCCCTCTTAATGCTAGCCTCTTTGCAAAAGTCATGAAACTCATTGGATTCATATTCAGTCCCATTATCAGTCCCGGTTTGATTCTCGATCAAGGCTTTGAAGTGTCGAAACCAAGAAAACACTTCATCCTTCTTTTTCAAGAAATATATCCAAGTCTTACGAGAATAATCATCTATAAAGGTGAGGTAATATAAATATCCTCCCAAGGAGTGTACAGGCATCATACCGGATATGTTTGAGTGAACCAACTGCAATATATCGGAGGTCTTGCTTTGGCTTGAGGAGAATGGTCCCCTTTTGAGCTTTCCTTCGGCACATCATGGACATACACCTTCTTGCTCTAATCTGAACTCGGGCATCCCGATCACCATTTTTCTTACATCAAGTAGAGCTTTATAATGAAGGTGAGCAAACCTCCGATGCCATAGTTCGAACTGAAGAGATGTGTCACAAGACATGACACCCAATGGACTTCCTCCGACCTGATATAATGAATCAACTCGAAACCCAAGAGTAAAAGCATCTTTAAAGTTCTTTTTCCATACACATACCTTGCCATCGCTGAAAGACACCTTGTAGCCTTTGTCTTCCATTACCGAAATGGACACCACGTTCTTTTTGAGATCAGGTACATATAATACATTTTGTAAGTGAATGGTATTACCCTGATTCAATTGAAGAGTGACATTTCCTACGCCTTTCACGGGATATTTTGAATTGTCTCCAAGAACAATTTCTAGGTTGGTTTCTTTCTCTACCAGATTATAGAGAGCTTCTTTGTAACCAGTGAAGTGCCTTGAGGCACCACTATCAATAAGCCAATTTCCCAGCGAGTCCGGGGGAGCAGTGGTAGATAGAGCAGCTGGTAGATAATATTCATCTTGCTTATTGTCAACAGTGTTAGATTCATACCTGGAATTTCTTGCCTTCTTGAATGGTTGTCCTCTTCCTTGATTTCCAGCACTCCTTTTACCTCGGCCATTTGACCTGCCATTTCTTTGATTGCCTTGAGAGGGATTTTGATCATCATCCCAGTGTGAGTTCCTTTTATCAAGACACTCCCTTGCATAATGACCTGGTTTATTGCAATGGTAACATCGTCCTTTTCTTCCACCCTTTGGTCCAGCCTTTCCTTTGGATTTAGCCCCGGAATTGTTTCTTCTTTTAGCATGAGAAGAAAAGGTAGCGGGATGACCTTTAAGTGTGGGCATTTCCTGTTCTTCCATCCTTGCTTCTTCTTGAATGCATCTTGCCATTAATTCCTCAAATCCAGGAATTACATTATTGTTGAGGAGAGTAGTCCTGAATATATACCATTCAGATGGTAGTCCTCCAAGAGTTGTGAGTGCCATTTCCCTGTCAGGAATTACTTCCCCAATAGATAGGAGATCATTCTTGATCTCGGTGATCCTTAAGAAATATGCTTGCATATTTTCATCTTTGCCCTTCTTAATTTCCTTCAGCTTATTTCTAAGAAACAGGACTTGATTTGCATCATTAACTTTAAATAAACTCACCAGTCTATCGTAGATTTCCTTGGAGGTGTTCAACTCAGAAACATAGGCCACCAAGCGCTTGTCGATAGAGTCCCAAATGATCTTCTTTGCTTTGACTTCTCCCTTGGTCCATTTGTTCCTGGCAGTAACGGATGCATTTGATGGAGGCTCAACAACTCCGCCTCTCACATGGTCCAGCACTTCTTGTTCTTCTAATGTTAGATCGAGAGACATCTTCCATCCGTGGTAGTCAGACTTCTCACGGAGTTTGTCTTCAACAGGGAAGTGTGTTGAGGACCCCATAGTTCCTTTTAGATAGCCTTGCCAACCTTCTCTTCGGTGATTGCTCTTGCTCTTGCTCTTGCTCTTGTGTGGGCTTTGTCTTCACCTCAGCTCCGATACCATGTTAAATTATGGTATGTTCTATGCTTAGAGCAGTTTACTTGCTTTTCTTATTATTATCCACAGATTAGAAATCACATGTACATTAAGTAAAGTGCAGATAGAACATTTAAACGATCAATAGAAAACAAGCCAAGACAAGAGACACAAGATGTGGCGGCTAGCCAGGGACAAACCCAATATGCGAAAACCCTTTGATCAAATCTTCCTTTATCTTCAATAATTCAGCAAAGAGAAATAGTACTCTGATTTATATCAGCAGCAGCAAACCCTAGATCAGCCCTAAACTAGGGCAGTGAATATCTGTCAAACCGAAGGTTAGATCACCTTGATTCCGATGCCAAAAATTGCAGCCTTCCAAGGAGAATCAGCCACACCAAACTCGCAATCAAAGAAGAGTCCACGCTGGTCAACGCTGATCAAAGTTCCTTTCTGCAGCTTCAGCCCTAGAAATCTGCATCCTTTTTTCACACGTGTGAGAGAGAGAGCCTTTTTGCATAGGAGAGAGAGAGATATGAGATGAGAAGTGAAGTGTGCAAATGAAGAGAATGCTCCTTGTATTTATATGCAAAACGTTGGGGTTGAATAGACATGACTGTTGGGCTTTTGAGCCTACATAAGTTGCTGGCCGACCTTGACAATTTGTCCATAATCAAAATAAATTCATATCTTCATAAATACTTGTCGGAATCGGATGATCTTTAGATCAATCCTACACCTCTCGACAAGAGAAATCTAGGAAAAATATCAGCATCCATAAATAAGGTGACCCACATGAAGTTTGGCCCTAGTTGCCAATTTTAACAAAGTTTAAATCCCACTCAAAATCTAGCAAACTTAAGAATTTTAAGGATTTGAGGATTGGGACGATTGCAATGTTTCCATTGGATTTTGTTATGTACAAGGGTATGGAACTAGCATTTAATCAACAGCAACAAGCCCTCTATATACCTTGATGTTAGTGGCACTAGTTGTTGAACTACTCTATCATCACCCTATTAAAAATGTATTCATCACTCAAACAAAATCTTGACATCAGATGCTAAGTGTTTTATATCTTATTTTAATGCTTAGAGGGTGATATTGATGACGAAAATCCGAATATAGGCAATGATTTTGATGATTTGTAGGTATTTGTTGTAGCATAATTTTTTTGGATTCTTGAGGCCATCTAGGGCCTGTTTGTTGATGTATTTTCAGTTCAGAGATGGATTTCACTCTGTGCTATTTTGGTTATGTGCACCTTTATATGCTATATGAATGAGAACTTTTGCTTATTTGTGGTTTGGATTCATATGGATGCACATGAATATATATGTTTCCTTTAATATTTGAATATTTTATGTGTTTAAGGTTGATTTTTTTGGTCCAGTTTTTTTACCAATTCCGATCTAGTTTTGATAAGTTCAGGGGATCTTTTGTTTTGATCAACGGTTCGGTTCTAATGACACTGGGAGAGATACTTGGAAATCACTTGGAATGCTTCCCTAATCAGAAATTCATTGAACATCCATTCATTTGTAGAACAGAGTTTGTATGCTTGAATTTGTAAGTCAGAGCTAGTAAATTGCTATATGCAACCCAAAATGGAGAGGAGATAAAATAAAATAACAACTTCAAAATCATCATTTGTCAGCATTATCTTCATAAGGATTAATCATTACATACAAGCATAAAATTGAAATCCATCTTGTACATTCAGTTTCCACTGCTACAGCGAACTATGTCACAAAATCAACTCAGTCCTAAATCTTCTGAGAATCTGAACCAAGAACTCAATTATACAGATATTGTCCATACTAATTTCTAATGATGCTATGAAACTGCCAAACTAGACATCCTTACCCTAAACTAGATTTTTCAAACGGTTCAATGACTAAAGGTGGTTGACCAACCGATTTGACTAGCTACCCATACAAACCGACTAGTTTTTAGAACTATGTTTAAACAACTTTGTATACTTGTCCCCCAGGGGGCAGCTCAATTGGCATGCCAGTGTCATGAAAAGTTATGTGTGATGAAAGACTCGTGTTCAATCCCCTGAACTGACTGACTGATGTGTCGTTTAGGGGGGTAGGGTAGTTACACCTAGGGGTTATAGCGACACGTGGTCAGAATCGACCACGTGTCACAGGAATACAAGCCCGACCCAATTTTCAATTCCTCTAGTATATTAAGAAAGAAAAAAACTACTTCATACACTTTAGAAAGTGTAACGAACAAGGTTTGTTTTGACAAGTTAAATACTCTAGAACACTTGGAATATGAAGATGTCCATTGAGGATATATATATATATATATATATATATGAATGAGAATATGATGATGAGATTGTTACAAATGAGGGCCCGCTTATATACCTAGGCAAGTGCCCCTTCATGAATGGTCATGTCCTTAGAGACATGCCTCTTCTATACTAATCATTATTTAATCATTATTATTATTTTTATTATTATTTATATTTACATTATATATATATATATATATATATATATATAGATATCATTGTCTTCCTCTTCAAAAAACTTTGTCCTCAAAGCTTATTGCTAATAAGATGTGTCATCTTGTTTCTTTGTCTTGTAATCTATTCGCATCTTTCGGAATTCTTTAAGTCGTTATCTTCGATGATACAAGATGATAGGATCCTCTGAGTAATAAACAAAATTGTCGAACTGAGAAGGAATTTAACCATCCTAAATCAATCTTCTAAGGAATCTTGTTGTTACTAGAAACTTGAGATGAATCGTTATCACAAGACTAGAAACTTGAATGAGTTGCTTACATTGGACCCCAATAATTTTTCTTCCATTGAAGATTTTTTGTCCAAGTTCAAGACCCTTAGACTTCTCTTGGAAGGTGTTAAGGTTAAGAAAGAAGATGGTAACCTTATCTATTCCATTCTTACTAAGTTAAGACTAGTCTACTCTGTGTTTGTTTCCACCTTCCATTCTACTAGAGAAGCCTTTATTTCTCAAGGACAAGCCTACAAGTCCCCCTCTTTTGATGTCTTTTGTGATTCTTTAATAAGAGAACAATAAAAACTCTTACATCTTGGTCTTCTTAATACTGGAAACTCTTCTAAGAAAGCCTTAGCAGCGCAATAGCAACCAAATTCAAAGAATCCTAAGAAGCAGTATCCTAAAAAGAATGGTCCTAAACCAAACAAGGGTCCTAAGCACTTTCAGTCTCAACAGAATGAAAAATCAATTCAACAAAATGATAAGGCAAATAAAAACAAAGGGAAGCAGATTGATAAACACTGCAACTTTTGTAATCGAGATGGCCACTTAGAATCCAAATGCTTTAAGTAGATGGAAGCCTTGGAAGCAACAATGAAGAAGCATAACATCCATTTGGAGCACTCTTCAACTTCAACTTCAACTTCATCTTCAGGATTAGCACTTTCTGCATGTGGTTGTCAAGCATCTCGGTCTGGTTATGCACTAAATGTATCTTCTTCTTCTCATTCTCATGAGTGGCTTATTGATTCTGAAGCTTCTTATCACATGGCCAAAAACAAAGCCATGTTTTCTTCTTTAAATGATTGTAACACCAAAAATATATATGCTGGTGATGATAGATCTCTTAGTGTTGTAGGGTCTGGAACTATTCATCTAGACAATGGTCAATTTAATGATGTATTATGTGTTCCAACCTTATCCTACAACCTTCTATCTGTATATCAAATAACTCATTCAGGTGAAGGTAAAACTGTTGAATTTTCACCTCACGATGTTGTAATTAAGGACCTCAGAGATCCTAGACAGATTTTAGCTACCGGAATTGCTAATGATTCTACAAGGTTGTATAAATTTAACAACTTTGGGTCATCAACTCTTCCCTTGGTATTTGTTGCTCATAATGATGAAGTGAGCAAACTTTGGCATGAGCAATTTGGTCACTTAAACTATCGCTCCCTTCAAAATCTATGTAAAGAAAATATGGTGACAGGTCTTCCTATGGTATCTTGCAGAGATGGTGTTTGTTCTGAATGTGTACTTGGAAAACATCATCGAGATAGTTTTGAAAAACGTGCCTCTTAGCACGCCTTAGCCCCTTTAAGCTTGTGCATATTGATTTATGTGGTCCACTTCCAATTGTTTCATTCTCTGGCTACAAGTATTTCTTAACTTTCATTGATGATTTCTCCAGATGCACTTGAGTATACTTCTTAAAACTCAAGAGTGAAGTATTTAACATGTTCTTGGCCTTTAAGGCCTTTGTTGAGAAACAATTTGGACATCAAATTCTTAAGCTAAGATCTGATAATGGCGGAGAATATGTTAACAACAAATTCATCAAACTTTTGCACTGAGCATGGAATTCAAATGCAACATACTATTCCATATACTCCACAAAAATATGGTGTAGTTGAAAGGAAAAATCGCACCTTAAAGGAAATGGCTAATTGTATGCTTCAATCTAAAAGACTTAGTCTTAATTTTTGGGCAGAAGCAATTAACTGTGCAAATTAGATAGTAAATTGTGCTCCTACTAAGGTTTTAAAGAATATCACTCCAAAAGAAGCATGGAGCTCAATTAAACTAGATGTAAGTCACTTTCGTGTTTTTGGAAGTGAAGCATGGGCCCATATTCCAGATGAGAAACATAAAGCCTTAGAACTTAAGAGTGAAAAATGTATTTTTGTTGGATATTCTGAAGATGTCAAAGGATATAGACTTCTTCCACCTAAATCCAAAAATGTTATCATTAGAAGAGATGTAAAGTTTGCTGAAAATATATCGACCTACGAGCCTAGTTCGGCGGATGTGCCACCTCTCTCTATCCCTTCTACTTCTGAAAATATTTCTTCTTCAGATGATGACAGCGAGGATGAAAATCCTCCCCCACCTTCTCGAGATCCTCCTTCAGCTCCTCAGCTTCCAAAATGGGTCCGTGCTACTCGGGATGCAGCAGGTTCTCTTGCAGGTGATCCTACAGATCAGTGACGTACACGTTCTCAGTTCGATAGAGTCTCTTCTTTACTGGCTCAAGCTTCAACGAATTATGATCCTGACACCTTTGCAGAAGCTTCAGGCCATCTAGATTGGGACGCAGTTGTGAATGAAGAATATCATTCATTATTGGCAAATGATACATGGGATCGTGTTCCTCTTCCAAAGGGACGAAAACTTGTTAGATGCAAATGGGTTTACAGAACCAAGTTTGGACCACATGGAAAAGTTGATAAACATAAAGCTCGTCTTGCTGCTAAGAGTTTTTCACAAGTTGAAGGCATTGACTATACTGAAACCTTCTCCCTTGTTGCCAAAATGAACTCTATCTGCTTTGTTCTTTCCCTTGCTGCCTCTTTCAAATGGGAAGTCCATCAGATGGATGTTAAATCTGCCTTCTTGCATGGGGACTTGCATGAAAATATCTATATGGAACGACCTCCTGGCTTTATACAAACAAACTATTGGAAATATTGAGAGGGGGGGGGTGAATCAGTATTTCTTTTTTTTGTTGTTCTTGTTGTTACCAAAAACACATATATATATATATATATGGAACACAGAAATAGATAGCTGGAATTAATGCTTTTATTAACACAAAACAGTGCAATGAAATAAATACAATATATATATATATATATAACTGGTTGCAATTAGTTGCCAAGCTCCAACTTGGACTTTAGTGAGGCTCCAACCTCCAGAGTACCAACTCTGTCTTGCAATAGTTCTGCACTTAGGAGCACTAACTCCCAAGGATTTCAATCCTGTTCAGTTCTGAGGCTCCAACTTCTTGGGCTCCAATCCAAACCTGAAATAAACTGTGTTGCTGCCGTTCTCTGCTCCCAAGCCTGTTGAGCTTCTGCTTTTCTCCTGTTCTCTTGCTTCTCTGACCTATCCTGCCTCTTGCATATTCTTCAGCTTCCTCTCTCACAAATTATGCATATATCAACAACACTTCTCCTTGTTTTTTTGTTTTTATGTATTTCGGACACCTCTGACTGTTCGTTTCCACTTTCCACCACCTTTTTGGCTTCCTCCTTGGTCGCTGTAGATTCCTTTGCCTTGCTTGATCCTTCAGCTTCCATCCGTAGTCGTTGTGGCTTCCTCTGAGCTGTTCGAGTTCACTGATACACCATGGACACATAAATTCATAAGAGAGGTCCAAAGGAAAACACAGAGAAATCATGTTATGCGTTACACCGTAACAACGTTCATTTTTCCAATCATTATACACAGGGTTTTTTTGTCAATTTAACGGAGATGTTGTGTCCCAATCGCAATCACTGTCACCATGATTCACCCCATTTAACTGACGTTCAGCCCCCTGAACCATCGAAACAGTTACCATAAGCCTTTCAGCCTAAAGCACCCCGCGCAAGCCAAATATTTAATTACACAGAGAATATGAGAAAAAAACAGTCAAAAAGACTAAAGGGCGGACTTCAGGAAATATTACACCCGCATCTAAACTGTATCAAATCCATAGTGAAATCGCAATAGGCACTTTAGCGTGGCAAAGGCTTCATAGTATATGCGATATGTGATGGATGCGATGATAGATTAACTCATATTGCAATGTGTGGCGGGTCCGTGTGGATATGTATAGCAATCGGGAGTTGCCCTTGGCGAAGGTCCGATGCGACATCGCTAATCGCTATCGGCGATCGCAATGGACCGCTTGACACATTGTAACTCCGCTCCCGAAGTGCCGATGCGATATACATCAGCAATCGCAAGTCGCAAGGGTTCAGGGCTCGATGTTAACATAGACCACTCTCTTATAGCGATGCGATATTATATGTGCCGGACCGTCGATAGTGTGTTTTCCATATACTTAAGTCTTCCGCCCCGATAGTGTATTTGCCATATACTCAGTCTTTCTGCCTTTTCCGCTTCCCGATAGTGTAAACGCCATATAACTATGTTTTGGCCTCCATTTGCGCCTCCGATAGTGTATTTTGTGCATACTTATATGAACTATGCCTTTTCCGTTCCGATAGTGTAAAAGCATGCATATATATGATATGTGCTCCCGCTCTGTCTGCTTCCTCTATTGCTTCGACGGCTCTGTTTGCATCCGTTTGCTCCTCTTCTTTGGCATATATGTATGGTATATATATATGGCTCCTTTGTAGCTCCGATAGCTCTATTTTGGCATATATGGCCCCCGAACGCTATTTAAATGCATGCATATATATATATATATATATGAGTTTTGCTCCTGATGGTGTATTCCGCCTGCATATACACTATAATCCTCCCGATGGCTCTGTTTGTTTTGTGCTCTATTAGCTCCTCTGGTGGCTCTGTTTGCTCCTCAAATATTGCCATATTGACATCAATGACAATCTGTGTCCAACACGAACTCCATCTTTGTATGCTGGCTTAAGAAATCCCTTTATGGTCTCAAGCAAGCCCCTCGGGCTTCGTATGCCAAAATGGATAGCTTTCTTTTAGATATTGGCTTTTCTAGGTGTCATTCTCACAATACTGTCTACACCAAGAAAGTGGGTAAGTCTCTTATCATTCTTGTTCTTTATGTTGATGATCTTATCCTCACTGGTAGTGATCCCAACCTTATAAGCCATGTGAAGTCCAGCCTTAAAAAGCAGTTTGAAATGACAGACTTAGGACACTTGCATTATTTTCTTGGTCTTCAAGTCTTGCAATCCAAGGAAGGTATTTCCCTTTCCCATTCCAAGTATGCCTGTGATCTTCTACGTCACTTTCACATGGAAGACTGTAAGCCAGCCCCTTCTCCCTTTCAGTCTGGAGCCAAACTTTCAGTCACTTGTACTTCCCCTGAAGTTGATGCTACCTTATACCGTCAACTTGTAGGAAAACTTTTGTATCTGACCCATACCCGTCCTGACCTTTCCTTTGTTGTTGGCCTTATTGCTCAGTTTATGCAAAACCCACATGAAAGTCATTGGAAAGCAGCTAAAAGAATACTTCATTATGTTCGAGGTACAGTTTAGTTTGGGATTCATTACAGTGCAGAAGCATCTCCTCTATTGGTTGGTTTCACTGATTCCGATTGGGCTGGTGACCCTGATGATCGGAAGTCTATTGCAAGTTATGTGTTCACTCTTGGTTTTGGACCTATTACATGGGCTTGCAAGCAAAGTGCCATTTCTCTTTCTTCAGCAGAAGCAGAGTATCGTGGCGCCGTAGAAGCTAGTAAGGAAGCCATGTGTCTTCGTCAGATCCTGTCATAGTTTGGCTTTCAGCAGCAGCATCCGACTACACTTTGATGTGATAATCAAAGTGCCATTCAACTATGCAAAGATCCAGTCCAACATCAGTGCAGCAAACACATTGAACTACACATGCACTTCATCAGAAAGCTCATTCATGACCATGTTCTTGAAGTGCAATATTGTTCAACCGATGATCAAGTTGCAGACATCTTTACAAAGGCTCTCACAGAGGCGAAGTTTACTAAACTTCGATTTATGGTTGGAGTTCAGGAAGTTGTCACTAAGGGGGGATAGGCTCTAATGCCTCCTTCCTTCTCCTATTGTGTCATATTTATACATCCTTCAATCCTATCCCAAGTTGTTCTTAAGGGGGAATGTTAGGATATTCCAACACATAGAAAATAGTTAAGTATAACTTGGTCTAGTGTAGAGTTAGGTAAAGTGTGTTTCTTTACTATGTGCTTTTGTAACTTACAATCCGACAGTCACGATATGTTCTAGACATGAAGTGATCTGACGGTTCATTCTCTCCTCAGTATTACCGACACTTGATTCGTGGTTTAACACCTGATTGGTCCATGATCTCTATTTAAAGATCATGGAGGGTCATTTGTAAGGTGACCATTCATAAGGGAAGCTTATGTAAATTTTCTTTCTTTTACTTTAATAAATTTTTGAAAATTTTGCTTTCTCTTCCATTATAGACTCCATTCATTTTTCTTCAATGGTTGACTCCATTTCACATTCGTCAGAATATTGTAATATTTTACTTTAATACTTTATTATATAGGTATTATGCTTCCAATTGAACCTTGGAGCATACCTTTTTTAGAATATCATCTAAGTCGCAGAAACTATAGTAATAGCCTTTTGTTTCTAAATACATCAAAACTCCTTAATTATTCACTTTTTATTGTTTTTTCCCTCCTGAACTTAAATTAACTTATCTTTAAAAGGTACCTTCTTTAATTAATAATGATAACCTGTTTAACTTTTAATAATAGATTTTGATAATTTATTCTTTTTCCTCCTGAACTTAAATTAACTTATCTTTGAAAGGTACCTTCTTTAATTTAATAATAATAACCTGTTTAACTTTTAATACTAGATTTTGATAATTTATTCCCTTACCTAAAGTTAATACATTTTAAAATATAACCCCTTTTATACTTATAAAAGTTTCTTTAATTACCAAATAGGATATATATAACTCCCTCCAAAAATGAAAAGAACTATTATGACAAGATGTGATGTTTTCGTCAAGTCCTGTTTGTTCCACTTGACTGTACAAACTATAATTGTCGATGGAAATGCAAGGAATTAATATATGTCTGAAGGAATTACTACAGATTGACGTGCATGGGGTAATTAGTTCAACCAACAGTTCTACACTCACAATCGGTCACTGTGAAATGGGAAATAGCAGTGACTGTAGGGATGGCAATTTGAAAAGTTAAACAGAGAAAGGCAGTGGTGTGATGGACAGGTCACGGGAGTTGTGTGTGGCATGGCAGTGATGGTTGCGTGCGGCTGGTGGCAATGCAGCAATGTGCCGTTGGGCGGGCTGCAGGCAGTGGGAGAGGTGGCCACAGGTAAAAAGGCGGCTCGAGGGTGGATGGCTGCGGTGAACAGTGGTGGTCGATAGCAACTAGCTTATGTGTGCAGCGAGTGGGCTCCGGTGGCGACTATTGGTGTCAGACATCTACGGTGGCAGTGGGTCAATAGGCTGCCCTCCTTTCTTTTTTTATTTCATTTTTCTATATATATATATATATATATAGATATATATTTAATTTGATTTTTTTTAAATTATATTTTTTTATATAACTTTTTCCTAACATTTTTTTTAATATTATGTTTTGTTAACCCTTTTTTAATTCTCTTATATATATATATATATATATGGCCTAAGGCCAGACGGCAGAAATAGTAGAATGGAGAAACTCCAAACAATGGCAACAAAATTGATAGAGAGTTGATGGCCAAAGGCCCGATCAGATTGGTTGTGCAGCAGTTGAACGGCAAGAGGGTCGAGTAGCTTTGATAGCAATGTAACAAACAAGGTTCGTTCTGACAAGTTAAATACTTGAGAACACTTGGAATATGAAGATGTCCATTGAAGATACAAATATATATATAAAATGTATGAGTGAGAATATAATGATGAGATTGTTAAGAATGAGAGCCCACTTATATACCTAGAGCAGGTGCCCCTTCATGAATGGTCATGTCTTTAGGGACATGCCTCTTCTATACTAATCACTAATTAATTATTATGATTGTTGTTATTATTATTATTTATATTTACATTATATATATATATAACAGAAAGCAAAGCTAAGGAAAAATTTCCATTAAATCATGATTCAAAACATGCAGCCAGTCTTTCTTGAAGTATACATTTTGCATGCAACTCACAGATAAAAGTGAGAACCAGTGATCTTTAGCAGCCAACTGCAAGATACAATCACACAACAATCCAAGTAACAATTAATAGCAAATCCAAGGATAAGAAACAGCCAACTGGAAACCACCTACCAGTTCAATTAACAAAAACAGAACAGCAGATGAGTAAAGAAAGGCACAAACAACCAGCAAGACAAAGCAATGGAAGTTGGCATGCCAACTGGAAAATGGCAGCAGGCCAAATAGTGGCCCATGAATAGGCCAGCAAATAATCAAAGAGAACCAAATAATGAACCATAGGATATAATCACACATAAAAGTTAGACAATCAGTAATTTGTGGCAGCAAACCACATCATCCAATTAATGACCAATAGAAAATCTAAGGAAAGACAGCCAACTGGCAACCAGATACTGGTGTAATTAGAGATAGAATCAGCCTATAAACCAGAAAAAAGAAAAACAGCAAATGAGTAAAGAAAGGCACAACCAATCAGCAACACAAAGCAATCAATAGCCAGAAGACAATACGCAAGATTTCCATCCATTAAACCAAATAATAGCTCCAAAGAATATCCAAGATCAGCTCCAAATATCAAAATGCATCCAAAGATCTCCAAACATCCACAAGTGAACAAGTTTGATTTCCTCTAGTGAGGCCAAAATTCCAAAGATGTGATGATGATTGATCACAATGACATGACTTCTAATTTATATGAGGCATACAAGTGTCTATTTTAGCCTACAAGCCCCTTAAACATTACAATAATGGGAAAACTACAAGCAAGTTCACAAGGTGACCTTGTAACTTTTGAGGAAATGAAATAATCTACCAACAAGAGGGTCGATATGTTGACATCATGCTGGAAAGAGCCCTCCTAGGGTTTGCGTTGAGGGAAAATGGTGCCAAGACATGTGTAGAGGCCTTCTAGAATTAATATCTATGGGTTGGCCCCTAGATCTCTGTCATAATCATCCTACGGACCCCAATTTTGGGTTTGGGGCAAAAAATGGGTCTCATGGGTCTCCTAGTGGTGTAAATGTTTGATTCTGCGCCAACATTGAGGGCACTCAAGATGGTGCTAGCCCTCCCATGTCTCAAGCCATGAAACAAACCTCATCAGGGCCCTAGATCAACTGCCTGACCATGTAGTATTGCTAAGTTGGCTAAGGACATGCTGGTCCAGGTGCATCATCTCATAAATGTCAATGATAATAGGGAAAAATGCAAAGACGTTGTGGGTGTTGAAGGTGCCCATGGCTACAAATGATGCTCTACAATTGTCCAGAGCCCCATGGCTGTCAACGCATCACATGTGGGTGCCAATATGCTCCTCTGGTGGACTTGGTCCCCAGTTAAGTTGCCCATCCCATGATGAAGCCACCTGTCAATCATGCACAATATCTAGTGCTACAACTTCACCCTTAGGTACATTTAATCATTTTTGCATCTAAGTGGACCAACCTTGAAAGTAATGGGTAAATTGACATTTATTGTAAAGCTTCCCTTCTGAATTTGGGGTTTTGATCTCGTAATAGTGTTATCTCTCTAGGTAGGAGTGGTTAATAGACAATCCTATTAGTGGTTCCAGCCACTAAGGGGAAAGACATGTCCCTGGTCCACCCTTCAATTGATAGGTGTTGATTTGGGGTAGCATCGGATGTGCTCTAGCCATGAAAATTGGTGGAGAGGCTAAAGCACATGAGATCTCCAAGACCCAGAAATGGTTTGGACAGATTCTAACTGGTTTGGGAGATATTAAAATAATTAATATTGTTAATAGAGTTCCTAAGTCTAAACTTACGAAAAATAAAATATTAATGGGTATTAATATAAAACTGGGTTAGAAGGGTCCAAAAGTCATGGATCAAGCCAAATCTAATCTTAGCCGTTGATTAGAGATTTAATTTCGGTCGTTGATGGACCAACGAGAAAAGTATAAGAAGAGGCTAGAGGATCAGTTGGAGGACACAATGAGGGAGACCAGTCAGTTCGATTTCTGGAGCGGGGTTAGCTGAGAAATTCGAACTAGTGGTTTGGAGAGCAACAAGAGGCGGCAAGTATGGAACAGAGAGTCGAGAGAAGCACCAGAAGACCAGTGCAGAGGTTGGAGAGGCAAACGCAGAGGCAGCACCAGACTGCACAGTCACCGGAGGGCCTGCGTGGGTGACGCGGAGAGGTCCAATGCTGACGCAGAGAGGCAAGGGCTGACGCAGAGTGTCTGGGAGCTATGCAGAGGTCAACCAAGCTGACACTGAGACTAGGAGAAGTGCTGGAGAATTTTTCTCTCTGTTGGGTAAGCTAGTTTGGCACCCTGTTGTACTGAAGAATTGTTGAATAATAAAATCCTCCCTTGCTGCACCGGTTTTCCCACATTGGGTTTTTCCAAGGACTATTGTCCAAAATATCTATGTCGATGTGTTGATTCTTGTGCATGTGTTTGTTTATGTATTATGGTGTGATATCTGCAACAGAATTTATTTTAATGTTTATTGAAGGAATTTCATAAATAACTTATTGGAAAATAAGTAGGTAAAGTAAATCAGTTGTTGCGGTGATAGAATTTTCACAATAGGTGCCATATGAATGATGATGGAACGGAGGGGAAAGGACTTCATAGCCAAGTGCCATGGTCTATGGGATCAGCATGATGGGGAATTCCACTTCCAGGGTGTACAGATGTGAGGAGGGAGCAATCATGGATGCATGAGTTACCCTGGCCTTTATTTTTTCACCCCTCTTAATGCCCTTTGTTATTTCTTGATCCTTGTTTGTATTACTAATTGAATATCAAGGAATGAGAGCATGCTTTGTATGATAGATAGCAATTATTACCCCCTTATTGATAAGGCAGTTCATCGCCCATCAGGAGGGGTTGGGACATGCAAGGGTTCCTTTTCCATGATATGGTAGGGCAACATTGGCCTAAGAATCGGGCGATGGCCATAATGATGGGGTTAGAGCTCATGCTTGGCTTTTGTCCACGTGCTAATTTTAATGTCTTGACCATCTTTTGCATTTTAAATATTTTTCTTTCTTTGCTTTGCTTGTGGCCATAATATGCTCTTTATGTTTCTTTTAGTTGAATCAACCTATCGAGGCAAATTTCCAGGCCCAACCCAGGTATGTGGATAGGGGAAGAGGGTGCGCCAAATCCCAAGGAGTCCATGGTCAGTTGAACCCAAAGAATGAAGTGGAATATAGAGCGTATAATCTAAGTTGGGAAGTGGTAAGTATGGAATAGGGATAGATGGGGCTATGTTATCTCAATCGGAGTTTCCCCAGTAGTGCCCCTCCTAAAGCCATTAGGCCATTAGAGGTGGTCCCACTGGACTAGGACTAAAAGTTAACCCCCCATTGAAGGTGAGGGAACAAAACCACGGTCAAAACCCTTCCTTCTTCTAGGTTACCCCATAGTCCATGCCAAATGCCAAATAAAAACAAGCATAAGCACCCGGTTGCAAAATGAATAAAGTACATTTTGAGTCGAATGCCCACCTTCCAACATGTGCTTTTGGCAAATGGGTGAGGAAACATATGGTTGATGCAAGTGGTGGAGATATGAATGGAAAGTTGATGCAAGTGGCGGAGATATGAATGCCATATCATCATCAGCTACTAGGTGGTTGTTAGGGGCTGCTGGTTGTCGACTGGAAGAGATGAATAGGAGAAAATTTCTCCTAGGGGTCACCCACTTGTGGTGGGTAACATCTGGCTCTAACTGGGACATGAGCTCACCGTAGAGCACATGATACATGTACTCGAATGGGAATTTCATGAGAACTCCAGCAATCTCCTCGGACCACAGATCTATAACCTGCACACTACAATACAACTTTGGGAGCATATGCACTGGGCATACTATAATCACCCAAGTTTTTCATAAAAATAATAATTTGTACATGAAAGTAAATCTACACTAAATGCAAGTCTAATCTATATGCAATCTAATCTAGCATGAGAACATGAGATGATGTTAGCTATGCAAATGAATATGCAATGCACCTACACTACTATGCAATACTAGCTCATTATGCATGAACCAGGTATAATCATAAATCCAATGTAACCAGCATATTACTAGATCAATATCCTTCCTCTTATCCCTATGATCAATCATGAGATAAAGGCAAGAATAAGCATAATAGCAATCACATGCAAAATCACAAGGGTGGAATGTGGCAAAATAAGACGACCTAGAATCATGTAAAGGGATCATGGACAGAAAGGCAGAACATGAATCAGGTCTACACCACTAGCTCATGCCTTCCACTCTAAATATCAAGAACTCAATGATCAAGCTTAATAATTTCGTCTTAAGAGCTTCCTTAGATATGGGACCTTGCTTGATGCCCCTAGGCTCATATTGAAAGTGGTGGGGTGAAGGAGATGGAGGATCATAATAACTAGATTGCTCATTGCAAGGGTCGTATTGAAAAGGGATCACCACTACATGCTTATCATTCTCAAGTCCTTGACATCGTCCTGATCATCATGGATAAAGCCAAACATAATATCATCATCATACTTTGGGAAGAACCACGATCTCCTACCTTTGGGTGGGGAAGCTAACTCTTCCTTCAAACTAGGATGGTGAGCTTCATTGCATGCCTCCTCTCAGTTATCATCATCAATGATAAACTGAGGACTATGTCGATCAAACGTGAATAAAACCCCTCTCTGAAAGACATCAAGCGGTGGAGAATCCTTCACAGTCCTTGCTACATTAGGTGTAATATCCCAAACGGGAAATTTTTATAGATTTTCAGAATTTCAACTCACAAATTCTTCAGACAAAATTTCAGTCAATTAACAGAAGATTGACATGTAAAATATAACCAATAGAGTTCAGCAACACAACAACATGACAAGCAGAAAATGATCTCAGCTTTTATTATAATAGATAAACTGGGGTTACATGCATATACAACCAAAATAGCGAGATGAGAAACTGGCCTCCAAGATAATCTGCTCCACTGCTACACCAAACTGACATGAGCTGCATTGCTAAGCTCTCCTATGAATTCTAGATGAATTCACCAAGGGGAGATGGGTACTCGCCCAATCTCACTAAATCAACCAAGGGTTTTCGTCCTGGGGCTACAATGAAGTAGAGAACCAGGTTCTCAAACCTCTCATACAAGATAATGCTCAAATCCAAGATGTCCTCTAATGGCCTCCTCTTCCTCTTTTTATAGATATGATGGACCCCTTTAGAAGCTCCTATTTTATTATTATTTTAATCATTGAGGACTTTCCCTTAACTAAAATATTCTTTTTAATGTGGGAAAATGGTAAATTGGCCATCGTGCCTCCTCACGCTACTAAAAATCACTTCTAATTATCCCATCTTGTAGATCTCCTCGTTCCGGTTCCAACAAGCTATTACGCTAAGGTGTCCTACAAAGTATTCCTCCCAAAATGCCACCTTAAGCATAATTGATTGAGTCATGCCCATTAATAACTCTGTTTTTTTAAGTTGTCAGAATGCAACGGAACAAAAGGCAAACTATGCGGATGATGGAATATACCAAACAAATGCCATCGAACCTCATAAAAACTCCTCAAAACCCCTCCAAAATCCCATGGGTCCATCGATGACGCCAACCCACACTTGTGACCTATCTGCCCTAACTCTAGAAGTCCATCCTCACCATGCCATAAGGAACACCAGAACAAGGAACATCGCGTTAGGGTTGTCAATCGATTGCCCTAGATGGTCATTAAACTCTTCTTCAACAATTGTGGCAGGATGCACATCATTTTGAAACATAAAGAAGCCCTTCCACTCATCACTAGGTTCACGTGGAGATGCCTCATCTTGATCACCATGGTCATCATCTCTTGGGGGTTCTATAGCAATCTCTTCTTCTTGACCATCATAGTTAATTCCCCAACCTACGGCCCAAAATTACTCCATATATCCCTCATTTTCTTAACTATCTGGGGAACCATGATCTTCTATATTTGTGACTTTCTCAGGATCATCCCAAGTCTCCTTTAGTGTATCCAGCTCTAGGATCTCCCTGGGGATGCCCTGATGTGGCTTGTGATGATATTCCTTTGTATTTTCAAATAGAGAGACAGAATCGGTTTAAGGCCAAGATTTTGCGTGCATCTTCATCAGTCATGAATTGTGACCTCCAATATTGAAGAAATTTTCCAATCAAAACTTCAAATGAAGTGGTGTTGGTAGGGTCACAGAGATCATTGATTTGACATGTTCCACGAGAATCAATGAATAATTTTTCCAAAGTATCCTGGTGAGTGATGTTCTCTCTCGAAACATATGAGATGAATTATGCTACGTGATCAAGTACGAATAATGGATTACCATTGAATATTGGGATGTTAAGGAATATCTTATGCAACTTTCAAGGGGCCATTCTTATGGTAGATATTCTAAGGTTAATGTGTAAAATGATCTCGCTAGGAGCTCTACAAGAAAGGCACGATTTAAGCTCAAAAATTCACAAGGAAGCAACTCACCTTCTATGAGGAGACCTAGAAAAGAAGGCCACACGACCTACGGTTTGATAAATTTGACGAGTGTTGGGGTATCCAATGGTCAAGGCAAAGACAAAATGTTTCTTACAATGTATACTACTTATGCCAAGGCTCATGAAACCTTCAAGAAAGCCCTTAAGTTGAAGAAAGGAAAAATTAGGGTTTCCTTCCTAGGCAAACAACTAGGGCAAGAAAGTTTATGGATGAAATTGAAGTGGATACCCACCAAAAGGATAGATTTGTGGCAAATTCAATCCCCTTGATGTTTAGGCTTTCCAACCACCAAAAATCTACTTGCTTAGGGATTCACACCAAGCCCTAGTTTCCTAGCTTGGCCTTGAAAGGGCCAAATTAAGAGAGAGAAAATATGGATAAAAATAGAGTATGATCACCAACCAATTGGACCAATCCCTTGTCCCTTGGGAATATGGATTCTAGGATGAAATAGATTAGCCAAAATTGTTCCTAAGGAGGCCGAAATTTGATGCTCTAGCAATGAAATTTCAAGCATTTCCCTATGCAATGGAACAATGGATTTTCATGGGAGAGCTTCTAGGAGTTCACCACTAGGAAAATTCATTACATGTTATGTATGAGTAATGCATGCAATATTCATCTAGATAGAAATTCAATTAATCTTCAACAAATTAGGGCACAATTTAGCATAACCTACAATCAATAATTCCATATATGACATTAAGAAATAGATTTCAACAATAGAGTGCACTTATAAGACAACATGCAAGATTTCCATCCATTAAACCAAAGAATAGCTCTAAAGAATATCCAAGATCAACTCCAAATATCAAAATGCATCCAAATATCTCTAAACATCCACAAGAGAACAAGTCACAATTCCTCTAGTGACGCCGAAATTCCAAAGGTGTGATGATGATTGATTAGAATGACATGACTTCCAATTTATATGAGGCATACAAGTGTGTATTTTAGCCTACAAGACCCTTAAACATTAAAATAATGAGCAAACTACAACCAAGGTCACAAGCCAACATTGTAACTTTTGATGAAATGAATAATCTCCCAACAAGAGGGCCGACATGTATAGAGGCCCTCTTAAATCACTATCTAGGGGTTGGCCCCTAAATCTCTGTCATAATCATCCTATGGGCCCCAATTTTGGTTTTGCGCACAAAATGGGTCTCATGGGTCTCCTGGTGGTGTAAATGTTTGATTTTGCTCCAACATTGAGGGCACTGAAGATGGTGCTAGCCCTCCCATGTCCAAAGGCATGAGACAAACCTCATTTGGGCCCTGGATCAACTGCCTTACCCTATAGAACTACTAAGCCAGCATCTCATAAATGTAAATGATAATATGGCAAAACGCAGGGATGTTGTGGGTGGGTGTTGAAGGTGCCCATTTTTTTGAAGCGAAGCGTCGAAAGAGTCATTTTCCAAAAATCCTAGAAAGCATAGCATATATATATATATATATATATTCAAAAAAAACATCCATAGTGCCAAATTAGTTGCACAATATATCAAAGCATGCATACTGTACACAAATCAAGATAGAAATGGCATCCATACAATAATGATTAATTATTCAAGCATCAACCATCTAGAATCTAGATTCCTCTCCTCTTGTCTAGCCTTTGCCTCTACTTCGATTCTTAAGGGATATTAGTCAACACTGCCCATTTTTTATCAAACTATCTAATCCAGGTCTTATAATATGGTAGAAAAATCTTAAATGCCTGACCAATAATTTTGACTTGAGTGAAGGGTACACTTTTGCTAAGGCCATGACAAAGAGTTCAACAATCAACACCACCAACATTAGGGTACATATAGGGCTTGTTGCTCTTGATTAAATGCCAATCACATATTCTCATACATGATATAATGTAATGAAATGCCACAATCCCATTGATCCTGAAATCCTGAAAATTGTTAAGTCTACTAAAGTTTGAATGGGATATGAAATTCTATTTTCTCCATATGAAGTCTGGTGGGGTTGGAACCACTCTCAAACATCCTGAATCATTTCATGGTAATGTTAAAAATTTAAGTAAAAGGATAAAAATGAAAGATAAAGGAGAATGTCACTTTTACTTTAAGAATTTAACATTACCATTAGGGAGCATCTAGGAAGTGTCTAGGGAGCATCAAGGGAACCTTGGAAGTGTCCGAGAAGCATGGTTCCTCACATTGCGGTTCAAAAATTCCAAAAAAATAAATCAAAGAGGCCCCACAGAACTGCGCGAACAGTTTCCAAAATTGTGGTTCGGCCTGCAGAGCCATACCGGAAGAGCGGTTTGGGCATGTAGTCCAGGCACCACGAAAAAAGGGTGGAGCCGTAGTTTCATCCAAGGATCGCCCGTGGTTCCATCTGGGACATGAATCCGCCTCCTAAACCGAGGGGGACAGTTCCTGCAACATTGTTCCAGAGACCCATGGCTCTCAACGCATCACCTATGGGTGCCAATATGCTCCTTTGGTGGACATGGGCCCCAGTTAAGTTGCACAACCCATGATGAAACCACTTGTCAATCACACACAATATCCAGTGTTGCAACTTCAGCATTAGGTACATTTAATCATTATTGCATCTAGGTGGACCAAGCTTGAATGTAATGGGCAAATTGACATTTCTTATAAAGCTTCCCTTTTGAATTTGGGATTTTGATCACATAATAGTGTTATCTCCCTAGGTAGGAGTGGTTAACAAACAATCCTATTAGGTGGTTCCAACTCCTAAGGGGAAAGACATGTCCCTGGTCCACCCTTCAATTGATAGGTGTCATATGAATGATGATGGAACGAAGGGGAAATGACTTCTTGGCCAAGTGCCATGGTCCATGGGATCAGCATGATGGGGATTTCCACATCCTGGGTGTATAGATGTGAGGAGGGAGCAATTGTGGATGCATGATTTACCCAGCCTTTATTTTTCCACCCCTCTTATTGCATTTTTCCTTTTCTTGATCCTTCTTTGTGTTACTACTTTAAGCTCAAGGAATGAGAGCATGCTTTGTATGATAGATAGAAATTATTACCCCCTTAGTGACGAGGTAGTTTGTCGCTCATCAGGGGTTGGAACATGCAAGGGTTCCTTTTCCATGATGTGGCAAGGCAACATTGGCCCGAGAACTGGGTAATGGCCATAATGATAGGGGTTGAGCTCATTCTTGGCTTTTTCCCACGTGCTAATTTTAATGTCCCGACCATCTTTTGCATTTTAAATATTTTTCTTTCTTTGCTTTGCTTGTGGCCATCATATGTTCTTTTTGTTTCTTTTAGTTGCATCGACCTCCCAGGGCAAATTTCTAGGCTCGACCCTAGTATGTGGATAGAGGAAGGGGGTGCACCAAATCCCAAGGGGTCCATGGTCAGTTGAACCCGAAGAATGGAAGTGGAATATGGATAGATGGAAAGTGGTGAGTATGGAATATGGATAGATGGGGCTACGCTATCTCAATTGGGGTTTCCCAAGTAGTGCCCCTCCTAAAGCTATTGGGCCATTAGATGTAGTCCCACTGGACTAGGATTGAAAATTAACCCCCCATTTAAGGTGAGGGAACAAAACCACGTTCAAAACCCTTCCTTCTTCCAGGTTACCCCATAGTCCATGCTAAATGCCCAAGTAAAAGAAAAGCATAAGCACCCAATTGCAAAATGAATAAAGTATACTTCAAGTCGGATGCCCACCTTCCAACATGTGCTTTTGGCAATTGGGTGAGGAAACATATGGCTAATGCAAGTGGCGGGGATATGAATGGCACATCATCATCAGCTACTCGGTGATTGTCAGGCGCTGCTGGCTGCCGGCTAGAAGAGATGAACAGGAGAAAATTTCTCCTAGAGGTCACCCACTTGTGGTGGGTAACAGGACCCATGATAGTGTGTTGGACATTGATATTAACTCCACATCATCATCATGTGCCACAATGACTTTTCCTAGAGGGAACATTTGGTTTAATGGAGAAATATCCCCACGTGTGGCATATTCCAATTCGTTATGCTTTGTTAACCACATGTTTGAGGTATTTGGGGTCAATTATGAGGTTGTTACACACTTGGACCTATCCCTGAGGTTGTTAAGAGTTCATATGACTTAGTTATGAGACTATCTAACTACTCACTTGATGGAGCACCTTAGTTCTTCTATCAGAAGTGCTTATATTCTTGTGGAGCACACATCTCCTTGGTTGACTAGTCTTCTACACCACATCATTTATTCCTTGCCGCATGTAGTTTGTTTGGAGGTTGTACTTGTTTGTAGGCCCCTTGTTGGCCATACATATGACAGTCATGAGCTTGCTAGCTCACGTTTAGGAGGGAGCACTACTTATTTGATTATTTTATTGGCTCATGGTGGTTGTAAACCACAGTTTTGAGATAGTTTATATTTTACGCATGGAGGCTTCAAGTTCTAGATTATTTTATTCACGAGTTAGTTGAGGTTTTCTCCTATATAAAAGAACTCTCACTCATTTGTATATTTGTTGGAGAATAAGAGGAAAAACATGTCTTATTTTTGCCTAATTTGTTATCAATCTTGGTTTATTTTGAGAGCTTCTGTTGTCTAGGCCTATCAATGCAACAGGTTTCCTTGGATCTCTTTCAATTGAAGCACCCGAGTATCTCTTTCAGGAATTTATTAAGTACACTTAAGTTGCCTAAAATCCAAAAAGTCTAAGGCAAGGATAAAGTTTCAACAGAGGCCAAGCGTGATACCACAACCCAAGTGGAAGTCAGGAATTGGTCTTCTTAATTTTCTTTCTCAACCACACTAAAACCTTTTAAATTTCTCTCTTTTACTTTGTTTTATTTGCAATATTTTTCCTTAATTAACAATAATACATCATTTAAGAGGAATCTTACCAAATGTGAAGGGTTTCAATTCACATGGTATGGTAGATCTAGTATCTAGAATTTTAATGAAGACTAAATCTATGCTTCATCTTGACGAATGATTTTGATGGTTTGGTCTTCCTGGGATATGCCAATAATCACTGATTTATGGTAGATTCAACAGTGTTCTCCTGCAATATTAGCTTAAATCATGGTTCAGACATATTAAAAGAATGAATTGATGCTTCTAAAGACTAGATGATCTAATGGTTAACTCAAGCTAACTATCTCATTGCTGGTTCTAAACATTTTTCAAGGGGTTTTAAGATATGATTTGATTTAAAATTCATGAATCTTGAGTTATTCATGGTTTAAAATACTAATAAATGCAAGATTTGGATGAACGATTTAAGGATATGATCCTAAACATGAAGTTAAAGGGCTGATCTGGTATCTACTACATGAGACTTTTAATTTATTTATGTGCTTGGCACATCAATAAATGAGGATGCAATAAACAAATGCTAACGTTTTTCATGGCTGGAATGGCTTGTGAGTTGAAGGGTTTAACACTAAATTTAAAATAAATCCTAGGCATGACTGTTATTCTCATAACCCCATGCTCCAAAATGATGCTTTAAAGGGCTGAACACTCCCTTCATTTAGTCATTTCACTGCTCAGTTCCTTTGCTGGTCTATGCAATACTCTTGTGAAATTGTAGTGGATCTAAAAGAACATCTCTAAACTTATTTCGAACATAAATCTCAGTGGCTGATTTGTACTTCCATGAGCTCTTTTAAAATTCAAACTTCAAGCATCATTATCATATTAACAAATATGTTGTTTCAAGAGCATGGTATGGTTAGAGTCTTATCTCTGATCTTATAACAGATGTTTGGTCTACAATCTGGAATATAATGGTTAAACACAATAATTGATCCATAAGTTATCCCACGTTCTATCGAAATCAATATCTCATCAAAACTCAGAGCACTTCTGTATTAATGATTTGATGCTAAGAAATTGATCTTGTTAACAATGAACATCTCATGTACAATCGTTACTCCAGCACCTTTTCAAGCAAAGTGTTGATAATATTTCATATGAAGTGGATGGTAAATTTTGGTAACAAATCTGGAACTTGTTTCTTGACTTTATGGTTTTGGTTACTGACAAAGCAAATAGTAATCTACTCTATTGGATCAATAAAAAAGATTTTCATAAATCTTGTGTGCTAAAATTGAGATCTACTTGCTAAATTTGCAAATTTGGAAAATTTTGTGTAACTATTGGATCAATAAAAAAGATTTTCATAAATCTTGTGTGCTAAAATTGAGATCTACTTGCTAAATTTGCAAATTTGGAAAATTTTGTGTAAGTCACAATTGTGAACACACTTTCATTATATGCAAATCTAGTCAACTAACTTTCACTAATATTTAGTGCCTTGAATCACAATCTGAAAATAACACTCTACTACCACAGCAGACTTTGACGAATGGTTGGTCCCTGTTTTACACTGTACACTTACAAATCTGGGATCTAACAGATTTGCATATTTTTTGCTGTTTAAGATTACTTTGAAATTATCATTTACAGTAATTGTGTTCATTAAGCATCATATTGTTTGATCACACTCTAAGGTTGCTCATTTGCATTTCCAGCCAATTTTCATGGGTGATTATGAGTTCATGGTCATTTCTTTTCATGGTAAAGTTCTGATGATTTGGCATGTTGTGAGTTTACACAATTTAAATTGATTCACTTTGTGTTCATTGCATGAATTCACTTGAAGAGTAAATCAATTGATTGGATTGATCACACAAATTAATAAACCCAAGATAATAACACTCCCACGCTACAATAATAGGCTTGATTGATTTTAGGGACACAGCCCCCGGCTAAGAAACCCCAACTCCTTAGCCCAAAGTGAGAGGCAAGGCCATTGAGGTGACTGGGTGGCTTGCCTAAGAGTTGCCTCTAGGTTTTCCCGTTAAGGTTAGGACTCTTCCTATGAAAATTTCATCTATTGCAGTAACTAGAAATTATTCTCCTAACTGTAAATTTAATTATGCAATTTATTTGCTATGGCAAACAATGAATAAATCACTACTGCAATTTTCACCATAAAAATACTACGGAAAATAAAATATTGGAAACTGAGAAATTCTAGCACACACACAAAAAATTTAACACAGTTGTTTTTGGACAATTGTCCTCGGAAAAACCCAACTTGGGAAAACCGGTGCAGCAGATGAGGGTTTTATTATTATTCTTCAGCAGCAAATCTGAGTACAATAATTTAGATGTTCTACTGGCGATCTAATCTAAGAGAAATACTGACAAAAATTATTGTGAGAATTTTCCCTCACCCCACTGCTAACTTTTGAGCCCAGAACTGCCTCCCCAGACACATGCAGATCCTTCTGCCTCAACCCCTGCGCAGTGCTTGCGCAAACCCTCTAGGAATTTCACACTCCCTCTCACTGCCTCTCTCGAAACTAGAATACTTCCTCCGGAAACTTTGCCGACCTCCTCTACCACCTGCTACTCACCCTCTTGCTCTATCTCCTCTATCTAGTCTCTACTACTAAGAAAATCGAACTGCCTAGCAACTAAGTATTTGCATTGGTGTATTCTCCATCACCACATTGATCCCTTCTTATATCTTCCTGTTGGGGCTCCAACAACCAAGATTAAATCTTAATCGATCGCTCAGATCATTTCTAAATAGATCCGTGTGAGTTTCTAGAGAATTCTCACCTTGACTTAATTAATTCTGATTAAGTAACCAATTTTCCTAAGTTCAGACTTAGGAAACATTAAAAAATTGGTTAATAATCTAATTAAGTCATCTCTAGGCGGAATTTCCAGAAACGATTTCTGGGTTTTGGAGATCTTATGTATTCTAGCCTCTCCACCAAATTTCGTTGTTAGAACAAATCCGATGCTACGAAAACTAACACTTCCTTTTAGCGAGGATTGTGTTCTGTCTAGTGCTGCACATCCTGCCACAACACCCTGTCTCTGTATCACCTCCTATCACGCTGTCGATGTCTGGCTACTGTTGCCCACCAACCATTGCGCAACTCTGATGTTGCATTTGTGTTGCTGCTGACACTGCTATATTACTGCCAACTCTGCATCTGCACCGCAACTCCCTCTCATTTGTTGCTGCTGCAATTGCAACTACTGCAACTAAGAAACATAATATGTCCTTGCTACTCAAACAGGCTCTCCATCATACCCATATGTTCTCTGAAATAGACGAACTTAGCTCTCCCTAGAGCTTGCGTGAGTATATTTAACCTGCTCTTCTGTGCAACACTGGTCGCCTCCATCCTCTACCAAAACAAGCTTACTAGCAGCTTCCAAAGCCATATAGTCTCGCACGTAGTTGTGCTTGTTGCCATATACTCTGCTTCTGCAGAGCTCAGTGCTACTGACTTCTGCTTCCTGCTACACCAGGAGACCATCCCTAATCCAATGTTGAAGCTATTGGAATTTCTAAGTTTAACTCGTTAGAAATTATTCATGTACTATCTGATTTATTTCTTCCACCTTGTTCCATTATTTAACAAGTTATTTACCATGTAAATACTGAAAATAAATACAAGTACAGTATCAACACATACAGATCATCAACTGAAAGTAAACAAGCACACAAGTAACACCGTTGTTTTTGGACTAATGTCCCCGAAAAAGCCCAATGCGGGAAAATCGGTGCAGCTATTCAGAGGATTTTATTATATGCAGTTTCAGAATACAACCTGGGTGCCAGAAATGGCTCACCCAACAAAGAATGCCCTCGGCAGTAGTACCTCTCAGTTGGAGACAGATATTCCGGCTAAATCACCGAATGAACGATCCCACAGTGGTAATGCAGCTTCTGTTGCTCTAAGTCACTCTGATAGGGATTGCGTCACCCTATCCAGCTCTCCAGCTCCAGTCTGTCCCACGAAAAATCTCCCAGCGCTGCCTCTAGGCCCTGCGTCAGCCTCTTTGGCCCAGCGTCAGTCTCTCTGGCCCAGTGTCAGCCTCTCTGGGCTCTGCATCAGCCTCTGGAGCCTCTGTGTCTCACACGCTGGCCCTCTCTGGCTCTGCGCAGCTCCTGGTTGCCTCTGCGTGGCCTCTGGTTGGCTCTGCATGGCCTCTGGCTGGCTCTGCGTGGCTCTAGATGGCTCTGCGTCAACCTCTCCCAGATTCTGCGCTGATCCTCCCGGTACTAACTCTGCCTCTCTGCTATGTATTCACTGCCCCTCAGCTGCAACTCTGATCACTCACTCAATTTCCTCAGCAAACCCTGCCCCAGAAAATCGAGTTCTTGATCTCTCTCGGTGTGTCCTCCAACTGACCCTCAAACCTCCTCTTATACTTTTCTAGTTGGTCCATCAACGGCTGAGATTAAATCTCTAATCAACGGCTAAGATTAGATTTGGCTTGATCCATGACTCTTAGACCCTTCTAACCCAGTTTTATATTAATACCCATTAATATTTTATTTTTCCTAAGTTTAGACTTAGGAACTCCATTAAAAATATTAATTATTTTAATATCTCCCAAACCGGTTAGATTCTGCCCAAACCATTTCTGGGTCTTGGAGATCTCATATGCTTTAGTCTGTCCACCAATTTTCGTGGCTAGAGCACATTCGATGCTACCCCAAATCAACACTCCCTCTTAGCGAGGACTGTGCTCTAGTAATACTCCTCACTGAGTATCACTCTGATCATCCAGCATCGGTCCCTGTGTTGATGCTAAGCCTCCCTGCCCAACATCCTCTGCACTGTTGCATCATGTACTGCTACCCATGACCCTGCCACTGCCACTGTTGCATCTGTACGGTAGCTCCCTCTGCATCCGTGTTGCTGCCCATGGCCCTGCCACTGCCACTGTTGCATTTGCATTGCATCCCCTTCTCCTCACGCTGCATCGTGTTGCCCATAGCACTGCCACTGCTAACTGTTGCACTGCAACCCAGTTACTGAGAAGGAAGTAACTAATCCACCCAACTTTGACATCCCTATCAGGCTAGAGACTCTCCCGATGTTGAAGCTCCCTCTATCGCTGACAAGTGCTCCCTCTACTGACCTCTGCGCTGCTGCAACAACTCCATGCATCTCGCACTATTGCCTCACGCTATCCCGAGACTCCTGCACTGTAGCACCCTCTATCACTCCATCCGCATCCGTCTCTACCGACATCCACTAGTCCTGCTACTTCTCTTCGGGGCTCCCGTAGCAAGGTATAATCCAAGAGGTTAGGTACCTCAAGGATCCTACCCCTCATCGTCTGTAGTCCGTCTGACTACAGCTCGATGTCTCCCCACTTCCTCTCAAGTGGCGCATGAGCACTCATGGCACAGTCGTCATCTATCTCCACTTCTTTTTCCACCCTCGCTGGCGCTGCCTTGGTCTCAGAAGCCTCTCCCTTGCTCTTCTTCCTAGGACACTGGTTCACATAGTGACCCAGTTCCCCACAATGGAAGCATTTGACCTTGGAGAGGTCCTTCTTCTTTCTCTTCTCCTGCTTTCCCGCAGATGCGAGAGCCGCATCTTCTTCTTCCTCCTTGATTCTAACCCCTTTTCCGCTACTCCCTGCCTTGGTCACCCTTCTGATCTCTTCTTGACGAAGAGCCGCCCACAATTCCTCCCAATCTGGAAGGCTCGTCCTGCCCAGTATGCTCTGGACAAATACCTCCCAATCCTCTGAGACTACGTTCAATGCGGTCCTCACCATCAGTTCTTGATCCGGCGTGGCTCCTTATGGAAGTTAGCTGATCACGGATCTCCTTCAATCCACCAAGGAAGACATCTATCTGCTCTCCCTTCTGCATCTGGTATGACCGCAACTGATTTTCAAGTAACATCTTCCTCTGCACAGAAGTATGCTGATACAATTTCTTCAGGGCCTCCCACATCTCATTTGTCGTCTCCTTCTTGGCAATATGTAGCACCACATGATCCTTGACCCCATCAAGGATGATGCACTTTGCCCTGGCCATTGCCTCCTCGTACTTCTCATTTTCAGCTAGGTCAACTAGGATCGCTATCGTTTTCAAGGCGAAGTGCTTGATGCGATACCTGTCTAGAATGGACAAGATCCTGGCCTTCCAGACTACGAAGTTGGAAGCTCTGTCTAGTCTATCTTGATCTCTCAGCCCATTCACTGCCATCTTGCTGCTCTTCTTCCGACTCCTCTGAGTCTCTTAACTTCTCTCCTAGAAGTCCTCTGATCAACTCCTGCTGAGTCTCTTAACTTTCCATCGGAAGTTCTCAGTTTGACTCCCTCTGAGTCTCAATTTCCCCTCTAGAAACCTCTTTTCCAATGTCAAGATGCCCCACTCTGATCGTTTGTGCAACTACACCACTAATCCAGATTCCTTGGCTAGAAATCCTCGGCAGCAACTCCCTCCTTGTTCTTGCCTTGTTAGGTATTGTTTTGACCACAGTACCCCACCAGCTTCGCTCCGCAACTTACCCACAGTCTCATATGCCTCAGCAATCTGAAGGTTTGAGCCTCTAGGTTCTGCGCAATCCCGGCACCGGCAAAATTTGTACCTCCTGGCCATAGAATCGATCCTTCCTGACTGAGAAAGATGACCGGGCACTGCGTAGGTCAGGTCTGCTCCTCTCTGCTTTTGCGTTGATCCTCCTCTTGGCTCGAACTAATGACGCAAGCCCTTTGTGTCACCCCTTCCTTGTTGCTTTCTGTTAGGAACAGCTTCTGTCACTCGGGACAGCGGTTTCCGTTGCTACTGCTCTGCTTGGCTGATGCCTTCAGTTATCTTGTGATCTGCAACCACCCTCTGATACCATGTTGGAATTTCTAAGTTTAACCCATTAGAAATTCTTCTTGTACTATCTAATTTATTTCTTCCTACTTGTTCAATTACTTAACAAGTTATTTACCATGTAAATACTAAAAATAAATACAAGTACAGTATCAACACATACAGATCATCAACTGAAAGTAAACAAGCACACAAGTGACACCGTTGTTTTTGGACTAATGTCCCCGAAAAAACCCAATGCGGGAAAATCGGTGCAGCTATTTAGAGGGTTTTATTATTATGCAGTTTCAGAATACAACCTGGGTGCCAGAAATGGCTCACCCAACAGAGAATGCCCTCAGCAGTAGTACCTCTCAGTCGGAGACAGATATTCCGGCTAAATCACCGGATGAACGATCCCACAGCAACAATGCAGCTTCTACTGCTCTGCGTCACTCTGATAGGGACTGCGTCACCCTATCCAGCTCTCCAGCTCCAGTCTATCCCACGAAAAATCTCCCAGCACTGCCTCTAGGCCCTGCGTCAGCCTCTCTGGGCTCTACACAGCCTCTGCGTCTCACACACTAGCCCTCTCTAGCTCTATGCAGCTCCTGGTTGCCTCTGCGTGGCCTCTGGTTGGCTCTGCGTCAACCTCTCCTGGATTCTGCGCTGATCTTCCCGGTACTAATTCTACCTCTTTGCTATGTATTCACTGCCCCTCAACTACAACTCTGATCATTCACTCAATTTCCTCAGCAAACCCTGCCCTAGAAAATCGAGTTCTTGATCTCTCTTGGTGTGTCCTCTAACTGACCCTCAAGCCTCCTCTTATACTTTTCTCGTTGGTCCATCAACAGCCGAGATTAAATCTCTAATCAATGGCTTAGATTAGATTTGGCTTGATCCATGACTCTTGGACCCTTCTAACCCAGTTTTATATTATTACTCATTAATATTTTCTTTTTCCTAAGTTTAGACTGAGGAACTCCATTAAAAATATTAATTATTTTAATATCTCCCAAACCAGTTAGATTCTGCCCAAACCATATTTGGGTCTTGGAGATCTCATGTGCTTTAGCCTCTCCACCAGTTTTTGTGGCTAGAGCACATCTGATGCTACCCCAAATCAACAGAAGCACTACCCAGAGGTACTTTTCCTGTCCACTGAACTACCTGCCCAATCTGCATCTGTGAATCCACATAATCTGACATCATCCCCTCGGGTATATCTCAACCCATACTCGATTGTGTCGCGCACATACCTCAAAATATGCCTCGTTGTTGCCCAATGTACCCTCTTTAGTTCTACCATAAACTGACTAAGGGTATTGACTGCAAAGCAAATATCTAGCCTAGTGTTGACCAAATACATGAGAGAACTGATAAGTTATCTATACAAGGTGGGGTCGACATCCCCATCATTTGATGCATCTATCTTCTTCCAGTTGGTGAACATGGGTGTAGACATGGGTCTACAATCCTGCATTCTGAATCTCTTCAAAATATCTGTAGCATATCTTCCTTGCCCAAGGAAGATCTCCCCGTCCTTCTGCCATACTTCCAATCCTAGGAAATAGTGCATCAACCCCAAATCCTTCATATCAAACTCTGCTACCATGTTCCTCTTGCAGTCCTCTATGAGCTGTGATGATCTTGTCAAGAAGAGATCATCCACATACAATACTAGGATAAGTGGCTCACCCTCTACCATCAAATAGTAAAGGTTGGGATCTACGTCACTTATGACAAATCCCATCTGCTACAAATAGTTGTCGATCCGACCATACCATGCCCTAGGAGCCTGCTTGAGCCCGTATAAAAGCTTTCTTCAAGCTGGACACATGAGTGCGCCTCTCATGAGTCTCGAAGCCCTCTAGTTGTTCAATGTACACCTCTCCCTCTATCACCCAGTTCAAGAATGTTGTCTTGATGTCCATCTGGTGAATCTACCATCTCATCTACGCTGCTAGAGATATAACTTACCGAATAGAGGTGTGTCTGGCAACTGGAGCGAAGGTCTCCTCATAATCTATCCCTTCTTTCTGTGCATATCCCTTCACCACAAACCTAGCCTTATACTTCTCCACACTGCCATCTACAACATACTTGATCTTGTAGATCCATCGAGAACCTACAACTGACTTGTCATCAGGCCTTGGCACCACCTCCCAAACATCATTCGTCATGATAGGGTTGTATTATTCTACCATGGCATCTATCAAACTTGATGTCGTGTGGCTTCCTGGAAGTTGGAAAGTTATGCAACCTAAGTTGCCAATGTTTGATACCTGCCACATTGCCTGTGCTCTCTTTTGCTCGTCCTAAGAGCTCCAACAAACTCCATGGCATCTCTCAATGTCTGACGAACCTCTCTGCTAGCTTGAATACTAGTAGTGGGAGGTTCTACCAACTCCTCCTCATCCTACCCCTACTGCTCTGTTTCCTAAGATCTCACTGGATTCCCTGCTCCTGAGGAAATGCTAGTACTAGTTACTGTATTGGATCCCTGTGACTGTCCCACTAGTGGTCCCATTGTTGCCCCTGTTGTTGGACCAATGGAGCTTCAGCTGGCTGATTCTGATCACCTGCAGGCATCTCACGAGATCTCTTGAAAGCTCGATCTTCCATGAACTTTACGTCCCGTCTTACTACAATCTTCCTATTGCTAGGAATGTAGATCCTATATGCCTTGGAGGTCTCGCTATACCCAACGAGAAACCCCTTCTCTGTAGTCTAATCCAATTTGGTGCGCTTCTCATCTGGCACATGGCAATAAGCAACGCTGCCAAAGATCCTGAAGTGACTAACTTTTGGCTTCTTCCCTGTGAAGACCCCTTCTGGCGTTTTCTTCCCCAATGCTCTATGAGGAGTCCTGTTTTGAATATACACTGTCGTGTTACATGCTTATGCCCATAGAAACCTGGGCAAATCCTAGTCATATAACATAGCTTTTGCAGCCCCAACTATGGTTTTGTTTTTCTACTCCGCTACCCCATTCTGCTGTGGATTATATGGAGTTGTCCATTCTCTTATGATGTCTTTCTTACACAAAAATCTATGAAGTCTTTGTCAATATACTCTCCACCATTATCTGAGCAAAGTACCTTAATCTTCTTCCCTGTCGCATTCTCCACAAGAGCCTTAAACTCTCTGAAACAATCAAAGACCTCATATTTGGTCTTCAAGAAGTAGATCCAGTTTTTCTGGAATGGTCATCAATAAAGTTGACGAAGTATTTGGCACCACTGAGAGCTCTAGTGGACATCGGGGGACAAATATCTGAATGCATAAGTCCTAACACACTATTTGCTTGGTTGTCACTTCTTGGGAATGTTGCATTAGCATACTTCCCAAGTACGCATCCTCTGCACACATCATTATGTTCTGTGCCAAGTTCTGGAACCCCTGTTACTGTTTCCCTAAGTATCTTTAGTGCTCCATAGTGTAGATGTCCCATTCTCCTATGCCATAACACATTTGATTCCTTCCCACTGCTACTATCACTGCCCAATAGTGCCATTGGAGAGTCGAGTTGCAACCTGTACAATCTGTTTTTTCGAACTTCAATCTGTCTTACCCTCTCTTAGCTCGAGTGTTTGACAAACACTTTCTTCCCTACGAAGTGGATATCATATCCCTTATCCTATAACTGGGATACTGAAATCAGGTTCATACCCAATCCTAATACATGCAATACATCTGTAGCGTTGGTGCTTGCTCCTGACTCCCTCTGAAAATCGATGGTACCTCTCCCTACTGGAGTACATTTCGTTCTATTTCCCATCGTAATCTAGAAGTCCATATGCTCCTCCTTGTAGCTAGAGAAATATTCTCTAACCCCTGTCATATGAGTTGATGCTCCACTGTCTATATACCAGACACCCTGTGAAGTTGATCCTAATAAGCAAGCAAATTCATCCTCCAACCTAGAAGACAAATCTGAAGCCCCCTGAATGTCAATTATTTCCATGGTCATACTGAAGAATTTACTGTGTGCTATTCCTCTTTCCACCCAACACTGATTTTGCAACTCCAAACTGCTGCAAAACCCTTTGCATCCAAGCAAGGAATCTACTCAGCGAAAGTCTAATCTGCTTCACTAGAACTTATTTCCAGAGTTTCTATTATCTGTTGGAACTGCTTCCGCGTACTGTGAATTTTTCCTGCCACCTACGAAGAAGAAATTGAACCCTCTACCCAACAGTTCAAACTGCTAAGCCAATGTATGCACAAATCTAGAAATCGTGTTGCCAAACTCCCTCTGAATCTGGTTGATTTCTGCCTATCACTTCTGAGCTTCCCACTTGATCATAATTGCTCTAATACCATGTGAAAAATTCATCTATTAGAGTAACTAGAATTATTCTCCTAACTGTAAATTTAATTATGCAGTTTATTTGCTACAGCAAACAATGAATAAATCACTACTGCAATTTTCACCATAAAACTACTGCGGAAAATAAAAACTTGGAAACTAAGAAATTCTAGCACACACACAAAAAAAAAATTAACACTGTTTTTTTTTACAATTGTCCTCGGAAAGACACAACTTGGGAAAACCGGTGCAGTAGATGAGGGTTTTATTATTATTCCTTAGCAGCAGATTTGAGTACAATAATTTAGATGCTCTACTGGGGATCTAATCTAAGAGAAACACTGGCAAAAATTATCGTGAGAATTTTCCCTCACCCCACTGCTAATTTTTGTGTCGATAACTGCCTCCCCAACCACATGCAGATCCTTCTACGTCAACCCCTGTGCAGTGCTTGCGCATACCCTCTGGGAATTTCGCACTCCCTCTCACTGCCTTTCCCAGAATTGGAATACTTCCTTCGGAAATGTTGTTGATCTCCTCTGTCACCTACTACTCACCCTCTGGCTCTATCTCCTCTATTGAGTCTCTGCTACTGAGAAAATCGAACTGCCTGGGCAACTGAGTATCTGCACTGGTGTATTCTCCATCACCACATCGATCCCTTCTTATATCTTCTTGTTGGGACTCCAACGACCAAGATTAGATCTTAATCGATGGCTCAAGACCATTTATGGATCGATCTGTGTGAGTTCCTAGAGAATTATCACCTTAACTTAATTAATTCTGATTAATTAACCAGTTTTCCTAAGTTTAGACTTAGGAAACATTAAAAAATTGGTTAATAATCTAATTAAGTCATCTCTAGGTGGAATTTCGATAAACGATTTCTGGGTTTTGGATATCTTATGTATTCTAGCCTCTCCACCAATTTGCCTGGCTAGAACACATCCGGTGCTACAAAAACTAACACTTTCGTTTAGCAAGAGTTTGAGCAGTAACACACAAGAAGTACAAGAGCATGTAAGAGCGCCCAAATCTTTAGTGAGAATAAGTATACCATCTACGAGATCTTCTAGACATGTCACCTTCCATCCATGAGCCTTCCAGTTGTTCATTGGAGGAGAGATGTGATACCTTGATGGAGGATGATGCTGAGAATTATTCTTGTGAGAGGTTGGAAGAGGCTTCTAACTTTGAGGAGGCGGTTCAAAAACCATTGTGGTTTTAGTGATTGATTGCAATATTATAGAGTAGCGGGACAGGGATGATGGATTCTTTTAGACAAAGGGAGTTGCCCATGGATTCTTTCAAACAAAGGGAGTTGCCCATGATGTTCCTCTTGCTTCAGGATTCCCTTGGGATGAGGAAGTTGACCTAGCTCAGGTTGTTTTAGTTGCTAGAGGATTAGAGATACATGAGAGGATTCTCATGATGACAAAGTTGATGATGGCCTTGCATAGGTTGTTACCTATACCACAAGCTTTGTATTCTATGATCTAAGTCACCAAATTTACCATATTTTATCCTTGAAACTTGAAACTCGATGCATATGAAGAGAATCCACATCAATTTGGCAAAATTCAACCATCAACTAGTGGAAGAATTGAAGATAATAGGCAATAAAGACACACTAAAGATCCCGCCCAATATAACACCACCTTTTCAACAACCCTGACTTTCCCTTTCATCGTTTAGTAGCATGCATAGAAGGTTTAAAAATGATAAACCTTCTATTTTCAACAGCCATGAATGTGCAAGTGATGGAAACCATTTTTTGAAACCCCTGGTTTTTCAAGGCGAGGCCAAGCCCAAGCAAATGGAAGGACCTCCGCTAATGCCTCAGGTAAGGACCCCTGCGTGTTGGGGAAATCAATATCCTCTACTTACACTTTGGTATACAAGTCCTCCACTCTGTTTTCATCCAACATTCTAATGTAAGGGTTGTGACACACCATGTTCAGGAATCAAGAGTAATTGCTTTTTCTATATTTTTTTAAATGAGAATAAAATTTGATAGATATACATTTATTCTAAAAGACATGTGAATTTAGATAATTTAACAATAATTTTATATGTCAAATAGTTAAAAATATGATCCAGGTGGATAACAATGGCCAACCACCTATTCCAATGGCTGAAAGCATAGTTCTCCATCTTGGACATTCTTTTATGTGGTAGGGCCTAGGTGAGAGCCATAGGCTCTGGCCTAGGCTCAGTCAGAATGTGTACTTCTTGGCTAGACCTTGGCAACAAGCTACCGAGCACGCCAAACAGAGATCATACGCAAAAGTTATGACCCCGAGAACTTGATGTACCAACCTCATTGGGGCCAACAAAACTTTTGGCATTTCATCTCCTAGGGTTAGGATTTTGGATTTTGGGGTTTAATTAGCGTTGCTTTATGTTAAAAAGGGCCTTTTGGCCTCACAGTGGTGCGCTCTGGCAGATGCATGTAGTCGTCACATCTCTTCTTAGAGATAAACTACCACCATTTGAGCAAGTTTGTTTCATTTTGCTCCTTACAGTTTCAGCACATTCCATTTATTAATAGAAGTCAAGTTTTACTATATCTCTATGCTTTTATTATAAATTTGTATTTCATTTAGTTCCCTCCATAGATTTGGATCAGTGGTATAAGAGCAATCTACTCTTTATTTGTTTCTCTGTGCATGTCCCCAATGAGGTTAGGGCATAAGGAGTTGGGACTCAAAAGCCTTTGCAAGACCGTCCTCATCAACCCCGATGGCCTTCCATGGTGAAAGAAAAGAAAGAGGAAGCATGAGATCCTATTAAACTGTTGCTCAAGGAAGCCCTCGTGCAACAAAGGAACAAGATGATGGATAATTTTGCCAGATCCTTCGACAACTACCAACAACCAACGCATTTTCGTCAAGTGACCACTTTGGAGGTGCCACCCCTTCAAGGTACAAATTAGTTTTGATATTTGTATATTTGAAGGCCAAATAGATGTGGATGCTCTAGAAAATTGGTAATATCTGCTAGAAGATTATTTTTTTGTCCACAATTTTTTAAATAGAGAAAAGATTACCTTTGCGCTCCTTAAGGTTGTTCCCCATGTCAAGGACTGGTGGGAGTTTTACTGCAAGCAAAAGGCCACAAAAGAATCTGCAATGTTTGTAGTCAAAACTCACTTGGGGCTCTTTTAGGGATGTTATCAAGGAACAATATTACCCTCTTGGAAGCTACAAGAACCAGTACACAAGATCGACCACACTATGGTAGGAGAGGGACCAAATAGTGCCTGACTTCACATAATATTTTTTATACCTTATGCACCATGATGGGTATCAAAGACTTCGAGCGACATTTGATGCTCAAGTACCCCAACAGTCTACACAGATACATCCAGACAAAAATGGAGTTTTTGGACATCCCCTCACTAGGCACGGCGTACTGATACACTGTCAAATTCAAGCAGAAATTTAAACAGAAGAAGCAAGAATTTGGATCTATTAATTCCTCACGACAGAAGCAAGGCAAAAGCAGCCCCAACCCACAGAACAAAGGACAGAGCCAGGATGGACCACCCCAAGACAATTCGTCTAAAATGCAAAAAAAGATGGGTAATGGGAAGACGAAGAGAGACACGAAAAGTGGTGTGAGTTTCATAAGAGCCCTTGCCATAAGCATCGATGAATGTTGCTCAAAGCAGTCGTTGGTGGTCGAGCTGAAAATCGCAGAGTCAGATGCAGGTTCTGATTCTAAATCAAATATAGACAAAGGGAAGCAGATCATTGATGTAGAACCCAATGCCACTCTTGCTACCACCAAGGTAAAGCCAAGTGAGCCTAAAGAACCGGAGGAAGGTGAGCACCTTTTTCACTCACAGATGTGGGTGAAGGGTGCTCCATTGCACTTCATTGTCGACAATGGAAGTCAAAAGAATCTCATCTCAGCAGAGGTCATCAAGCGGTTGGACCTACCGACAACACCACAACCACAGGAATACACCATCATGTGGCTCCGCCAAGGGAAAGATCTCCACATCAACCAACAGTACCACCTAACCTATAGCATTAAGCCCTTCACAGATGAGGTACCATGTGATATTTCCCCCCTTGAAGTTTTGTGATGTTCTTTTAGGCCAACCATACTTGTGGAAATATCATGCTGTATATGAACATAAACCTCGCAGTATTATTATTACTTTGGGCAAAAAACTATACAAGATACCAAATGTAGCTCTGCCTACCACCACTGCTTTGATCTTTATTGAGCAATGCAAGAAGGTCATCTCCCAAACCGAGAAATTTGTGTTCTTCTTGATTTGTTCTAAAAGAGAGCAGAAGGTCGCAACCACATCCATGGCCTCCACATAGGGACTCTCCATGCAACAGAAGCAAGTGGGCAAGATCATGCAAAAATACAAAGACACCTTCTCGTCATGCAAGAATACAAAGACACCTTGTCCTCACTCACTGGGGTACCTCTGCATTATCAAGTCAAGCATTCAACCGATCTGACCCCCAACACACCACTATCTAATGGACCAATCTATCGCAACTCTCTTCTAGAAAATGAGGAAATCAAGCACCAAATCCAAGAGCTTCTCCAAAAAGGGCACATTTGACCAAGCTCCTCACCCTACAGAAGCCCAATCGTACTCCTGTAGAAGAAATATGGGACCTGGCGACTTTACATTGATTATAGGGCCCTGAACAAAATCACAATTAGGAACCAGTAGCCAATTCCCCAAATTGACAACCTTCTTGACTAGCTTAAGGTGGCCAATTACTTCAGTAATATTTGTCTAAAGTTCGGCTACCACCAAGTCCCAATAGAACAAACTGATGTATGAAAGATTGCTTTCAATTCCAAAGAAGGTCTTTCTGAATGGTTGGTCATGCCCTTTTGTTTGACGAACACCCCAGTAATAGTAACTTCCATGAGGCCGATGGGTGATATCTTGCAGCCTTTCACCAATTCTTTTGTAGTGGTATATCTGAATGATACCCTCATCTTCAACAAGAGTTGTGCAACATATTCAGCGGGTCCTTCACACTCAACAATAGTAAAATCTACATGCTAACTTGAAAAAATGCTCCTTCAGCATGAACAAGGTCCTATACCTAGGCTACATTGTTGATGAACATTGTGTGCATGTGGATCCAGCCAAGATTCAAGTCATTCATGACTAGCCAGCCCCAACCACACTAAATGAGCTTCGGAGTTTCTTAGGCCTTGCCAACATCTATTGCAAGTCCATGTTGGGATTCTCCCATATTGCATGGGCCCTCAGCCAAGTGACCAAGGGTGGTGGCAATGCAAAATTTGTGTGGGGAAAATTGTAATAGAAAGCTTTTGATGATCTAAAACACCACCTATGCTTAGCCCCAGTGCTCTCTTTACCCGATCTGCAACAACAATTTGAGATTGAGATAGATGCTTCAAACTATGTTGTGGGCGCAATTCACACTAAGCGCGATCATCCAATGGCCTACGATAATGAGACACTATCAAATGTCGTCGGTAAGTACCCCACCTATGACAAAAAAGTACATTCCATTGTACAAGCCTGTTGCCAATGGAAGCATTACATTCTTGGGAAGGAGACAATCATCCACACTGATCACAGGCCTCTGCAGTTCATGCAGACAAAAGGAAAATTGCAAAATGACCGCCATCAAAAGTGGTTCATGTACTTATAGCAATTTCATCACCATATCAAATATAAGACAAGGAGCACCAATCACATCATTGACTGCCTCAATCGACCTCCAACTGTAGCACTAACCATGGTGGTCCACTCATATGGACATGAGGCCTCCGAGTAGCCCCAACTCTATGAGAGGAATACTGACTTTGCTACCACCTACCAGATGTTGAGCACAAGCATGGTTGTCACTAACTTTCATCTTCAGGACCATTTCTTATGCCATATGGGAAATCCTTGTGTTCCTTCAAGTGAGCATGCAAAGCTGATTTGGAAAGTTCACTATAGTTGGATGGCAAGACACTTGGCATGGAAAAGACAGTGGTCATACTACAAAAGTATTTCTATTGGCTGAAACTTCAGACAGGCTGTCAACAAATATATCAGGTCCTGCACAACCTATGCCATTAAGACGAAAGACTTGTACACTCCTCTGCCCACTCCCAACAAGCCCTGGGAATCCATCTCAATGGACTACGCATCTAGTCTTTCTTCAACCAAGTAGGGTAATGACTATGTCTTCGTGGTTGTTGATCAATTTGCTAAGATGGCTATTCTAATCACTGTTTTAAAACTCTGACTCGGGTTTGGAACCGGCCAAGGGTCGACTCTAACTTGGTATCGACTCAGCCAGTTTGATTTCAATGACTCGGTCGTTGTAAAAAATACATCAAACATTTATTTTTTATGAAAAAACATATTTTAAAGGTTTTCATTCATGTTTCCAAACACAATGCATTAGAATAGAGAGAGAAAACAACATATGATCAAAGTAGGCTCATGAATATATCCATTATATCAAAATGACACCCAGTGCACTGTCTAATACATACATGATATAGAGATCGAAACAAAAACACAAAACCAAGGAGGCTCTAAACGGCCTCTACAACAAAAGTAAACTATAAAATATCACTAGGCACTAGTACTGCTGCCTACTGCTAACCTCCAAGTGAAGCTTCTACCTCCAGAGCTTTATAATGATACCTTGGGTTCAAAAAAAACCCAGTTGCATGTATAGGGTGATGGAGTTGATTGTTCCATCTTTGATCGATGATTTCCTAAATGGGCCCATACTTAGCCACTCTATCTTTGTATGATGCCTTTATTTGCTCCTTTGCTTGATCCATAGCCTCATAAATGAAGCCCATAGCCAATCTTTCCCCATCCACCAACCGCAACACCTTAACAAACCGGCCAGGGGTCTAGCTCAGTCAGCTCGGTAGGCTCGATTCTGCCGGCTCGGCTGGTTCGGTAACAAACCAGCAACCAAAATGATTTTTCTACTGAGCCAGCCCAACTCGTCCAAGCATCTAGCTCAGTCGGCTCGACCAAATCTGATTCGGTCCGGCCATATTTTAAAACACTAATTCTAATGCTCTGGAAGAAGAATATCATAGTAGAGGCCACTACCAAGCTCTTCTTTCAATAAGTGTGGGTACATTTTGGAATAAAAACCATCATATCAAATCGGGACAATAGGTTGTTAAACACATTTTGGTCGAGCCTATGGTCACTATTGCACACCAAGCGCACCAAATCCACTACCTTCCACCCCCAAACTGATGGCCAAATAGAGGTCCCCAATAGGATGATCGTGCATATCTTGCGCATGTACAATTCCAAGCATCTATGCAGATGGGATGAAAGTCTCCCCTGTGTTCAACACAGCTATAACAAAACCCTCCATAGCTCGACCAACCACAACCCTTTTCAGGTGGGCATGGGATTTCAACCACTAGATCCTATTGATGTAGCACTACTCTTTGCGTCCACACAAGCAAAATCTTCCCATGCTCATTTCGAGGCTAACAAAGTTGCCAAATTCATTGAGCAGATTTAGCAAATCCGTCAACAGGTCCATGATATTTTACAGAAAGCCAATACTAAGTACAAGTAGCACCATGATCAACACCAGGTGCCACACAAATTTCAGGTGGGAGAAAAGGTTTGGTTGCATTTGCAAAAAGAGCACCTTACAAGACCTCATTGAAAGCTTCATCCACTTCACTACAAACCTTACACCATCACCAAGGCTATTCGTGAAAATGCTTTTGAACTAAGTATTCCCCCCTTCCTTGGCTTACACCCAATGTTCAATGTGGACCTCCATCGACCATACTTTCCATCATTATTGGACACACCAAAGATCAGTCGACAACGACAGAGCTCAACCCCAACTGCATGGAATATGTTAGTTTCTGTAGCATTGGATGTGTTCTAGCCACGAAATTTCGTGGAGAGACTAGAATATATGAGATCTCCAAAACCTAGAAACCGTTTCTGGAAATTCCACCTAGAGATGAATTAATTAGATTATTAACCCATTTTTTAATGTTTCCTAAGTCTAAACTTAGGAAAATTGATTAATTAATCATAATTGATTAAGTCAAGATGAGAATTCTCTATAAATTCACACAAATCGATCTAGAAATTATTTGAGCCATCGATTAAAATTTAATCTTGGCCGTTGGAGTCCCAACAGGAAGATATAAGAAGGTATCGATGTGGTGATGGAGAAAACACCTTAGCAGTTCGATTTCCTTGGAAGATCAATTTCCAGAGAGCAGCAGCAGTTATTGGAGAGCCAGAGATCGAAGCAGAGACAGTGAGAGGCAAAGACAGTGACCCAGAGGAAGTTTTCCAGATCCGAAGAGGCAGCAACAAGGAGGCTGAGTTATTCCCAGTGAGGTAGCACAAAGGACTGTGCAGTTGCTTTAGAAGAGCAACTTGATTTAGCTGGAGGAAAAATCATTTTCAGTTCTAGAGGTCGGAGAGAGGTTCTAGAGTGTCAAAGAAGCGATTTCCTTAGTAGAGACAGGCAGAACGACTTCATCAGAGGCAGTTCAAAGGCTAGACGTCATAGGGCCTGTGCAAGCACTGCGCAGAGGCTGACGCAGAGGGTCCAGAAGGATGAGTTTTCTGAAGGAAAGTTGTGCTGGGGTTGCTTGTGAAAGAAGGGTAATTCCCTTATAAATAATTTTGGCTAGATTTTCTTGTTGTTTGGATTGTCAATTGAGCATCCATAGATTGTACTCAGATTTCACTGCTACATAATAATAAAACCCTCATCTGTTGCACTAGTTTTCCCAAGTTGGGTTTTTCCGGGGACATTTGTCCAAAAATAATTGTCATTTTTATTGTGTGTGTGCTAGAATTTTCTCAGTTTCCAACACTATTTGCTTCTGAAGTTTCCTTGTGAAAATCACAGTGTAAATTATTTGGTATTTGTCGTAGCAAACTGCAAATAAAATGTTAAATAAATTAACAATTAGGAAAATAGTTTCCAGTTGTTGTTATAGATGAAATTTTCACAGAATAGGCAACCATTGAACATATCATGGACACAAGGCTAAGGGCACTCACCAACAGAGGATCTAGTTTTATCAGGTTGTCAAGGCAAGTGGCTCACCAAGGGCCAAATTCAGCAAAAGTTTCCCCATCTATTGGGTGTAATGTCCCTTAAGGGAATTTACACTTAGGGTTTGAAAGAACACATGACAAAATTTGTATTCTAACTAATATCACAATCTATCTTCAATTTTTGCAAATAGAGATAATATTGAATGCTCAAGTAGAATAAACAAGTAGTTGTTTTGACCAACAATTCATAGACATGAAACCAATCCAACAATACATAATGGGTTATAAACCCACAATCCTTCCAATATCATACTAAAATTTATATTTACACCAATTACTATGGCATCAACAAACCCTAATATCCTAATACTACTACTCTGACCTTACAAGCAGCCTTGGTAATCAACCAGACTTTGTTGCCTCTTTATCGCCACATTCAAATCAGCCGAACTTTGTTTTGCCACAGATCATGCCACATAGATGTTTTGAGGCTGCAAACAAACCTCAAGGATGTCCTGCTACCATAGACCCACCTTAAGAATGATTCTACTATCACAAAGATACTAAGCTTCCAAAGAATTACTCATGTAGGGTCCACGGTCATCAACAAGGCCTCAAGGGGTATTTTGCCACCTCAGATTTGACCTTAAAGGTGAGTTGTTGCCATAAGAAATCCTCCAGGAGTAACTCACAACCATAGTAGGGTCTATTCAAACCCTCGCTATCAGAAAGGAATCCTCTGAGGGTGATCCATTGTCACAATAGAGCCTTAAAAGCCCCTCGATGCCTCAAACCTAGCCCAAAAAACTTCGTTGCTTCAAATCTAGCCTCAGGAACTTCGCTACCAAATATTTAACCTCAAACAATTGCACTACCACAAGAAAGACTCCTTCAAGGTGGGTTGTTGCCTCAAGTAAGGCCTCAATGCTTTTCACTGCCCAGATTTCACTTGTCCCTTGCCCTTAGAAAAGTTTGGAATAGGCCTACCATTATTACAAATTGGTCCTTCGTTGCCCAAACTTCCCTTTGATGTCTGTCGTTGTCTCAAAAGAGCCTTGAATAATCCTTCACTGCCCACAAAACCTTGTTACCATTTGCTTCCTCAAAAACCCTTCTTGCCACAAATTAGATGAAGGATGCCTCAGAAATTATGCTAAATAGAATAAATAGAAAGGTGGATTGGCTAGAGTGGAATTTTTCACCATCGAAACCAATCAAAAAAAAAGGGTCTTAAAACCCTCCAAGAACCTCATCTCGAAAATCAAAAAGATCCACAATCCTTGATGATCAAAATGAATCTCCTTTGTCCTTTTTATAGATTTCATTTTGGGTCTTCCCTCCTAATTTGAATTAGAGTGGCTAACAATTTTCCCTCCATTTTCTTGGCTTTTATTGCAAGTTTTCCTCAATTTCAGTGTGGAAAAAGTCTGCAAAAAATCGCGATTTAATCCTAAAAATGCGATTTTTTAAACTAAACAATTTAATCCCCCGACTTTTTGGCGACTTTTTCTGAAAGGAAAAAATCACGATTTAATCGTTATACTCCCGATTTAATCGGGAGTCGACCCAAAAAGTCGGCCTACCTCCCAGGCCGCGGATAAAGAGGCCGCAAAGGCGAAAATGATATAATTTTCTGTTGTTTAATCGTAAGGCAAAGAGTGGAATCTTTCAAACATAACCCTAGAAATTTGATGATAACGTTGTGTTGTGCAATTTGTTTTGTTGTTGAAAATTAATTTCGAGCATTATAGTTGGTTGGTGTTACTGAGAAAATTAATTGCTTAGTTGCTATATTCTGTTGAATGTTGAAACATATACGACTATTATTGGTTTGCTCTTGCTGGATGTTATGTCTGCAAAACAATAGGGATCTATATGAGATGTGCAAAAAAATACAGAGAAGAGACATTAGCCAGAGGCTAAGCTGTCAGAAGGCTGCTATAAGAAACTGAGAAGACTATGAAAAAGAAGTGCATACCTACCTCGACGAGCATAATTGTGAGACATAAGAGCAAGAGGACAAGGAGTATCCAAACTAGCAAGCAAGGAAGTGTAAATAGCTGAAGAACATTCCCAAGAATCAACACTGTTATGATCATATTTTTTGTGGATAATGTTGAAAAACATTGGTGATAAAATGCACTTAGAATGCAGACTGCAAGAGTGTAACATGCTTTTAGTGATCGAATTCACATGTAAAGAATGACATTGTAGTAAAACACTGAAAACACCTCTAAACTATGACTTCGACTCTAGATGTTAAAAAAAATAAAAATAAATGAATAATTTTGTGTTTTTTTAATTTTGCCGACTTTTTCAAAAAACTCCCGACTTTAACGAGTTTTTCAACTTTTGGACCCTTGCCGAATTAATCCCAACTTCGACTTTTTCCACATTGTTCAATTTACCCCAAATTATCTAATGTTACCCCAATAACATCAAATAATGGATTCCCCCTTTACAAATGATTATAGCCTACACAGTTAGATAGCCTACTTCGTCCTCCCTTTGGGCCAATTAATTAAAAGAGGACATTACAATGGGGGTACTCAACGCAATAGAGACCATTGCTTCCTAAGGGGGAAACTAATCAAAGTGGTTATTGGTGGCCACCCACCTATTCCACTGGCTCAAAGCACAATTCTCCATCTTGGTAGTTTTTCTATAGTTTTTGGGTCCTAAACTTCTAGGGCCATTTTGAGGCCCCAAACAACATTTTTTTTGGATGTGACGGGGCCCAGGCAATAGTTGTAGGCTCTAACCTAGGCCCAGTCAGAATGTGTACTTCTTGGCTAGACCTTTCCAACGAGCTATCGAGCACGCCAACAAAGATCATATGCAAAAGTTACAACCCTGAGAAGTTGACATACCAACTAACCCCATCAGGGCCCACAAACCTTTTGGCATTTCATCTCCTAAGGTTAGGTTTCTGGATGTTTAGGGTTTCCCCATTGTTGCTTTATGTTAAAAAGGGCCTTTCAACGTCATTGTAATGTATTTTGGCAAATGTATGTAGGAATTTACAGGGTAAGTTCCTCAGACAGAACACCAAAGGACACCGCTCACAACCAGATCGCAGATCAATGCACCGGTATTTTTGACGTGGTTAAAACCCTCAAAGAGGGAAACAGTCCATGGCCTGAGCCAACGCGGCCACTTCAGGCAATTTATTAATAAAAGAATGAAAATTTACATATCTTTCTCTCATGCACGGATTACCCTACAAATGACCCTCCATGCGTTTTAAATAGAAATCATGGACCAATCGGGTGTCAAGCCACGGATCAAGTGTCGGTAATACGGAGGAGAGAATGAACCGTCAGATCACTACATATCGTGACCGTCGGATTGTAAGTTACAAAATGTACAACGGTAAAGAAACACACTTTACCTAACTCTATACTAGACCAAGTTGTACTTAACTATTTCCTATGTGTCGGAATATCCTAACATCCCCCCTTAAGAACAACTTGGGATAGGATTGAAGGATTTACAAATATGACACAATAGGAGAAGGAAGGAGGCACTAGAGCCTATCCCCCCTTAGTGACAACTTCCTGAACTCCAACCATAAATCGAAGTTTAGTGAACTTCGCCTCTGTGAGAGCCTTTGTAAAGATGTCTGCAACTTGATCATCTGTAGAACAATATTGCACTTCAAGAACATGGTCATGGATGAGCTTTCTGATGAAGTGCATGTGCAGTTCAATGTGTTTGCTGCGCTGATGTTGGACTGGATCTTTGCATAGCTGAATGGCACTTTGATTATCACACCAAAGTGTAGTCGGATGCTGCTGCTGAAAGCCAAACTCTGACAGGATCTGACGAAGCCACAAGGCTTCCTTACTAGCTTCTACGGCACCACGATACTCTGCTTCTGTTGATGAAAGAGAAATGGCAGCTTGTTTCTTACAAGCCCATGTAATAGGTCCTGAACCAAGAGTGAACACATAACCAGCAGTAGACTTCCGATCATCAGGGTCACCAGCCCAATCAGAATCAGTGAAACCAACCAATAGAGGAGCTGCTTCGGCACTGTAATGAATCCTAAACTGAACTGTACCTCGAACATAACGAAGTATTCTTTTATCTGCTTTCCAATGACTTTCACGTGGGTTTTGCATAAACCGAGCAACAAGGCCAATAGCAAAGGAAAGGTCAGGACGAGTATGAGTTAGATACAAGAGTTTTCCTACAAGTTGACGGTATAAGGTAGCATCAACTTCAGGAGAAGTACAAGTGACTGAAAGTTTGACTCCAGACTGAAAGGGAGAAGGGGCTGGCTTACAGTCTTCCATGTGAAAATGACGTAGAATATCACAAGCATACTTGGACTGGGAAAGGGAAATACCCTCCTTGGATTGCAAGACTTGAAGACCGAGAAAATAGTGTAAGTGTCCTAAGTCTGTCATTTCAAATTTCCTTTTAAGGCTAGACTTCACATGGTTTATAAGGTTGGGATCACTACCAGTAAGGATAAGATCATCAACATAAAGAACAAGGATGATAAGAGAGTTGCCCACTTTCTTGGTGTAGACAGTATTGTCAGAATGACACCTAGAAAAGCCAGATTCTAAAAGAAAGCTATCCATTTTGGCATACCAAGCCCGAGGAGCTTGCTTGAGACCATAAAGGGATTTCTTAAGTCGACATACAAGGCTGGAGTCTGTTTGTATGAAGCCAATGGGTTGTTCCATATAGATTTCTTCATGCAAGTCCCCATGCAAGAAGGCAGATTTAACATCCATCTGATGGACTTCCCATTTGAAATAGGCAGCAAGGGAAAGAACAAGGCGGATAGAGTTCATTTTTGCAACAGGGGAGAAGGTTTCAGTGTAATCAATGCCTTCAACCTGTGAAAAACCCTTAGCAACAAGACGAGCTTTATGTTTATCAACTTTCCCATCTGGTCCATACTTGGTTCTGTAAACCCATTTGCATCTAACAAGTTTTCGTCCCTTTGGTAAAGGAACAAGATCCCATGTATCATTTGCCAACAATGAATGATATTCTTCATTCATAGCTGCTTCCCAATTTGGATGGCCTGAAGCTTCTGCAAAGGTGTCAGGATCATAATTTACTGGAGCTTGAGCCAGTAAAGAAGAGGCTCTCTCGAACTGAGAACGTGTACGTCGCTGATCTGTAGGATCACCGGCAAGATCACCTGCTGCTTCTCGAGTAGCACGAACCCATTTTGGAAGCTGAGGAGCAGAAGGAGGATCCTGAGATGGTGGGGGAGGATTGTCATCCTCACTTTCATCATCTGAAGAAGAAATGTTTTCAAAAGTAGAAGAGATAGGGAGAGGTGGCACAACCGTCGGACTAGGCTCGCAGGCCGATATATTTTCATCAAATTTTACATCTCTTCTAATGATAACATTTTTGGACTTAAATGGAATAAGTCTATAGCCTTTGACATCTTCAGAATATCCAACAAAAGTACATTTTTCACTCTTAGGTTCTAAAGCTTTATGCTTTTCATCTGGAATATGGGCCCACGCTTCACTTCCAAAAACACGAGAGTGACTTACATCTGGTTTGATTGAGCTCCATGCTTCTTCTGGAGTGATATTCTTTAAAGCCTTAGTAGGAGTGCGATTTATTATGTAATTTGCACAGTTAATTGCTTCTGCCCAAAAACTAAGACCAAGTCCTTTAGATTGTAGCATACAATTAGCCATTTCCTTTAAGGTGCGATTCTTCCTTTCAGCTACACCATTTTGTTGTGGAGTGTATGGAACAGTATGTTGCATTTGTATTCCATTCTCAGTGCAAAAGTTGATGAATGTGTTTTTAACATATTCTCCGCCATTATCAGATCTTAGCTTAAGAATTTGATGTCCAGATTGTTTTTCAACAAAGGCTTTGAAGGCCAAGAATGTGTTAAATACTTCACTCTTGAGTTTTAAGAAGTATACCCAAATGCGTCTGGAGAAATCATCAATGAAAGTTAAGAAATACTTGCAGCTAGAGAATGAAACAACAGGAAGTGGACCACATAAATCACTATGCACAAGCTGTAAAGGGGCTGAGGCGTGCCAAGAGGCACATTTTTCAAAACTGTCCCGATGATGTTTTCCGAGTACACATCCGGAACAAACACCATCTCTGCAAGATACCATAGGAAGACCTGTCACCATATTTTCTTTACATAGTGCTGAAGGGAGTGATAGTTTAAGTGACCAAATCGCTCATGCCAAAGTTTGCTCACTTCATCGTTATGAGCAACAAATACTGAGGGAAGATTTGATGACCCAAAGTTGTGAAACTTATACAACCTTGTAGAATCATCAGCAATGCCAGTAGCTAAAATCTTTTTAGGATCTCTTAGGTCCTTGATTACAACATCATGAGGTGAAAATTCAACGATTTTACCTTCACCTGAATGAGTTATCTGATATACAGATAGAAGGTTGCAGGATAAGGTTGGAACACATAATACATCATTAAACTGACCATTGTCTAGATGAACAGTTCCAGTCCCTACAACACTAAGAGATCTATCATCACCAACATATATATTTTTAGTGTTACAATCATTTAAAGAAGAAAACATGGCTTTGTTTTTGGCCATGTGATAAGAAGCTCCAGAATCAATGAGCCACTCATGAGAATGAGAAGAAGAAGATACATTTAATGCATAGCCAGACCGAGATGCTTGACAACCACATGCAGAAAGTGCCATTCCTGAAGATGAAGTTGAAGTTGAAGATTGCCCCAAATGGATGTTATGCTTCTTCGTTGCTGCTTCCAAGGCTTCCATCTTCTTAAAGCATTTTGATTCTAAGTGGCCATTTCGATTACAAAAATTGCAATGTCTATCAGTCTTCTTCCCTTTGTTTTTATTTGTCTTATCATTTTGTTGAAATGATTTTTCATTTTGGGGCTGAAATTGCTTAGGACCCTTGTTTGGTTTAGGACCATTCTTTTTAGGATATGACTTCTTAAGATTCTTTGAATTTGGTTGCTGCTGGGCGGCTAACGCTTTCTTGGAAGAGTTTCCAAGATTAAGAAGACCAAGGTGTAAGAGTTTTTGTTGTTCTCTTATTAAAGAATCACAAAAAGAGTCAAAGGAAGGGGGCTTATAGTCTGTTCCTTGAGAAATGAAGGCTTCTCTTGTAGAATGGAAGGTGGAAACAAACACAGAGTAGGCTGGTCCCAACTTAGTAAGAATGGAATAGATAAGGTTACTATCTTATTTCTTAACTTTAACACTTTCCAAGAGATATCTAAGGGTCTTGAATTTGGACAAGAAATCTTCAATGCAAGAAAAATTATTAGGGTCCAATGTAAGCAACTCATTTTCAAGTTGATGGGCTCTAAGTTCATTTTTAATCCCAAAAACTTTATTGATTTGTTTCATTGCTTCATCAGGAGTATCAAGTTCTGCAATATGGAATCTAAGATCTGGAGAAATAGACATCCCTATCAATCCACGTGCTTGATCTTGCCTATTTTCCCATTTAGCAGCCTTATCTTCATCCTTTGGTTTCTTTTCTTGGCCTAAGGCTATTCGGTAGAGACCTTTACTTCTAAGTAAATCCTCAATGTAGGACAACCATTGGAAGTAGTTGGTGCTATCAAGGGTAACTTGGTATTGACTTTCCATTTCAACGGAAACTGAAGCTAAAGATGCTGAAAATAAGTGTTCCAATGGATAGATCTCGAAAAATTAGGCTGGTTTAAAAAAAACGGCTCTGAAAACGGCTTCCGGATGAAGAAGTTATGGCTTTTTGAAAAAAATTGATGAAGTCGCCGACGAAGTGCGGGAATGTGCAGAAATGAAAAAAATCTGCCCCCAAAAGATGGAGACTTGAACCCAAGACCTCTACTCTCTTAGAATAGCTTTGAACCAATTGAGCTATACAAAAAATTTGAGAGAGAGAGAGAGAGAGGTTGATGCTTTGGATTGCGTGCTTGCTTTGAGAAGGCTCTTTTTCCCTACAAAACAAAAAACACAAAACCCAACACGAACATGCAAAGAAAACGAACCTTACGGCTCGAAGTTAGCTTTAGCCGAAAAACTAAATATTTTCAAAAATGAACCTTGCGGCTCAAAGTTAGCTTTGGCCGGAAACTAAATATTTTCCTCAATGTTTCTGATTTTCCGAGATCACCCTAAGGCGCAGGGAAAAGAGCATACGCATGAGAAAAATCCTTCCTTTCTGTTTCTGATTTGCCCAGATCGCACAGAGTCGCAAGGCAAAGAGCATACGCAGAAATGAAAGGTATAGATCCGGTAATAAAAAAGCTAAATAAACCGAAACCGAAATAAACAGAGAGAAAATAATAGTAAACTGCAAATAAACACTGTATACCTCCAGATCTTAAAAATGACGCAGCTAGGGCTACCGGAAACCTTTTCGCGTGAAACGAAAGGGGTTCCTCACTGGAACAGATACTCCCAACACAACAGAGCAGTCCTCTCGGCCAGAAAGCAGTCAGAAACAGCAAATCTAGGAAACGACAGTCGGATGACCGGCTTCAGATTTGGATCACCAACGGACGCGGCCCTCAAATAGCTCTGATACCATGTAGGAATTTACAGGGTAAGTTCCTCAGACAAAACACCAAAGGACACCGCTCACAACCAGATCGCAGATCAATGCACCAGTATTTTGGACGTGGTTAAAACCCTCAAAGAGGGAAACAGTCCACGGCCTGAGCCAACGTGGCCACTTCAGGCAATTTATTAATAAAAGAATGAAAATTTACATATGTTTCTCTCATGCACGGATTACCCTACAAATGACCCTCCATGCGCTTTAAATAGAAATCATGGACCAATCGGGTGTCAAGCCACGGATCAAGTGTCGGTAATACTGAGGAGAGAATGAACCGTCAGATCACTACATATCGTGACCGTCGGATTGTAAGTTACAAAATGTACAACGGTAAAGAAACACACTTTACCTAACTCTATACTAGACCAAGTTGTACTTAACTATTTCCTATGTGTTGGAATATCCTAACAATGTACGTAGCCGTCACATCTATTCTCAAAGATAAGCTACCACCATTCAAGCAAGTTTGTTTCATTCTGCACTTTGACAGTTTCAACACATTCCATTTATTAAAGAAATCAAGTTTTAATGTATCTTTGTGTTTTTGTTATAAATTTGTATTGCATTTCGTTCTCTTCATAAGTTCGGATCAAATATATATATATATATATATATATATATATATACGAGTTATTGAGCATGCCAAACAGGGATCATACGTGAAATTTATGACCTCGAGAAATCGACATACCAACTAACCCCATCAGGGCCCACAAACATTTTGGCATTTCATCTCCTAGGGGTAGGTTTTTTGAGGTTTAGGGTTTCCTCATTGTAATGCGTTATGGCAGATGCACATAGCCATCACATCTCTTCTCAGAGATAAGCTACCACGATTCAAGCAAGTTTGTTTCATTCCACACTATTAATTTTAGGTATGTTCTATGCTTAGAGCAATTTATTTCAATTTTCACGGTTAGCTCAATATCTTTTCCAGATTAGCAATCACATCAGCATTAAAGTAAATTGCAAATAGAACATAAACATAAATCACAGAAGACAAGCCAAGACAAGAGGACACAAGATGTGGCGCTAGCCAGAGACAAACCCCAATGTGGGGAACCCTTGATCAATTCTTCTTATATGTTCTTCAATAGTTCAGCAGAGAGAGAGATAGTACGTTTACAACAGAAGTCAACACTTTGACTTATCTAGATAAGAGCATAGATCATCTCTAAGAAGATGATACATGAGATCAGTTGAAGACATGTTGCTTCAACTGATTCTCCAAGGTGACTCCTTCACCTATCGTTGTGCTGTATTTCGTCATCATGCTGCACCTCACCACGCTGCACCATGCTGCACCCATCATCACCTATGCTGCATCTCATCACGCTTCATTAATTGTGACTATACCCATCAGTGTATTGCATTATGTGCCATTGCTGCACCATGTTGCCATACTGACCTATGCGTTGGCTGCATCTTGCTTGCTTGTTGTCCCTTGCTTGCTTGTTGTTCCTAGCATGCTTGTTGTCCTTAGCATGCTTGTTGTTGCATGCTATCTGTAAATTGCATGCTTGGTGTATTTGTTGCTAAGTACCATACAACTATCCCCTAAGTCACAGGGTTCGGCGAACCTAAAGCTTCAGGTTCGAAATTCGGCGAACCTGTAAAAAAATTTTGAGGTTTGTTCAAGTTCGGTGAACCTGAAAGCCAAACCTCAAGGCGAACTCGAACCTCATCGAACTTCAACGAACCTCAACGAACCTAATCGAACCGAATCGCGAACTTAAACGAATTTTTTCAGGTTCGACGGTTTTCTTGACGGTTTTAGAAAAAAACCAGGGGCCGCATACCGCCTTTTAGCAATTCTTCCCGCCAAATAATTTTTTATAAACCGTCGCTGGCTCATGTTTTGGCACACACTGTCGGGAAGAGTATCGATTGAGGCTGAGCGTTTGTTTGTGGAGTTCTCAGTTGTTGATAACTTGATAGCGGCAGCGCTGTGCAGTTTGCAGTGAGTTTGAAGACGTGCAGGCCTGAGGCAGTGGGCACGCAGTGTGAGCCTGAGGGCCGAGGCTTGCCGCGTGAGGCTTTGAGCAGTCGCACGACGCAGACCACCGACGCACCGCGGCACCAGTGTGCACGCAACACCCTTTTGGACATAACTTCAGTCTTCACTGTTCAGAGGTATTTACAATTTTAACATCCATGCCCCGAACAATAATCTATGTTTTCATGTTTAGTAAATTATTTTCCCAAAGACCTGTGCCATTGACTAATTAGTAGGATTTCAAAACTTCTTTGAATCAGTCCCCCTTTAGCGTTGCAATCTTAAAAGCAACCGAGGTTGTGTTCAGTAACTAGTCATTTTTTTATTTAAACCGTGTATTACAATTTCCGTAACAACTTTAGCTTTCCAGCAATCGTTGAATGCAAACTGTAGCCAGAAATTTCAGACCGGTGAATCCCAGTACTTGTAAAAATAATCATGTTTACAACCATGTTTCCTGGTGTTCATGAAAAGTCTTAGTTTCCAGATTATCTTCAATAGCAAACATCATCAGATTTGCATGATCTGACAAATGCCAACAAAAAAAACATAACAGAAGGTACTTTCCGGCGTATACCCCGACTTGCCATAGCACTAGCACGTCACATTTTTAGGATTGAAGTTACCTGTGTTAGTTTTACCGTTTGAACTGCTCTATCTTTGTGTTTGGCAGCAAATGCACTCGTCGAAGTTTCATAAACACTTCTGAAGTTTGAACTGCTACTTCTGCAACAACTAGGTTGACAACTAGTCCCTTCACTATCGGGTTGTTACTCGCTTCACTGCTAGTCTGCTTAGAAATGAAATGATAAAAATTGAAGGGTGAATTGGTCTTTTGGACATAATGTCAGTGTTCAGAGGTATGGGTTTAAATGTGTTTTCATTTCTCAATCCGGTTTGAACAATTTTCATTTATTTAGTTTTTCAGTTTTTATTGAAGTGTTTAAAAGCGTGTTCTTCTTTATTGTTGGATTTTTTTTACAATGCATGAATAGGAGCAGCTCTATGCTTCATTGGCTATGTTTCTGATTTGTTTGTTAACAATAGAGATCAGACTAGTGGTTTTATAGTGTTGCATTATTCAATCAGATGGTTTGACTTACAATGGGGCCAAGTCTGTTGGGTGTGCACACAACGTAGCTTACCATAGTAGAAGTAAATAAAAGTAATGGGACTTGGAACCTTATAGTGCCTAGGATGTTGACTTGTTATGGTCACATAGGTGAAAAATTCACCAAAAAAAGTGATTCAAAACCCAAAATGATATATCAGCTGCAAGGCTACAATATAGCAGAAACTAGAAGCACAACTAAATGTCATATATATTAAGTAACAAACACTGAATCGAATTTAACCTAACTTAGTTAGTATAAAGAACGCTCATCTGAGATTCTGAGAAGAGGTGTTAATTTGAAAGCCAGATTTCCATGCTTATAGTTATCATTTCTTTTTTCTGTTTATTGACTATTTGTAGTCATTGCTGAAAGTCTGAAACTAGGCACACATAAATGTCATATAAATAAGTAAAAAGCATTGGATCAATTTTAACTTATTTTAATTTAGTATAAAGGATAAGCATCTGAGAAGAGGCGTTAATTTGAAATCCAGAGGATTTCCATGTTTCTCATTTCCTTATTATGCTTATTGGTTGTTGGTAATCATTGCTGAAACTTGAAAGCAATGCCTTTAAATTTCCTATTTCCACATAACAGTAAAAAACAATAATACATTTTAAAGTTTATATAAAACTATTGATAATCAAGTGCATGCATGATGCATTTGCAACCTGCTTAAATGTCTTCAATCCATCCACCATTGTACTAAAAACTAGTGTTTTGTTCTCTTTAGACAGTGACATCCCAAAAATTTCCATGAGATAAAGAAATTGCATTCCTTCTTCCCAAAATAGTTGGGAAGTCCAACCACTTTGCCATGAGGTCTCTTTCAAGAACTGAATTGATACTTCTTTCAAAGAACTCAACAAATAGCTCCAATATACTTCTGGTCTGTGTAATGTTTTGTTAGTCAATTATTTATGTGCTTGTTAGAAGTGGAAGTCTGGAAGATAGTGTCCTTCGTAAATATATCTTACTGTTAATTTTGGCAGAATGAGCCTCATATGGGCATCTTCAATTATTATGACAGCATTCTGCCAGACTCCAGTTAGTGAGTCCAATGAAAAACTGCCCAATACAGTTCAAAATGTTAGATCTTTAGTCCAATGATTTGGTTTTACACAATGATGTACATAAATCATTAAATGTATAATCTTTTTATTAAAATTTGAGTATTTTATGCATTGTTTATAATATATATGACTGTTTTTCCCCAGCTGCAATACAGTTTCAGTTTTGATAACTTCTATATGCTTGTAATAAGATTTAGAAGTGATCCATATTAAAAGATAAGTCAAACACCCTATCAGGGTTCTAGGACCTAGTATGATTCAATAGATTTTTTTACTTTTACTTTTTAATCAAAATATCAAGTTTTATTTGTATTTGAAAATTGAATTTCACTATTTTATCATTTATTTAAATTCGAATTTTAATATGCCATTGCCAACAAAAATGCAGACATATTTGTCATGGCACCTCCAAAGTCAACGGCAGAAGGATGGAAATATGTGGAGAAATTGGACAGGCCTCATAAGAGGCATTTGAAATGCAAGTTATGTAATAATGAATTTTTTGGATCTTTAACTAGAGTCATGGACCACTTACTTTCTGTCACTAATGGCAAAGGAGGTGGTGTTGAAGGTTGCAAGAATGTGTCTGCAGAGCTCAAGGAGACACTTCAGAAAGATTATGACAATATACAAAAGGCTAAGAAAGTGAATGAAAACAAAAGACAACGTGTTCAAACAGAAATTGCAATGAGTTACAATTCATTATCTGCACTTTCTTCAAGCATGGTTGGTGTTGGGAGTTCATCTCAGTCAAAGATCAATAAATCAAGTGGGACAGCTACATTAAATACTCTTTGGAAGCCCATGCAGAAACAAGAAGTTGATGATGTTGTAGGTGATATGTTTTTTGAATCTGCAATTCCATTTAATGTGGCAAGAAGCCCTTACTTCATCAACGCGTGTAAGATGATGGCAGGTTTTGGTAAAGGATATGTCCCTCCTAGTTCTGAGACTATAAGGACCACTCTTTTGAAGAGGTCAAAAGAAAGAGTTACAAACAATTTGCAGAAGATCAAAGACTCTTGGAAGGAAATAGGGTGCACAATTTTATCAGATGGTTGGTCAGATATGAATCATAGACCTCTTATTAATGTGTTGGTTTCTTGCCCTAAAGGGGTACTTTTTTTTAAAGTAGTTGATGCATTAGGGAATAAGAAGACCTCTAAATCTATTTTCAAGATTTTAGAGGAAGCTATTCTTGAGGTTGGAGAAGAAAATGTGGTCCAGGTTATAACTGATAGTGCTTCAAATTGTGTTGGAGCAGGAAAAATGGTCATGGATAAATACAGAAAAATATATTGGACACCTCGTGCTGCTCATTGACTTGACTTATTGTTACATGACTTGGCAAAGTTTCCATGGATTAACGAGACAGTTCGGAGGGGGAAACAAATTTCTCACTTCATATTTAACCATCAACTCACATTGAGCTTGTACAGGAATAATGCATCTAAAGAGTTGCTCAGGCCTTGTGACACCAGGTTTTCCACATATTATATTACTATCAAAAGGCTAGTTGAAGAAAAAGGGAGTATAAGAGGTGTTTTTTGCAACAATGAGTGGGAAAAGTCTCATCTTTCAAAGGAAGCTAAAGGAAAGGAGTTGGAAAAGGTGATTTTAGGGAATGCTTTTTGGGACAATGCTCAGAAGGTCTTAAAAGTATGTGAACCAATTGTTGATATGCTTCGCATGGTTGATAGTGATACCCCTTCCATGAGTTTTGTTTATGAGGGCATGGATCGTGCTAAAGAAGCCATTGCAAAATCTTTTAATAATGAGGAAAATGAGTACATTGCAATACGGGAGATGATTGATGAAAGATGGAAGATGTTGCATAGTCCTTTACATGCAGCAGCTTGTTATTTGGATCCTAGACTCTTTGGGATAGAAAGAACAAATGATGCAGAAGTCATGAATGGCCTTTATGATGCAATTGAACGGTTGGTCCCTGATCTAGAAGAATGCAGGAGAATTAGAGAGCAGCTCCGAGCATACAGGTTGGAAGACGGAATATTTGCAAGGTCTAGTGCAGTACAAGATAGGCCCAATATTCCTCCAGGGAGATGGTGGCAGTTTTATGGATCGGAGACTCTTGAATTGCAACATTTTGCAGTTCGTATTTTGAGCTAAGGATCAAGTGCCTCTGCTTGTGAAAGGAACTGGAGTAGCTTTAACCATATCCAGTCCAAGAAAAGAAACAAATTATTGTCTACAAGGTTGGAAGACCTTGTTTATGTTCGCAGTAATTTGAAGTTGGCCTTGAGTAGTGTGGCCAAAGATGCATCTAGTTCCTTTGAGCCATGGTTTGATGCTAATCTAGAGCTAGAAGAAGATGATATTAGCATTGATGGTGACTCACTAGATGATCCAAATGTTGGAATTCCATCTATTGATGACTTTGATGATCACCATTCTAGTGCCTTTACTATGCCATATGCACATGATGATTGAGAGCTTTTTGATCATACTAGAGTCTAGTAGGCCATAAGTATAGATTATCTATGTTTTTTGAATTTCCTAGAACAATTTTATGGATTATAACTATTTGGCAATGGTCTTTATGACTTCCTTATTATATTAGCATTGATGATGACTCACTAGATGAGCCAAATGATGGAATTCCATGTGTTGATGACTTTGATGATATTATGACTTTGATGATATTTAAAATTTTGAAATTTGAAGATGTCCTACAATGATGTGTATGTTTAAATTTTGATTATGTGATTTTTTAAAAGATTACTAGTATTTGACATTCATTTAAATTTTGAAGACTGAAAATTATGTCATTTCTTTTTGCAAACTACTATTGTGTATGTTTACATTTAACTAAATGTTAGAATGATTACATTATTCATGTATGTTTACTAATAAGAATTTGTGTTCATGTGTTTATGGATCGATTTTGAATTTTCTATTATTTTATCATATATAGATATATAGATATATATATATATATATATATTGAAAAATATGTATAGTCGAACCTAATGCTAAACCTCATTCGAACCTGATCGGAAAATTTGAATTGGAATCGAACTTAATCGTCAAACTCGAACCATGTGACATAGACTATCCCAATGTTAGTTAGTTGTCCCTTGCATGATGCTCTCCTTCGGAGACAGATGCTTTGGCTATTCCGGCAGTTCCCAGCTGTTCCGGCAATTCCCGGTAGTTTCAGCTGTTCCGGCTGTTCCAGGTAGTTCCGGCTATTCCCGACAATTCTAGCTGTTACCGGCAGTTTCGGCAATTTCGGTTGTTTCAGAAATTCCGGCTACTCCCTACAGTTTCGGCTTCTTCCCTCTGCATCAGCTTTCTCGCCTGTTCTGACAGTTACCGGCAGTTCCGACAGTTCTGGCAATTTCGGATGTTCCCAGCAGTTCCGGCACTTCCAGCAGTTTCGGTTATTCCCAGCAGTTCCAACTTTTCCAGGCAGTTCCCGACAATTCTAGCTTCTGCCCTCTGTGTCAGCTTTCCCGACAGTTCCAGCTGTTCCGGCTGTTCCCGACAGTTCCGGCTTTTCCCAACAGTTCCACAAGTTCCCGATAGTTCCGACATTCCTGCTATTCCCGGCAATTCCGACTGTTCCCGGCAATTCCGACGGTTCCAGCTTTTCCCGGCAATTCCGGCTTTTGCCCTCTCGATTAGGGCAGCGTTATCCCTTAGGATCTCTCCTCCTACTAAAACCCAAAGACAAGTAGAGAGGAAGAGATCCCAAGTGTGTTGAAATGACTTGAAGGCCACCTCTATTTATACTAAAACGTTGAGCACAAGTGGGGTTTATTTGGTTGCTAGCCAACCTTGACGAATTGTAACATAACACAAATAAATTCATATCTCCATGAATACTTATCGGAATCGGATGATCTTTAGATCAATCCTACACCTCTCAATGAGAGGGATCCAAGAAAAATATCAGTTTCCATTAATAAGATGACCGACATGGAGTTTGGCCCTAGTTGCCAATTTTAACACTCCCTCTCAACTAGAGAGAACTCCATCCGCTGATCCATATGTCCGACTGTACTATCTCTGCCATCAGTGCCCTGCACTGTTCTGCTCTGCTGAACCATGAAGAAGAAGAATTGATCGAGAATGTCTCATACCATTCTCTACTAACCCAAAGTCAGTTTCATCTTAAGAGAGTGTGTCACATCACTCTTACTAGCCCAAAGTCAGTTTTATTGATCCCAGATCAATATCACAAGAGAGTGTCTCAAACCACTCATACTGATCCCAGATCAGTTTCATTGATCCCAGATCAATGGAGGTCATCCTAGCATAGGGAGTACGGTAGATACATCGATGCATCCATCGATAGTACTACTATGGTCCCTAACCCCATTTCCCTGCTCATTGATCAGATGAGAGGTACTTCCCATGAGTCCCAGACTGCATGGGTAGGATGCCTCGACAGGAGAACTAATCATCCTGTCCACAGGAGAACAAATCATCCTGCCCCACAGTCGCCACGGGAGAACTAATCATCCCGGCCCACAAGAGAACTAATCATCCTGTTTCACAGTTGCCACGGGAGAACTAATCATCCCGGTCCACAGGAGAACTAATCATCCTGTTCCACAATTGCCACAAGAGAACTAATCATCCCAGCCCACAGGAGAACTAATCATCCTGTTTCATAGTTTCCACGGGAGAACTAATCATTCCGACCCACAGGAGAACTAATCATCCTGTTCCACAATCGCCACGGGGTATCACAGGGGAAGGTTGAACCTGTCATCTTGTACATAGCGCACCACCAAGGGAGGGTGAGTCGCCTTGTGGTCGTATGTTGCTCCAATAAGTACCCCAAGCCCCCCAGAACTCCCAGAGCTCAATGCATGCAACATGCAGGACCCTTATAAGAAGGTCCCTCAACGACTCCAAGTCGTTCGGTAAAGTCACAGATTTGACCTTTCCCCGGGCTTTGACAAAATGTCTGCGACCTGTACATCAGTCTCAATGCAATGGAGCCTCCTCGCTCATCGACTTACCATATCCCAAATAAGGCAGTATCTGATGTCTATCTGTTGGAGCAATCATCGAATACAGGATTCCTCAATAATCGAATCCCCCCTCTGGTTGTCATAGAGAATCACAGTGGTATTCATCATGTGTACAAACAGCTCACTTAAGAGCTTCCGCAACCATGCAGCTTCATACGAGATCATACTCGTAGCTATGTATTCGGTCTCGACGGTGCTTATAGCAACCGACTTCTGCTTCCTGCTCATCCATGATATCAAAGCAGAACCCAAAGAGAACCAACACTGAGAAGTGCTCTAGTGATCCTCCACACTGCCTGCCCAATTAGCATTCGAATAATCATGCAACTTCATATTTCCGGCAGCGTATCTCAATCCATGAGAGATTGTGCCCTAAAGATATCTCAGAAGATTCTTAGCACCAATCCATTGAGGCTCAACCAAATATGAGCTCACCGTGCTAACTGCAAAACATATGTCCAAACAGAAGTTCACCAAGAACATTAATGCAAATGAGTTTATGAAACTCAAAGGCATTTCTCAAATCTGGTTCAGCATCATCACCATATAACTTCTAAAAGTTAAGATCCTCGAGGTAGTCGCAGGCTTGCAGTTTATCATTCCACATCCGGAATCCAACTCCCTCTTACTTCTGCAAATGAGAGGGTCTGCCCCTATCAAAAATAGGTCGTCCTCATAAGGTGCCGGTATGAGAGGTCTATCATCCACAACCTTCGGATAATGGTTTGGATCGGTTTCACTCCTAGTGAATCTCAGCTTCAACAGACAGCTATCAATCCTCTCATACTACGCCCGGGGTGTTTTGCTTCAAGCCATAGAGGGCTTTCTTCCACCTGTATACATGAGATTCCCGATCATGAATCTCAAACTCCTCGGGTTGTTCCAAACCTGTGGACCTGTTGCATGAAGGGAATGGTCCCCTTATAAGATTTTCCTTCGGTACATCTCAAACATGTACCTTCATGCTCTTCTTGAATTCAGGAATCCCTATCACCATCTGACTCACATCGGGTAGGGCCCCATAGGTAGACCTCCGGTGTTATAGATGCGATATGTCAATTGACAAGATCCCCAATGGACCATCCTGCAACTTGATACAAATTGCCAGCCCTGAACCCATGAGAAAAAGCGTCTTTGAAAATTCTATTTTTTAGCACGTACCTTTCCATCGATGAATGCCACCCTGAAACCTTTGACTTCCATTTCCAAGATGGACACCAGGTTCTTCTTGCAATCAGGTACATAAAAGAGATTTTGTAAATGAATCGAGTTACCCTCATTCAATTGAGGGGTAACATTCCCTACACCTTTTCCGGGATAGGTGGCATCAGCACCAAGTATAATCCCATGATTGTTTCCATCTCTACCAAATTAGAGAGTGCACCCTTCTATCCGATGAAGTGCCTTGAAGCACTACAATCAATAAGCCAAATTCCCAAAGAATCTGAAGGAGAGGGCCAATACAAAATAACGCTTCTTTATCTTATCAAAAACAATATTTGATTCTTCATACCTGGGGTTCCTTGCTTTCTTTGAAGAGTCGGCCATTTCCTTGATGACCCGCATTACTTGTCATTCCTTTGATCATTGAAGATGTCCCTGGAATGATTGTTATCTTCATCAAGATATGTGTCTCTGCCATTCGGACACTCCTTCGCATAATGGCCAAACTTATTGCAACCAAGGCATCTGCCTTTCCTTCCACCCTTAGATCCAGACTTCCCAATGAAGTGATCTTTAGGTAGGCCATCAGAAACTTCCGTTGCGCCATTCTGATAATATTCTCTAATTCGACTTTACCCCTGGTGAATTTGAAGAGGGATGAGGAATCCATTGATCCTTTTTTTTTCTTTCCCAATTGTCTTCGGTGATTGCTCTTTCACTCTTGCTTGGGCATTGTCTTCACCTCAGCTCTAATACCATGTTAATTTTAGGTATGTTCTATGCTTAGAGCAATATATTTCAATTTTCACAGTTAGCTTAATATCTTTTCCAGATTAGCAATCACATTTAGCATTAAAGTAAATTGCAAATAGAACATAAACATAAATCGCAGAAGACAAGCCAAGACAAGAGGACACAAGATGTGGCGCTAGCCAGGGACAAACCCTGATGTGGGGAAACCCTTGATCAATTCTTCTTATATGTTCTTCAATAGTTTAGCAGAGAGAGAGGATAGTACGTTTACAACAGAAGTCAACACTTTGACTTATCTAGATAAGAGCATAGATCATCTCTAAGAAGATGATACATGAGATCAGTTGAAGACATGTTGCTTTAACTGATTGTCCAAGGTGACTACTTCACCTATCGTTGTGTTGCATTTCGTCATCATGCTGCACCTCACCGCACTGCACCCATCATCACTATGTTGCATCTCATCACGCTTCATTAATCATGATTGTACCCATCATTGTGTTGCATTATGTGCCATTGTTGCACCATGTTGCCATACTGACCTATGCGCTGGCTGCATCTTGCTTGCTTGTTGTCCCTTGCTTGCTTGTTGTCCCTTGCTTGCTTGTTGTTCCTAGCATGCTTGTTGTCCTTAGCATGCTTGTTGTCCTTAGCATGCTTGTTGTTGCATGCTATCTATAACATTGCATGCTTGGTGTATTTGCTGCGAAGTACCATACAACTGTCCCAATGTTAGTTAGTTGTCCCTTGCATGATGCTCTCCTTCGGAGACAAATGCTCTGGCTATTCCGGCAATTCCCAGCGGTTCCAGTTGTTCCCAGCAGTTCCAGCTGTTCCCAAAAGTTCCGGCAATTCTGGCTGTTCCCGACAGTTCCGGCAGTTCCGACAGTTCCAGCAATTCTGGTTGTTCCCAGAGATTCCGACAGTTTCGGCAATTCCGGCTATTCCCGACAGTTCTGGCTTCTGCCCTCTGTGTCATCTTTCTCGCTTGTTCCGGCAGTTCCTGGCAATTCCGGCTGTTCCAACAATTCCGGCAGTTCCGGTGATTTTGGCTATTCCCGGCAGTTCCCGACAATTCCTGACAGTTCTGCCTTTTGCCCTCTGCATCAGCTTTCCCGGCTATTCCAGTTGTTCCGGCTATTCCCGACAGTTCCGACTTTTCCCGACAATTCCGGCATTCCTGCTATTCCCAGCAATTCCGGTAATTCCGGCTATTCCCAGCGATTCCGACAATTCCGGCTTTTCCTGGCAATTCCAACAGTTCCCGGCAGTTCTGACAGTTCCAACAATTTCGGCTTTTGCCCTCTGGATTAGGGCAGCGTTATCCCTTAGGATCTCTCCTCCTACTAAAACCCAAGGACAAGTAGAGAGGAAGAGATCCCAAGTGTGTTGAAATGACTTGAAGGCCACCTCTATTTATACTAAAACGTTGAGCACAAGTAGGGTTTATTTGGTTGCTGGCCGACCTTGACGAATTGTCCCATAACACAAATAAATTCATATCTCCATGAATACTTATCGGAATCCGATGATCTTTAAATCAATCCTACACCTCTCGATGAGAGGGATCCAAGAAAAATATCAGCTTTCATTAATAAGATGACCCACATGGAGTTTGGCCTTAGTTGCCAATTTTAACACGCACTTTGACAATTTCAGCACATTTCATTTATTAATAGAAGCCAAGTTTTACTATATCTTTGTGTTTTTGTTATAAGTTTGTATTTCATTTCATTCTCTTCATAAATTTGGATCAAATATATATATAGTTGTCAAATATAATGCTGAATTTTATCCATTGTATTTTGCATATTAAATTTTTTCCAAATTTCAATACTGTCGAACTCGAACATGAACACGAACCAAGTGACTATGTCTAGGATCAAGGAGTTGACTTGTGCATATCTCTATCCTTCTAACGTTGATAGATGTGATATACATGTCTTGAATTTGTATGGAGATTTGATCCTCTCTACAAGATGTCTTGGACAGCTCAAAATGTGGTGTCAATTGATTTTGGCCCATTATGATGACTTGGAAGATGATGGAGTTTGGCAAGGTGCTTGTATTCCAAGGATATATTCCTTCATATTCATGGGTGGTCATTATTTTTTAGAAGATTGAGATGTTGTGATAAAATGGATGACAAGTTCTTCACTAATAATAGTGGTTAATTCCAAGACTCCAAGCAGTACAGATTTGCTAGTAACAGGTTTGGCAGAGTTCCGAAGTTGACTAGTGTCAATGTAAACATTTTTCTTGTAAGGAGGGAATGTTAGTTTTTGGGGTTTCTCCAAAAGTATTATCACTGTGTTTGGGGTGCTTTGTGAGCTTTGGGGTACATGGTGTATGTTCAACCCCTAGATGGTTTGAGATAGATTGGCACATGGGAGATGATGATCAATTTACATAACCGAGATAGCTTGCTAAATGATTCTTTAAAGCATCCATGATGGATTTGCACATCAAAGATAGCTTGCTCAATGATTCCCTGACCTCAAATAGGTGTTGGATTGGTATTCCTCCCTTAGGCATTGGAGTTCTCTTGATAGTATAGTGGACACCCTTCATCGTGGCCAAGATAGCATGGGGTTGCTTGGATTCCTATTTGGAATCTTGGAGTTACCTCAAGTATGCTTGGGCTATGACAATGTTCTTGCAGAGTGTAACTAACCCAATGGAGTACATTACTTAGGAGGATCGATGGCGTCCACAAAGGCTTGTAACAATGTGAGATGGACTTACCTTGTGTAGCTACCTCATCTATGATCACTTACTGTGTATGAAATCAGCTTGGAGCGTGACAAAAGTACTTTGGGCGGAGCATTTCACTCGTGTTGGCCAAGTGTTCATTCTAAGTTGCTTGTAGGGGTTTAGGCCCACATTGTGTTGTTGGCCTCCCTTACCTCTCATATAAATAGAGGATGTAGAGAGTCCTCACAACATCATCATTATATCTCTTTTCTTTGAACTTAGCCTCTTGGAGGAAGTCGCTATGGTTTCCTCATGAACCCTAGGTAGAGTTATGAATTCTAAAGGAGATGTCTTCATTTGGAGTTTGCCCTTGTGACTAGGGTTTGCTCTTGTGGAGGAGACATCACTAATGAGAAGCCCTAAGCCGCAGTAGGAGAAGCCCTTATATGCAGCTCTAAGAGACCTAGTTGCAGTCACCTAAGCCGCTGTCATAATGCCACATTGCTGTAGGTGACAGTGTGGCCTATTTGAGGACTGTTTGGGCATGTTAGTGTTGTTCTTGAGGGGCAGAAGAATCCGCAAAAAGGAGGAGCTAGGGTCTACTGTTTAAGGGCTGTTTGGATCCCTAAGCTACAACCAAGAAGTGCCCTAACCAGTCATCATGTTGACAGCATCAAATCTCTTATTGACTGTGTCCTAGAAGTGTGGTGACAGTGCAGTGTTGAGGCTGTTCATGAGGACAGTTTATAAGGTTGGCAAACCTCAGTCATTACATTGAAGAAATCTGTCCTAGTCCAAGATCAGATCAGTATATTCAGATTGGGTCAAGCTTGTTGGACTCAATACAGCTGCGTTGATATTATTGATTGTTGATTGAAGATCATAGGCTTAACTTGCTGTTGGGCTAGGCCGTAGGCCATAGCCAGCAGCAAAGTTTGTTCTAAGGATTGCACAAGTGGTGGAGCCTCACCTCGAAGACCTGCATTGTTGACTGTATGAAGGAAGAGGACTGAATGTTGATGTCCTATCTCATGAAGCAGTGACAGCTAGTGCAGCAAGAAGACATCAGAATTCTGGGAGATGTTTTGGGTCAAGATTTGACTATGTTTGGCTCAGTTTGATGAGCATCCTGTTGATGCCACTTGGATAAAAGATTCAGTCCTGTTTAACCCTCTCTGGTCAAGGATTTTCTACTGCTGTCACAAAATCTCAGATTTGTATATTTGTACTATCTCTCTCTCTCTGCTGAACTATTGAAGAATATAAGAAGACTTGATCAAGGGTTTCCCCACATTGGGGTTTGTCCCTGGCTGGTGCCACATCTTGTGTCCTCTTGTCTTGGCTTGTCTTCTGCTGTTTATGTTTATGTTCATCTGCATTTTACTATCATGCTGCTGTGATTGCTAATCTGGATATTGATGTTGGGATAATAAGAAAATTGAAGTAAATTTGCTCTAAGCATAGAACATACCTAAAATTAACAAACGACCACCGGAGAAAAACCCCAGCAACAGCACGCAGCAACACAGAAGAAATCAATGGCGGCAAAAGGCAAAGGCAACACCAGTCTGACCTAAGAAACCCTTGGCAAAGACGAAGAAGCAAAACCACAAAGGAACCCAGACCTCCACCAAAAACCTTCCAGTCGGCCCATACAGACAGACGAGAACCGTGCCAGCCAAAAGGCAGCAGAGACAAAGGCGCATTGAAAGCGATCCCATGAGAAAAGCCCCCGGGAACAAGAGCCCAAAACAAGCTAAGCGGTGGCATAACACCACCAAAAACCCCGAAAGAGTCACGCAGACAAATCGAAAGGAGCCACACCCTGACGCAAAGGCGAAGGAAACAAGCTCAACACCTCAATCATGGCTAATGGGAACGACAGCACAAAAAAGGGGGCAACAGCAGCTAGGGTCCCAGCTGCCAAGCCCTCTCCCCTTCAATGCCCCCCAACAATTGTTAAGTGATTTGACATCATCATTAAAGAATTTAAAGACTGTTTCGCTGCTGCTATACCTGTTGTTTTAATGATGTTATAACTGCTGTAAAACTGAATTTTCAGATCTGGTTTATGTGGGATAAGTTTACCTAGAGAGCTGAAAATTATTCAGTTTGTTTGGTATCTTTCTCCTTGGATAGCCTAGAAGTTTGGGCTGTTAGAAAGTAAAATATTGTACTCTTCCATAACATTCATATGGCTGAAATTTACAGGGTTAAGATCCAGGAAACCTCTAGTCAAAGAGATGAAATTTTCTGTTTTGCATTAAAAGCTATTCATGGAAAATTTCAACATAGTGTACACTACAAATCAGCACAATGTTTAAAACATAGGTCCTGTCATGAAATTTTAAGTGGTTTGGGCCTCATAATGTGGATAGAATGAGAAAAAAGGAAAAACTTGGAGGGCTTGTTCATTTGTTGAGGAATTGCTTAGCAAAGAATCAAGTAACTTGGGTGAGTGAGCATAGGGGTGTCCATATAATTGGCTTCCATCAAAAATGACGCCTAATCAAATGCAATAACCTACAAGTGATCCAAATTAGTTGATACAACTATGAACCCTCAAATGCATGAGAAATTGGATAAAATTAATGAGTAGGAATGATATTATGAATTAATAGCAAAGCACGTAAGTTTATATACTTTTCAATTATATTTCTCTATACCATGATACATAAAAAGACGGATGCGGTATTACAATGATCAGCAAGAAATCCATGGAACAAAAGGAAGTTGAGCAGACAGCCAAAAAGCGTAATTTTGGCAACACTAGGGTCTTGAAGCAAAACCAAAGTTTGTTTGGACAAAAAGGGTGAAAAATGGTGCCTGAAAATGGCATATTTCTAGAAAATGCATAGGATCATGTGGTAAGAGATTTAAAGACAAAGGAGGTAATGCAATATCTGCTAGACCATATACGGTTGTCCCATATATCATCGATTATCTAGGAGAAATGAAGGTGTGTTCCACAAAGCCAATAGGGGCCAACTTGAAGTGATACCAGACGTCTAGGGGATGTGCACATGCTAAACAATATAATACTACTAGACCAGCAAGCTAAGAAAACAAATTAGATATCTGACGCCTAAAGGAAGCAGACATGGGTCATAGTGTCTCACTGTCCAGCAGCTAGCCCATGAGAAAAGGGTGCCTAAAGGAGGCAGACATCATGGAGTACCTATAGGAAGAAAACATCGCGTATAGATGACCTAACCTAGAGAAAAAGGGAGGACCTATAGGAGGCAAACGTCAACTGCAGGTCGGTTGACCTGGATGTAAAGGGTGCCTATAGGAGGAGGACTATCAAGCATGGTGTGACTAGCCTGGATAAGGGCAGTGCTAAACAAGTGGGTCACGACATAGAGAACATGTATATTGATAATAAGGGGCCTTTAGAGGGGTCATCATAGGGAAATCATAGGGCAACATAAAGAATTGAGCACGCAAGTGCATATTTTGTTCACAACAAAACCCAACCAAATCTGTTTTATCTTCCAACTGGTTCGTACAACTTGTACATATTGCACATAAGTTAGATCCTAAATAGCAGAAAACTTGGAAATGGGTACAAGTTTCGAAAATGGTAATTTTGTGGGTAGCTTTAGAATCGAATTAGAGGTTAATTTGTCATCATTTTCAATGGATTGGGAGATTTTAAACTTCCTATGGGTCCCACACCCCTCATAGACACCTGAAGAGCTTAAAATATGCATTAAAACAACCCAGAAAAGACCTGAGCCATATCATGCGGCCTTTCCAAATCACAAAGATCATACAGTACGGCTGAAGGCATTTCCATGTTTCAGCGAATTTCCAGTACTGGTACATGGAAGGGTTAGGCATTTCCTGCAACTTAGGTTATAACCTAGTCTACAATTTTGACCTGTCCATAACTTGCAGAACAAGACTTGGTGCTGAAATAAGTTTGAACAAAAGAACAAAAAAAACTATAGGCAGAAAGAAATCTACCAAAGCTTGGTAGTGAAATTGGAAGTCGGGGCCACAATCGCTTCTGATAGAGATATATATAATTACTTGTTTATATTCGCCAAGAAACATGATCATCATAAACACCGGCACCTATGTTATGAAATTTCTTTGAGTGCTCTGGAAAATGTGCAAAACGTGCTCTAGAAAAAATTAAACGAGTCTTGCAGCTTGAAATGTATTTGTCTATTTCTTGGTCTCCAAATTTCATTTCATCATTAGTTTGGGTTGCAACATATGCATCCTGTCAAAACTACCGAAAAATTCATTTCAAGAAGAAAATAATGTTGTTGAAAGTGTTCAAAATTCACCCGGTGTGTAATCTCGAAAACTTTCACCAATGGAAATAGGCTTTCCATACTGAGAAAGTGGGTTTCCGGTTGCATTTGGCAAACATAAACCACAAGGTCAATCCATAGGGAGTTCTTACATTCAAAAAATACATTTACTAGCACAGACCCATTTAAACCCAGGTGTGATATGCACCTCCAGGTTGAGATATGCAATCCTTGAGCTTTACAACCTTGAGGTGCATGAGACCCTAGTTTAAATGGGTCTCTGCTAGTGTCTAGATTCAATATGCCCAATGAATTTTCTAAGTACAATGCACTGTTACACACACACAATTGATGGACCACCAGTATTCCCACCCAGGCTGTAGAATGCACCTCAATTCTGTCGGTGCAATAAAATAAAAGTGCGGATCATGAAAGATTCAGGTATCTGGAATTCAAATCACTCAACAAGAGCTCAGCAGCATATTACAATCTGTTATACTGAACCAAAGAGGATAGGGGCGAAATTGCCCATACGCAGCCGAGTCTATTCTTATAGAGTATGTTAGAAATCAGATAAACAAATCAACCAGACTACTGTTCCCTACAAATCAAATGGAATCCGTTGCCTCCTCCAAATACAAATTCATGTTATCACCAAATTGTGCAACTATTTTATCTTGCTCTTTAAATTTTGTTTAAAATAAGTTAGGTATTATCAGTTAGCAATAATTGAAGGACCACTTATCATTAGTTCGACCCACATGTGCATAAGAAAAAGAAATTTAATCAAAATCTCTATCTGCCACGGAGGTTAGCCCGAACTCTAGTCAGGGGTTCCAATCCATTATTCAGATGTGTTCTAGGCATTCCATAAGTTTCATTGCACCATGGAAACACGTGCCCAAAGAGAAAATTAGGAAGAAGGATGCAAACAGCGAAGAAAATATAAAATTTATCGAAGGAGACCTGTACCTGTTTCCGAAGTTCGTCCCAAGTCCCTGGCAAATCCATTCTATCATTAAATTGCCCAAATTTTCTCTCGCTGTCAGGCTAATCGTGGATCAACCCTTTTCAATTTTCTATTCTAATTTGCGGATCCGATAAACAGCGCCAGGAGCCTCGGTTCCCATCCATGGTGGCAATTAAGCCTATGTAACCAAGAAAAGAAATTGCCGAGTTGACATTCCACGTCGGATACTTCCTTCATACTCGAGGTGGGCTCACCAATTTAAAAGCCGTCAGAAATGAAAATACAAAATTGACCTAGAGTTTACCATCAAAATAAAACTGTCCCGAACCTTGATGTCTTGACTACCCATTTAATACAAATGAAGATTCAAAACACCACAATGGATCAGTTTTGACCATCAAAATAAAACTGTATAATGTATAATTAACCCTCTTAGTTACTACCCGAACCTTCATTTCTAGACTACCCGCTTAACCACGCGTCTCTAGGGTTGGTTAATGGTCTTTGGAAAGAGACATACGATATGGTTTGAGATCAATAACTCGATTTAAAAAAGGAAAAATATCCATCAAAGGCTTCGGTGGGAAGGGGGCGAAGGAGATAGCAAGAAAGAAAGAATTTATTTTAAAGTTCACGAGGCTAAAGATAGCTTATGGGACAGATTGCTTCTTCATCTGCTTGATGTATTCGGCCCTTTTTCTGTGAAACTTCACAATAAATGCTCCCAGCTTCTTGACAAACCCTTCGCTAAATAGATTATCCCAAGAGCTTGCTGCCAACATATTTGCATAACTTTCCCTGTTGTCTTTAGGTTAAAAGCAAAACCATTAGGGGAGGGACGCCATTACCTTTGTGTGTTTTTTTTCTACAGTGGTAATTGTTGTGGACCCCACACAATTAACTATACGATAAGTGTTCGTTGTACGCTGCCACTTGTCGCGGTTGGTGGGAGTTATAAAACTTTGTATTAACGGAGGGTTTAAGGTTTTTCCCGGACAGTTTTCTTCGATGTGTTTCCCACCCTGTGTTGTCTTGTCCAAGCCCGATGTGTGGGCATTTCGCTCCACTGACGATGGCTTTGTTCGGCTCCATTTCCTGTTCGCCTACTCTGCCATTGCAAAGATGAGGTTTTGGCAATGTTGTTTGCAGAGGTGGGTTTTGGGTTTATGGTTTCACCTTTGTCTATTCACCTGGTCTACCATTGTAGCACTACTCAGTTAGCATTGTTGTTTGCAAAGGTTGGTTTTGGGTTTATGGTTTCACCTTTGTCTGTTCACCTAGTCCACCATTGTAGCGCTGCTCAGTCGACATTGTTGTTTGCAGAGGTTGGTTTTGGGTTTATGGTTGTGCCTATGTCTGTTTGGTCTGCTTCATAGGGGGTTAAACAATGGCTTTGTGTTTGTTCATTCTGCTTCATGGGGGGTTAACCAGCAGCTCTATGGTTGTTTGTTCGGTGCTTGTCCTTATTTGCGAAGGAGCTAGTGGGAGATTCAAGCAAGTTCAGTGGTCGACATGCAGGTCGGTGGTCGACTGGTGAATTTCTAGGGTTTTTTTTGCAAATTTAGCTATAATTTTTGTGTTTATTGTTCACAACTAATTTTTCTATGTTTTCGTTGCAGGTGATTTGTATCGCTGATGTTGAAGAGATCTGGGGACGTTTGGGGTGACATTTGGACGTGGTGGTGGCTTCTATGGTTCTCCAGTAGGATTCTAAATCCTACCAGCCACTCTGTGTTTTTTAACACTTGAATTTGTTGTTGGGAATTTAGCTCTGGTTGCAGTTTTGTGTTTTTCAACACTTGAATTTGTTGTTTGTCTTGAATTAGTTGTTTGTTGTTTGTCGACTTGGGTTTTGTTGCAGGGTTTAGGGTTTGGAGGGTTACTAGGTTTGGGTCTTGTTGTGCATTCATATATGAGTTTGTCCTCTATTGTCGTTGAATCAAAATTGGGCCTTGTCTCTGTTTGGACAATGCATTCTAAATGGGTTTTGATTTGGGATTTAAGGGGTTATTGCAATTTCTTGGGCTTTTGAAGTTAATTTCTAAGTTGAGTCTAGTTCAATTGCTTGGGCTTTGTAGTTCATTTCTTAATTGAGGCCAGAATTTGTCTGCAACTTTGCTTTTGCAATAGGATTTGAGATTGATATAATTTTTGTTACTAAAAATTTCTCTGTTTGAACAATGCATTTTGAATGGGTTTTGATTTGGGATTTAAGGGGTATTACAGTTTCTTGGGCTTTTGAAGTTAATTTCTGAGTTGAGGCTAGTTCAGTTGCTTGGGCTTTGTTGTTCATTTCTTAATTGAGGCCAGAATTTGTCTGCAACTTTGCTTTTGCAATAGGATTTGAGATTGATATAATTTTTGTTACTAAAAATGTCTCTGTTTGGACAATGCATTTTCAATGGGTTTTGATTTGGTATTTAAGGGGTTATTGCAATTTCTTGGGCTTTTGAAGTTAATTTTTGAGCAGAGGCTAATTCAGTTGCTTGGGCTTTGTAGTTCATTTCTTAATTGAGGCCAGAATCTGTCTGCAACTTTGCTTTTGCAATAGGATTTGAGATTGATATAATTTTTGTTACTAAAAATGTCTTTGTTTGGACAATGCATTTTGAATGGGTTTTGATTTGGGATTTAAGGGGTTATTGCAGTTTGTTGGGTATCGTTTCAACGTATTGTAGTTTGTTGGGTATCGTTTTTAGGGTGGAAGGTCAAAACAGTGGCACGTGGCACTTCATACAAGTTCACTATACTGAACCAATCTATAATCGGATCATCGTAGGAAATTGGGCATAACTCTTTTTTGAAGAATCCAATCTCGATCAGACCTGTGGGGTTGGAAAAGGGACTCATAGGGCGACCACAGTTCTCAATTTCAGAACTTGGAGATCCGAAATTACAGAGTTACATTCATTTCAAGATCAAGCTCCTAAAAGCAAGAAAAAGATATATGAGGAAGTTTGATGGCAAGGATCTAGTAACTTGGATACTACATATGGAGCAATATTTTGATCTACATGATGTGAAACTATTACAAAAGGTACGTATTGCATCTTTATATTTAGAACTGAATCAGTTTGTATGGGATAGAGGGCTTTGTTCTCGTAAACCACTTGTCACCTAGTCAATTTTCACGGAGGAAATGATAGCACATTATGACGATACAAAGAGTAATACCTTCTTTAGCGAGTTGATAAATCTCAAACAAAAGGGTTCAATGGCAGAGCACATTGTGGAATTCCAAAAATTGAATATAAGGGTAAATGATATTCGAGAAAAGCAGAGGATTGATGTCTTCATAGGGACTTTAAAGGATAACATTCAGCATGAGGTTCGTCTTTGGGAACCTGATTCATTGGAGAAGGCATACAGGTTGGCAAGAACAATTGAAAGCAAAATTATGGCAACAAGGAATCCTACCACTCACAACTATAAAGATGGAATTTTTTTGATCCTAGCCTTCCACAACCTACAAGGTTGACACCACAATAATTGGAAGAAAAAAAAAGAAAAATGGCTTTGTTACAATTGTGATAGCAAATACACTAAAGGTCATAAGTGTGCTGAGAAGAAATTATTTTACATAGATTGTGAAGAGGAGGAAGAAAAGGATCAAGAAATGTCAAAAAAAGATGATACACACCAGGAACCAACCCTAGAGAAAGAAGAAATGAATTTGACCATATCTTGTCATGCCTTGGCAAGAATTACCACTCCTCAAACTCTCAAGATAGATGGACAAATGAAGATAGTGAACAAATGTTTGGAAGGATATCTTTGTTGCTTTGTATCTGATAAACAAACACAATGGGTCAAGTGGTTACCTCTGGTTGAATGGTGGTATAACGCTTCAACAAAAATGACCCCATTTATGGAACTTTATGGATATCATACACCATCCATCACATCATCTTTAAAGCAATGGAAGATCACATCAATCATCAACAACAAGTTCTCCAACTCTTAAAGGATAACCTCACTTTGGTGCAAAATCAAATGAAACAACAAGTAGATCAACATCGCAGCGAAAGAAGTTTTGATATAGGTGACTGGGTATTTTTACAGCTATAACCATAAAAACAAATGTCCCTCAAGCAAGCTAAGAAGGATAATAAATTATCACCAAAGCACTATGGTCCTTACAAGGTGTTGCAAAAGATTGGTACTATGACATACAAATTGGAGCTTCTTGCATCTTCCTGAATGCACCCAGTTTTCCATGTTTCATGCTTAAAGAAGGTTATAGGTGACAAGCTCCCAGTTCAAACAATATTGTCGAAACTTCACAAGGAAGGAAAAATCATAGTGGAACGTGAAGCAGTCATGGAAACAAGAACCTGAAAGCTACAAAATTGATCGATTTCAGAGTATCTCACCAAGTGGAAGAACTTACCCGTTGAAGATTTCACATGGGAGGATGATAATTTTATACAGAAGCATCCAAAACTACTCAAGCATTGAGGACAACACTTTTTGAAGGAGAGGGGCATGTTAGGTCTCTATACTACTAGTGTAGCCCCTTATTGTATTGTTGTGCCCATGTAGTCCCCATATTGGTATTATTGTGCCCCATAGAAGCCCACTATTGTTACTATTGTGCCCTTACAATATTATTGTTATGTCGGTTCTGATTATATTGGGACCCCTTAGACTCCTATATATAGAAAGGAGGTATTGTCATTTGTATCATCCAAGAATTGTTCATTTGTGTAATGTAAAGGAAGTTGCCCCCTCGAAGAGGCTTATTTGAAGTCGTTGATCTATCTCTTCTTCTATTTTGTGAGTTGGTTTCATAACCTTGGGCTTACATATACCTCTTCCCGGTCTATCCTGACATATGGGCCTGTGTCATATAGTTGGGTTAGACATTGAATATGAATCCATGAGTCAATGAACCAATGTGGTTTTGATAGGAAAAATCATTTATGTTGTTCGTTAATAAATGAATGTATGTCTCAGTGTGTTTCTTAAGGGAGAATGTGAAAGCATATTATTGACGATGTACACTTGTTTTTATTCTATGATGTAATAGCAAGAGTAAGTATGAAAATCGCTAGTGAGGCATGAGTTGTTGAGTTAGGTTGGCCTAAGATAATGAGTGAGTGAGTTGATTAGTGTTCCTTGTTTACAAATAGTATTCGTAAGTGTCAATGGTTCCTTATGTATTGTCTAATCTAATAAAAAGAAGAATAATACAATTATAAGCATGGAGCAAATAAGCATGCCAAGATATTAGTGTTGTTTATCACAAAATATGAGAATTGTTGTTTTAGTACAATGAATATTATAGTGCTTTTTATTCTTTTATTAGTTAATCAGAGAGATGAACATGCGATAGTCATGGTAAATCCCTGAGAAATTATCAATTGTATATAAAATGTTCACATCCCACATGCAATTCTAATTTTCTATTGCTAGATTATGAGTTTCTTTGTCTCTGCAATCTTTAATTTCTACGACTGCGTACAAGAGATATCTGAACCTCATAGTGTATATTCTCTCTAGTTCCTCCAAGTTTTTTCTTTTTTTTTGTAATGGGGAAGACATTCAACATCTATTAAAATTGATAATGGGTTTTGGCAATAAGACTCAAATTTATGACATCAATATGAATTTTCAAATTTTATAGTTTGTTGTCTTTGAAGTAAGGTTCGTTTTGATGGCACTCAAAGTGGATGACAATGCATTCTGAATGGGTTTTGATTTGGGATTTAAGGGGTTATTGCAGTTTGATTCAGAGCTAATTTGTGCATTGGTTTTCCAGTCTAGAATGTGTCAAGACTGACACTTTCTTGGGCTTGATTTGGGATGGGAAATGTTCATTTAATTATTCTCTTGGTTTGTTGATGCATTATTTAGCACAATTTAGTAGAATTTAGTTTGGTTTTCACCCTTAGTTTGACATTAGAAGTAATGAGAATATTGTCCAAGTCAACTATTGATACCTTCTTTAACAATATGCTGGCTTGATTGCCTATCTTAAATTTTCAAGTGCAAATTACCGTAAGAAAAAACATATTTTTACAAGTACAAATCCGAGATATGATGTTTTAGATTGACATGTATTTTTTTTTCCTCAAAATGAGCTATTTCTAATTGTTGCTAATATCTTTGTAACACCTTTTTAAATATTAATGTGAAAACTATTTTGCTTTCTAATTTGTAATCGGTCTTGGCACTGCTTTAAAACTTGTGACTGTCATTTTTGTGTTGTTAGCTGAGTTATGTAGTATTTGTGAATGCAGTGGTAATAATCCATTTCCTCTATATTGTGTCAATTTGTTTTATTCATTTCTTCTTGTCTAGAGCATGATTTTTGTTGTTATAGTTTGTTGTCTTTGAAGTAAGGTTCATTTTGATGGCACTCAGAGTGGATGATAATGCATTCAAACCTAATTTGTGCATTGGTTTTTGAGACTAGAATGTGTCAAGATTGACACTTTCTTGGGTTTGATTTGGGATGGGAAATGTTTATTTAATTATTCTCTTGGCTCGTTGATGCATTATTTGGCTCAGTTTAGTAGAATTTAGTTTGGTTTTCATCCTTAGTATGACATTAGAAGCAATGAGAATATTGCCCAAGTCAACTATTGATATCTTCTTCAATAATATGATGGCTTGATTGCCTATCTTAAGTTTTCAAGATAAAATTACCGCAAGAAAAAACAAATTTTTGCAAGTACAGATCCCATATGTGATGTTTTGGATTGACATGTATTTTTTCCCTCAAAATGAGCTATTTCTAATTGTTGCTAATATCTCTGTAACACCTTTTTAAATTTTAATGTGAAAACTATTTTGCTTTCTAGTTTATAATCGTTCTTGGCACTGCTTAAAAACTTTTGGCTATCATTTCTGTGTTGTTAGCTAAGTTATGAAGTGTTTGTGAATGCAGTGGTAATAATCCATTTCCTTTATATTGTGTCTATTTTTTTATTCATTTCTTCTTGTCTAGAGCAGGATTTTTGTTGTTATAGTTTGTTGTCTTTGAAGTAAGGTTCATTTTGATGGCACTCAGAGTGGATGACAATGCATTTTGAATGGGTTTTGATTTGGGATTTAAGGGGTTATTATAGTTTGATTCAAAGCAAATTTGTGCATTGGTTTTCCAGTCTAGAATGTGTCAAGACTGACACTTTCTTGGGCTTGATTTGGGATGGGAAATGTTCATTTAATTATTCTCTTGGCTTGTTGATGCATTATTTGGCTCAGTTTAGTAGAATTTAGTTTGGTTTTCATCCTTAGTTTGACATTAGAAGCAATGAGAATATTGCCCAAGTCAACTATTGATATCTTCTTCAACAGTATGATGGCTTGATTGCCTATCTTAAATTTTCAAGTGTAAATTACCGTAAGAAAAAACATATTTTTGCAAGTACAAATCCTAGATGTGATGTTCTAGATTGACATGTATTTTTTTCCCTCGAAATGAGCTATTTCTAATTGTTGCTAATATCTTTGTAACACCTTTTTAAATATTAATGTGAAAACTATTTTTCTTTCTAGTTTGTAATCGGTCTTGGTGCTGCTTTAAAACTTTTGACTGTCATTTCTGTGTTGTTAGTTGAGTTATGTAGTGTTTGTGAATGCAGTGGTAATAATCCATTTCCTTTATATTGCGTCTGCTTTTTTTTATTCATTTCTTCTTGTCTAGAGCAGGATTTTTGTTGTTATAGTTTGTTGTCTTTGAAGTAAGGTTCGTTTTGATGGCACTCAGAGTGGATGACAATGCATTCTGAATGGGTTTTGATTTGGGATTTAAGGGGTTATTGTAGTTTGATTCAGAGCTAATTTGTGCATTGGTTTTCCAGTATAGAATGTGTTAAGACTGACACTTTCATGGGCTTGATTTAGGATGGGAAATGTTCATTTAATTATTCTCTTGGCTTGTTGATTCATTATTTGGCTAGTTTAGTAGAATTTAGTTTTGTTTTCATCCTTAATTTGACATTAGAAGCAATGAGAATATTGCCAAAGTCAACTATTGATATCTTCTTCAATAGTATGATGGCTTGATTGACGATCTTAAATTTTCAAGTGTAAATTACCGTAAGAAAAAAACATATTTTTCCAAGTACAGATCCCAAATGTGATGTTCTAGATTGACATGTATTTTTTGCCCTCGAAATGAGCTATTGTTGCTAATATCTCTGTAACACCTTTTTAAATATTAATGTGAAAACTATTTTTCTTTCTAGTTTGTAATCAGTCTTGGTACTACTTTAAAACTCTTGACTGTCATTTATGTGTTGTTGGCTAAGTTATGTAGTGTTTGTGATTGCAGTGGTAATAATCCATTTCCTTTATATTGTGTCTGCGTTTTTTTATTCATTTCTTCTTGTTTAGAGCAGGATTTTGTTGTTATAGTTTGTTGTCTTTGAAGTAAGGTTCATTTTGATGGCACTCAAAGTGGATGACAATGCATTCTGAATGGGTTTTGATTTGGGATTTAAGGGGTTATTGCAGTTTGATTCAGAACTAATTTGTGCATTGGTTTTCCAGTCTAGAATGTGTTAAGACTGACACTTTCTTGGGCTTGATTTGGGATGGGAAATGTTCATTTAATTATTCTCTTGGCTTGTTGATGCTTCACCGCACATGCACTCTATTTGTCTTCTAAGATAACTTACAGTAAATGAGGTTTCATATGAGGTGTGAGGTTAGGTACGTTTATTGTTCACTTTTTTATGGAATTTTCATATTAAAACAAGTTCACTTCAAGATTTCATTATTCACTCGTTTGTCATTTAATTAACAACTCAGTTATAAATGTGTTGTTAATCAATTGGTGTGTAGAAGCATAATAGAAGCTATTATTTGCATTCTCATGTCACTATGTCAGAATTCTCCATTATAATAGACTATAGATGTTCCTTCTAAGATCGATTTTGGTTATAATGTCGCATACAATATGAAATAAATCAACCTAGATTGTAAGCCAAAATCTTCATGTGACAAGAAAAAGAGACAGTCCATCCAAAATCCACATCATAATGTGGTTACAACCAAAAACATATGACACCCCTATTCTTTATGGCCTTGAGAATCTTCAGTGCCAAAACTCCCTGAGTTGTCTGCTTGAGCCAAGTAGGTTGGCCTACCTAAAAAGGGTTGAATAGGATGTGGTTTATTGATGCCATATGATTGAGTCCAATTAGCCCCTTCCAACCATGGAGGAATTGAGTACCCATACCTCACATTTGCGCTACTAACCCCTGCATTAAGTGGAGGTGTGTGATGAGCATATATAGAATTGACACCTCCTCTAGTAGGAATAAGGCAAGTGGGTAAACCCCCATTTTGATAGTGAGGCACTTGAATGTTTATGAGGTATTGGAATAATGGTGTATTATCTGCAATATTGTCCAATGTGTTTGACATAATCTTGGTTTCATCAGTTGTGCTTGCATCATTGTCAACCATATCGATCATCCCTTGTTCATTTTCAAGCATTTGTTTAGCCTTTCTTGCTTCCTTTTCTTGTCTTTCCATTTGTTTTTGTTGGCCCTTCTCTTGCCTTTATTTCTCTCTTTCAAGCCTTTCACCTTATCGACGTTGTGCTACAACAATCCTTGTTGCCTTCTTCTCCTTAGCTAGATCCTTCTTTTTCTGTTTTAATTCCTAAATTTCAATTTCCTTTTTTTAAGACTCAACTAATAGGTTTATATAGTCTTCTGAGGTGAGTAATGTGAACTTCGGCCCAAACGAAGACTACTCTATGTTCCTTGCTTTTTTTCATTGTCACTCTCTCTACTAGTAGCTTTAGGAATCGACCAAGTAACCTCTCCACCCCTCCCACCTGCATGTCATTGCTTGGAACTTGCCTTTCAATATCCAAGACAACTGATTGAACTATATTGTTATATTCATCTGATAACTCATTATGTGCTTTATCTTCTTCCATTGATCTATTGTCCACAAAAAATGAACAATTTCATTGTTCAATTCTGCTAGTTGTGAAGGCATGTTCATTGGTTCTTGAGACACTATGTTCGTTCAAATTAATCATGGCTTTTTCCAGCCATGATGGTGGGGTTACTTGGCTTGGCAATGTCAATTGGTCATTGTTTCTTCCTAGTGCAATATCAACAATGTCATTTTCAAATACATCTTCATTGTCAACTGCATGTTCAACAATGTCATTAACAATATCAGCAGCAAAAGTTCCATGTGCTTGAGTTGGTAGAACGACCTCCATGTTACTGTCAATTTGTTCATGATTATACTGTGTTTCACATACATGTTCATCATCATCACCATATAAGTGTCCTTGAGAGAGGGAAATCATATTACCAGCTGCAACCACATCATCCTGTTCATCTACTTCTTCTTGCACTTCAACACCTGTTTGGACATGCCCTTCTTCCTGACCATCCACATGAAACGCTTGGCTACAACCAGTATCATGCATAAGAGCATCATAATTCAGTGGCCAGATTCTTGTCCTCCTAAAGCCAACCTTGATATTTGATGGTGTCAGAGCCCTTTTAAACACTTTACTTGCAAGCTCTGCTAGCTCGAACCTTTTCACCTCAACCCCTGGATTCTTTTCCATCCATGTAGCACGCTCTGACCTAAAATAGTTCTTGAAAGGGCCAAACACACTAACATCAAGGGGTTGCAATTTGTGAGTGGTATGAGCGGCCAATGTTAACAGGTCGATGCCAAAATTGTTTGCTTCCTCAATTTTTTGTACAACAATGTGGCTTCCATGGCCATATAATATCAATAGGTGTTTGTTATTAGGTGATACACTACCTAGTACAGATGCAGCAAAGTGACAAATGAAATTAAAAAAAAAAAAAAAACTTTAGTCATCCATGCATGGGGATGTGCAGCTATACATGCACCTGGTTCACAATTTTGTATATAGATTTGAGTTTATTTTTACCTTTGAATAGATAAAATCTTGGGATTGAAGCACCAATTGCATTGACACAACATAGAATAGTTATCCACTCCCTGCTCTTAGGCAAAATCTTTGGAACGTTTCGGCTCCCTCTCTTGGAAATTACCCGCATGCCACAATTCCTTCCTGCTTGTAAACTTATTTCATCATAGTTCCATATATGGTATGCACCATAAGAATGTTTATTGTATGCACTAGAAAGAGTGTCATAGAACTTACATACAACTGCAGGGCGCAAATTTAATGCTCTGTCTCTGTCAAGGCCCTCAGTTGTATGCAATACAAGGTTTGGATGCCTTTTTTTAAACCCAAACCACCATGATTTACCAGGAAACCCATCTTTGAATGGGTTTGGCCTCCCTTGACAGATTTGAACAACTGTGGATTTGAGTTGTATCAACTCTAGCCCATGTCCCAATTGGGCCATCTCTTTACACCACTCAACCACCTCGACCTCCTCCTCTTCAGTCATAACTGTAAGAGGCCCTCTATGTTTTGTATGAGTGAGCCCATTTATCCAATAATGTATTGATGAGGGAGGAATACCATGTTTTTTTTGCAGATGCCTGAATTGAATATCCATTAAACTCTATGTCGTCAATTGCAGCTAACATTTCTTCTTTTTCCAACCTCTTATAACGTTGATATTTTTAGTTGAACTTTCCCCTTGGACTGTGGTTGACGGTGGCTCTGTGGGTGATGGTGTGACAACATCAGCTTCAGTCGCATGGTCATCCTCAACAACATCATTGTTGTCATTCACATCACCTGTCATGTCCTCATCTGATGAAGGGCATCACAGCTGGGCACACCTGGTCACTCTCCTACCACTTCTCCTTGTACGAGCAACACAACTAACTCTTGCCATAGATGCAACTACCTATAGAATTATTGCATGCATTTAGTTAAGAAAAAATGAAAATTATTCTTTCATAAAAGCCAGAAATATTTATGCTTTATTATAGGCAATTATCAACATGTATGATAGTAGCAACTTAAGAGATTTTCATACATATGCCTTTTTGACAATATCCTTGAAAAATCAAATTAACATAAGGAATTTGTTGTATGTCTTCAAATATATCAGTGATTGTTGTTTTGATAACTTGTTTTTACACTTAAAATACCATGACTGTATTTGTACTTGGAAAACTATTGCCAGTGTGTTGAAATTGACCTAGAATTGGTTGTGTGCCTTCAATTATATCAATATATGTTTTGGATAAAATGTTTTATGCGTTATGGGAGGAATTTCAACTAAACAAAGTGATCTCTATGTTAAGATGTTGATTTGGTTTAGTTCTTTTTTATAAATTGTTATTTGACTTAAATTGTTTAGCCTCATGTTTGTCAATATTGTTTAGTTTCATGACAGTAAATAGAAGCTCTATAGGGAATGGTTATGAGTTTGTCAATACTATTTTTATTCCTATAGATAACACTCTTCAGACATGAAGGAATCTCTAGGAGGAATTTCAACTAAAAAAAGTGACACCTGGTTCCTTTTCTGGTTAAGATGTTGATCTGGTAGTTACTATTGTTTGAATTAATTTGTTTAGCCTCATGTTTGTCATTATTGTTATTCATAATCATCACAATCTCCAAGCATGGAGGAATTTGTAGGCTTGCCTTACTAAAGGAATTTAGCAGCTCAATAGAAGCTCTAGACTTGCCTTAGTAATGGTTAGTGATTCTCCTATTGTGGGAATGGTTCTGAGTTTGTCAATACTGGTATTCCTATAGATAAGGTGTTGATCTGGTCTAGTTAATGTTGTTTGTCATTAAATTGTTTAGCCTCATGTTTGTCAATATTGTTATTGTTAATCATCACAACCTCCTGGCATGGAAGAAGTTGTAGGCACCCTCCCTTCCATGCTAGAAATCGACGTGGACTCCACATATTCAACCGTACGACACCTGTCCTTTGTACGCTACCACTTGTCGCGGTTGGTGGGAGTTATAAATTTTTTCATTAAGTGAGGGTCTAGGGTTTCTTCCAGCCCGTTTTCTTCAATGTCTTTGCCACCCTGTGTTATATTGTCTGGGCCCGGTGTGTGGGAATTTCGCTATTGTGGGAATGGTTCTAAGTTTGTCAAATTTATTGTAGGAATGGTTTTGAGTTTGTCAACTTTATTGTCAGAATGGTTCTGAGTTTGTCAATATTGGTATTCCTATAGATAAGATGTTGATCTGGTCTAGTTATTGTTGTTTGTCATTAAATTGTTTAGCCTCATGTTTGTCAATATTGTTATTGTTAATCATCACAACCTCCAGGCATGGAGGAAGTTGTAGGCTTGCCTTGCTACAGGAATTTAGTAGCTAAATAAAAGCTCTAGGCTTGCCTTAGTAATGGTTAGTGATTCTCCTATTGTGGGAATGGTTCTGAGTTTGTCAATACTCTTATTCCTATAGATAACACTCTTCATGCATGAAGGAAGCTCTAGGAGGAATTTCAACTAAAAAAAGTGACACCTGGTTCCTTTTCTGGTTAAGATGTTGATATGGTCTAGTTACTGTTGTTTGAATTAAATTAAATCCTTAAATATTGAAAACTATAAAGTCTCCATTTAAAGTCTGACAAGGTTGGAGACACTCACAAACATCCTAGGTTTGGATTGGGAAGACATGGTAATTTTGCAAGTTTTTTGGCTACTGAGGGTAGCCTTAGTTGTGTTCTTGGACCTAGTTATAAAGTGCACTGCCTTACTATTGTTTGAATTAAATTAAATCCTTAAATCTTGAAAACTGTAAAGTCTCCATTTAAAGTCTAACAAGGTTGGAGACACTCACATACATCCTAGGTTTGGATTGGGAAGACATGGTAATTTTGCAAGTTGTTTGGTTGTTGAGGGTAGCCTTAATTGTGTTCTTGGACCTAGTTATAAAGTGCAATGCCTAGAAAAAGAAGTTTTTGTTGTAATCTAGTTAATTTTTTTATACAATGGCCCTTTATATGGATTTGGAGCACTAAGTCATAGGCCTGCAATAGGATTAAGATATAATTTGTTACAAGGTTCAAATATATCAAATTTAAATCCTATTGTATTTAATATATCAAATTTAAAGTCTATGGTTAGGCCAGAGGTCTATGATGTTATGTAGATGTTCAAACTTACAGAGAATTGAGTTGGTCCCTCATATCATTTCCTAGATGATTTAGTGAAACCCAACTACACTCATATGTATCAAAAAACCCTTGCAGACAGATATATGGGTGTGAGAAAAATGCTTACCAAAATTTTTACTTCCAATAAATTATACATGCTCTATGAATAGATGGTAGCCAAAAAAAATTAGTAAGGAAAATTTGCCAAAATTTTTCACTCCCATTAGACTTGATCTCTCATCAATGGGTTGTAAAAAAAGACATAATGGTCAGCTCAATATTTTGATGTTAATTTGCTTATTGATGTTTTTGAAGAGCATCACAGTGACAAACTTATTGTACTTTATTTCCATTTGAAGATGTCATAGTTGATGAAGGGAAGGATAATGTGGGTTTAAGAAAATCTGAAAGACAGATGAAGTATCTTGAGCATTTGAATGCTAAGTAGGTAAGTAGGTTATAGAGAAACATAGTGATTATGAAAATGTTACAAGGGAAAACAATTGATAGAGATTTCCTCTTCAAATGCAACTGAGAGAAATGAAAAAGATCACTGCATGTTCTAAAAACGATGATGATCTTCATCTTATTCACTAGAAATTTAATCTAGATTGGTTTCATGTCTCAACAAATATGACAAGTACTGGAAGAAAGGGAAGCATAAAGGAGTTTCTATGTCTATTTTTTTCATTCCAAGTTTGTCACTAATAACCAATTGAGCATATCAGAGAGGTTGGTGAGGTCCGCTTGCGATAACAATGGATCCTAATTTATTGTTTCATCTTCTATATCACATCCTTTTGATGCTCCTTGTTGCTATGACAATATTGGTCTGGTTTGTTGTTTTTTGCATTTTTGAACATATGTATGGGATTGTCTATCACACGTTGATTTTTAGGTGCCATGACACATCTTTTCTCTGCATGGCCAGTTTGTTATCTCTCTAGACTATCCACTTTCACTCAGATGCATGTACTAGTCTTTTAACTAATATAAAAAAGCCAACCTTTTTTTCTTCTGAAAAAAGGAACTGTTGTCATTTATCGCTAAATTCTTTGCCACTATTTATTTCCGCATGTCATCAATTAATGCTAAAGCCTAGACAACCTTTTGAAAAAAAATTGTGGAGTCTCCTTGTTAATTCAGGTGGTCATCTAGTTGTTCTTAAATTGTAGCTAGGAGGCTCATTTTCCAATTAATTATGATTGAGGAACTAGTTTTTATGACATTGTTTTGGCTTTGGAATGAATGTGTAGAACTTTAGATGAAGTCCTTCCCACTTGGAATTTGTACTGTAGAAAAGGATTGATGTTCAACTATAAACAAGTTATGTTCTTTTTCATCTCTAGCTAGCCATACTAGCCAATACTCTGCATTATGGTTGTGTCATATTTTTCAATCAACTTGAAAATGATTCGGAATATAGAATAATAGAAAAAATATATATTTTCATGAAAATAAAACTGTAAGAAAAATGAAACAAAAACTATGAGAATAAAAATAAAATTGTAAGAAAATTCTGTTGTAATTGAAATAACAATATATTATGAAATGTTCTATGATGGTTTGTCTAGTGAATAGTTTGAATGTTAAACATGCAACTTTAGGAGTGGTTGAACTTCTTTTATAGTTTTTTGCACTTGAATTTAATTGGTGGCAAGGACAAACATGGATTGCAATGGCTTCATTTTGAATGTGTGATCTGAATTGATTTGGATGTAATCCTATGGCTGGAAATTTGTTTTTTGTTGATCCATGTGCTTTGATATGTTTTAATGGGAAATAGAATGGGTTGGGTGTCATTTACTGAAGTTATTGGGTTGGGTGTCATTTATTGAACACATTGGGTTTACATGTGGGATAACACAACAATTATGGTTGACATACATTAACTTTTATTATGTGCAGATATGGATATGCATTTGGGATACATAGCTTCAGTTCTTATCAGTGGGTATTGAAGTGACTGCTACTTTGTACTTCTAGAATACTTCCCATTTTGGAAGGATTTATGGTTTTATTTGTTTTCTAGTTGGGACAATATGATTTGTACTCTTAATACTTAAGAGACTATTTATGGACAGTTGTGGGCCAGTCAATGTTTTGGGAAATTTTGGATATAAATTAAAAGATATTTGCACTTAATGTTATTTGTTTTTGTTTAAATATTGGTTGCACATCTCTCAATTTCTGGTGGCTTGGTGGGACCAGTACTATAACAATTACTGGTCCCTGCACAACATTAGACATCTCCCCCTATATAAATACATAATATTTGTTTAAACAATTTAAAACAAGATAAACAAAGATGAGGAAAGAATATACATAGAGATATAAGATTGAATATGGAAATGTATAAGGAATGTCGTCTCTCAACATTTACAATACAAAATAATAGTGGATTTGTAAATTTAATAAATCTTGAGTTTTTAATTGTAAAGAGATTTAAGATTAAATATTATTTTCATAGTTAATAAGATTTATATATTTCTTTCAATCTACTTAAATAATGGTGTAATAAAACAAAAAGTTGTAAATGAAATTGGTTCTAGAGTATGTAACAACTTCAAGGTCTATGTATTTTTTCCTATCTATTTAAATAATAGTGTAATAAAATAAATGGTTGTAAATGGAATTGGTTTTAGGCTATGTAACAACTTCTCCATATTTGAGCCATATTCTTTGTGGAGAAATTGTGTTCAGCACAAAAATTCCCACTAGATTTTAAACTTTGGTAGTATGTTAAAAAGTTTAAAATCTAGTGGGAGTTTTCATGATGAACATGATTTCTCCACAAAGAATATCACTCAATGATGGAGAAGTTGTTGCATACCCTAAAACCAATTATGTTTACAACTTTTTGTATTATTACCTCAATATTTAGGTAGATTTATAGAAATACATAGATCTTGTTAACTAGATTTTAAACATATGTTAACATATTTATTTTATCTTTTAACATACTACCAAAGTTTAAAATATAATAGGATTTTTCATGATGAAGTTGTTACATACCCTAAAACCAATTTTGTTTACAACCCTTTGTTTTATTACCTCATTATTTAGGTAGATTTATAGAAACACACAAATCTTGTTGACTCAATTATGAAGAAGTTGTTACATACCCTAAAACCAATTATGCTCATACTCAATCTTATAACCAATTATATTTATTTAGGTAGATTCTTAGAAATAAATAGACCTTGTTGACTATCAAAAGAGCATTTGATCTTAAATCTCTTTATAATTAAGAGCTCAAGATTTATTCAACCTACAAATTCACTACAATGTATTATTTATTTTTTCACAACCTTAAATGTTGAGAGGTTTCCATATATATATATATCAATTTTTGAGGTTGTAGCAATGCCATACACTAAATTGGTGTATATATAATTGATTTTTAAGGTCACGACCAAGTTCATAATAGTGAGGGTCCAAGACCAAGCCCACATTAACATATGTGAATAGTGTGCAAGTTATTTTTTGTTTGTCCAAAGTTGAACGCCATATAAGGAGGTAACCATGGCATAAGCACTTAAAAATGGTTGAATATAAAAGAGGATATGCAAATAGATACTGTGTGATGAAAGGGGAGGACTATGACTTGCCAAGTGGCATGGAAAAGGAAGAGAGGGACGGGAGGAGTGTGGAGAGGTGGGTTGTACCATTTGGCACTCATGTAATTATTCCTTAATGATTTTGTAGTTATCAACATTAAAAAAAAAAAGTAAAAAAAAAAAGTCAATGCCTCATTTTCATGTGTTCCTACCACCATCATCTATAAGATTAAATATTTAAACATTATAAGAGACTCCTTCAACTCATTTTACTCACTGTCCATTCATAATCATTTTTCTCTTGATTGTTTTTTGTTTTTACATATTGTAAGTGTTTATTAACAGAATAGGGTTATAGATTCTTATTTCTCATTGTGTGGTGGTTGGGGATGAACACCTATGTTGAGATGGACATTATGTTAAGCGTGATTATATACTAAGTTGCATTTCCTACTTAAGAGGAGAATCAATAATGATGGTAGAGATAGAGTGATTTGCTATATGTTTTAATGCCATCATGATTTGAGGTGTTAGCTAGCACAATAGAGATTCTTATCGAGAATTGAGACCATTAAGGGATGTTTGATTTGCATATAAGTTAGCAAAGTAGGTTAGCAACATAACCCATGTATTTTTTGTAATGTTGTCAATTATTGAGTTGCAGAGTGTTGAATAATTAATGGAGGTGAAAAATCCATTATTTAACCTTTAGTTGTATCCAATTAAGCTAAAAAACTTAAAGCATACATTGTAAGACAATTATGTAGATATCGTGAAGATACATCACAATATGATACATGAGTAAAACAATCCTTCATTGTATTAATCTAAATAGATTTTGCATCTCATAATAGTAATTGATTTTGCATCCACTACATCTAGAGCTAACAACCATGAACTCAATAGTACTGGCACTTAGAATTAGCTTTACATAACAACCTTCACATATATAAGTGAATGAGATGGTTACAAAAGATTCTAAAATGTACAAGAATATACCAATAGTAACCCACTCATACAAAAAGGGCTTATGCCTTTAGTAAACATGTAAAAGATCTATGAGACTAGGTGTAGAGGGTTTATGAGATGTGTTAGCGCTCAAATCTGCCTCAGGCTGAGGAAGGCGAAACTCAAGGCAACATCAAACCAAGCTCAGCCTCGTAGCTAGCCCTACGAGGACAGGAGAGGGCTCTCTCTGGGTCTATCTCGGCAAAAGGTCTTCAAAGGGGCTGAGATGACCGATATGAATACTGATTTTAGGCTAGTAAATTGATAAAGATGGTTTGATTTAAGATTTTTAGGGTTTTGTTGGAAAACAGGGAAAGGCAATTTTGGGTGCGGGGATGTGACACAGTTTTTGCAGAGGTCTTTTTGGGGCAAGGTAGGCAATCGTCCTGATGTCTTTAAAGGAATTGAATGGATAGATATGACTGGTGAGGAGCTAAGGAGAGCGAGAAACTTTCAGGAGTTCTCCTTAAACAGATGAAAACATAGATATTAAACAAACTTAAAGGCAGAGCATACAAGATTATGAATTCTACCTCAACACTTCATTTGTTTAATTTGCAGAAGAGAATAGTAGGAAAATGATACACATAACAAACTTACAAGTACATGAGAGAAACACACCATCAACACAAATAACCACAGGAATCCCAAATAGTGCTGCAAAAACCTGGTCTTTCCTTTGCCAAAATTGCAGAGATACAAAGTGTAATACAGTCTAAGCTTATCCCTCAAGAGTCCAACCATGAAAATGACTAAGAAAATACATAATATAGGCAAGCTAACACATTCCCTTGCCTCTAGGGGTCGAGCTCATCATCCTAGGAGCTGTTTCACCCAATTCTAAACAAAGCACTATAATCTAGGCAGTCAAAACAACTTGCCTCTATAAGCTAGGAAACCAATTCATTCATTAAATGTTTGCTATTTTATGAATGAATCATCTAGAATAGGTAAATAAGTGTCAATTCAACATAAAATTACATCAATTACATCAAGGAGGGTGAAAAATCCCATCACAAGTCAAAACTGGTCAAAGCTGGGCGAATTCCTGAGCTGGAAGGTGCAAAATGTGCAAAAAAATCCTGATGCGTAGCGCGCCTGAGCCCTACGCGTAGCGTGCCTTTCCACCTGATTTTGGGGCACTTCCCGGCATCCAAATTGAGCTCACGATAGCTCGTTGGAAAGGTCTTTGAGTCTACTTTCCAACCCAAGTGGAATTTTCCAATTTGGTGTCCATTTGCCCCTCCAAAAGTTCATTCTCCCAAGACTGCTTCCTGTGTGTCCAAAAAGGGGCAGTGAGGTCATTTTTTGCATGTTTTTTGACCTTTTGGGGACCCAAACCTTGATGAAATGCCTTGGCAGTGGCTGAGCAGGTGTATTTCATCATGACAAATCCAAAAATGCAAACCTTTCGTGATTTGGACCTCCCCATCTTCAGGGTAGCGCGCGGCGCGCTACGCGTTGAGCCCAAAAACCTATTTTTACATAAAAATTTCAAAATTGACAAAATTTTTCCCAAATTTCTTGAAATTTGGGCTGGAGGTCCCCAATAAAGTACCATGCTTAGCCAAAGAGGCATCGGCCAAAATCTGAAGACGATCAAGCTCCTTTTGTCGTTTTTGCTTCTTGACCATTTTCCTCAATTTTGCCTTAAGACTCCTAATTCGCGCCTTGCAAACCAGGTTCCGGACCTTGTAATGCATAACCATGTGTTTCAATAATGCATGATCTCTATCGGCCCTTTTCAGCCGTTCCTCCCCTACATTTGGTATCCCAGTGGCCTGAGCAATAGTCTCGGGTGACAAGGTGAAATTCACTCCGGCAAGGTTTACATGACCATCCTGTAAATGTAGAACAAACAAGCGAGCTAATTCACGATGATGATGAATTTGTGAAATCCGCTCACAGTATTCAAAACATGATTGATACCGAAAATAGTCCATTGCAAGTGGACAAGCTTGCAATTGAGCCAAAGAAGTAGGCTCCTCTCTGAGATGCTTTCCACCTTTGCCACCTCTGCGAGACCTCAGAGGCACACTTACCTCTGGTGTAGAATCACTATCATAATCCTGCTCATAAGCTGACTCGGTCTCTGACATGTTCTTTAAAAACAAGGTAGCTCGAATATATATATGCTGATATACAACTGTGTGCAAAATTGACTGTGGACTTTTTTCTTTTTTTTTCAAAATGCTGTGACCAAGGGGACACAAATATATAAGGGAAATGTTAGGAAAGGGGAAACATTAGGGAAATAGGGGCAATGAGAATAAAACAAGGAATTTAGGGAAGGGAAAGGGCATAGAAATTCTGATATTTTAGGGTTTGGGGTGAAGTAGGGATATGGTTGTAATAGAAAGGAGGGGTTAGAATTTTGTAGGGGGATAGTGTAGGGTTTTATGAAGAATTTTTGAGGAAAATGTTGGTGAATATGGGAAGGGTAGGAAACACAAAAGTGGGAAAACCTTGGCAGCATGTAATTTTGAAACCCTAGCAAACTAGGCCTTTGAATCCACACAACAACTTTAGGGTTTTTTACATTTAGTTTTCATGGCACATCTATCATAATTTTTTCTCATTAATCTTTCAAAACCAAGAACCATCCATGGAAATGAAGCCTACCTGTGGTTTGCTTGAATTAGGAGAGGAGTTGAATACTTGCTGGCGAATTTCTGGGCAGAATTCCCAACGCGTAGCGCGCCTCACCCAACACGTAGCGCACCCCTGGTGCGTAGCGCACGAGTAAATTTACACTGAGAAAAGTGTGCTGATGCGTAGCGTGCCCCTGGTGCGTAGCGTGCCCCTGGTGCGTAGCGCGCCCACCCTGATGCGTAGCGCGCACCCAGCTACATAGTGCATTTTTCAGGAGGCTTTTGGAGGCCTTCCCGGTGTCAAAATCGGGCGCAGGATAGCTCGTTGGAAATTTATTTGAGTCTACTTTCCAACACAACTAGAATTTTTCAATTTGGAGTTCATTTGCTTTGTCAAAAATCAAATCTCCCAAGACTGGTCAAAATGTGCCAAATGAGGCTGCCTCAAGGCAGAGTGCTGTTGCGGTCAACTTTTGAATGCCTTCCTCAACTCCAAATTGAGCTCATAATATCTCATTGGAAATATCTTTGTATCTAGTTATCACTTGACTCATCAAGAAAGTCATTTGGCCAACCAAGCTAGGAGAAAACTTGATTTTCCCAAGGTCACTTCAGAGGTGCATTCGATTCTCCTGAGGCGATTGTATTTTTGACATTTCTCTAAAACCATGACACCTGTGTAAAAAGTGAAGGAGGTTTTTATTATTTTGCATGTTTTAGACAAAAACCTCTCTCAGTTTTCCAAAATTCATCTTTGATTGCTCTGAAACATCTTTTGAGTGAAACTTATCCCGATGTGTGAAACAAGGAATTTTGTGGAAATGAAGCGAAATGAAGGGGATAAGGGGCTTCTAAATTCTTGGGGAAATTTTTTGAAGTAAGGAGGGATGTTAGGAAGTAGGGGAAAGTGGAATCTCAGAGATCGAGCGAGGGGAAGGGGTCCAAAAGGGCAAAACACAGGCCCAACCTAGAAAATTGCCAGGTTGTAGCAAGAAACTAGGGTTTGTGTAAAAATGAGGAATTTGGGGAATCTCAGTGATGGGAAGTGTTTGATAAGGTACATGAAGGATAGGGGAAGGTGTATGAACATCTGGATACAAGTTTTGCTAATGATTTGACCATCCAAGAGAAATTTCCTTCAAAACCCTAGGAGAGGGAAATGAACCTTGCCTAGGCGCAACTGAAGCATGAACAAGGTGTAAAATGACCCAATGGAACATGACATGATGAGGACAACCCTATGAATGATGATAGGTTCAGCTGAATGATGAAATGGACCGAAATTTGGGCAATTTTGAAAGGAGTGAAAGCAAACCCTAGACCTAATGCCTAGTGACCAAATTTTGCTTGAAGACTCACTGAAATGACAAAATTTGACCTTGACACTCTGAGACCACTTTGTAAGAGCATATTTGATCACTGGAGGAAGGCTGGAAATACTGACACTAACATTGGCTCCAATGGGGATGGTAGCTCCTTGGAGGTGCCAAGAACGGCAGATCTTTGGGATAGCAGACCAGCGCCTTATCCATTGGGCAATGGAGTCAAAAACTCAAACTAAAATGCATGACTGAAAACCGACACAAACTAACTTAACAACAAGACTGAAAATTGACTCACAAAGGACTCATGACTCAACTAAAAACTGACTCGATACTTAAACACAATCGACCAACTGAAAATGATGCTCAAAGTGGAGCTTATTCATAAAAACCTACTCTAATAGTTTCATTCATCACCTGATCAAGTGAAATGAAACAACCAATGCAACCAAGTAAGTATTCCATCTGTTGTTCGAATTTTCTGCAAGTGCTCACTTATGAACAACAAGAGAGAACTAATGAACGGCAACTCCCATGATAACTTAGAAACAAATCCGTTGAATGATATGAATTCTCTATCCGCCTCCAAAAACACTGCATAAGGATCTTGAAATTCAAGCACACTGGAACTTAGCTCATCCAATGGATTACTTCTCTTCTCCTCATACGATGAATGCAAACTTTGGTCTGAGCCTTGTGATGAGACCCCTGCTAAAAATGACAAAGAAACAGGCTGCCGGATCAAGTTCATGTCAGCACATGTTTCAAGCTCACATGTAGTCAATGGAGAAAGACTTTGACTACAAACCTCATCCAAAACATCAGCTATTGGATCATGAAAAACTTGAAAAGACTGCTGTAATGTATCCATTGAAAATGTATGACATCCTTCTAGCTGTTCATCTTTTTCTTGAGAGATTTTACGAAGATTCTGCCTTATAAACTGAAATGCTTCGAAACAAAAGGGTATAGAATCTTCCTGCATCATCAAATCATGTATTTCGTCTTCCACAACTTCATCTGTAATTTGCCCTTCAATTTCATTTGGTGGCTGCAAATCTGATGCTACAAGCTGCTCAAGAATTTTGTTGTTTGTCTCATCCTCAACATTAACACTGAGAGATTGTTGATTTGTTATAGGCTGTTCATTTGAAGATTTACTATGCAATCTACCCTTCAAAAACTGAAATGATTCAAAACAGAATGGTACGGAGTCTCCTTGAAACATTAAATCATGTGTGTCCACTTCCAAGTCTTCAGCTGCAACTTGAAAATCAATGGCTTTCGGGGGTTGCAAATCTGAATATGAGAAGTCTTGAACAAAATTTTCATTGCTCTCAAGATGATTCAAATCAAGACTTGTTGACATTTGATTTCTGATTGCATGGTAGTTGTCTCTGATGAACTGACATGAATCAAAACGAAAAGGCAAAGATCCTTCACTTACTTCAAACTTTGATGCACTTTCCTGATCATTGTCATAGCTCATATGCATCGGTTGATCACTGTATTCGAGCTGCTGAAAGTGAACTTCCTCCTCGCACAAACTAGCTGCTGATTTGTCTGCAAGATTAGCTTCTTTTTGGAGAACATAATCATCATCATACTGATCAAACTGAGGCAATTCATCATCAAACATACACATCATATCAACAGCTCTCTCTTCTTCACAATGATCTATAAAACAATCACTATGACAACTGGGATCAGAAACAAAATGTTTTGGGTCAGCAACTTGTTCTTCTTCAATCAGCGAGCCATGAGCTTGAACATCATAATCATTCCTTGGGGTGATCCTTTGCATCATCTCTTCTACTGCACTTACCAAAATGTCAAGCTTCACCTCTAGAGATGTTGATTCGGCCGGATCTATGTTTTTCATCTCTTCTTCTTTCAACCTTGCCCGTCGGATCCGCAGATGCGCCTCTACATTTACTGCACTGTTTTGCATCTCGTGAAGTGTTGCAATATTCCTTTCTCTCAGTTGAAACTCCATCTCCGGATCAAAGGCACCCGGATAGTGTAAGAGAGCTGATCTAGGAGTAGGCCTTATATCAACTGGCATCGAATAATAAACTTGGTTAAATCTGGCTGAAAACTGTTGTATCGTCTCCCCTGGCAATCTTTTCAGCTGGTTATACTCTTCTACAATCAAGAAAAGGTTCTGCCCGATCATCCACCTGTCGAGAAAAACTTTGACAAACTGCTGGAAATCTAAAATGCTCGCATCAGGCAGGGTTTTGAACCAACTCTTGACTTTGGCTTGCAAAGAAAGAGCAAAAAGCCTTACAAGGTGTAGGGGTATGTACAGCAGGTATAGAATTAGTCTTGGTCTCTTGAGGTTCATCAATCTGAAGATGGTCATCACAAAATTTAGAAGAAAGGTCTTGATCAAGCTCAAAGGTATGCAAATCTTTGGTATTCACAATCTTCAAAGGGAAAGAATCAACTGCAGGCCGAGGATCTCTTCTCAAATACAATATACGTTGCAAAGCCTTCTTGACATTCTTGGGAAAAGAGAAGAAATAATTTATGACAAAGAACAAAATGTCTTGGATGAAATTCCAACTTGAATACTTGATCTGTCCATGTTGTCCTTTCATGTTTTTGCTGGTCGGGATCATCCTCCAGTGGAGTCTTTGGATCTGATCTCGAAACTGATTTAGAGTCGCCAGGTGAATGATTTCAGCCTTGCCAGTGTCTGATCGTTGTCCACCATCAACAATCAGATCTGAACTTGATACATGTACTGGGGCAATTAACAAGTTAGATGTCACGATTACAAGCTAGACCGGAGATTGACTGAAGCAACGTTTATCTACTTCCGCTAATGCAAAGCAAAAGCGTTTCGAAGGCTACCTGGCATAACTTCAGGCTCCGTCTGTAGCTTATAAAACAAATGACATCAACAAGTAAACCATTTGTTCTTCCCCAGTATGGTCGCCAATATGTTAGCGCTCAAATCTGCCTCAGGCTGAGGAAGGCGAAACTCAAGGCAACATCAAACCAAGCTCAGCCTCGTAGCTAGCCCTACGAGGACAGGAGAGGGCTCTCTCCGGGTCTATCTCGGCAAAAGGTCTTCAAAGGGGCTGAGATGACCGATATGAATACTGATTTTAGGCTAGTAAATTGATAAAGATAGTTTGATTTAAGATTTTTAGGGTTTTGTTGGAAAACAGGGAAAGGCAATTTTGGGTGCGGGGATGTGACACAGTTTTTGCAGAGGTCTTTTTGGGGCAAGGTAGGCAATCGTCCTGATGTCTTTAAAGGAATTGAATGGATAGATATGACTGGTGAGGAGCTAAGGAGAGCGAGAAACTTTCAGGAGTTCTCCTTAAACAGATGAAAACATAGATATTAAACAAACTTGAAGGCAGAGCATACAAGATTATGAATTCTACCTCAACACTTCATTTGTTTAATTTGCAGAAGAGAATAGTAGGAAAATGATACACATAACAAGCTTACAAGTACATGAGAGAAACACACCATCAACACAAATAACCACAGGAATCCCAAATAGTGCTGCAAAACCCTGGTCTTTCCTTTGCCAAAATTGCAGAGATACAAAGTGTAATACAGTCTAAGCTTATCCCTCAAGAGTCTAACCATGAAAATGACTAAGAAAATACATAATATAGGCAAGCTAACAGATTCCCTTGCCTCTAGGGGTCGAGCTCATCATCCTAGGAGCTGTTTCAACCAATTCTAAACAAAGCACTATAATCTAGGCAGTCAAAACAACTTGCCTCTATAAGCTAGGAAACCAATTCATTCATTAAATGTTTGCTATTTTATGAATGAATCATCTAGAATAGGTAAATAAGTGTCAAGTCAACATAAAATTACATCAATTACATCAAGGAGGGTGAAAAATCCCATCACAAGTCAAAACTGGTCAAAGCTGGGCGAATTCCTGAGCTGGAAGGTGCAAAATGTGCAAAAAATCCTGATGCGTAGCGCGCCTTTCCACCTGATTTTGGGGCACTTCCCGGCATCCAAATTGAGCTCACGATAGCTCGTTGGAAAGGTATTTGAGTCTAATTTCCAACCCAAGTGGAATTTTCCAATTTGGTGTCCATTTGCCCCTCCAAAAGTTCATTCTCCCAAGACTGCTTCCTGTGTGTCCAAAAAGGGGCAGTGAGGTAATTTTTTGCATGTTTTTTGACCTTTTGGGGACCCAAACCTTGATGAAATGCCTTGGCAGTGGTTGAGCAGGTGTATTTCATCATGAAAAATTCAAAAATTCAAACCTTTCGTGATTTGGACCTCCCCATCTTCAGGGTAGCGCGCGGCGCGCTACGCGTTGAGCCCAAAACCCTGTTTTTACATAAAAATTTCAAAATTGACAAAAATTTTCCCAAATTTCTTGAAATTTGGGCTGGGGGTCCCCAATCAAGTACCATGCTCAGCCAAAGAAGCATTGGCCAAAATCTGAAGACGATCAAGCTCCTTTTGTCATTTTTGCTTCTTGACCATTTTCCTCAATTTTGCCTTAAGACTCCTAATTCGCGCCTTGCAAACCAGGTTCCGGACCTTGTAATGCATAACCATGTGTTTCAATAATGCATGATCTCTATCGGCCCTTTTCAGCCGTTCCTCCCCTACATTTAGTATCCCAGTGGCCTGAACAATAGTCTCGGGGGACAAGGTGAAATTCACTTCGGAAAGGTTTACATGACCATCCTGTAAATGTAGAACAAACAAGCGAGCTAATTCATGATGATGATGAATTTGTGAAATCCGCTCACAGTATTCAAAACATGATTGATACCGAAAACAGTCCATTGCAAGTGGACAAGCTTGCAATTGAGCCAAAGAAGTAGGCTCCTCTCTGAGATGCTTTCCACCTTTGCCACCTCTGCGAGACCTCAGAGGCACACTTACCTCTGGTGTAGAATCACTATCATAATCCTGCTCATAAGCTGACTCGGTCTCTGACATGTTCTTTAAAAACAAGGTAGCTCGAATATATATATGCTGATATACAACTGTGTGCAAAATTGACTGTGGACTTTTTTTCTTTTTTTTTCAAAATGCTGTGACCAAGGGGACACAAATATATAAGGGAAATGTTAGGAAAGGGGAAACATTAGGGAAATAGGGGCAATGAGAATAAAACAAGGAATTTAGGGAAGGGAAAGGGCATAGAAATTCTGATATTTTAGGGTTTGGGGTGAAGTAGGGATATGGTTGTAATAGAAAGGAGGGGTTAGAATTTTGTAGGGGGATAGTGTAGGGTTTTATGAAGAATTTTTGAGGAAAATGTTGGTGAATATGGGAGGGGTAGGAAACACAAAAGTGGGAAAACCTTGGCAGCATGTAATTTTGAAACCCTAGCAAACTAGGCCTTTGAATCCACACAACAACTTTAGGGTTTTTACATTTAATTTTCATGGCACATCTATCATAATTTTTTCTCATTAGTCTTGCAAAACCAAGAACCAGCCATGGAAATGAAGCCTACTTGTGGTTTGCTTGAATTAGGAGAGGAGTTGAATACTTGCTGGCGAATTTCTGGGCAGAATTCCCAACGCGTAGCGCACCTCACCCAACGTGTAGTGCGGCCCTAGTGCGTAGCGCACAAGTAAATTTACACTGAGAAAAGTGTGCTGATGCGTAGCGCGCCCCTGGTGCGTAGCGCGCCCCTGGTGCGTAGCGCGCCCACCCTGATGCGTAGCGCGCACCCAGCTACATAGTGCATTTTGCAGGAGGCTTTTGGAGGCCTTCCCGGTGTCGAAATCGGGCGCAGGATAGCTCGTTGGAAAGGTCTTTGAGTCTAATTTCCAAAAAAATTGGAATTTTTCAATTTGGAGTTCATTTTCCTTGTCAAAAATCAAATCTCCCAAGACTGGTCAAAATGTGCCAAATGAGGCTGCCTCAAGGCAGAGTGCTGTTGCAGTCAACTTTTGAATGCCTTCCTCAACTCCAAATTGAGCTTATAATAGCTCATTGGAAATCTCTTTGTGTATAGTTATCATTTGACTCATCAAGAAAGTCATTTGGCTAACCAAGCTAGGAGAAAACTTGATTTTCCCAAGGTCACGTCAGAGGTGCATTCGATTCTCCCGAGACGATTGTATTTTTGACATTTCTCTAAAACCATGACACCTGTGTAAAAATTGAAGGAGGTTTTTATTCTTTGGCATGTTGTGGACAAAAACCTCTCTTAGTTTTCCAAAATTCATCTTTTATTGCTCTGAAACATCTTTTGAGTGAAACTTATCCCGATGTGTGAAACAAGGAATTTTGTGGAAATGAAGCGAAATGAAGGGGATAAGGGGCTTCTAAATTCTTGGGGAAATTTTTGGAAGTAGGGAGGGATGTTAGGAAGCAGGGGAAAGTGGAATCTCAGAGATCGAGTGAGGGGAAGGGGTCCAAAAGGGCAAAACACAGGCCCAACCTAGAAAATTGCCAAGTTGTAGCAAGAAACTAGGGTTTGTGTAAAAATGAGGAATTTGGGGAATCTCAGTGATGGGAAGTGTTTGATAAGGTACATGAAGGATAGGGGAAGGTGTATGAACATCTGGATACAAGTTTTGCTAATGATTTGACCATCCAAGAGAAATTGCCTTCAAAACCCTAGGAGAGGGAAATGAACCTTGCCTAGGCGCAACTGAAGCATGAACAAGGTGTAAAATGACCCAATGGAACATGACATGATGAGGAAAACCCTATGAATGATGATAGGCTCAGCTGAATGATGACATGGACCGACATTTGGGCAATTTTGAAAGGAGTGAAAGCAAACCCTAGACCTAATGCCTAGTGACCAAATTTTGCTTGAAGACTCACTGAAATGACAAAATTTGACCTTGACACTCTGAGACCACTTTGTAAGAGCATATTTGATCACTGGAGGAAGGCTGGAAAGACTGACACTAACAAGATGATTCATTGGATTTCACATACTCGGGCTTCTGTAACTTCATGTTTCCTATAGATTCATCCTCTCTCGCAAATGGCTATGCAATAGCATTTAAGCAAAGCAGGGCCTCAACAACCCCCCAACCACACTCTCCAACTCATCCCCATGTTTGGTTTTGGGTCTTACTCTTAAAATTTGATCTAAATTGTATAATTGTATAAATTTTCATCTATTTGGGTCCTTTTTTTAGTGGAAAATTTTAGAGTTATTGACTTGTAGGGTCCATTTTAAAGACAGGACACTTTTTTGTTTTGTTTTGGGGTCCAAAAACCTTTGGAACCTATTTAGGACCTTAAATGAGCATTTTTTGGGTCAATTTTTCACAAACAAGGCTTACAAGCTCTTGATGTTGATCTACAAATCAAGATCTTTCAAATGGTGCAATGATTGCCTCAATTAGAGTTTCTATAATGGATTTATGCCTCCTACAAACTGACCATCCTCTTAACCAACACGACATGAGTGGATGCAACGACAACTTCTATTATTCGTGTGTGGAACTAGTCAACTATGAACTTTCAAAAAGATTATAGAGGGACCAAAACTCTAACCCCAATGGAGATTTGAGGCATGTAAAAACCTTAACCCTAACCCTAGACAATTATCATTCCATGTTAAGTATCGAGTCGTGAGGATGGGAAAGGGTTACATTCTCATTGTATTAAGTATTGTTCTATATAGAGCGGAGCATATGAGTGGGAATGTGAAGTAGAACGAAAGAAGTAAAAGATCTTATATATGCAATAAAGGCCATAGTGTCCATGGAAAATTCATAGTGAGTGCATTATTCTTGTATTTACATTTCATAATTGAGAATAAAAACCAAGGTATAGGCCTCACCTTCTAGTTGGGTTTTCGCAAGGTACATCTTGTGTGGATAGTTTGTTATTTTCTTAGCCTCTTTCATTTTAGTATAAGTTATTTTTGGTCATTTATGCTCTAAGATAGTAATACTAAATATAAAACCTAAAGTAAAACGTTACACAATAATAGATAACACAATATTGAAAATCTATTGTGACAAATTTATTCCATTGGAATAACCTATAGTGTCCCCATCTAGAAATCTCAACCATGGGATGGGTAGCGAAGATTACAAGGATTCAAATTTCACCCCTCCATGGCTAAAGGCCCAATATTGTAGAAATTCAAGCTTCCTAAGAGGAAATAGAAATCAATAAAATGCATGTGCATGCGTGAAAATTAAAATGTGGCAGAAATAACTAGCACAACCACACGCAACATGTAAGATACATGTTATATATAACGTAAAACAAACTTAAATTTTGCATATTCATAAACAACAATAAGGAACTTACCTTTTAACTAAAGAAGGCCCCATAAATTGGATGCATAATAGTAATTTCCCCCCACCCCGCCAAATTGTAGGTATATGTTGCAAATGTTGAGAAATCTAGGGGCAAAAAATTAGGTGATTTCTCTTCTATTGATAACTACTTGTTATGTGATTTTATTTAACTTGATTAGCTTATTATTTCACTCATTATTATTATGTTCTTATCATTAAACAACTACCACACCATAAAGAACAATGAGACAAGAGAACACAAGATATAGGCAATCAGCCAGGGCCAAAACCTATTCGCTTGAGAGGAAAACCCACAAAAATTCTTCTCTTCTTACAGAACTTCAATTGATGAATTCCAAGGTCTTTGACCCTTGATCAATACCCCTCCAAGACCAATTCAAACCTTTCCTCCTCGATGAGTTTTCCTTCCAGCAAATTCGACCTCAACAACTTATGTAATTTTGACCTCCCAGCAGATTCTTTTGCGACCTTGACCTCCCAACAAATTCTCCTACAACTTTGACCTCCAAAAGTTTCTTCTGTAGAAACCCTGGGTGACACGTGTGAGAGAATGATGGATATGTTGTCCTTCTTTTTCCTTCGCTTGAGATGAGACCTTCTCCTTATAAACTCAGCTTGCAAGGGAGACTTCCTAGGAATGGATACCTTAACCTTCGCACATGTGTAGGAATATAGCCCAGAAATAGTCCCTAGAGTGCTTCTCTTTTCCTTCCTTTTTCTCTTCTTTCCTACGCTAGGTATTAAGCTTCTTATTCTAGCTTGATTGAACTTCTTAATGCTTGAGTGAGTGTTTCTTGAATGAGGCTGAGTGCACCTTTATATAGGCTTCCTTGAGTCCTTAATAGGTTGACATGTCCTTCTATATAGGTTAACTTGTCCCTTTAGAAGGTTGGCTTGTTGTAGCATCATGACAAGGTCTTGGAGGGTCTCTGACTCTAGTTTGACTCAAATAAAATTTTCCTTTACAATATGTAACATGCCCAAATGGGTCTTTAATATATGAAAATGACCCAATTGACCTAGAAGCACTCAATGAGTGCTTGACCTAAAAATAAATTTCCCTTGAGCATGAAACCAATTGCCTCAAGAATAACAATAATAAGTTTATTTTTCTATTTACATTAAATATATAAAATCGTGATTACATATGGAATTATGAAGACCGAACCTAGTTACATATTTCAACACTCTCTCTTAACGAGGGAGGTATCCATAATCCATATAAGGTACTTGGACATTCTCAATCTAAATAATTCTCATAAGAAGAGTCACATTGGTAATCTAGAGCATCTCATCATACCACCTAACATTATCACATAACAAGGCCTTGACTAACAACTCTATCTCTCCACAGGATCAAAGCACAATGTTCTCGAGACCAATGACTAACTGACACCATCATCATTATCTCTTAAGGCATATACCCCACCTGAGTGTTCACAGGGTATGTCATTTTAGGACAATTCCTATATTGGAATAACACACCCTCAAGGAATTTCTTCTTCAACTACTCTTATCTTGGATGCCCTACCACATCCTCAAAGAGTATCGAAATCGGTCTCATATGCTTACCCAATCCTCCATTCTTTCTTCACAATATGAAGATAATAATGGTGTGTCTATCTCTCCCTCTAAACTAGGGAAGATATACCCATTCGTATAAAGGAATGTACCCAAGCTCCCTCTTATCTAGGGACTTGTCCAAGCTCCCTGTTAATTAGGTACTTGTCACCAACAACGCACAACTCTTTGGTGAAGATCTTGGTACTATTAGCTACTTGTAGGGCTCCTCATTTTGATGTCATGAACTATATCTTCTTCACAATGGAGCCTTCATCTTTCGTAGGGCATCAACCATCCATCACTTTCCTTCATGAACCACAATGGTCATGTCATCCTTCTTTTCATCAGAAAGTGATCCTCTAGTCCACATCTAGCTTTTCTTCATACATCTATCTCTTCCAAGCCATGTTTTTCTTTCAGGATCTTTCATCCAACCACATGAGTTCTAGTTGTAGGTGACATCTACAACTCTTTCGATAGCCCTGTATTAACCCATCCAGATGTTGTTCAAAAAAAAAACATCAAATCAAAGTTACCTTTTTTGATGCCCTTTAATCATGACATCTACTTCTTGCAACATCAATATCCTGCATAAACACATCTCCAAGAATTTTAATGTTAAGGGTCTCTTTCCTTTATAGAACTTATCAAGGTCTTCATACCTTCTCTATGGAGATGTCAAATCTAATTATTCTAGTCATTGGATGTTGATTTCTTATCATTTCTTACGTGACTATAGTTGCATCTTTCACGATCTCTTCTTTCTTTCTTCACATATTGCTTCCCGGGAACTTCCATCCATAGTTCCTTCATCTTTGTCAACTACCTCATATTCTATATGAGGACATATTATGTTGATTTCATCTTGTTAATATGTGAACCATGCCTTCACGTATCTTTCCAAAGGAAGACATCCCTTTTCTTTGATCATGCTCATGAAGTAGAGCATTTATCCGTGCTATTTGCAACTATATGATGACATGACTTATTATATCAAACATGCACATACCTCTTTTCTCATTTTCGTCATCTAGACTTCCTTCTGCAACTTCATCTCCTTGATTGAAAGTACTTCAACCATCTTGACATGTTGCACTCCTTTGTCACCATACCATCATTATTCTAAACAATGGATTCCACACAAGGTGAAATGGTACATTTACTTCTCCCAAGAGAGGTGAACCTTCTAATGAATATTCTAATGGAGAATCTTGATTATCCTCATCCTGCAAATGCTCCTTCCTGAAGATGATGATGAATGAAGAATTTTATTCTAGATGACTTACTTGTGCTTTCAGTGAGGTTACCAAGAGCTACTTCCTTTCTATGATGATTGCTACATCCATGTAGACTTCTACTTCAACTATCCTTTCAAGCTTCTTTAATGAGTTCTTGCTTTAATCATATGCTTCTACCATGATGCCAAATTCTAATATGATGCATCCTATCATACTTACAATGCTTTCTACCATGATGGCTATTTTTCACAAAAAAATGAAAAGAACTAAGTGAAGGAGCTTATCTTAGTCATAGCAGAGATATTTTACTTCCTCCTTCTTTGATCTCTTCTTCTCAAGTTCTTATATTTCTTTGGTGACATGGGCTTCATTCCTTTCTATCCTTTTCTTGTTGTCTGTTTTGAGTTTCATCCAATCTCTCTTGAAATGCCCATATTCCCGACAACCATAGCATTGGATCTTTGACATATCGATCTTCTTCTTTTGCTGAGGACCAAACTTCCCAAATTTTCCTTTTCCTTTAGCCATGGCAACAAGTGCTTGAAATTGATTGTTTGATCCTACATCACTTTTTGCCTTTAACCTGGTTTGTTCAATCTTACATAATGACCAAAGTTCACTGAATGGGGTAGATTCCTTCTTTCCATAGATGCTTGATACAAAGTTTCCCCATTCATCAGGTAGTGCGTTGAGCGCCATGATGGTCATCTCTATATCAGACATTATTTACCCCAAATCTTGTAGTTGGTCTCGAATTTCTGACACCCTCATAAGATATGAGGATATCCCTTCTTCCTTTGATACCTTCATCTTATATAACTCGGTTCTCAAAGATATGACTTCTCCGGAGGTACTTACGGAGAACAATTCTACCAACTTCTCGTAGATTTTTTTGATGTCTCCAACTTTGCAAGATAAGGTATGGGGGGATCCTTGATGGATTCTATAAGGATCCTTTGAGCCCTTATTTCCCCTTTCATATACTTAGCCAGAGCTTGATATTCTTCCTTTGGAGGTTTAGTGATTGAACCCTTAACATGTTCAGCGACTTCATTTTCTATGAGGATCAAATCTATCCTCTTCTTCCAATTTGATGACCCAACCAACTTGTTGCTCTCCTTTCAAAATGAAGTCATTTTGATGGAAGTTTCATACATAAATATAGAGGTACTTACTTGTCAAGTGAATATGTTTCTTGATGAATATGTCTTCAACTCGATGCCTTCCTGATGATAGAGGATGTCTTATTAATGAAGATATCTCCCTTCAAAAGTGATCCTTGACACAAAGAGAGGGAGATCACCTTGATTCCTTAATGATGATGACAAGGCTTCTTCTTTCTTCCCTTGGATGTAGAAACTTAAAAATGCTTCAATGTGTAGTCCTTCCTTGAGGTATTCTTTGATGATGATGTTCGAGCTTCCCAAGAATGCTTCAAGTGTAGAACTGAATGAGTTAGGGTTCTGATACTCCTTAGTTACTTCCTTTAAGATGGTGAGAGGGTTGGTCCATTTTGATAATTGATGTTCTTGATGTTTATGAGATGACCTTTTCGTGCTTCGACCCTTGAGTTTCCTTCTTTAATAATGATCTTCAAACTTCCTTTATCTTTGTCGTGGTCACCTTAGATATGAAACCATGTTGAGAAATCTAGGGCCAACAAATTAGATGATTTATCTACTATTGATATTTTCTCATGATTTGATTTTACTTAACTTGATTAACTTTTATTTCACTTGTTATTATTATGTTCTTATCATCAAATAGATACCAAACCATAAAGCACAATGAGATAAGAGAACACAAGGTATAGGCGATCATTCAGGGCCAAAACCTCTCCACTTGAGAAGAAAAACCACAAGAATTCGTCTCTTCTTATAGAACTTCAATTAACAAATTCCAAGACTTATGGCCCTTCATAAAGACCCCTCTAAGACCCAGTCAAAGCTTTCCTCCTTGATGAGTTGTACTTCTAGCAAATTCGACCTCAACAACTTCTACAATTTCGACCTCCTAGCAGATTCTTCTGCAACTTCAACCTCCCAACAGATTCTTCTGCAACTTTGACCTCCAACAGTTTCTTTTACAAAAACCTTAGGTGACATGTGTGAGATATGATGGAGATTTTGCCTTTATTTTTTCTTCACTTGAGACGATACCTTCTCCTTATAAAATCAACTTGCAAGGGAGACTTCCTTTAACCCAAAAACTCTGGATCTCTTGGAGTGACTGCAATTCGATATATGTTGTAGCAAGATGATACCCTAACCTTCGCATGTGTGGAGGAATATAGTCGAAAAATAGTCCCTAGGGTCCTTTGCTCTTCCTTCCTTTTTTCCTTCTTTCCTTCACTAGGTATTAGGCTTATTATTCTAGCTTGATTGAACTTCTTGATGCTTGAGTGAGTGCTCCTTGAATGAGGCCGAGTACACCATTATATAGGCTTCATTGAGTCCTTCATAGGCTGACATGTCCTTCTATATAGGTCGACTTGTCCCTTTAGAAGGTCAACTTGTTGTAGCATCATGATGAGGTATTGGACGGTCTTTGACTCTAGTTTGAATCAAATAAAATTTTCCTTTACAATATGTAACATGCCCAAATGGATCTTCTTCTTTTTTTGATCCAGTAAGAGTGGAGCCTTCCTTTAATCAAGAAAAAAATACATAATGTACACTTTTTTAACGGAGCGAAGAACAACAACACCATCTCTGTGAACACTCAGCAAACAGCTGGGTTGACACAACCCTGTACCTAACTCATACAAAACTACAAAAGGAATGATACTTAAACCACCAAAGAACTGCTCATTCTCAAAGCTTCGCTCTAGAAAACCTACCTTCCAACCTAACCCGAAAGGTAAATTTGAAAAGTTCTAAGGTACTTTCGAGCCACAAAGAACTCGACAACTCTTAATGATGAGGGCCCACATAACCTACGACCCACAAAATCCTACGGCCCACATATCCTACGGCCTTAACTTGTGGTTGACTTGGCAACCCGATGATCGAGTGATCCAGCCCTCGAAGATCCAATGGTATATAACTGATTTCGGATCAATCAACTAGCCCACTCCTTAATTGCCTTTCGGACCCGATGAGAAACTAAAACCATCTCTCTATAAAATTTCGGGTCCAATTTGTGGATTATCCCTCGATTAATTTTATGACCCGACTACCGTGCGATCTGGCCCTCATCGATCCAATGGTCCAGAGTTGATTTCGGGCCAGTAACATGCCCACTCTCTATTTTTCCAATCGGACCTGATGGGTGGCCTAAACCGCCGCTCTATAGTTTTTATGGGATATCCTTCGTGCATCTATCCGCTTGAAATCTGTTGGATGCTGGCTCTCACTGCCATCATCGATCAGCTGCCTGTCAACCTGCCCACTGTTTACCCCTTGCTTCTTCCCTGTTATTGGTTCATTTTCTCCTGTCTCCATTGGTCGATTTGCTGCTTTTCTTTCATAAATTGACAATACTCCCTGTCTGCGATCGCCTGTCTATGACAGTCCTCGCACAGATTCCCTGAGGGTGTCAACTCCCACGCATAGCTTCTGTTATCTCTTGTATAGAGCACTCCCTCATTCGCCAGACGATCCACTAACCTATTGGTTGTTCTGCGCACGTGAACAAATTTGAGTGTTCTTAGGGTTCTCAGATGGGATTGTATACGTTGATAGACTTGCAATAACTGCCAGTGATTTGATACTTTTTCTGGTGCTGTGTCGTTGCCTATTTTTTTGAACGAATTAATTGTCAATTCAGAGTCTGCCTCTATGATGGTATTGTGTAAATTGGATTCAATCAAGATTTCTAGGCATTGCTCTAAGGCCATGAGTTCCGCCATATTATTAGTGGCATTCCCCAAATGACTATGAAAGATGACTTTTATGTTTCCCTGCTCATCTCTTATGACTCCTCCATAACCAACAACCCCAGGGTTTCCCTTAGAGGCTCCATCTATATTAAATTTCAAAAATCCATGAGGGGGTGGTTGCCAGAAGTCCTTCCTCACTGTTGGATGTCTTATGATCTTGCTTGTGCCCTGGGGAATAGGCGATTGGAGACCCAAACGCAAAAGAATAAGAGAATCCTGGTTTAGAGGAGGGTTCTTGGGGGGTTGCTTTAGAAGGGTGCTCACAGTTTCTTTGAGTTGTCTTAAAATCTGAGCTATGATGCTCTAGGTTGAGCCAGTTCTGTTCTTGAAAATCCTATTGTTGCATTCTTTCCATACATCCTAGATCAAAAAACCTGGTACCAGAGTCCAGGCTTTGTTGACTATTTCATTATCTGAGAAGTCTCTCCTCCAATTCATTAAAGTGCTAGTGATGCTGTATTCATCCCTGTCAGTTTGCCTGAAGATTGAGGCTACCCAATTCCACAAGGTAGAGGTGAAAGGGCAGAGGTTGAGAAGGTGATCCATCGTTTCTTCTTGTAGACCACACAACTGGCATCTAGATGGACCAGCTAAACCTCTTTTCCTAAGATTTTCCCAAGTCATAACTTTTTTATGATGCACCAACCACATGAACAGTTTGATTTTCATCCAGTGCAGGTTCTGCCATAGGTCCTTCCATATCTTATCAGGGTTTGGAAAGTCAAGCCCAGTGGCAATTCTTTTGGCTTCTTTGAGGTTGAAGTTGCCTTCGTTGTTTCTTCCCCATCTTAGTTGGTCAGACGATGTTGAAGTCAAAATCTTTCTCTGTTCCAGGATCACTGCAAGAGCTTTTGCCTGGGCCTTCAAAGGGGTCTCTTCACTGTATACTAGGTCCTTCCATGTTCTCCATTTGCCCTTGTCCCTTGTCTGATCCCAGAAGTCACTTACCCTGAGTAGCCCTTTATTGTCAGTGTCATTCTTGAGAATGTCTAGTTCTTCTCTACATAGGTTAGGCTCCTGCTGCTAGTTATCCTCCCAAAACCAGGCTAGGTTTCCATCTTTGATCTCCTAGAAACTATGCTTCTGAACAATGGCTCTATTCTCCCAAGCATTGTTCCAAATGTGGGAGCCCTTGATGATCCCTGTCATTCAAATATGATCCCTTTCTTGCCAGTTATTTGCATACTTCTATTTCCAGAGCTTGGCCCAAGGAGTTCTTGTTTCTTTTAGCCATCTCCACCAAAGTTTTGCCCCCAAAACTTTGCTTAGGGTTTCCAGGTCATGAAGTCCCAAACCTCCATGGATCTTGGGTTTGCAGAGCTTTTCCCAAGCTACCAGAGCCCATTTCCTTTTCTCTTCCCCTTTGCCCCAAAGAAAATCTCTTTGGATGTTCCTGATGTATTGTAAAACTCCTTTTGGGGCAGGAAGAGCTAAAAACATGAAGATGGGGATGGTTTGCAGGACAGCCTTTGTAAGCACTAGCCGTCCTGCTAAATTCAAAGATCTACTTGTCCATTTTCTGATTTTGTCCTGCAGTTTATTAGTCACTGGCTCCCAAACTTCCTTACTCAGAGGTTTGTTGGTGAGAGGTATTCCTAGATATTTGGAGGGTAGTTGATCTCTTTGAAAGCCGAGAATTCTGGAGAGATTTCTTTGAATTGCAATGTCAGTATTAAAAAAGGTTTTTTTTTTTTTTTTTTTGTGAGACTTACCTCTGTACCAGCAGCCATAGCAAAATCATTCAGGATTTGTTTGAAAGATTTAGCTTCCTTGACCATGGGTGTACCCTGCAACATGGTATCATCCACAAATTGTTGATGAGTCAAGGTGTCCCCATTCGGGGTTAGTTTGAGACCTTGGATTCTTCCTTCTGCATTGGCTGATTTGATTGCTTTGCCTAATCCTTCCATCATGAGAATAAAGAGGAAGGGGGAGAGCGGATCTCCTTGTCTAAGGCCTCTCGAAGGCCTGAATGTTCTAGATGGATAGCCATTAAGTAGGATTGAAAAACTAGCCGTCGTAACAAGGGCCATTACCCATCTTATCCAGTTGTGGTTGAAGCCATATGCTTTTAGTACTTCCCTGATGTACGACCAGCTTAGCTTATCATAAGCTTTTGCTAGGTCAAGCTGCATGATCATACCTGCTTGCTTATTTCTCTTGAGAGAATGAACCACCTCATGAGCTTGAATGATGTTATTGAGAATTTTCCTTCCTTCCACGTATCCAATTTGCTCCTCAGACACAAGAGTCGAAAGAAGGGGTTTGAGTCTGTTTGCAATTACCTTATAAATAAATTTGTACACCACATTGCAAAACGCTATGGATCTGAATCTATCTGGTGCCATAGCTTTTTCCTGCTTTGGAATTAAGGCTATGAAAGAAGCATTGAGCGCCCTCAAAACTGTTTTAGATTTTCTCGAGTCCTCCACAACATCAAGGATATCTTGTTTGACTATTTCCCAGCATGTTTTGAAGAAGTCTACATTGAACCCATCCGATCCTAGAGCTTTCCCATTTTTCATCTCTTTGATGACTTCATTGACCTCCTCTTCAGTCACTGGCCTGTTGAGATTGTAATTGTCTTCCCTGGTTACTAGTTTTGGAATGTATTGTGTGAAGTTGTTGATAAATTGTGATCTGTCTAAGAGAGGCTCCTCTGCTATGCTTTGAAAATGTTGTACCAGAGTAGATTCCATTTCTTTGTGGGTACTTAGCTCTTTCCCTTGAGTATCTCTGAGTTTTACAATCCTGTTATGTGCCTTGTGATCCATGGTTGACTTGTGAAAAAACTTTGTATTTCTTTCCCCTTCTTTAATCCATTGCACTCTCGATTTCTGTCTCCAGAAGATCTCCTCTTGCTGGCATCTGTTTTCCCATTCCTGTTGAAGAGAGTCAGCTTGCATTTTCCTTTCCTCGGTAAAGCCATCTATGATGAGGATTTGGTTAATTCCCTGTAGTTTCTGTTCAACTTCTCTTTTGGCTTTGAAAATATTGCCAAACTCATTTTTGTTCCATTCTTTAAGCCTGAGTTTGATGTGTTTCAGTCTTTGTTGCAGTAGGAACATCTTCGTGCCTTGAATGGGCATGTCTTCCACCCACCATTTTCCAATATTAGTGATGAAGTCAGGGTGAGTGAGCCAGACATTTTCAAACCTGAAAGGTCTGTTCCTCGGAGTGCCTATAAAAGAAGCTTCAAGTTGGATAGGCCAGTGATCCGAGCCTCCGAAAGGAAGGATTAAAGTAGTCAAGTCAAGGCCAGTGAGAAAGAGGTCCTCCGAGATTATGAATCTGTCTAGTTTAGAGGCAACTTGAGAAGCCCCTCCCCTCTTATTGTTCCAAGTGAAGGTGCCATTTATTGTCTTTGTATCCACCAACCTCATGTCGTTTAGGAAGTTATCGAAGGCAATGGAGTCTCTGCCTAGTATTCTGGTCCTGCCTTTTTTTTCTGTAAGAGATCTGATCATATTAAAGTCCCCTCCCAGAATCTAGGGCATAACAGGATGTCTCTCTCTCAGCTCCTCCAGTGAGGTGAGAAGCTTGAGTTTGTCTTCAAGTTTTTGAGGACCATAGACATTTGTGATCATATAGAGTTCCTTGTCACCCAAAGGTTGGATAACCATCGAAAGGTAGTTCCTGGATGCTTCAGCATCCAATATTCCAAGTTTCTGGGGGTTCCAAAGAGTGAGAATCCCTCCTGCTATGTTGTTTGCTTTAACTTCTAGATACTCGTACTTAATAAGCCATCTGCTATGTATCTCTCTGATTTTGTCTATTGAACATTTTGTTTCCTGTATGAACACCATATCTGGTTTTTCTTCTTTTATTCTATTGCTGAGATTTCTTTGTTTTCTTTTACTTCCTAGACCCCTAATGTTCCAAGTTGTGAGCTTCATTATGAAAGGTTTGTAAATGAGTAACTAGTAAGATCTTTCATCTTTCCTGAGTTAATCATGAGTTTCCCACACTCTGTCAGCAGCTCATTCTGTCTCTTCCTTCCTCTTTTCCTGCCTGGGTTCTTGGAAGAGTGTCCTGATGTTACCTCCATCGGTTTTACCCCTCTATTTTCCTGGCTATCATGGTTCCTTTTGACTCCAGAACCCTTTGCTTGAGATCTCTAGAGGAAGAGCTGTTGCACTCTGTCAAACTCCTCTTGTGGTAGAGAATCAACACCTTTGGTGGTTCCCTGCTCCAGGAACTTTTCTAGATCAAGATTCTCCCTCTCAAGAATCTCCTGTAGTTCGTGGTCCTCTGTACCAACTTCACTTGGGGTCATCTCATGGTCCTTGCCAAGTTCCATAGTGCTTGGCAGATCCTCCTGTAGTTTGTTGTTCTCATGTATGTCCTCCATGTTGTCATCTTTTTCCTTCTCTACAGGATTATCCTCTGGTGTTTGGTCCATTTCAGTGTTCCCACCTTCTTCTTCTAAAGTCTTGAAACTGTTATGACTTGGTTGCTTATCCTCGTTAGTTTTCTTTTGGTACTTTTTTCCTCCTTTCCCTTTGCCTCCCACCTTGGTAAAGCCTTCAGGATCTTTGCCTGTGTTGGTTTTCATATTGTCCTCCAGTTTGTTGAGTGGGCAGTCTCTGAAGAGGTGCCCGTGTTCATGACATTTACGGCATCTGAATGGGACATGTTCATAGTCCACCGCCTACACCCATTCTTCATCATATACTTCTAGAATGATTTCGTCCGGAAGTGCTCTCGATAGGTCCATTTCTACACATATGCGAGCGAAGGAGGTATATTTACCTCACAGAGTCGCATCTGATATTTTTAAAAATGACCTAATTTATTGCCTATGGCTTTTAAGGATTCTGGCAGCCAATAATCTAAAGGTAGGGAGTAGAGTCTTATCCATACCGGTACCGATGTGAATGTTTCTCGTTTTGGGACAAAATTCATCACCCATGGTCGCATGTAGAGGCCTGCAATAGCATAGAAATATGGTCCTCCTTCGAACACTCTGTCTTTATCCTCTAGGTTTGTGAAAACCACTGTGAAGAAACCCTTGGACCCAAGATGAAGGTTTATTTCTCCCTTTGGTTTCCAGTGGTTTCTTATCCATGTGTGCAAAGCCTTCTCTATTGGCCATATTCCCATAAATTTGCATATAACCGCGTATGCCGCCATGTGATCCCTGTGCACCTGTAGTGCTGGATCATTTAAGACAACCCGAGGTTTAATGGTTGACCTGGGTTTGCAGGGTCCTGTCACAGTCTTGTGCTCAGTTCTCTGACTCTCGTCTCCTGTTCTCTTCTCTCTTCTGATTTCCTCGTGATTCTCTTCCTGTTCATGAGATTTGATGCTTTTTTGTGCTTATCTTCTCTGTTTCTGCCTCCATTGGTTTCTTGAATCGATTCAAACCAGCCTCCTTGCTTCTGTTCGCAACTACATGACTGTAGGAGGGAGTGGAGCTCCCCCCTCCTTGCCCCTCCATTGTTACCAACTCGCACCCGTCGCTCCCTGTTCAAAACCCTCGTTCCGCTTCTTCTGATCTTCAGAGATGTTTTTTCTTGTCCATTTCCCTTTAGAGCCTATGTATTAATTATGGCTCATAAACCTTTTATTTCTCCAGGGAAATAACCACCATTGTTTTAGCGAGCTAGTAGAATTCCATTATCTTGAATACTTTGGTGGCCCCAAATTTAGAATGCCCATTAGCATGCACCCCATGCCCAAATGGGTCTTCAATATATGACAATGACTTAATTGACCAAGAAGCACTCAATGGGTTCTTGACTATTGTGAAGACAAATCCCCTCTGCAGACAGACATGATCCCTCTAGCCCAATGAGTGGGTCTGGCAACAAATTTAACAAACTAACATACACTTTTGTAGTTTATGTTCGACAAATGCGGAGAGAAGGAGAAACCTACCTTGCTCTGATGCTAATCGTTCGATCCTTGGAGATGGATTTGAATATTTCGATCCAAGCCTCGCTCCTTAGTTGTTCTTCACGTCCTGGTACCTGCAAGGAAGGTCAAAGTACTATGCAAGATACAAGAGCATATATGGCATAAATCAAACATAAACTACTTAACATATCAAGGAACATTAAGCTGATAGCATAAACATTTACACAATTATGGAAAGTGAACATCAGATTTATATATTAACAAGCTAAAAACGGAAGCACACAACCTATGCCTTGATGTTGGATACCTCTGTTTATTTTGGGCAGAATCGGATGTGTTTTAGCTCCAAAATTTTGTAGAGAGGCTAGAATAGATGAATTCTCCAGAACCTAGAAATCGTTTGGAGAAATTCCACCCGGATTGTGAGTTATTAAAATAATTAATATTTTTATTAGGTTCCTAAGTCTAAACTTAGGAAAATAAAAATATTAATGTGTATTAATAAAATATGGGTGAGAAGGTTCTAAGTGACGAGGATCAAGCATGCTTTAATCTTAGCCATTGATTAGAGATTATATCACGACCGTTGATTCATCAAAAAGAAAAGTATAAGAGGAGGCTTGAGGGTCAGTTGGAGACACACTAAGAGATCAAAGAGTTCGATTTTTCTGGGGCATGGTTTGCTGAGAAAGTCGGGCTAAGTGATCTGAGTTGTACTAAGAGGGGTAGTTCGGCAAAGGGACTTTAGTCCAAGGTTGAGGATACATAGTAGAGAGGCAGAGCAACAACAAGAGAGACAACGCAGCTCCAAAGAGGGTGGCACAGAAGCCAGAGGGGCTGACGCAGTTCCTTAGAAGCATCGTTGGGGTTTTCTGTGGGGTAGAGAGAGCAACAATTCAGCATATCGACTTTTGAGAAAGGGAGGCTCACTAAGAGGGTGATGCAGCTCATAGAGGAGGTGACAGAGTTCCAACGCAGAGCTTGGAGGAGCCATCGTTGCCCATAACTGGCAACAACAATTATCATCTGGGGGGTTTGATCATCCAATTACTGGAATTGTCAGAATATTTATCTCGGGATAGAGGTACTTCTGCCAGGTTTATTATCTATTGGGTGAGCCAGATTTGGCACCCTAGTTGTATTTAGAAAAATCTGCTTAATAATACAAACCCTCTATATGATGCGTCAGTTTTCCCGAATTGGGTTTTTCGGGGATGATTGTCCAAAAATAATGGTGTCCCTTGTGTGATTGTCTCAGTTTATTTCAATTCATGATATGTATGTATGTGTAGGTTGCAGTAGTGTTTTCATCATTGTTTAAGTAATTAAATAAATTTTTGAATGTAAAGAACAAGTAGGAGATGATAAACCAGTGATTGCAGTAGGATTTTTGATGTGTAGGTTCAAAAATTTTCACATGGTATCAGAGCATTGTAGATCATAGGATACTGAAGACACCAGCTGAGAAATCCAAAGAATTTGCTACAGAGAAGCAGTTGTCCCAAGTGACAACGTTTTTTCAGAGGCAGAGGAGCAGTTGTAGGAGTGATGCAGGGGCTCACGCAGTGCCTACAACAATATTTCGAGCTTACAGAGGGTGACACAGAGCCAGAGAGGAGCCGACACAGTGACTGCATTAGCTCTCTAGGCCAGCACAAATCCTGAGAAGTTTGAATCTGTAATTTGTCAGGGCTGAGGGAGTAGAGAAAATTTGATTTGAGGAGTTGGTGGGACGCTATTCCTGTTGGTGCAGAACAGTGTCTGTGGAGATAGAGCCAAGGTAGAGGGAATCACTGCCTTGACAGATTCATAGCCAAAAGAAATATAGATCCGAGTTGAGCAACAAAGGAGGATTGGAGAGGAAGTGATTTGACATTCGGCCAGAGGATTTACATGAAGGAAATCAAGATTCAGAGGGAGTCCAGAGGATCTTGTTCCTTAGAGTATTTCTAGCACCAAAGAAATCTAGATCCAAGTCTTACTAGATTGACATCATGAGAGGGAGAAGAGAACCAGTCATATTTTTTAGCAGAGATGGAAATGAATGGGTTGAGGGATCAGGACAGATTGGATGGAGCATCCAATTTTGTCACCTGGAAGGCCAAGATCCTGTCAATCCTAGACAAACATCACATTAAGGACTATGCCTTGAAGGTAGTTGTTGAGCCGATCGACACTGATCCATTGAAGAAGTACGAGGACACCCAGGCTAAGGCCAAGTGCATGATCCTAGATAGGGTCAAAGATCATGTAGCACCATACATCGCTGAGAAGAACACAAAAAGGGAGATGTGGGAGGCATTGACTACCTTGTATCAGGGATCTTCCATCCAATGAAAGATGCTCTAAGAAAATAAGCTGAGACAATACCAGATGTAAAAGGGAGAAGAGATAAATCCCTTCCCTCTCAGGTTGGAAGGGATTTCACTACTAGTTGACTTCTATGGGATCTACACCAGATCCTGAGTTCATGGTTAGGACTGCCCTAAATGCAGTCACCGAGGACTGGGAGACTTTTGTCCAAAGTATCTTGGGTAGAGTGACTCTCCCCAGTTGGGAGGAGATGTGGGTAGCTCTTTGACAAGAAGAGCTCAGGAGGATGACCAAGACAGGGAGTAGCGGCAAGGGAGCCTGGGTCAAGAAGGAGGAGGAGGAGGATGCAACTCTCGCATCATCGGGACAACAAGTGTAACAAAAGAGAAAGAAGAAGGACATCACCAAGGTCGGATGCTTCAACTATGGGGAACTGGGACATTATGTCACTCAGTGCCCCTGAAATAAGGGTAAGGGGGAAGCTTCTGAGTCAAAGGTTGCTCCAATGAAAGCAGACAAGGAAAGCGAGGATGACGATTGTGCCATGAGTGCTCATGCAACTTTGGAGAAGAGGTGGGGCAACGTGAAGTTGTAGTCGAGAGGACTACATGGAAGGGCATGATCCTTGAGGTGTCCAAAATCTTGGATCACATACGGCTACGGGAGCCCTTAACAATAGTAGCATAATGATGGGTGTCAGTTGGAGCAAGGTGTGATGGAGCGACAGTGGCAGAGCTAGAGTGCTAGAGTCTGAGGTAGCGCAGAGGATGTTGTAGCAGTGCAAGAGTCACAAAGAAGTTTGCAGTAGCACAGTGGCAGCAGAGGGTCAGCACAGCTTAGCAGCAGAGGTAGCTTCAGCATCACGAGGCATCCATACTAACCAGGATGTTAGTTTTTGAGTGAATTTTCAATTACTTACTTCTTAGTAACTGAGTTGCAGTGCAACAGTTAGCAGTGGCAATGTTATGGGTGGCATGATGCAACATTTTGAGAGGGAGATGTAGCACAAATGCAGCAATGGTAGTGGTAGATTCATGGGAAACAACGGTGCAGTGGATGAAGGGAAACAAGCCAAGCATCAACATCATAGAGGACCGATGTAGTGGATCAGGGTAATACTTCTGCTGAGAAGTGTTACTAGAGCACATTCCTCCCTAAGAGGGAGTGTTGATTTTGGGTAGCATCAGATGTGATCTAGCTCCGAAATTTGGTGGAGGGGCTAGAACACGTGAGATCTCTAGAACCTAGAAATCGTTTGGAGAAATTCCACCCGGATTGTGAGTTATTAAAATAATTAATATTTTTAATGGGTTCCTAAGTCTAAACTTAGGAAAATAAAAATATTAATGTGTATTAATAAAAATATGGGTGAGAAGGTTCTAAGTGATGAGGATCAAGCATGTTTTAATCTTATCCATTGATTAGAGATTAGATCACGACCATTGATTCATCAACAAAAAAAAGTATAAGAGAAGGCTTGAGGGTCAGTTGGAGACACACCAAGAGATCAAAGAGTTCGATTTTTATGGGGCGTGGTTTGCTGAGAAAGTCGAGCCAAGTGATTTGAGTTGCAGTCAGAGGGGTAGTTCGATAGAGGGACTTTAGTCCAAGGCTGAGGATACATAGTAGAGAGGCAAAGAAGCAACATGAGAGATAGTGAAACTCCAAAGAGAGTGATGCATAAGCTAGAGGGGCTGATGTAGTTCCTTAGAGGCAACGCTGGGGTTTTCTGTGGGGCAGAGACAACAACAATTCAACATATCGAATTTTGAGAAACGGAGGCTCACTGAGAGGGAGAAACATCTCATAGAGGAGATGACACAGTTGCAACGCAGAGCTTGGAGCAACCATCGCTGCCCAGCACTGGGAACAACAATTGTCATCTGTGGGTTTGATTATCCAGTTGTTGGAATTGTCAAAATTTCTATCTCCAGATAGAAGTACTTTTGCCAGGTTTATTCTTTGTTGGGTGAGCCGGAGTTGGAACCCTAGTTGTATTCATAAATCTACCTAATAATACAAACCCTTTATATGCTACACCAGTTTTCCTGAATTGGGTTTTTTTTGGGGACGATTGTCCAAAAATAATGGTGTTCCTTGTGTGATTGTCTCAGTTTATTTCAGTTCATGATATGTATGTATGTGTAGGCTGCAATAGTGTTTTCATTGTTATTGAAGTAATTAAATAACTTGTTGAATGTAAAGAACAAGTAGGAGATGATAAACCAATGATTACAGTACGATTTCTGATGTGTAGATTCAGAAATTTTAACAACCTCCTTTTGGTGGATGTCCAAGTCCAAGAAAAGACTCTTCAAGCACTCCTTCTCCAAGCTAGAATGGGTAGCATGTAAGCATAATCTCAGCATAGGGATGCAACAATCAATGACCAACTATTTGAGGATGGAAGAGAGTGAATTTATAGGAAGGGAGAGGGAGTTAGGGATCCACAAAAGAGGGAGGAAGGTCCACATCTCAAGGGAAAATCCCACGATGATAAGATCAAGAGGCCCAAATGAGAGAGCTCGACCATATCAACAATAACCAATATCCAGCTCGTTGTTCTCGAAGGGTCTAGCGAGCGAAGCTTCTCCTCTAGTTTGGGAAAACCTGCCAGAAGAGGTTCAACACGAGTTTTCCTATGAAAACCTGCATTGGCAGCGTGAGTGTATAACTAAGCAACCTACCATTAGCACGGGTAGGCAGTGGAGAAAAACACACTGATGCCAAAAATTAGGTTTTTAGACAACCTTCTCCAGAATGGATTCCTTCTCAAGCATATACATATCTAACATCTCTGATGATCATTCCTGACGATACAGGAATAGGCATCCAATAATACATGAGTCTGTGGCATGGACGTAACCATCCGTATAAAAGGGATCATGTGCAAAGATCCTCGGTATGGTCGCAACCATCCAAATAGAAAGGATCATGAATATGGACCCATGGTATGGTCGTAGCCATCTATCGAGAGGAAACATATGTATAGTCATGAATGGCTCATAACTCCACGCAACCTAGACTTTATCAGACAAAATCTAGGGTCTTGCGCTCCGCCTCGACTCGATCAATGTACGAATTCTAACTTGTGAATAGAGGTGTCGAAGTCGAACATGAGAAAAAACCATCTGATTACCGGTCAATGATGTAAACCATTAACTTGCATGAGAGAAACCACCAATGATGACAATGGCTCTTCAAGGTACAATCAACACAATCCATGAATGTGAATGATGAAGCTAAAGTCGAACACCTGTGGAATCATCTGAGCAAAGATAAATGATGTAAACCTGTCGTTGAATGCAAAGAACCTGCCATTGAGGCATGCAAGCTCTAAGGCATTGGAAGGGATTTTGTAGATCATCTTCCTGGATAATGAGCTGAAGTCGATAGGAAGTGATCTATCGAAGGAGGGCCATAATGAATCCCACATCATCGACACGAAACAAAAGGATGTAGTAGAGTAGATAAGTATGATCCAAGACTGTGGCCGAAAGTCAGGTAATGTATAAGTGGTAAAGAACTGCAGATAGGACTTCTCTTGAACATATCAATAAAAGGATTCCAGAGTTTGGCAACATTTGACTCAACAAAGGATCAGAGATCATGATGACGGAATGGTATGATTAGATGAGAGGAAAAATGGATTCCCCAAACCTAGGAAGGCAAGTGACGAAGTGAGGATGTCCCAAACCTGACATGAGTAACATATGAGTGTCATGTTCAAGAGTGACATGCTGCCTTTACAGGATACAAGAGATGAATGCTTTCACTTCCCCCCCACCATTTCTAGCGAGTACCTCATATATTTTTTATTGCAAGCTTAAAGGGGATAACATATGCTTACCATATAAGTTCACATTTTGAATGAATCCATCCTAGTAAGATTTACGATCCCTAGGAAGGAGGAACTTGACCTTCTCATGGTGACAAGTCCATCGTTGTTTAAGTTTTACGAGTCTGACGAAGGTGAAACTCGCCATCTTTTTCATGTTTAGAGAGTTTGAAAAATAAGCGGAAAAGAAAACTCCAAAGGTCCCTTTTCGTAAATCGTCTCTTGAACCCGAAAAGGTAGAAAACAATATCCAAGATAAATCACCATCACTAAGAACATATGACCTGTCACTGCACAAGGAAACACACATTACCGTTTTTAAGGAAGAAAAAAAAAAAAGAAGTGAAATATGCCCTAATTTGGTAAAAATATTATTTAAAAAACTATAAATTGGGCAAAAAGTAAGTTATTTTTACCATTTTACCAATTTGCAGTTTTGTGAGCATTTTTACCTCATTTTACCTCGATTTTCAGGCAAGGAGCATGATCAATCCGGGACACCATTTGTCGAGCCACTTGTTGCAGGTAAGAGATTTGTCCCTTCCCTTCATTTTGGTAGTTATTTTAAGTTTTTTCATCCATAGGATAGGCTGCAAGGAAGACTTACAAAAAAATTACATCGTGGGTGACCAGCACGAGTTTCACCCATCGGATTTGCGCTACTCACTCTGAGGTTAGTTAGGCACTCACACTGGCGGAGCGAGAAAATTCATAAACAGATGCGCTGACGCCAAGGTAAAAAATTTGAAGTGAAATCTTCCATGTTAGATAGTTAATCTTGGATTTTCTCTCCATGGATGCTCATGAAATGTTAGTTTGTTGATTTTTTGCAGGATAACCAGTCCAAAATGGTCATTGAATGGGAAGAGAGGGGTCATGAAGTTGAATACCATTAGGCTATGCATGATGAAGACTGTATTGATACCCTACGAGCATGTGGATTGTTCAGATCAAAGCACAACCCGAGTTATTGCAACACTTAATCAATTAGTGGGATGTAGATCACCAACTGTTCATGTTTGGGGATCAAGAGCTCGAAATAAAGGTTGCCGACATTTAATTCATTACTGGGTTGTCCATAAAGGGACAATGGGTGCAACTATCTGGATCACGTACTAAGGGAGAGAGCACAGATATGCTTATTGTGAGGCATTGTCTGGAGGCCAAAAAGGGTAACAACGAGAAAAATAACATAAAGACCATTCCAACCTCCCACTGCGAACAATGCTACACACTATGGCCTTAATAGCTGGGGCATAAGTGTTGAATGAGGCATCAAAGTCTCATTTCCAGTATGTGATCGAGTTCCTAAATCCCATGGTATTTAATTGGTGTGAAGGTTTGTTGGTGTGCATGAAGTGCCAACTAACCAAGCGCAAGTTAGGGAATCTAAAACAATTTGGTTTCAGATCTATTCTAGTGATGTTCATCCTGGAACATGTGCCATTGAAGTCTCATTTCCAGTATGCGATCGAGTTCCTAAATCCCATGGTCTTTAATTGGTGTGAAGGTTTGTTGGTGTGCATGAAGCGCCAACTAACCAAGTGCAAGTTAGGGAATATGAAACAATTTGGTTTCAGATCTATTCTGGTGATGTTCATCCTGGAACATGTGCCATTATTTCGATATCAGTGGTTGGAAGTGGATCCACCTACGCCTAGAGATCCATGATTACTCAGATGGGGAGAGTTGATGCAGCGACATAGGGTTGGTCAACAGATGTCATTCCCTCCAACATTTTTTGGATGGCTGTGTCAGCAACTAATCATGGTCGATGATTGGGTGTATGCAGGCATGGATTTCCGAGGAGATCCAGATCTTCCACTCCCTCCAGGGGCACAATGGACCGATTCAGGTAAAAAAATATTTTTGAAGTTTTTGTCATTTTTTTGTGTATATGTACTCAGATTTGACTTATAATGTCATGTAGATGTTGGACCAGAGAGACCTCTAGGGGTTTCTCCAATAGCCAGGTGAGTGGCACGCTAGATTGAGGAGGCTCCTCCATATGTGGAGGGAGAAAATCCTATCGTCAAAGTAGAACGCAATCTGGAAGCTTTAACCAGGGGAATTCCAGAGTATGCCTCAATCGATGAGGTTCAATTACGCTACCAGAGGCACACTGTAGGGGTTTCCGCCAGACTGCATTGGCTGCTGGGTCAAGTTATCAGAGTTGTCTCGTGCTATCATGAGCACCATGTGGGCGAATAACCAACTTCTAGTTTACTTTCTGCACTATGTAGGCTTATAAAACCATGTGTCTTGGAACACAAATTTTGTTATTTTGATGTAGCAAACTCTTTTGCAAACACTCGATATATATCTGTGTGTGTGTGTGTGTGTGTTCCTGTTTACCAAATATGATATGTGATGTTTTATGATTTACAAGTTTCGCAAATGTCTATCTAACACATAGTTAGCCAATGCATCTGTTAATGTGTTCATGCATCTTGGAATGTGATGATAAGTAATAAAATCAAATTCTCATTCCAATAAATGAACTCGCAAATACATTCTCAAAATTTGAGGGTTTATAACTGAATATTGTCCATTAAGTTGTAGCACAATGAGTTGCAAATCAAGTTTTACGATTAACTCTCTAATTCCAAGAGAAATAGCTTCTGACAAAAGTTCGATGATCGCACTATATTCAACAATGTTATTAGTCATTCGACCTAAACATATACCTTGTAAATTCACTAACTCACCATTAGGGTCATAGATTGCCCATGCAATAGAAGATAGATTCTGTGTACTATGATAAGCACCATTAGAAAAATCGACGTAATGGTTGGATGACATCTGCAAACCAAGTAGAGCACGAGGTAAGAAGAGGAAAATGTTTGCAAAAGAAAACTAACGATGACATCTGCAAACCAAGTAGAGCACGAGGTAAGAAGAGGAAAATGTTTGCAAAAGAAAACTAACACACCAAAACCACACTGCACACTAATGAAAACACACTAATGTACATAAGTATTTACACAAATAATCACGCATAATACTTTCAGATGGAGCCCATTTGCGGACTTGGGTAATCAATCAACAAAGAATAAAACTGAAGTTTCACCATTGGCATGACGTGTAAGCATCAACTCGGCCAAATAGTGGAATAACACACATAAATGACCATGCCCCCATGCCCCCTGGGCGAGTGAGGGTTACGAGTCATAGGATGAATATCCCATTGCGATAATGGGCAAACAATAAAGATTTAGTGAGAAGATCTCATAAAAGAAGGCAAGAAAATATTAATCTCATCACGAGAAAAAGATGCCCCTAGTTGAAAGATTTTGACAATCTCAGGTTGGACTGAAATGTCAATGGGAAAGGTAGCAATAATGTTCCCCATGTTTCCCTCAGAAAAAACTTCATGCACCAAAATGGTGTTTGAAGTGGATGGGTGAGTGTACAGGAAACAAAGGTATCCAGACATGATGAAATCTCTCCAAGACTTGGGAGAAACGAGGAACGATGATGAGCATCATTCCAGGGAGTTTCCTCAAGAGACATAACCTTGGTGATACTCTCGTCAGTGGGAAATGTCTTGTTCAAGGGATTTGGAGAATCCCAAGAACCAAGCCAAGGGGACTGTGAATACACGTCTAGATGCATACTAAGAGTAGTATGACTTTCAAAAGCGACCACCAAAGCCAAAACAACATCTTGATAAGCTTGTTCTATTGGGATGAGTGGCATAACATCGCCAAAAGAATTAACTTGATTGGTAGAAGGAACGATCCAAGGATCGTAAGAAGTAGAGATAATGTTGACAGAAGCGACATGAGGAGGTGGGAGCGAAAAAGTTCCCATAAGAACAGAGTCTTTAAAAAGACCCGCCCTAATGCTTTCATAAGGAATGTCGGTATTTCCCACACATGGCACATTGCCATTTGAAGAACCATAAGAGAAAAAGGATAACTGATTAACGGCGACTATTTTCCCTTCATGAGGAACATGGAGCACGCAAAACAAAGAAGAAACCACACAAAACATAGCATAAGTCTAACTTCGTTCACGTAGAAGGTTATAATTCAAACTTGCATCAACAACTTCTACCTCTAATTCGACAGTTTTCCCTTCCAACGTGATGGGAAAACTCGTGAGAATACTGTAAGGATGAGATCCTTTGCCATCAAAGGATTCTAAGGTGTTCGGAGATTGGATGAGAGGTGGAGAGCCGACATCATTCCAACATGAAACAAACATGATGCAGGTGGAAGTACCCTTATCAATCACAACCCAATGAATCATCTTCCCTTTTATAATGACTTGGATAAAAAATGCAAGTTGATGGGGAAGCTGAGGAACATGATTTTCCAGGTCAAAAGTAATCAAATTCGAATCCATAGGGTCAATTCCTCCTATAGAGGATAGTAATGCTTTCCGTTGCGTTGGACAAGTTTGGAGAACTTCCAAGGCAGACATCGCCAAAGGCACTTGAGCCAAATCTTTGACAATATTGTAATGTTGGGCAGCTCGCACATTCGATTGTAAGATGATTTCCGAAGGACACCCTTGGGAGGCACTTGGATAGCATAGTCATTACTAGGTCTATCAATATGAAGAGGAATAGAACTAGGCAGAGTAGAATTAGAAGGTGTATCGGTAACTTATTTCTCCATAGTTTGTTTTTGAGGAGTTTGATAGTCTTTTGACTAGGTGGCAACAGAAATAGGCATTGTTCCACTCATGTAAACCTGAGAACCCGAAGATGTGGAAGATTGTGGTTGTTCTACCAATTGGGTTTACTGTGATGGGAAAGGTTCTTTTAGTACAACCGGTGTCCCTTGAGCTCCTTTTAACAAGTGACTAACTTTCACATGACAGGGACAATCCTTGGTATAGTGATCTTCCTCACAAATGAGGCAAGGATATTTGGGCTTACGTTTGGATGCATCATCAGCAGATGAATTTGGAGGATTATGTTTTGGGTATCAAATTTTGATTTTCCTTTACCCTTCTTTTTACCTTTAGAGGCTGTCTTTCGTGGTACACTGAATGACATTAACCTCAGAGGTTTTACTAGGATTTGGAGAGGGATTCGAAGGAGGATTGGATGCAGAATTCGAAACGGATTTTTGCTTCAAAGAAGCTTTATTGGAAGTTTGAGTCACTGATCCAATAATACCATCGACAGGTGGTACATCTAGAGGTTTAGAAGATGCTAGATCTGTATATGGTCTCAGAGCTTCAGGCAAGAGATCATATAACATGCCAGATTGGGAATACACCAAATCTAAATATTGGGCATGGGCAATGGCTTGATCTTCGGTTACACAACCTCCCATAGTTATGTCTACAACAATTTTGTTGACGAATGATTTGGTAAACCATTCAGTTAACAACTTATCAAGTATATCAAACTTGATAAGGCAACGCTGATGTCTCCATTCATGGATATGATCAGAGATGTGGGTAGCAATATTCTGTTTCAAAGATATAAGCATATGGGTACCAGTTTCATAGAAAAATGGTAACTGGAAGTGAGTAAGGAAGGCCATTGCTAAAGAATTAAAGTCTTGATAAGCACCTCAAGGCAATTTGATGTACCATTTTGCAACAGGACCCATAAGGGTGCATTGAAAAAGACGTAGATGAACAGATTCATCAACCCAAGAATTAGATGAACACCATAAATGGTAAGTCATAAGGTGGGCCTCGGGGTCTTCTCTAGATTTTCCTTTGAATTTCGGACGATTGCTAAGAATCATAGAAGGGACTGGAGGCCAATAGGGCAAATGAAGTATTGGATCATTAGTGAGCCTTGACACATCCAGTAGTTCCAATGTTGCTAGAAATGGAAATTGTGGGTTGAAAGGCATGGGAGGCCTTTGATAAGGCCCAAATTGTGGATTCCATCCTTGTTGGTATGGGTTATGCCCCTAAAGTGGCAGATTTTGACCATGAGAAACTTGATATTTCCCTCACTGAGGGGTATTTTGACCATACAAAGGTGGATTCTGTCCCCACAAGGGTGGGTTTTGACTAGGGTAAGGTTGATACTGATCTGCCATAGTCTGTTGAGAACCATAAAGTGGATAAACAACTTGCGCGACATATGGATTATAAGGTTGTTGTTGCAATTTTTGACCCTGCTGCTGCAGGGGTTGACCTTGTGGTTGCATGGGTTGACCTTTTGGTTGCATGGGTTGACCTTGTTGATATAAGGGTTGGTTTTGATGTTGCAAGGGATATCCCTGCTGCTACAACAATTTTTGCTAAGGCCCTTGTTGCACATAAGGTCCTTGTTATACAAAAGGTTGTTTTTGTACATAAGGCTGCTATTTTTGAAAAGTTCTTTGTGGAATTTGATGAGTTCCAAGTTGGTACTGATAAATTCCAACTTGAATTTGACTAGATGCCCCAAATGAGGGATTTGAACCACGCTGCATTTGGGGACATTCCTATTGAGTAAAGGGTGGATTCTGAGGCTGTTGAGAGCCATATGGAGGGTACAGTTTCTCGTAGGGTATCTGAGCCAAAAGAGGCTGTTGATATGGGATCTGGCCTGATCCAGGCGAAATTGATGATCCACCAGGATAAGGTACTCTACCAAAATTTTGACTAACTCCGGTAGTGTGAGTTTGAGGTGCACTCACATAAGATCCACCTGAAATAGGAGGTACATAAGGTGAAGGTGGTTGTTGCCCCCAATGTTATGGGATAGGTGGTGTAACATATTGTCCACTTAATGGAGGACCCGAGGAACTTATAGGGACATTAATCACCCCAATCGTAGCTGTCGGTTGTACAGGAACTGACGAAATTGCAAACGGTATAGGAATTGAGAGGCCACATTTGAAACAAACGAACTAGAAGTAGGCATGGCGCCCGATGACCAAATGGGATTGTGATAAAGTGAAGACACACTTGGAGTACCTGAAACTAATTGAGCCAAAGATGTATAACCAGCTGGAAACAAAGGCTCATTGCTGTTAGGGGATGGTGGAGGTGCAACACTTCCAATATATGGACACCCTTAAGGTGGAAAGTCATATTCCTAATCATTGTCAACACCAGGAATATGAGTAGATGAGACTTCTGGAGGACCTTGAGAAGAGGCTGGAAACTCACCTTCTAAATCCATGGGTTGAAACAGTTGATGAGGAGTAATTCGAGATGGTCATAGAGATAACTCGAAAGGCACACCGGGATTATCATATAGACTATAAGGTTGTTGAGGAGATATAACCAATGGATCAAAAAACATAATCGAAGGGAATAAAACAAACCTCTGTGGACTCTCAAGGGTTTCTATATTTGATTCCTAAGATGATGATGAGTCTCGAGATGGAGGACGAGAAGCAAGGGGTTGGATAATTCAGACAATTCCAAGTTCAAGACCTTGGGCTTCAAGTGACTGTAAAAACTTAGGATGAACTCCTGATGATGACCCTTCAGTGTCAGATGATGAAGGGAAAATGTAAGGTGAACGTGGTGGTTCAACCACGATGACCTTTTCTAAAAAACAATAAGGGGTGGTTGATTTGAGCCTATAATTAAAATTTACTATTAATCAGGCAATATGAGACCAAGGATAACTGTGTAGGTAAGTCATGTTATCATGGGCAGTTAAATTTTAGAACTTAAAACAATAAATAAATAAATAAGGGTGTACTAGGAAAGAGGGTTTACCAAGTATTCGTGAACCGTTATATACACTTTAGCTGAAACCAAGGACTTAACGTACGACAACTGATCTCCCCGAATGCTGTGTTCGGTGTATTGCATTTACAAGGCGGCTGAATCGAATACCTGTGGCTAAAGGATAGCAACCTAGTGGGTTATCCAAATATATACTCGACGGTACAGGGAGCACAAGTCCATGTTAGCATTGTCTAATGCATAACCGTTCGGTGAGAGCGTTCCGATATACTTTCCATACTAGAGTGCCTTCGATATACCCTAGAGTACTAGAGAACCTCTGATATACTTTCGTACTAGAATGGGATTTCACCCTCGGGATACAATGCAGGAAGTTAACGACAGCTGTTAGGTTTATAGACGTCGAACACGTCTCTAACTTAGACCTCTAAATGTTTTCGTTCAGTTACAAATACTCCTTAGGTTAATTCAGTAAATTTTGAAGATTTTCTTGAATTAGGTTTCAATTTTGGGCTCAAACGATGTCACCTGAATCCTAGCATGCAACTATATGATAAAAAGGAAACCTTTCATTTCAATGAATTATATACTAATGAGGGAAGAGAATTCAAGCAATTAATGAATCAAACGAGAGAATGCATCAGACGATATGTCTCCACTAACTTTTCCAAATGAAAAATGCAAGAACAAAACTAAACTTCACTTTCACTAATGAACATGCAATCTATTGAAAGAAAAAATGACCTTCACTTCACTAAGATGCACTTTACTTATATGATGTTCTCTTTGATTTTCAAATGCTCACATGCAACTAAGCTTCAACTAAAGCAAAAACGAAGATTTTGATTCAAAATACTCCTAATGCAAACAAGTCATCAATCAAAGTAACACCAAATTCAAAAGAACTCAATGAAAATGTCTTTCACTTTTCCTTTCAAATAGATAAGCAAATATACTCATTTCAGTTTGCAAACCAAACAATGTAATCTATGTTTGATAAATGACAAAGATGGATTTCAAATGCAAGATGACCTAATACACATGAAAAACAACTTTGCACAAGACAAACCGAAACCAATGTAAGTCAATGTTTCAAGTGATTTTACCAGATGAACAAACCTAATCATTCAGCAAACCAGAGACCCAAAGACACTCACAAGCGACAAGTGACAACCAATCAACCTATAAACCCTAAAATCAATCCAATTGCACTCAAACACTTGAAAGTTCAAAGGAGTAAGAATTTGCTAATAAATGAGGTAATCAATCAAAACACTGACAAAATCCAGTCATGCAGGAAAAAATTGGACCCCAGGGGCTCAAATACACAAGGGTTTGACAGAGAAACCTTAGATTTTTTCCAATCTCAAGGATCAGCCCGGCTGTTATGGCCAAGCTGGCGCTGAACAAGGGATCAACGTGATTGTTTTAAATAAAAAAAGCATTGGCAGTGTGACTGTCAGATCAAAAAGCACGCTGGGTGAGGAAAAAGGCAAAAAATAAAAGGAATTTCACAAACACTTCCAGACTTAGCACTCTAAGATAACAACCAATGATTGTGCAGACCTATATCAACCCAAACTAACTGAGAACACGATGGTTGGTTAATCTGATTAAGAGATCAGTTGAGAAAGGAGAATGAACATGTTATAGCTTCCCTAATGGAATCACCATTTTGTTGTGAAGGAAAATCCCCTCTGCGGACAGAGACGATCCCTCTAGCCTAATGAGTGGGTCTAGCAGCAAATTTAACAATCTAACATACACTTTCCTAGTTTATGTTCAACAAATGTAGAGAGAAGGAGAAACCTACCTCGTTCTGATGCTAATCACTCGATCCTTGGAGATGGCTTTGAATCTTTCGCTCCAGGCCTCGCTCCTTAGTTGTTCTTCACGTCTGGGTACCTGCAAGGAAGATCAAAGTACTATGCAAGATACAAGAGAATATATGGAATACATCAAACATAAAATACTTAACAGATCAAGGAACATTAAGCTAATAGCATAAACATTTACACAATTATGGAAAGTGAACATTAGATGTATATATTAATAAGCTAAAAAGGGAAGCATACAACCTATGCCTTGATGTTGGAGACCTCCTTTTGGTGGATGTCCAAGTCCAAGCAAATACTCTTCAAGCACTCCTTCTCCAAGCTAGAATGGGTAGCATGTAAGCATAATCTCAGCATAGGGATGCAACAATCAATGACCAACCATTTGGGGATGGAAGGGAGTGAATTTATAGGAAGGGAGAGGGAGTTAGGGATCCACAAAAGAGGGAGGAAGTTCCACATCTCAAGGGGAAAGCCCATGATGATAAGATCAAGAGGCCCAAATGAGAGAGCTCAACCATATCAACAACAACCAATATCTAGCTCGTTGTTCCCAAAGGTTATAGTGAGCGAAGCTTCTCCTCCGGTTTGGGAAAACCTGTGAGAAGAGGTTCAACATAGGTTTTCCTATGAAAACCCGCGTTGTCAGCACGAGTGTATAACTAAGCAACCTTCCATCAACATAGGCAGGTAGTGGAGCAAAACGCGCTAATGCCAAAAATTAGGTTTTTAGGCAACCTTCTCCAGAATGGATTCAAGGCAGTTTTCCTTTGATTCTTCAAGAAGGCTTTGGTCTGTATATCATGATGGATATGCTCACAATAGTCAATGTTTTGTCAATTCGAGATATGGTACAGGAAGTGAACAGGAGGTATGACAAAATACTGTGTAACATTGACCTAAAAATAAATTTCCCTTCAGCATGAAACCCATGCCTCAAGAATAACAATAATAAATTTATTTTTCTCTTTACATTAAATACATAAAATCATGATTACATATGTTATTACGAAGACTTAACCTAGTTACATATTTCAACAACAAATACCACCCCAAGTTAGGTTATGAGGACACCAAGACCAAGGAAACAACTACAAACTTATCTCTCTCTCAACTCTACCCATTTATTTTCATGCCAAGCCAAGTTGCTCCCCATAAAGCACTACAAGCACCTCATCCAACCATTAATATGCATATTCATAAACAACAATAAGGCACTTAACTTTTAACTAAAAAAGGTATCGAAAATTGGATGCATAATAGTAATTGTTCCACCCCAAGTTAGGTTATGAGGCCACCAAGACCAATGAAACAACTAGAAACTTCTCTCTCTCTCTCTCTCAACTCTATCCATTTATTCTCATGCCCATCCAAGTTGCTCCCCATAAAGCACTACAGGCATCTCATCTAACCATTAATATCCAAGTGACAACTCTAACCTTTATAGTAAGTAATGAATTCATGGATTCTTTATAAACAAAAATGTAAATAATGATAATCACACATAATACTCAGAGATTTATCCAAGAAACCCTTAACTGAGAAAACCCAAAATATGTTAGTGACACACCCTAATTTGTATCATCAATCAACTCAATCATTTATGATACAATATATAGGATACTACAACATCCAAAACCCTAATTCGTTGACCTGGATTATATTCTTTGACCAGAATTACATTACAATGGCCTAAACAACCATTGGTTGAAAAACACCAAAAAATAGGCAAAAAATGGACAAAAAAGAAAAAAAACATATTGTACACTAATTCCCTCAAATCCCTAAACAAGAGGGGCTAATTTGGTCTCCCCTTACTCCCATATAAATGTAGAGTACATGAGGCCAATTATGCAAAGAATATAACACATACCCGACTTTCTCCCACTTGTTGTTTTTTTTGCACGCATCGGGTCACTAGATTACATGATCAACAATCTAGCATAGCAATGCCCATTGATTCTCTACACCAATAAAAATTTTCAATTCTCACATTCTTTGTTAATGGCCCTATAATGTTTTTCAAAGTGTCTACCTTCACTAGCAAAATCATTGTCTTTGACCAAGTCTCTCACAAAGTTATATTGAACATCAATGCACTCTATCTTAAAATGATAAGTTGAGTTCTTTGTCAAAAATATTTCACTATGAGTGTGACAATCTAACCTTATAACTTATTGTACAAACCCAATATCTGAACACAATCTCTATGTAACTGCCTCCTCCCACATTTACCCACTTTCACTAGTTTGCCCAGGGTAATCATGAGCTGAGGGTCACTATGATAAGACTCAACCTCCTATATGACCTTAAGGAAACGAAGTCGACAACTTAAGACCTTACTGACTTCCCTCAAGTGTTACAAGACCTCTAAGAGCTACCCAAACCGTCGAGGTGTCCAACCCCTGAGCTAACTCTTCTTTTTATTGACCCGGGCTCTCGGTCGCTCCCTTGACAAGGCATCCAAGTGACTATAAGCCTCCAATCACTCCCATAGGCCTGCTTCCTAGTGACTATAGACTTTTCCATCCAATTCTGTGCTAGCAACCCCAAATTCTAAGCCACTTTTTCATGGTTAGGACTCAGGCCTCTACCTAGAACTCATTGAAACTTCTAGAAATGATGAATAACATAGAAACAAAGATTATAAACCAAAAACATGAACAGGGACTTGACTTAACCCCTCCCAACCAGGACATACATTCTATCAAACACATGGTAAACATGTAATCTATAGGTCATGAATGCATATCTGAACATAGGGATCTGAAACTTATCTGAGGTTTAACAAGAAGGACCAATTCCTTCTCACAATAACTGCCATAATGCCATTTAGGTCATGCATTCATTAACCAAACATTCATTAATTAAAATGTAATAAGATCCATACTTAAATTTGTCATAAAACCATACTTATAACCAACATATAACCACATAGATAATAATGATAAAACAACAATTAAAGCCACATAATAACAAGTGTAATTACTCATCAAAGGCAAGCGAAACTTAGCTTCTATTAACCATATGCAAAAGCCAACCAAGTCAGGGACTTCCACGTACCACCCGACCATAGATTGGGCTAAACCAAATCTTTCTTTCATCCAATCACCTCAGTGCCATATTCCAAGCATGAATGTGGGATCTCATGGGATAAACCAATCCATAAAAAAGTAAGGGAATCCAAAGTTTAAACCACCTCCACCCTCACTAAACCGTGATCTCACCTAAACCGGTCCCAAGATCACAAAACCAAACCAAACTTGGATGCCTCAGAATTCCTTCACCATCCCTTGAGGAATTTTCCTGTCTCCACCCACCTGTTGAGGGTTTCCCAGAGAAAACCATCTCGACCCCCAACACTTGGGATTTTCCTAAGACCACCTCACTTGGATCCAAATACTTTTGGAAATCCAAAGCTCAACCAAGAAAGAATCCCATCACACCATGGCTATCTAGAAATGGAAAGGAAAGGTTAAAACCATCGTCGAAACCCGACAAAGCGCATGCCAATGAAAACATATGAACCAAATACACACATTCACATACCATGCATGCCAAAACCAACTAGAAAATCATACATGCAACCTGTTACCTACAAGTATTCATATTGAAGTTGCTTGATCCAACCTTTCCTTGCTTGATCCTTGCTTTCCTTTGCTTTCCTTGTCCTTCCTTTGCTTGCTTGATTTCCTTCTCCTCTTGGTGCTCTTCTCCTCTCTTAGACTAATTCCAAAACATAACTGACAAAAGGCCCCAAACTGATGCTATGATCTCTTTTTATTATTGATGCCTCTAATTTCTTCATTTTCCTTAATTTTTTTTCAATTTCCTCCTCACATGCAACCTATGACCTTTCACCTCCCTTTTCTCCTATTTTCCTTTATTTTCATAAATAAAGTACCAATAATGCATTTTTGTCTTTTCAGAGCCTTTGATATTACCTTTCCATTTTACACTTAGCCATAATACACAACAAGTGATGTCCACTAGGATGGTTTGTCCAACATTCAGCTTGGAATAAGTGTCCCATGACCTTGGTCTTATTTTTCCTTTATTAACTTTATTACATGAACTTTTAACCTGGGGTTTTTACAGACCCCTCCCCCTTAGGGTAATGTTGTCCTTGATGTTCTATGACACCTACAACCAAAAAAACCATTGAAAACCAAAACACACTTCCCATGGAGCTTTATAACCCATCTCGCTGTAGTATTTACAATGAACAACCTATTCAAAAGCAAAACGATCATGACAAACATGACAACCTGAGAACCATACCGCTTATTGGAGCCTCATAACACAACTCATTGTGGTATTTACAATAGAAAACATACATAAATATGTAAAAATACCAAAAACTCATTTGCCTCCACCATCATACAATGAAGAATACGTAGCCCACATTTGATCAACCATCTCCCATGTCGCTTTATCAGGCCCAAAGTGCTTCCACTATACTTTAACCTGCTTGATTGCTTTGTTTCGGAGCATGAGTTGTTTTCGCTGCAATATGCACTGAGGTTCTAGTTGGCATTCTCCTTCTGGTTCCACCTGTAACATAGACCAATCAATAACATGATCAACATCCTTTACATATCTTTTAAGCAATGAAACATGGAAAACATCATGGAATTTCATTGTCAGAGGCAATGCAAGTCCTTAGGCCACTGGTCCAATCCTCTCAAGGATCTTGAAAGGCCCATAATACCATGGTGCCAACTTGGCACATGATCCAATCCTTAAGGATCTCTTCCTAGGCTCGATGCACAAATACACATGCACCCCAACATGAAACTCCTTAAATGCCCTTTGCTGGTTTGCATAACTGGTATGTCGGTCCTGTTCTGCCTTTAGATTCTTCTTTATAACCTTCATTTCATGTTCCATTTCTACCAGCATATTCAATTTAGTAAGTACCCTGTTCACTCGATCACTCCAGCTGATGGGAGTATTACAACTCCACCCATATAGTGCCTCAAATGGACCCATCCTCAATGACTCCTAATAACCATTGTTGTAAGAAAAATAAACCAATGGAAGGTACTCCTCCCATCTCCTCCGCTGGTGCATGACGTACATTCTTAGCATATCCTCTAGAATCCTATTGACCCTCTCTGTTTGTCCATATGTCTATGGATGATAATTTGTACTGAAGGCCAACTCTATTCTCAAACATGCAAACAATTCCTTCCAAAACTTGGAAGTGAACTTCACATCCTTGTCTGACACAATCTTCTTCGGAACACCACACAATCTCATGATCTCCCTGATGAAGATCTGTGCCAACTCACTAGCTAAATAAGTAGTCTTCATTGCAATGAAGTAAGATGCCTTGCTCAACTTATCGACCACAACCATGATAAAATAATGTTGCCTCGATATCCTCAGAAGACTTGTAATGAAATCCATGGAAATGACCTCCCATTTCCATTCTGGAATTGGAATAGGCTGAAGTAACCCACCTAGATGCTTACACTATGCTTTCACCTGTTGATAGTCTAAACATATAGTCACAAACTCTGCCACTTCGTTCTTCATATTCGGCCAATATTATAACTTATTCACTGCTGTCAACATCTTCTATATCTTGGGTGACCTGAATATGGATTGATATGAAACTCCCTCAAGATAAGCTTCTTGAGGCTACTGTCATCCGACACATAGATCCTGTCTCTAAATCTCACCAAACCATCTGTCATGAGATGATAGTCCACATCCTAATCACCTATACCCTATTGTAACTTGTGCTTAAGCTGCTTGTACCTGTTATCATGTTGTCCTGCCTGTAAGATCTGATCCTATAAATCTGTCCCAAATGAGCTCACAATTTCAACGTGGTTCATATGCACTCTCCTACTGAGAGAATCTACAACCATGTTCTCCATACCCTTAATGTATACGATCTCGAATTCAAACTCACTGATCATGGCCAACCGCCTAGCTTGCCTGGCATTCAGATTCAGTTGGTCAAATGAATGTCTCAACCCACTATGATTTATCATCAATACAAACCTCCTGCCAATAAGATAATGCCTCCACATATTCAAGGCATGAATAATAGATGCCAACTCAAGATCATGTCTAACATAATTCTGCTTGTGCTAATTCAATTTCCTGGATTCATAACACACCACATGTTCCTTAGGCATCAAGATTCCACCAAGTCCTCTTTTGCAAGCATCTGTACACACCACAAACTCTTTATCTGGATCTGCAATATTACATTGCAATGATGTAATATGATATGCAGTGCATGATAAGTTCCTGATGATCCTTATATAGTAACCTACTAACCCCATGAATGATCTGACTACATCCACATTTCTAGGAGCTACCCACTCCATGATAGCTCTTATCTTTTCTGGATCCACTGATATGCCTTCCTTGGAAACAACATGTCCTCAGTAATTTACCTATGTATAAAAGAAGTTTCACTTACTAAGCTTGGAATATGACTGATGCTCTCTTAGCAACCTCAACATTGCTACTAAGTCTTCGACATGCTCTTCCTCATTCTTAGAATATATCAATATATCATCAAATAATACAATAAAAAAATTGTCTAGATAAGGACATAACACATTATTCATCAAGCACATAAAAGTAGTTGGGGCATTAGTCAAACCAAAAGGAACAAAAAAAAATTCGTAATTCCCATACTTGGTCCTGAAAGTAGTCTTGTAGATGTCCTCTTCTTTGATGCATACCTGATGATATCCTAATCTCAGATCAATCTTTGACAACACTGCTGCTCCCTTCAACTGATCAAACAAGTCATTGATCCTCGACAATGGTTACATCAATGTAAACTTTGAAACGGGAACTGTAAACTCAAAACGGGAACTCTGGCCAAAAAACCCCTTAAAAACATCAAAAACAGTGCTAAAAACGAAAAGTGTTGATGTTGGAATAACACTTTTTTTTTTTTTTTTTAGGATAAATTTTGAACATGTTTTAAAAATGGCGGTGAAAACCAATTTTTTGTGCAAAAATTGTCCAAAAAACACCCTCAAAACAAAAAGTGTTGACGTTGGGATAACACTTTTTTTTTTTTCAAGGGTAATATTTCAACATTTCGAAATAATAGCGTAAAATATTTTATCATGACCCTGAAAAAAAATTAAAATTTCAAACAAATAATAAAAACATAAAATAAAATAAAAAATAAAAAATTAAAACAATGAAAAAACACAAAAAAAGTTTAAAAATTAACACGACATAAATTAAAGTATATACTAAAAAAAAAAAAAAAAAAAAAAAAAATCAATCATAAAAATGTAAAAAAAAACTAAATTAAAAAACTAAAAAAAACTTTAAAATTATAAACAAATAAATAGTAAAAAAAACATGTTTTAAAAAAAAGGGAAAAGAAAAAAATAAATTCTTGCAAACCATAAAAAAGAATTGGTAAAATAAAAGAAAAAAAATATGGAAGAGAAGAAAAAATTAAAACAAACTATAAAATTAAGTAGGTAAAAATGGGAAAATTTAAAAAACATTATAAAAAAAACTAAAAAGAAATGAAAATTAAAAACAAACTAAATGTAATAAAAAAATAGAAAATTAACAAAAAAATAAATAAATTAAAAACTACTAAAATTAAGATTAAAATGTTAATTACTTAAAAATATATATAAAACAGATTAAAAAATAAAATGTTAATGTTAATTAATTAATTAATTAATTAATTAATATTATTATTATTATTATTAATTTATTTTTTTTCTCATAAACCATACAAGAATTAGGAAAAGAAAAACAAAATTAAAAAAATATATACATAAAATTAAGTAAGTAAAAAAAAAAAAAAACTAGGAAAAAAAGAATTAAAAACAAACTAGATTAAAAAAAGAAAAGAAAAGAAAATTAACAAAAGTAAAAATAAAAAACTTGTAAAATTAACATTAAAAACATTAAAAAAAACCTTAAAAAACAAAAATACACTGAAATTAAAACAGAAAAATTCCAAAATATTTAAATTTTTTAAAAATATATGTCTTTTCAAATTAAAAAAAAAAAAAACCAAAAAATTAAAAAACATTTAAAATTTTTAATGAAACATATATTTTTCTATTTAAAAAATAAAAAACAAAATTTATTAAACTTACATTTTTTTATTTAAAACACAAATAATAATAATAATAATAATAATATTCTAATTTTTTTTTAAACAAATTTTTTATTTTATTTTTTTATTAAAAAATTAAAAAAAAATTTAAACCATTTTTTTTAAATAATTATAATTTTTTTTTGGTACAGGTTTTTTTATTTAAAATAATTTTTTTTTTAAAGTTTTTATTTAGAAAAAAAATTATTTAAAAAAAAAAAAATCGCCCTCCTGGCTGTCCCTGTGGTGGCGCGGCCTGGGGCGGAGCCCTGCACGCAGGACCTCTGCCCGGGCCTGCGCCACCACGGGCGGCCGGGAGGGCGGAGGGGCGATTCCCGGAATCGCCCCTCCGCCCTCCCGGCCGCCCGTGGTCCTGCATGCAGGCCTCCGCCTCGGGCCACGCCACCACAGGCGGCCGGGAGGGCGGAGGCCTGCATGCAGGACCTTGGCCCAGGGCCGTGCCACCACGGGCAGCCAGAAGGGCGATTCTGGAATCGCCCCTCCGCCCTCCCGGCCACCTGTGGTGGTGCGGCCCCTGGCGGAGGCCTGCGTGCAGGACATCCGCCCGGGGCCGCGCCACCACGGGCGGCCGGGAGGGCGGAGGGGCGATTCCGGGGCGATTCCCGGAATCGCCCCTCCGCCCTCCCGGCCACTCGTGGCGGCGCGGTCTCGAGCAGAGGCCTGCACGGAATCGCCCGTCTGCCCTCTTGGCCGCCCGGGGTGGCGCGGCCCTGGGCGGAGGTCCTGTGTGCAGGCCTCCGCCCGTGGGCATGCCACCACGGGTGGCCGGGAGGGCAATTTTATTTTTTTGGGTGGCGCGGCCCTGGGCGGAGGTCCTGTGTGCAGGCCTCCGCCCGTGGGCATGCCACCACGGGTGGCCGGGAGGGCAATTTTATTTTTTTTTATTTTTATTTTTTTTAAAGAAAATGGTTTAATTTTTTTTTTTTTTTTTAATTTTTTTTAATATATATATATATCGCCCCTCCACCCTCTTAGCTGCCCGTGGTGGCGCGGGGCCGCGCCATCACGGGCGGGCGGGAGGGCGAAATTTATTTATTTTTAATATTTTTTAAATTTTTTTTGTGAGTTTTAAATAAAAAATGTAAGTTTAGTAATTTTTTTTTTTTTTTTTTTAAGACAGAAAAATACATGTTTCTTTAAAAATTTTAAATGTTTTTTAATTAATTAATTTATTATTATTATTATTTTTTTAAAATTTGAAAAGACATACATTTTTAAAATTTTTATATATATGTTTGTTTGTTTGTTATAATTTCAGTGTATTTTTGTTTTATTTTTTATTTTTATTTTTAAATGTTTTTAATGTTAATTTTAGTAGTTTTTTATTTTTACTTTTGTTAATTTATTTATTTTTTTTAATCTAGTTTTTTGTTTTTTTGTTTTTAATTCTTGTATTGTTTATGAGATAATATATATATATATATATATATATATATATATATATCTTAATTTTAGTAGTTTTTAATTTTTCTTTTTGTTAATTTTCTATAATTTAGTTTGTTTTTAATTTTCATTTTTTTTTAGTTTTTTGATAATGTTTTTTAAATTTTTTTATTTTTACCTACTTAATTTTGGAGTTGTCTTTAGTGTGACTTTTTGGAGATTCCCGTGACGGAATCCAGCGGAAAAAATTGAGGTTAAATCTTGATTTGTATTATTTAAAATGGTTTTTAACTGCATATTTGGATTCGGCACCCTGAAAAATCCCTGGGACGCTTTGATTGTGCAGAAATTAGCTATCAAACTTGCGATTTCAATAAATTTCTGCCGAATTTTGACCGGAAAAACCCATCGGAAAAGCTTCCAAAAAGTCTCTTTAAAGACAACTCCCTTAATTTTATAGTTTGTTTTAATTTTTTTTTTTTTCTTTTCCATATATATTTTTTTCTTTTCTTTTGCCATTTTTCTTTTTACAAGATTTTTTATTTTATTTTTTCCTTTTTTTTTTTTAAATATGTTGTTTATAATTTTTAAGTTTTTTTTTAGTTTTTTAATTAGTTTTTTTTTTGACATTTTAATGATTTTTTTTTGTTTTTTTGGTTAATTTTTAAACTTTTTTTGTTTTGTGTTTTTTCATTGTTTTAATTTTTTATTTTATTTTATGTTTTCATTATTTTATTGAAATTTTAATTTTTTTCAAGATCATGATAAAATATTTTACGTTATTATTTCGAAATGTTGAAATATTTTTTTTTTGTCGTTAAAAGACTAGCTAAATTTTTCTATTATATTTACAGGAAGACTTTACAGACAGTGATGCAGACATTCCAGGGCCAGCAGTTGCACCCTGTATAATTTAACTTTAAGACCAGAAGCTCCCTCGCAGGGGCAGCACCGACAGAACTTTCAAAATAACCAACCAAACTAACAGAGTTTCTCCCAAAACGAGTTGCTTCTGGAGGCCCAGAAGAAGTGAGAGTCAGCAAGCTAAGGGGCCTCATTACTCTGAGCAAAATCAAGACTGCCCACGCAGGGGCTTTCGACATTGTCTAACTGAACCCAACAAGAAACAAAATTGAAACTAGACTCGATATGCATAAACCAAACAGATAGACACAGAAATTGCCAACCAGACAGACGCAGAAGTTGCCAGCCATCAAGCACAGTAGAATCCGGAACCGACATACCCGCAGGAGCTTTAGTTCTGTTTTCTGGTGGAGAGAGGAGGAACTGTGTGGAGCCGGGGCTCAGTATCCTGGTCCTCGCAGAGGCTTGGGTCTTCCACCACATAGCACCATCCCCTTCCCTCCGGGACTCCTTCCCACATCGCTTTCCACTTATCCTCATCCATGCCCGGGGGTGCTGGCCCCAAGTCGGGTGAGGTTCCTTGCACCGTCTCCTTCCCCAAATTGTCTGGCTCGCTCGGTGGCAGCTCCTCAAGGCCTTCCTTGCCAGCGCTTTCCTTGCCCGAACTTCCTGGTGGCCTCTCCATTGCATCCTTGCCCGAACCTTCTAGAGGTTTCTCCGCCGTGCCCTCAGGAGTTCCAGCACCGAATTCTTCAGGGATTTTTGTAAAAAGGACTGAAATGTGGGCTTTGACGCCTGTGTTGTCCATTGAGCCTCCCAGAGTGAACACCACCGAGCCAAACGCTGGCAGCAATGGCCCTCCCTCGCTCGAGCTGCCAACCTCCAGGAATTGTCCACATGGGAGTTGGGTGGCTCTTGCTCTCCTATGACAGTAGCAGCAGCAGCAATGGTGGTGTTCGTCTGCTGCAGGGGTTCGAGAGGAAGAACCTCTCCCTGGTCCTCGTCTGCTGGGCTGTCGTTCCCGCAATTTGGCCATGTCACCCGCGAATGCCCACACCCGTGAAATTTCTGAGCACCCTCCTTCTGCACACGAATTGACCCGTCTTGCTTCCAATTGAACCAGAAATCCTTCGAGTTGCCTCCCCTGCTTCCGGCCATAGCCTGAATTGCAGCGGCAGACCAGAGCTTGCATTGCGGTAGGAGGCTTAGCATCCACCGACTCACAATTCCTCTGCTCTCGCATCCGACTGATCTTAACTCTCCAATGCATCCACATCCTTTGCTGATATCGATTTCTAAACCTGCTCTGCAACAGAGCATTAACTGCACTCTGCGCCACCATCGAGAACTCCTGCTCTGCAATGAATTCCCCTCGCATATCTGCTGAACCATTATGCTATGACGGCGGTCGGACCAGGCTCATTAAGATCTCCACGGGGCGGCACATGCTGGGCATGTGGCCCGTCCCTCCTTGGCACGTCATCACCCGCATCCGGGGCGAAATGTTGAAATATTACCCTTGAAAAAAAAGGGAAAAAAAAAGTGTTATCCCAACATCAACACTTTTTGTTTTGAGGGTGTTTTTTGGACTATTTTTGCACAAAAAATTGGTTTTCACCACCATTTTTAAAACATGTTCAAAAATATGCTCCAAAAAATAAGTATTGTATTCTGCATCACCACTTTTGAAAATCGGGTCACGTTTTTACTACCTCTACGAAACGAGTAATCGTATCGGTTATTTAAAGTGCCAAAAACTATGTACTAAAAAAAATGTGTGTTCTGCATCGCCCCTTTTCAAAATCGGGTCAATTTTTTGCTATCTCTACGAAATGGTTAACAGTATCAATTCCCGTTTCAAAGTTTACATTATTTTACCTGTTCTTAATCGTCACCTTGTTCAATTGTATGTAATCAATACACAACTTGAGAGTATCATTCTTCTTCTTTATGAACAATACTGGTGCACCCCAAGGTGATGCACTCGGCCTAATATATCCCTTATCAATCATTTCCTTCAGCTACAACTTCAACTCTACTAACTCTAGTGTGCTCATCTGGTAAGGTTCCTTTGATGTTGGTGCTGCCCCTGGCATCAACTCAATAGAAAATTCCACTTCCGTGGGTAGGAAACTCTAGAATATCTTTTGGAAACACATCCTAAAACTATTGTAATACAGAGTACCTCTTGAATAATTTTGCATCCTCAACATCCTTACCCTTGTCATTGGAAATACGAATTGCAAACATTACACACTCTTTCCTGTAACTGTGCTTAGCCTACATAATCGTGACCATCCTAACTGATGTAGGCTTCTTCCCCCCCTGCAAGTTTCTCTTTTTCCCATTATCATCCAGGCACTCAATGGCCTTATCATAAAAATCTACTTTGGTCTTGTGAAGATACAATCAATCCATACCCAAAAGCATACTATATGATCCTAGTGGCAGCACATTTAGATGGGTTGTTGTAGGCATATCATTCAGCTCAAATGAAAAATCTCTTACCCAGTGATGAACTTTCTTCTTAGTACCTGTAGCCAACTGCACCAATCAAGACTTTGCATGCACTTCTTTTCTTAAGCCACACTTATCCACCAGGTTAGGATTAACATAAATATAGATAGATCCATGATAAATCAAAATAGAAACAACTCGACCACAGAGCTTACCTCCCATCTCAATAATGGATTCCTAGTGATATTCCTTCTTGTTGTCCACAACTGCATAAATATGAGGAATGCTATGACCAACATCCCCAATTGTCTGTGCCTCCTAAATGCTATAGATTTGCAGCTTGCCATCTTGTTATAATGGAAAATCTTTCTTGCGATGATCTTTGCCACATATCCAACACTGCAACGTTCCCTTACCATCACCTCTATTCTACTGCTCTCTAGGTTGTGACCCATGTCCCTTCTCAAATGCATTGAACTTCTTGTAAGGAGCAACATTTTATTTCTCACTTGCATCTTGAGGTATTCCCTGCTTCGGTGGCCACTTCCCTTTAACTTTCTAATTTCCCTTCAAATCATGCTTATGCTCAGCTTTGTTCTTTGACTTCTCATAACAATACTTCAACTTCTAGATGCCTCCTCCAACGACCGTGGCTCATTAAAATCAATTCGGTCTCTGTATGCTGCTAGCAACCCACTTTTGAACCTTTAAATATTCACCTTCTCATCCTTAAGGTAAGGAACATACCTCAACAACTCCAAGAACCTGCTTGTATACTCATCATCTATCATAGAACCCATTTGCAACTCATCATCATATCATCATAATATCTCCCAGATAGGTACTTCTTCTTGAATATCTCTCAAACTCATCCCAAATCAACTCTTCTTCTTGAATTCCTTTGACATTCTTCACATCCTCCCACTAGATATTTGTTTTCCTTTTAAGACTGAAGGTGGATATTTTGTCTTTCATGTTCTCTGAATAGTTATGCAACATGAAGAATTTATTCATCCCAAGCAACCATGCGTCTACATCTTTTGGCTTCTTCATATCTCCATCAAATGTAGGAGGCTTGACTTTCTTGAAATCCTCCGGAAAGTACTCACTCCTCCTATAATGATGATGACAATGATGATGGTGATAATGTCTCCTAGATGAGGAACTAGAATGATGTCCATACATACCAGTCCTCCTGCTGGGTGTATCTAGTGAGCTACCACCTCTGACTGTATCCCCTTTATTTAACCTATATATGGATCGAGACCTACTACCATAGGTTCCATTAGTTTTCTCTTCCTTCTCTTGAATGATCCTCAATTGTCCCTATCTCTGCAAACCTGACAAGCTCTGAAGAGTCACTGCATTGAATTCTGCTTGCTTTTCCTTAGCCCTTGCAAGTATGTCCCAAGCCTCAACCAACCTACCATTGCCTGCTTTGCAACTTTTGATCTCTACCCTCAAACTCCTCAATGTATCTTCTATACTAGGAGAATACTCATCTCCTTGCTACCCAACTAATCTGTAGGGAGAGTCATGGGAACTGTAGTCTACCATTTTTCTTGTCATCTCTGATTCTCTTCTTCCTGCAAGTAGGCCATGTCAGATAAACCAAATAGATACCAAAATTAAAACCATACCTCATTGACGTTCAAGGGAGGCTTATCTCATTTGAAAAATTAGTCCACATTAGCATGATACATATATAATCATAATCATATCAATATAACAACATCATGCATGACCATACCAACTGTATACCATGACCCCATGCATGACAACCATAACCTTGACAACATTAGATTTTACCCAAAGAGAGTGAAACCTGCTCTGATACCACCCTATAACTTCCTCCTCCCACATTTACCCACTTTCACTAGTTTTCCCGAGGTAAACATGAGATAAGGGTCACTATGATAAGACTCAACCTCCTATATGACCTTAAGGAAATGGAGTCGACAACTTAAGACCTTACTGACTTCCCTCAAGTGTTATAGGACCTCTAGGAGCTACCCAACCCCTCCAAGTGTCCAACCCCTGAGGTAACTCTCCTTTTTATTGACTTGGGCTCTTAGTTGATCCCTTGATAAGGCCTCCAAGCGACTATAATCCTCCAGTAACTCTCATAGGCTTGCTTCCCAGTGACGATATACTTTTCCAGTCATTTTTGTGCCAATGACCCTAAATTCTAAGCCACTTTTTTAGGGCTAGGACTCAGGGCTCTACCCAGAACTCAATGAAACTTCCATAAATGATGAATAACATAGAAACAAAGCTTCTAAACCAAAAATTTGAACAAGGAATTGACCTGACCCCTCCCAACCAAGACATACATTCCGTCAAACACATGGTAAACATGCAATCTACAGGTCATGAATGCATATCTGAACATAGGGATCTAAAACTTATTTGAGGTTTAACAAGAAGGACCAATTCCTTCTCACAATAACTTCCATAATGCCATTTAGGTCATGCATTCATTAACCAAACATTCATTAATTAAAATGTGATAAGATCCATACTTAAATCTATCATAAAACCATGCTTATAACCAACATATAACCAGATAGATAACAATGATAGAACAACCATTAAAGCCACATAATAACAAGTATAATTACTCATCAAAGACAAGATAAACTTAGCTCTTATTAACCATATGCAAAAGCCAACCAAGTCAGGGACTTCCACATACCACCTGACCATAGATTAGGTTGAACCAAATCTTTCTTTCATCCAATCACCCCTATGCCATATTCCAAGCATGAATGTGGGATCTCATGGGATAAACCAATCCATAAACAACCAAGGGAACCCAAAGGAAAATCCACCTCCACCTCCACTAAGCTGTGATCTCACCTAAATTAGTCCCAAGGTCACAAAATCAAACCGAACTTGGATGCCTCAGAATTCCTTCACCATCCCTTGAGGAATTTTCCTGTCTCCGCCCACCTGTTGAGGGATTCCTGAAGAAAACCATCTCCACCCCCAACCCTTGGGATTTTCGTGAGACCATCTCATATGGATCCAAAAAAATATGGCAATCCAAAGCTCAACCAAGAAAGAATCCCATCACACCATGGCTATTCTAAAATGGAAAGGCAAGGATAAAACCATTGTCGAAACCTAGTAAAACCCATGCCAATAACAACAAATGAAACAAATACACACATGCACATACCATGCATGTAGAAACCAGTTAGGAAATCATACATGCAACTTGTTACCTGCAAGTATTCATGTTGAAGTTGCTTAAGCTAACCTTTCCTTGCTTGATCCTTGCTTTCCTTGTCCTTCTTTTGCTTGCTTGCTTTTCTTCTCTTCTTGGTGTTCTTCTCCTATCTCAGACTAATTCAAAAATAGAAATGAAAAAAGGCCCCAAATTGATGTTCTGATCTCTTTTTATTATTGATGCCTCTAATTTCTCCATTTTCCTTCAATTTCCTCCTCACATGCAACCTGTGACTTTTCACCTCCCTTTTCTCTCGTTTTCCTTTATTTCATAAATAAAGTACCAATAATGTCTTTTTTCCTTTTCAAAGCCTTTTCTATTACCTTTGTTAATTTCCCCTTAGCCGTAATACACAACAAGTGATGCCCACTAGGATGTTTTGCCCAACATTCAACTTGGAATAAGTGTCCCATGACCTTGGTCTTATTTTCCCTTTATTAACTTTGTTACATGAACTATTAACCTGAGATTGTTACACTCTATAACCATACAAATTCCATACTTGTATGAGTGTCTACGATCTATTCAACTTTTTTAGTTAGAAGTACCACTACAAACTATCTCTTACTCATCTAATTGATTGCTCCTCCAAAAGGGTTAAACACATAAACACTTATAGATTTTCTATGATCCAAATCTCTAGCCTAGTCTACATGAACAAAGCCAAGCATGTCCAACACTCTATCTACTCTAGTCTTCCTTGGGAGAAAATTCCATAATTTGTAGTACCACTTAAATACTTAAAAACCCTTTTTATGACTTTCTAATGTTTCTTCCCTAGTTTTTACATACACTTACTCAAAACTCCCACTACATGTGAAATATCTAGTCGAGTACATACCATTTCATACATCAAACTACTAACAACAATAGCATAAGAAACATGGGACATATCCTTTTCCTCTACTTGAGTCTTGGGATACTGATATGCATATAACTTTACACCTACATGAATAGGTATCTTGATTGGTTTGCATTCTTGCATATTAAATCTCCACAATATTGTCTTAACATATTATTTTTGGTTCAATCAGAGTTTCCTATTTGCTTGATCTCTTTTAATTTTCATGCCAAAAGTAAAATTTGTAGCGCCAAGATGTTTCATGTCAAATTTAAAGGGAAACTGAGTTTTTTACATCCTTGATGATTTCCTTTTTGTTTCCAATCAACAACATATCATCCACATATAAGACCACATAAATATAATTATCACGAATTAATCTAAAGTACGCATAATGATTAACTTTACTTCTTGTGAAACCAATTCCCAATATATAAGTATCAACTTTTGATATTATATCCTTGGAAATTTCTTTAACCCATATAAGGATTTTTTAAGCTTGCAAACTAGCTCTTTCTTTTGTCTCACTGTGAAACCTTCTAGCTACTTCATATAGATTTCTTCATATTGATCCCCATGTAGGAATGTTATCTTTACATCCATCTGTTTTACTTCAAGATCAAAAGTAGTACTAACAAACAACAGAAATGAAATAGAAGTTAAGTTAGCAATAGGAGAGAACAAATAACCAAACCTAATTCCCTCTAAATGGGAATAACCTTTTGCTACTAATTGAGGTTTGTACTTCTCCACTTTATCTTTGCATTCAACTTCTTCTTAAACACCCATTTGCTACAAATGGAATTTCTTCCAATCCACAACTCAACTAGATCCAAAACCTCATTCTCGTCCAAGACTACCATTTCTTCAATCATGGCCTTTTTCTAGAGTTCAACATCCTTTGAACCCACTTCTCCCTGATAGTTTTGGGGTTATCATTAATAACAAACAAAGTAAAACTATAATAGAAATCGAGTGTGGTATACTTGTTCAGTTTCCTTCTGTCCCAAATTGATCTCCTGAATACTGTAATACGAGGTTCTTCTTCTTTTGATTCTTGTTCTTCTATTGAATTTGACTCATCATCCCATAACTCGAACTCTACTACCTCCAATTATTTTCCTTTGGTAGGACTCCCTATTTGGAAACATTTTTGACCTCTCTAAGTACAACATCTCGATTATAAACAACCTTCATAGATTTTGGGTTCCAAAGAATATAACCTTTTAAACCTTCTTTATAACCAATAAGGATGCACTTTTCAACTTTGTTGTCCAGCTTATTCCTATTTTCCTTTGGAACATGTACATAAACATCATAGCCAAGTCTTTTAGATGTTTAAGTGAGGGTTTCTTACCAATACATACCTCATGCAAAGTCCTGTAAACCAAGGTTGATGAGGGTGATTGATTTAACAGGTAACATGCAATATCCATTGCCTCTACCCAAAATTTGTGTCCTAACCTGCCACAATTAAACATACTCATTTTTTCCATCAATGTCCTATGGATCGTTTTTACAACCCCATTCAGTTGAGGTGTGCACGAAGTAGTCTTATACCTTGTTAAACTGCACTTCTTACAAAATTCCTTAAGTTCATTTCCATAAAAATCTCCACTATTATCTATCCTTAAAACCTTATTTTCTTCTATGTTTGATTCTCCATAAGAGCCTTGAACTCTTTGAATTGGAGCAATGTAACTATTAAACATTTTTATTTTTTTGCTAACTTCCGGTGATACAATTTTTGGTAAGATTGTGAAATCAATTTGTTTAAAATGTATTTTTGAGTTTTTAAATGGATTCAACACCCTAAAAAACCCTTGGGGCACCCAATTTTTGTAGATTAAAACACTAAAACTTAAGATTTCAAAAATTCCATGCTAGGTTTCAGCCAAAATTAACTGGAATAGTTTACCAAAAAGGGAAAATATGTCTAACATTTAGACTACATCCTTTAAATTTACCAAAGACATCATATTTCTTCTGAAGGAAATAAATCCATGTGTTCCTCGAGAATAATTATGAATGAAACAAAATACACATATTTACCTAATGATGGAACAAACATGGATCCAAGCACATCACTATGTACTAACCCTAAAATTCCCTTTGCTCTTGTAGCATATGATGAGAATATTGCTCAATTTTATTTACCATGCAATATTCATATAAATCAAGATCTAAAATGTAATCAGACATACCTTCAACCATGCCTTTACCTTGTAATTCTCGAAGACCCTTCTCTCCAATGTGTCCTAGTAATTGATGCCACATCATTGTCTTTCTCCAAAGACAATGCGAGTTTTGTCTTCTTCATTTCCAACCTTACTAATAGTATAACTATTGCACCCATCAATGATGGTGCTTCCAAATTTGGATAGAGTTCCAATCTAAAATCCCCTCAACAACACCTTTAGTTCTCAAACCTTCCTATAGGTTTCCATTTCAAACACAATATTTAAGCTTACTTCACTCATCTTGCTTATAGATATAATATTTCTAGCCAACCCTAGAATGTGTAGAACCACAAGGAGTGTTTTAAACCTTCCATCCTTGACATCAACTTGAATTTTTCTCATCGTTTGATTTTTCATTGAGTCATCACCTTGGAAAACATCAACTCCATCATACCTTTCATATTTGAAAGACATGTTCCTATGGGGAGTCATATGCAAAAAGGTAAATGATTCCAGCATCCATACATCATGACTTGCATGTGTGCTTGAAGAAGCCAAGTACACATCCCCTTCTTCTTATAAGGAGGTATTCTCTTCTTTGGAGGGACCATCATCATATCCATTCCCTCTCTCAATGCTTTTGGATCTACAATTCTTCTCGTAATGCCATTATTTACTACATTTCCAACATTTCTTTATGATTTTTTATGGAGATTTAGATATGCCTCTAGATTTAGATCTTTCACTTGAGGACTTATTTTATTTCTTTTTAAGGAAAATCCTCTTATAGATAAGTCATTTATGCTCTAAACTTCCATGTCTTCCTCCATCATTTCCTTCAATAAAAATAATGAGACCACATCATTGAAACTTAAAGTAGTTGCATTACCCCCTATGGCTATAACCAAACTATCCCACAAGTCTAGTAAAAATCACCATAAATTGATACACGTATCTTCATTGGAAATCTTAATATCGACAAACAATAACTAAAATATCATAGTATTGAACGCATTCAAATGTGTTGTCGCTAAGTCTCCATCAATCCTCATTTATTACAACTTCCCCAACAAGGAAAGTTTGCTTACCATGGACTTAGACTAATACAAAGCCCCTAACTTATCCCATAAAACATTGGTTGTAGCTTCTCCTAAAACATTTGATAATATTGAATATAAGAGACACAATCAAATTGTGCTCTTTGCCTTTCAATCCAAATTTGTCTAGTCTTTTGTTAACATTCCCATAGGTATAGTACCTAGATCCACAACAACCCATTGGTCTTTATCTACCAAAACATCTTCCATAGCTCAAAAATTTCCCCTTTAAATTTACTGATCTCTATTTTTGAATTGCTTAATGTTCTTTTCCAACACAGGAATCACCATTGTAAAGCTCCCACTTAAACCAAGTTTATCATAAACCCATGACAATCAAACTGCTACCAACAAAGGCACCCCCCTAAAGCTAATAATAATTCTAATACCAAATGAAATTTTTATATTTTTACAATAAGCAATGCATAAATATATTCTTTATAAATATAAAAGTGAAAAATGGGAGTCACATATAATACTTAAAGATTTACCCTAGAAGCCCTTAAATGTAAAAACCAAAAAAAGGTTTAGAGTCACACCTCTAATTTTTATCATCAATCAAATTCATCATTTGCAATACAATATAGGATAATGTGGCACCAAAAATCCTAATCCATTGACCTAGATTAGATTCCCTAATCAAAATGACATTATAAAAAAAACCATTAGCTAGAAACACCAAGAAAGAGATAAAAAATAACTCAAGTTTTCCTTTCTTGAGGGATATGCCCTCAAACCCTAGGAGAAGGAGGCCAAGGTACTCCCCCCCACACCCTACCCTCCCATAACAATGTACAATACATGGGGCCAATCATGCAAATAATAGAACACATACCCAACACCAAGGAACTCTCTTCCGTTTCCCTTCACAACACAAGAAATGTCTACTCTTTATCTTCTCAATAGTCCCTCAAAGCACCCTCTCCTTACAATGCTTTTCAATATGCACATAAAGAGGCCAATCTATTGTAGGATTTAAGAGATTTTCTTGCCAAAATAATTATTGGCTCTTAATCATTTAAAGAGGAAAAAATGTACAATTGTTGAAGATTTTCTAACTTTCATAACTTCTATACTGACTTACAACCATTACTCTTTCATCTCAAGTCTGCAATTTTCTTTGAATGGTGTTGATTAAAAACAATTTCAATATTTCTCATGGATATCCAAAGAACTCAATATGAATAGAATGAACATCATGAAAAATATGAATGTATCAATGTGGGAGAATGAGATAAGATTCTTAAAAATAATTGAAGTGGGATACAGTAGAAAAGCATGAGGATGTTAAAAAGGAATTATCCAACCATTTTATTCGTCTCTTAAAAGAACCCAAGGAATATCATCAGGAGGCCATCCAAATAGTCACCAAATCAATCCCGATATTAGTCTATTAGGAACAAAACCTTATCCTAATAGCTCTAACAACAATGGAGGAGGTGGAACAAGTAGTCCAGGAAATGACAGCAAGAAAATACCAAAACTAAATGGATTTATAATTTTCTTTCAATATTGTTGGTAGATCATTGGGTAGGATGTATGAGAAGGGGTGGAGGAATCTAAGATCCTCAAGTACAATTCTTGAAGCCTTCAATTCAACCATCCTCACTCTCATTCCAAAGCATTATCATGCTAATAAAACCAATAAATAAATATAGATCTATTTCCTTGTGTAATGTCATATATAAAATTATAAAAGTAATAACTAATCATCCAAAGCCAATTATGAATATGATCATTTCCTTTGAACAAGGAAGGTTTATGGGAGATATACAAATTCAAGATGGCATAATTTTAGCCCAAGACTCTGTGCACTCCTTGAAAGTGAAAAGAAAACTAGGATGTTGCGAAAATTGGATATTTCCAAGGCATATGATTATTTAAACTAGGTTTACTCAATTGCATGCTTACTATTGTTGGTTTATTCTGGGAATGGATCCACTAAATTAGAAACTTGGTTTCCTCAACTTTTTTCTCCATCCTGATTAATGGCACTCTTTCTTTGACCTTCAACCTCCCTTGGGGGATAAGGTTGGGTGATCATCTCTGCCTTGTCTTGTACATTATTATACCAGAAGGTCTAGGGAGATCGCTTAAGAAAGCAATGGAGTTTAGGTGAATTTAAGGGAATCTCTATTCATCCCAATACTGCTCCACTCTCCCATCTCTAATTTTTTGATGATACACTCCTTATGGTTTGTCCACTATCCATGAAGCTAAGCCTTTAAATATGTCGTAGATACTTTCATGGAGGCCTTGAAATCCCTCACTAATCAATCTAATTCTCGAATTTTCTTCTTTAATACTACTTTTACCATTTAATGGATCATTTCTAGAATCTCAGTTTTCCAAAAGGATACTTTTCCTTCTAAATATCTAGGTGCTCCAATACTTGACAAGGCTTTGTGAAATGTCCCTTGGAAAGTACTATTATCCAATAGGATGTTAAGATTTCAAGTTGGAATTTTATCTTTCTTACCCTCCTTAGTAGGAATTTTCTTATTTAATCATTGATGTAGTCTATTCCCCTCTAACTTTTTTCCATTCTAGATGCTCCCTTGAAAATTATAAAAAGAAATCAAAATTCGTAGAGAGATTTCCTTTGGAGAGATCTACTAAGAGAAAAAATGGCCTCCTTGGTGGCTTGGAATAATATCTATACCCCAAAATTGAAATAAGGGTTAGCTATCAAAGACCCCGTAGTCATGGGTAAAACCATAGTAGTGAAGACTTGGTGGAGATGAATAAAAGGATAACATGAGATATGGTAAAAAGTATATACTACCAACATCTTAGGAGGTGATTTACTCCACATGGATGGGGATCAACATAGATCATTACTATAGGATAATGCATGGAACAACAAAGACTTGTTCAAAAAACACTACTCCTTGGAAATTAAAAATGGACATTCAACTTTCTTTTAGGTTGATGCATTGAAATACGAACCCATTCTTGGAAAACATGATAAATTCATTAAATAAAGACTACATTGTTGAATAATGTTCATTAAATAAAGACTAAATTATTGGATAATGGATGGACAAAGGTCTCTCATTATTTGGAAAACTACACCAACCATCTACCTTTCTCTGAAAAAATGTGGAAACAATCTGAGATATGGTTAATAGCATGGGAAGTCAAGTTTAAAGAATTGATGGAGGTTGTGATCCATGCCAAACCAGTTAAGCATACAGTAAAACAAGGCATTTTAAGATGGGTACAAAAAGGAAATGGGAATTTTGAAGTTATGTAAGCCATCATATAACAATTTCCATGGATATTACTAAAAAGAAAACCATTTGGGACAAGGTTTGAAATCTATAACTATGGACGAACATTTCATCCTTTCTTTGGATCTTGGTTAACTAAAAACCATAACATGGGATCAAATAATCAAAAAGAATTTTGATCCAGGTGGATATCAATAGCCACCCACCTCTTCCACTATCTCAACAGTTCTCTATCTTCATGGTAGTTTTTCTATGATTTTTGGGTCCTAAACTTCTAGGGCCATTCTGAGGGCCTAAATCATGTTTTTGGGTAATTTGTGGAGCTGGATATTACAACATCACACCCTAGTCCCAACCAAAAGTTGTAGTCACCAAATAGTTATTTCCCATGAGCTATCGTGTGCCCTAATCAAATATTGTAGGCAAATGTTGTGCCCCTAGGAATTTGATGTACCAACTAACCACCGCGGGGCCCGTAAATCTTTTGGCGCTTCTTCTTCTAGGGTTAGGATTTTGTAACTCTATGGTCATTTTTTTTAATGTTAAAAGACCATTATTTTGACCTATTGTAACAACTTATGTGAATGTGCACAACCACCATCTCTTTATGTTCAAAGATAACTACCATTATTCTTGCTAATTTGTGTTCTACAATATTCTGGTATTTCATTTATTAATAGTGTTATACTCCTATAGTAATAGGTGTCATATTTCATGATTGACTAATTGAGCTCTGTAATATGTTCATCCTTTCCTTGTTGTAAAGGTTTCCATATTATCAAAAAATCAAAAAATTAAAAAATGTAAAGAGGGTTACCCTAAAAGAAAAAAAAATAGTGAAAAAAATGAACCCCAAATAAAAAAGACCAGGAAAGTGTGCAAGTCCAAAAAGCCACTACTTTTTCATTTGCTGTAAATAAAGCATCGTGTGCAGCTTGTTGAACTTCATGCCACAATCGATGAATGGCCAAACAACTCAATCTTGGCTAGTTCATGTTTGAATTTTCTGTTTTAGAAATAGAGAATAAAATCTGACCAAACTGTTTAATCTTGGCAGATAAGTAGCTAGGTAGAGAAGCAAAGGAGCTCAATAGTTTAATCTGAGCCCTTGGAAGTAATAAGTGCAGACTTAGGTAGGCTTGTCATGAAAGGAAAAGAAAAGTTGATAAGGGTTTGCTAGTCCAAGTGCACCTGAGTAAAAAGAAGGAAAAAATGTTAGGCAAAGTACGCTGGGTAGGTAGATTGGAGTTGCAAAATGAGACTTGTGATAGGTTTTGTCTTGTGTAAATATGTTAACTTTCACTCTTATCACAAGTGCGAAGCAGATATTTTGGAGCAGCTCAAGCGAGGCATGACTAACTCCCCTCATACTATTTCCCCAATCAGTTACTAACTCCCCCAATGGTTTTAAGATCTACCTAATATCGCTCATTAATCACTTATCTCATTTCATCAACATTTGCCTAAGTGAATCCACTTTTACTTAGGGAAATGGCAAAATTCTCCATAAAAACCCTTGTTGTACCCTAGGCCTAAGTCTATCACTTAACGCTTTTTATTGACATTTCTTACATATTAACCATTAACATGTTATTATATAAATCCCATGAACATTGTTCCCCTTCCCCGTATTATGTAAATATAATTAAAATCCCCACAATATTAATATCCTCGCCCTGGTTGAAATATAACCATAGTCACTATACAACAAGGGTTAATAGGTTTGTTTGAAACTTGTTAATAACCTCCGTGCGCAAATCAAAGGATTAATTAACTTCTGGTTGATTAATAACTTAACCAAACCCCACGAACCAATCAAAATCACCCCGAAACCATTAAAAACATTTGGTTTAATACATTGGCCCCGCTGCTTAAACTCCCGCCCTCTCCAGTGAGTGCCCACCGTTCGATCAACCCCCATCCATCCAACGGCCGATATTCATTTCACAACCCCCTTATCCGCCATAGATTAACGCCCAGGGAATTGGTGGTTTGGGTCCCGTACTGTGGACACGCGTCGCTCTCTTGCGTTGTTCATCGCCCCTCCGCCCGAAACCGTCCAAGCCCAAAGGAGGTGCGGGCAAAACAGCTTACCACCCTCCCGCTGATCCTCGCTGACGTCAGCTATCCTTTGCTGACGTCACTTGCCATGTCAGCATCCATACTGCCATGTCACCTGCCACGTCATCCATCTCGTACCCCCCGCTGACATCATCCATCCTTCGAACCAAAATTTCCCGCCGAAAATCATTTTTGTTCAATAAAGGGTAAAAAAGTCGTTTTTGTTATGTTTTCGCTACAAATAGCGCTTCAGGCATACAATATTTCGTGTTCACAATTTATTCCAGACCAGTCCCTGACCAGAAAAACTCCATCAGCAAATTCTGCGGCCTACTATTCAAACTACATGGAGCAGTCTTCCCCTCTAAAACACAGTTGAACCAACAAACACAGGGACTTCCGTGCTCACAGAAGAAAGAAACAAAGATATACAGGGATATTTGCTAACCTAGCCAGTGGAAGCCTGTAGAAACATGGATTGCCAGAGAAAGGCAGTGATAAGACACATCAACAGTTTTATTTTGCCAGACAGCAGTGAACAGGGTTGGTTCGACATTAAAGAAGATGTAAACAAGTCAAAGGGTACCAGAGGAGCATTAAAGAGTATCAGTGCAGAATTAAAGACAAGTCAAGTCAGAATTAATGAATATCGGAGCCTACTAAGAGAAGCAGATCAAAAGTTAAAGAATAGTTAATACAAACAGTCAGCACAAAGCTACAAAGGACACCTACAAGCCAAACCCTAAAGAGCCAGCCTCCAGCACAACATAAGTTAGCTGTTTCTACTTTGCTTATAAATTACTTTAGGTTAAAATCTAGATTTTATCTCACAACTTTGATGAGATACCTGTTGTACATATTTTGTTGTATAAATACCCTCTTCATTAGAGTTTTGAAGAGGTTGGGTGTGTGTGGATTTCTTAGACTCTGTTGTAATATTGAACTTTGGAATAAAGAGCTGTTGGAACCATTTGTTGTCTGGCCTACTGGATGAAGAATCGAAGTAGAGGACTTGTCACAGAATTCTTGAATCAACCTTCGGATCAATAAGTCTCCTGTATCTTATGTTTTACAGTTTTCTGAGTTTTATATCATCTGTGTCTCATAATCTGAATAATAAAGAAAAAGATTAATTCAGAATTTGCTTGACTGCACTCTGTTTTCAGTCTTTATTATTCTTTGTGTTTTCTTCAGAATTAGCATAAACAGTGAATTCTTAATTGCTCCTGTTTCCTGGTTCTTGCATGCTGTTTGTTTGATAAAGAATTCTTAACTACTCTTCAGTAAGCATCCATTTTCCCTCTTTCATTATGTTGAAGGATTCTTAATTTCCCTTCACCCATTTGAGTCCATTCCATTTGTTTTCAGCTCTTGAATTGTTCCCTGATTGATTACCTTGCTCTGTGATGCCATCCTCTGTTAGAAACCAAATCCAGAAAGCCTTCTCTTTTGACTCCATTATGCCCAATGGACTGAACTCTTCAGTTTTACCTCACTGTTCTATTGAATCTCACCACCCAAACTCAAAACAAAACCCTTGAACTTCATAACTAGCCTAATACCTTTAAAAACAAAGCTAAAACATAAAGAGAGAGCCATCTCTGGATGCAGATTGGCTAGATTCTGTATCTAAAAGGTTGGTCTGTAGTTACCTCGGCCGTATTCCTTTTCTTACAACTTTTGGGAACAACTTGAGTGATAACATCATTGGCGACTCCGCTGGGGACCTGAAAAACTGTTTGTTACTTCTGTCTTTTGTATAAGCTACAGATGGAGCCTGAAGTTAGCTAGGTAGCCTTTGAAACTACCTTTTTTTTTCCAATTGCAGGAGTAAATAAATGCTGCTTTAGTCTATCTCCGGTCTAGTTTATGTTTTGAACAGTTGGTTTCAAATACTTGATCAGTTCCTCTTTTAATAAAGTCTTTGGGAAAGTTCAAAATTCTCACATCTAAAACTCCCTAGAAGAGATTGTTAAAAGTTGTATTGTCAAAAATATCTCAAAAAAGAAAAAACCAAAAACATACCTAGAAACTGGCTTAAAAAAAGATCCATTACACCAGATCAAATCCTGATCTTAATCCCCCACCTGTGTTTGAAAATCCTAATCTGATTCCCAGGATCCTCAGAAGACAAGAAAGCCAAGTAAATTCTGCTAGGTCACACTTTGACAAACCTTTGCAGAACCCCATCCAATCTGAGCTTACCTCTGCAAAAAAATCAAACCTTTCTATAATTACTGCAGTTTCTCCAAGTTCACCATCAGCACCTCAAACTACTCTTTCCACTCCTCCATCTGCAACACACATTCCCATTGTTATCCCTACTCATCTAGTCGTCACATTTATCTCTGCAACCATGGCAAACCGATATACTCCCCTAAACTTGCCTGCCAATCCAGGGGCTATGCCTCAAGGTTATCAAAGTAAAATCACCTATTTTGACAGTACTGGCACTCACACAGCTCAACAACATACCAAGAAAATGACCGACTATTTTGAAAACTATGAGATTGACGATGATGATGTGAGAATGAAAGTTTTTGTTCAAAGTTTAACTGGAGATGTCAGAACCTGGTTTAGAGCCCTCCCTACAAACAGTATCAATGACCCACAAGCTCTTTATCAGACCTTCTTGAACAGATGGGAAAAGAAGAAAGATCCTCTCCACATTTTATCAGAGTATGAAAACCTAAGAAGAGGCACACAGGAAACTGTCCAAGATTACTGTACCAGACTCAATAATATTTACAATGGTATTCCTTAAAATCTTAGACCTCCTCCAGATTTTGCCTTGATCAAATTCCCTGATGCATTTGATTCTGATATGGCATACCAACTGAGGGAAAGAGCTCCCCGAAACTTAGAAGAAATGCAGAGCATAGCTGTCAGCGTTGAAGCCAATTTGATATCCAAATGATCTAGAGCCAGAGTTGAAAGAAGAACACCTTTCAAAGAAGAACCTTCGGTCTTTGAACATAAATTAGATGTAATCATTAAAGAAATGGAAAGACTTGGAGATAGAGTAGAAAAAATTGAGAGAAAATCCTCTTGGGATGGTCAGCCAAGAAATACTGGGAGAAATTCAAATTTCAAGAAGAACCAAAATCCTAGCATCGGAAAGACAGGGCCTGACCAAAATATTAGGCCCCCATTTCAAGAAAATTATGCTAAAGCCTCAACTTCTGATGATCCAACAGAAGACACTCAAATTAATTTGATGGAACTCAACAATGAACAACAAGTTTTCTTGACCCAAGACAATCAAGAATCTCACATTGTGAAACAATTCCAAACTCAGTCAGGTGAAACATTTGACTTTAGGGAGGGATATGATAAAACCATTTATGAAGTCCACAAACAATACAATCTGAGGAGCAGAAGGATAGATGTCCCTGAAATCAGCAAACAGAAAGATACCAAACAACCCAACAAAGGTAAGAACAATAACACCCCTCTACATATTCTTTCTAGAACAGATCCTATCCCTAAAAATCCAACTATTGAAAATATATCAGACAATCAGCCATTTAACAGACAACCTCCCACTGATATTCCTGCTAAAGAAAAAGAAGAGCAGCCTCTAGAACTTGATTCAAAAAAAATTTCAGCCCATAAAACCACACCTGAAGAGGAGAAAAACATAGAAAATTCACCTGTCCGAAATACAAGAACATAGACAGAGAAACCTTTCAATCTTGAGACAGAAGTAGGCAAACTAAAGATAGTGGTTCCTTTATTAGAATTAGCTAAACATGATGTCTACAGAAGTCAAATCAGCAGATCACTCAAAATTTCTGTCAACGAAGATTTAGTAAACGTTTTTGATGACCAGCCTGAATTGATATTTGGCCCTGAAGTAAATGGAAAAACAATAGAGGGAGAAGTTCCTCCTTTCTATGTGGGTTTAAAAATACATGATAAGATACTCCATAATGCCATGTTTGATTTTGGTGCTTCCCATAACTTAATGCCTAAATCTGTAATGGAGAAACTTGACCTTGACATCACCAGGCCATATAAAGACCTTTTCTCTTTTGATTCAAGTTAGGTCAAATGTTTGGGTTTAATCAAAGACTTATGTGTGTCACTAGTCCAATATCCTGCCAAAACCATCTTAATGGACATAGTAGTAGCTGATATTCCTCCAAAGTATGGTATGTTATTGTCCAGATCTTGGGGTGCAAAGCTTCAAGGATCTCTACAGTTAGACATGTCTTACGCTACTATTTCAGTGTTTGGTCAACCAAAGAGACTATATAGAGAAACCTTAATGAAGTATGTAGTAAGTAGTCAAGGGAAACCTCAAAATTTCCCTATCTACTCAGTACATTCAGACATGGATTCCTTTATCCTGTATAATACTGAAATTGATCCCTCACATGAAATAAAAGTTCTGGTAGCTGAAACAGAAAAATTTGCAAATGAAAAGTCTAGTGTCCGAATCCAAGAGATCTCTGAAAATCATGAAACGTTAGATAAACCAAAAGAAACTGAAAAACCAGACCTCCCTCTTAAACAGATCCCTGAAACCCCTGATACTAAGCATAAACAAGAAATCCTTTGGTACTTAGAGTTTGATGGGTCTGTGAACAATTAGGAGCAGGAGCAGGAGTCTGGGTGCACAATTTTGAAAGCAATCATGCTGAAGGCCATGCCTACAGATTAAAATTTAAGTGCACAAATAATATGGCTGAATATGAAGCTCTGTTGCTGGGCCTTAAACTGATCAAGAAATTAGGAGCAACTAGAGTATCAGTCCTGGGAGATTTTAATTTAATCATCCAACAGATAAAAGGAAAGTTCTTGGCAAATGATCCCAGATTGAAAGAATACAGAGGGACAACCATAGACATCCTCAATACATTTCAAGAAACTCAGCTTGCTAAAATTCCAAGAAAACATAACTTGCAAGTTCATAGCCTAGCAATGTTCACCAGCGCTTGTAAATTGCTCTTTGAACCAAATCATCAGTTCACAGCAGAAATTAGACACAGGCTAGCCATACCTGATAATGTGAAGAACTGGCAAGTGTTCGACAGTGATAAACAGATCAACAGTTTTTTAACCCTAGAAGAAGAATTTTCTAGCACTAATGCAGATGAGGATACAGTTAGTGAATTTGATCCAATAGATCTTAAACAAACGGACATTTCAGCAGAAAAACACAACTCAAATGCTTCGTCCAACGAAATTTACTAGAGAGCAAATTCAAGATCTTAAACAATCAGATGTTGATGAGATTATTGAAGGAGATTCTAAAATTATCGATTTGAAGGACAATCATTTACCCAAAGGTTTAACTCCTTTGGAAGATCTTTTTGATTTCAATAACATTCCAAATAAATCTCAGATGGAACCTCCAAAAGCAGACATTGAAGACTACAACATAGGAACTGCAGAACATCCAAAAATGGTAAAATTGTCCAAATCTTTGCCCCTTGATCAAAAGCTTAAGTACGTCGAACTGATCAAAGAATTCCAGGATGTTTTTGCCTGGAGCTATGAAGATCTGAAATCTTGTGACACCTCTATAATTCAGGATACAATGCCCCTCAAGGAAAATCAGAAACCATTCAAACAAAAGCTCAAAAGAATCAACCCTGCATTACTTCCTTTAATTGAAAAAGAAATCAGACGAATGCATGATGCAGGGATAATTGCTCCAATCAAATTTTTAGAATGGGTGTCTAATTTAGTGCCTACCAGGAAGAAAACATGGGAAATCATATTATGTGTTGACTTAAGAAATCTAAACAAGGTTTCTTTGAAGGACAACTACCCTTTACCCAAGATGGATCACATTTTACAAAGAGTAGTAGGTGCTTCTAGGATTTCACTTTTGGATGGGTTTTCAGGTTTCAATCAGATTCTAGTTCATCCTGATGACCAAGAAAAGACTGCATTTACAACACCATGGGGTACATTCAAATATGTTAAAATGCCATTTGGACTTAAGAATGCAGGGGCAACCTTTCAACGAGCAATGGACATAACTTTTGCAAAAGAAATTCACGATTTTCTGGTTGTATATCTAGATGACCTCACTGTATTTTCTAGATCATATTAGCAACATTTAGATCATTTGAGACAAGTGTTCCTAAAATGCAGAAAGTATGGTATTTCATTAAATCCTAAAAAATCTTTGTTTGGTCTAGAAGAAGGCAAACTCTTAGGCCATATCATCTCCAAAGATGGCATCAGAATTGATCCTACTAGAATAGAAGCTATTCTGCAAATACCCCACCCCAGAAATGTCAAAGAACTTCAAGCTTTCCTAGGGAAGATTAACTTTTTGAGAAGATTCATACCTTATTTGGCTGAATTGATCAGATTGCTGAACAATATGTTAAAAAAGGAATCAAAGGTTAAATGGACAGAAGAAACCAAACGAGCAGTTGAAGAAATTAAAATGGCTTTGACCAGAACACCAGTCCTCACAAGTCCAAAATTTGACAGAGACTTCATAATTTTCTCATTTGCATCGGAACACACTATAGCAGCTGTTTTACTTCAAAAAGATGATCAAGGACGTGAAAAACCCATAGCCTTTTTCAGTAAAGCACTTAGAGATGCACCTCTGAATTACAAAATCATGGAAAAACAAGCCTTTGCACTTGTGAAAGCTATTCAAGACTTCAGAGTCTACATACTGTACTCACATGTAATAGCTTATGTACCAAATGTTGTTGTCAAAGATATCCTGACTTAGGATGGAATTGAAGGCAAACGAGGTAAATGGATAGCTAAAATATTGGAGTATGACATTGAAATAAAACCTACAAAGCTGATAAAAGGACAGGGATTGGCTAAACTCATGACTGAAACAAACTTTCAAGCCCTAGATATTAATGAATTGGATAATGAACAGGAGATGGAGACTCCACAAATCAGCCAGGCCTTTTTAGAATCACCGTGGTATGCTGATATAATTCATCTATTATTAAACCTGCAGGCTCCTACAGGGTTATCCAGAACAAAGAAAAGATTTTTAAAGATGAAAGCTTCAAAATTTTGTATTGTAAATAATGCTCTTTTTTGGAAAAATCATGAATGTATTTTATTGAATTGTTTAATAAAAGAAGAAGCTGACAAAGTTCTCAAAGAATTTCATGCAGGATACTGTGGTGGACATCTTTACTGGAAATCAACTGCAGACAAAATCCTAAGGGCTGGATTTTACTGGCCAACCTTGTTCACCGATGTAAAGAAGTTTGTCACTGCTTGCCACAAATGCCAAATTTTTGAAGGCAAAAGGAAACTGTTACCCTTACCCTTGAGACCAATTTCCACTGAGAGACCCTTTCAACAATGGGGTTTGGACTTCATTGGAGAAATCCATCCTCCATCTTCTGGCCAACATAAATGGATTCTTACTGCCACAGATTATTTCACCAAATGGATAGAAGCCATTCCTTGTAGACAAGCCAATGATGCAACTATTATAGGATTCTTAGAGACCAATATCCTGTCTAGATTTGGCTGTCCTGAAAAGATCATAACCGACAATGCTGCTGCCTTCAAATCCAAGAAGTTGATAAATTTTTGCAGCAAATACCATATCACTTTAGGCCATTCCACAGCCTATTACCCTCAAGGTAATGGTCTAGCTGAGTCTTCCAATAAAAGCCAGATCAACATTATTAAGAAACTGCTGGAAGAGAACAAGAAAAACTGGCACAAAAAGCTTACAAATGCACCATGGGCAGACAGACTTACTACAAAGAGATCTATTGGAACTAGCCCCTATGAGATAGTTTATGGCATGGAGGTTGTGTTGCCTTCATCTTTGGGAGTTCCTGTAATGAAATTGCTGCAAGAAGCTCAGGTAGAACTAAATGCAAATCAGACCATCCATTTGCAGCAGACCAGAGAAGAAGTGCATCATAAATCCCAAGTGTTACAAGAAAAACTCAAGAAGATATTTGATAAAAGGACCAAAGTAGAAGACTTCTACATTGGAGACAAAGTTCTAAAATGGGATTCTAGGAGAGAAGACAAAGGGAAACATGGGAAGTTTGACTTCCTATGGAAAGGGCCATTTATCATCCAGGCATTACAAGGGAACAATACTTACTTTCTGAAGAGCCTAGATGGTATAGAAACAGAAGAAGGACTAGTGAATGGTCGAATGCTGAAACATTACTTTGATCCAGTTTTTTGATGAATTTTGACTCTAAACATGTACATACTATATCCTTGATAATGTCACAGTTTTGAACGGGATAGTAGCTTGCTGCAGTTAAAGCTCGAAGAGAAGGCCCTAAGCTTCACAGGTGTGCTGTCATATATACAATAAAGCAACCAGCAAAGGAAGATTTCAGAACACAGTCCAAGTTATTCACAAGGCTCTTTGACCTGCTGTTCTTGACTTTCCACCAGGGAAAGCCATCCCCAAGTGGAGCCAGTGTTATAATCCTATAGTAATAGGTGTCATATTTCATGATTGACTGATTGAGCTCTATAATATGTTCATCCTTTCCTTGTTGTAAAGGTTTCCATATTATCAAAAAATCAAAAAATTAAAAAATGTAAAGAGGGTATACCCTAAAAGAAAAAAAAAGTGAAAAAATTGAACCCCAAATAAAAAAGACCAAGAAAGTGTGCAAGTCCAAAAAGCCACTACTTTTTCATTTGCTGTAAATAAATCATAGTGTGCAGCTTGTTGAACTTCATGCCACAATTGATGAATGGCCAAACAGCTCAATCTTGGCTAGTTCATGTTTGAATTTTCTGTTTTAGAAATAGAGAATAAAATTTGACCAAACTGTTTAATCTTGGCAGATAAGTAGCTAGGTAGAGAAGCAAAGGAGCTCAACAGTTTAATTTGAGCCCTTGGAAGTAATAAGTACAGACTTAGGTAGGCTTGTCATGAAAGGAAAAGAAATGTTGATGAGGGTTTGCTAGTCCAAGTGCACCCGAGTAAAAAGAAGGAAAAAATGTTAGGCAAAGTACGCTGGGTAGGTAGATTGGAGTTGCAGAATGAGACTTGTGATAGGTTTTGTCTTATGTAAATATGTTAACTTTCACTCTTATCACAAGTGCGAAGCAGATATTTTGGAGCAGCTCAAGCGAGGCATGACTAACTCCCCTCAACTATTTCCCCAATCATTTACTAACTCCCCCAATGGTTTTAAGATCTGCTTAATATCGCTCATTAATCACTTATCTCATTTCATCAACATTTGCCTAAGTGAATCCACTTTTACTTAGGGAAATGGCAAAATTCTCCATAAAAACCCTTGTTGTACCCTAGGCCTAAGTCTATCACTTAGCGCTTTTTATTTACATTTCTTACATATTAACCATTAACATGTTATTATATAAATCCCATGAACATTTTTCCCCTTCCCCGTATTATGTAAATATAATTAAAATCCCCGCAATATTAATATCCCCGCCCTGGTTGAAATATAACCATAGTCACTATACAACAGGGATTAATAGGTTTGTTTGAAACTTGTTAAAAACCTCTGCACACAAATCAAAGGATTAATTAACTTCTGGTTGATTAATAACTTAACCAAACCCCGTGAACCAATCAAAATCACCTCGAAACCATTAAAAACATTTGGTTTAATACATTGGCCCCGCTGCTTAAACTCCCGCCCTCTCCAGTGAGCACCCACCGTTCGATCAACCCCCATCCATCCGACGACCGATATTCATTTCGCAACCCCCTTATCCACCATAGATTAATGCCCAGGGAACTGGTGGTTTGGGCCCCATACTGTGGATACACGTCGCTCTCCCGCGTTGTTCGCTGCCCCTCTGCCCGAAACCGCCCAAGCCTAAAGGCGGTGCGGGCAAAACAGCTTACCACCCTCCCACTGACTCTCGCTGACGTCATCTGTTGACGTCAGTTGTCCTTTGCTGATGTCACTTGCCATGTCACCATCCGTACTGCCATGTCACCTACCCCGTCATCCATCCCGTACCCCCCACTGACGTCATTCGTCCTTTGAACCAAAATTTCCCGCCAAAAATCATTTTTGTTCAATAAAGGGTAAAAAAGTCGTTTTTGTTATGTTTTCGCTGCAAATAGTGCTTCGGGCATACAATCTTTCGTGTTCACAGTTTATTCCAGACCAGTCCCCGACTAGAAAAACTCCATCAGCGAATTCAGCGGCCTGCTATTCAGACTACATGGAGCAGTCTTCCTCTCTAAACACAGTTGAACCAGCAAACACAGGGACTTCCATGCTCACAGAAGAAAGAAACAGAGATATACAGGGATATTTGCTAGCCTAGCCAGTGGAAGCCTGCAGAAACATGGATTGCCAGAGAAAGGCGGTGAGAAGACACATCAACAGTTCTATTTTTCCAGACAGCGGTGAACGGGGTCGGTTCGGCATTAAAGAAGATGTAAACAAGTCAAAGGGTATCAAAGGATCATTAAAGAGTATCAGTGAAGAATTAAAGACAAGTCAAGTCAGAATTAATGAATATCGGAGCTGACTAAGAGAAGTAGATCAAAAGTTAAAGAACAGTTAATACAAACAGTCGGCACAAAGCTACAAAGGACACTTGCAAGCCAAACCCTAAAGAGCCAGCCTCCAGCACAACATAAGTTAGCTGTTTCTACTTTGCTTGTAAATTACTTTAGGTTAAACTCTAGATTTTATCTCACAGCTTTGATGAGATACCTGTTGTACATATTTTGTTGTATAAATACCCTCTTCATTAGAGTTTTGAAGAGGTTGGGTGTGTGTGGATTTCTTAGACTCTGTTGTAATATTGAACTTTGGAATAAAGAGCTGTTGGAACCATTTGTTGTCTGGCCTACTGGATGAAGAATCGAAGCAGAGGACTTGTCACAGAATTTTTGAATCAACCTTCGGATCAATAAGTCTCCTATATCTTATGTTTTACAGTTTTCTGAGTTTTATATCATCTGTGTCTCATAATCTGAATAATAAAGAAAAAGATTAATCCAGAATTTTCTTGACTGCACTCTGTTTTTAGTCTTTATTATTCTCTGTGTTTTCTTCAGAATTAGCATAAACAATGAATTCTTAATTGCTCCTGTTTCCTAGTTCTTGCATGCTGTTTGTTTGACAAAGAATTCTTAACTGCTCTTTGTCGGTAAGCATCCATTTTCCCTCTTTCAATATGTTGAAGGATTCTTAATTTCCCTTCACCCATTTGAGTCCATTCCATCTGTTTTCAGCTCTTGAATTGTTCCCTGTTTGATTACCTTTCTCTGTGATGCCATCCTCTGTTAGAAACCAAATCCAGAAAGCCTTCTCTTTTGACTCCATCATGCTCAATGGACTGAACTCTTCAGTTTTACCTCACTATTCTATTGAATCTCACTACCCAAACTCAAAACAAAACCCTTGAACTTCATAACTAGCCTAATACCTTTAAAAACAAAGCTAAAACATAAAGAGAGAGCCCTCTCTGGATGTAGATTGGCTAGATTCTGTATCTAAAAGGTTGGTCTGTGGTTACCTCGGCCGTATTCCCTTTCCTACAACTTTTGGGAACAACTTGAGTGATAACAAATAGAAGTTGTGTTTTCCCTATATTATTATGCTCTCTACTATATTTGTTTGAGTGTGTTCCATTTACTTTCCTACATTTCATTTAATTCCTTGTAAAACCCATATTAGTGGTATCAAACCAATATGCTTCTTGTTGTTTCTTAGTGCATGTCCCTAACAAGATCAAGGTATAGAGAGTTGGGTCTTGAGGTACTTTCACTTGGGAATGATAACTCTCGCAAACCCAAGTGATCTCCCATGGAAAAATACAAGAGAGATAACAAAGTAGGAGATCCTATCAAGTTGCTTCTCAAGGAAGCACCTACATAATAAAGGAATGAGATGATGGACAATTTCACCTAGATCCTTTGACGATTTCCAACAATGATCAAGGCATCTTAAACAAGCAACAATTTTGGAGGTGCAAAACCCTTCAAGGTACAAGTTAACTTTGATATCACCTTATTTAAAGGCCAAATAGATATTGATTCTTTGGAGAAATGTTTAAATATGTTAGGGGGATACTACTTTATCCAAAAAAATTCTAACAATGATAAGATCACCTTCATTCTATTGAAAGTCATTCCCCATGTCAAATATTGGTGGGAAGGTTACTAGGAGAGACACAATGAAGATGCCTTTGTGATGTTCAATGAAGGACCCACTTTGGTTGCCTTGGTAGGAATTATATCATATAGGGAACTATGATGACCAGTATATGAGATGGACAAGTTTACAATAGGAGAGAGACCAAAAGGTGGTGGACTACACCAATAATTTCCACACCTTGTGCTAAAAGTTGGATATTAGAGACTCCAAGAAACACTTGGTCTTGAAGTACCATAGTGGCCTCCATAGGTGCATCCAAATGGATATGGATTCCCTTGGGGGAGGGGAGCCAACAAGTTGGAATTCTTTCAACACCTTTGCTTCAACCTTGGTTAGAAGGAACCAGGGGTTGTGAACTTGTCTAAAACAACAAGCAATAAACTAATTTCAAGTCTTGATCTAGGATCTGTTTCTTTACTAATTTACCAAAATTCCTAATGCCCTTCACTTTTTTGAGAATTCATAACACAACAAAACATTTACAAACCAACCCCTTTGGTGCAAATCCCAATGCTTTGCCATGTTACTTGCTAATGCCATTATTGCCACTTTGTTTCCTTTGAATGGTGCGGCATGTCACTCAGATTTGACCCACTTGTCCACCTAAAAAGGTTAAAAGCACCTACCATGTGTCACGTGTATGGAATGTGCCACATTATCATCTTACCGTGTCATTGCCACCTAACACTACCACATCATCCGCCTTGTCCAATCACATTATGCCATGTGTCATTGATGCCACTTATACGCCACTTTGTCATCTACCACATGATTCATTTGTATGGAGGGGGGGATCTAGTATCCAAATGTTTTTTCAGGTATTTCCTTTGTAAAATTGTTTTAAGGATGGATGCTCGAATACAATGGAACCTTGAAAAACTAGAATTATGACTTGTCTTTTAAATATATATCTAGGTCATTTTTCTATTTTGCAAAAATGTTGACCCCTAGATGTCTTGAATATTTGGATATTCGAATATGATCATCTCATAGATATCCTTCATGGCCCGGATAAGTCTAGATTGATTCGGATGTCTCCACAAGTATGGATGTTCCTAATAGTTTTGATTGATCTAGATGTCTCCACAAGTCTGGATGTTCCCAATAATTTGGATTGATCTGAATGTATCCACAAGTATGGATGTTATACATCCTTGAATGAGTTTAGATAGATCTGACTAAGTCCGATCTCTACCTTTTTGAGTTGTGCACTAATATTCTTGCACCTCGGATGGTTTAGATTCCCAGATAAGTCTAAATGTCCTGGATTTTTCTCTTCTAAACCTGACTATACTCCAAACCTTGTTTTCCCATCAACCCTTAGGAGTTTTTCTAATTGATATTTACCATTGAAAAGGTTCTTGAGAGGGATACACAGTGAAACACTTAGTTTTATCATTTGAGCTTAGGCATTAAGGCAAAAGTTCTTTCAAAGATTCAAATCTATAACCACCATTCCTGACATGCAACCAACTACAACTGCCAACTTTGACATCAATAACAACATTCTTTGACATTGATGAAAACACCCTACTAAACAATCTCCCCCTTTGGCATTGATGGAAATACTACTTGCTAATGTTTGTTCATCCCTCCCCCACCCCCCCCCTTCCTTGACATAAATGGAAAAAGGGCCTAGATATTCCATTTTTGACCATTCTCCCCCTAAGGGAATATAATTGGTTGATGATGATTGTTATTGTATGCACATTCTACCCCCAAGCTTTTGAGAGGCCAATGGATGATCATTCTCTATCTTCCAATTCATCTTTATACTAACAACCATATTGTATCTCTCCAATGTTGTTTCAATGTTTTCTCATTCTTCCCTTTGACGCTTCGCTAGTGCATGGATTTTAAGAGCCAATTTCTAAGGAATCTCCCCCTTGGACCATTCTCCCTCTAAAAGGATATACATGACTGCTAAATTGAATTGTTGTTGAACATACTGAATGTTGTGTCTAGCTTCTTCTCTCCATATACTCCAATGTTTGGAATCTTCTCATTTAATCGTGCTCCCTTTAAAAAATTTCAACTTACACAAGTTGCTCACTCTTTCCAACTGAAGGTGGCTACTTGATTTAATAACTATTCATTGTCCGCTCCCCTTATGGATGTTTCTATTTATGTTTGTTATAACCATACTCCAATGCTCTCACTAACCTTGTATTTCTCTAGTTGGTCTTGAGATTCTCCCTTGAGTTCACTTTCCATACTCATCTTTTGCATTTTAATCATAAAACTATCCTTGACTAATCTAGACAATTGAGCTCTTTCAAAAGAAATTAGTGAAGGGATGAGGGAGACATCACTCCCAACCTTTGTCTTAAGTACTCAAAGGGTTCTCTGGCAAGCGGCTTGGTGAATATATCAACTATTTGTTCCTTTGTTTATATTTACTCCAACTTTACAATCTGATCAACTACCTGTTCTATAAGAAAGTGATACTTGAGAGGTAAATGTTTGGTTTTTAATTGAATAACATGATTCTTGGATATACTTATAACACTTGTATTATCACATTTGATGGAAATAGGTTCATCATAAGTTACCTTCATGTATTGAAGTGTCTGCTTCATCCATAGTAATTGAGTGCAACATGTTGTAGCTATTATGTACTTAGCTTCAACAATAGACAATGAGACAAAGGTTTTATTTTTTTCTTAACCACGCCACGAATGAGTTTCTTATAAAGAAGGCACCGCCACTTGTGCTCTTTCTATCATCTATACAACTAGCCCAATCTGCGTCTGTGTATGCAATCAATAAAAAGTTCTTACAATTGGGATACCACAATCCATAGTCCATTATGCCTTTTAGATATTTGAAATTCTTTTGCAGCTAACAAGTGGCTTTGCTTGGGAGTTGGTTGGCATCTTACTACCAAACCAACAACTTGCATTATGTCTGGTCAGGAGACGGAAAGGTACAACAAATTGCTAACCATTGATCTAATTTTTTTTTATTAACCTTTGGTGACTCATCATCTTTTCTTAGCTTACACCCAATGACCATAGGAGTACCAACAAGTGAACACTCTTCCATTCCAAATTTGTTCAATATTTATTTGAGGTACTTTCCTTAGGAAATGAACATGCCATTTGAAGTTTGTGTAATCTGTAAACCAAGGAAAAATGAGACTTTTCCAAGAATTGATATTTCAAATCCAGGCTTCATTTTAGTTGCAAACTCTTGGTTTAGTGAATCTGCATTATTGCCAAAAAAAATATTGTCAACATAAACAACAAAAACCAAAAGATCCTCATTACAATATATATAAATTACTATCAATTGTCCCTCTTTTGGAGCCTTGTTGCTATAGATATTTGTCTAATATGGAATACTGTGCCCTTGGTGCTTGCTTTAGTCCATATAATGCCTTTTTCAATCTACATACATCGTCAGAATTGTATGATAGTTGGTAATATTCAATCTATTCTAAATACACCTCTTCTTCAAGTTCTCCATTCAAGAACATTAATTTCACATCCATATGATATACTTTGAATTTTTTATTACAAGCAAATGCAAGAAACATTCTAATTGCTTTCAATATTCTACAAGAGCAAAAGTTTCTTCAAAATTTATTCCTTCAACCAATGCATAAACTTTACACACTAATCTGGCTTTGTTTCTAATAACTTGTCGATTCTCATTTAACTTGTTCTTGAAGACCTATTTTGCACCTATGTCATTCATATTTATTGGACTTGAATTCAATTCCCAAGTCTGGTTATTTTCGATTTGATCTAATTCCTCATTCATGGCACTTATCCAATACTTATCTTGACTTGCTTGAGATAATTTTTTAGGTTTGGTCATGGACAACATGGCAATATGTGCTTGACTAGAAGTGCCCACTAGTTTTCTTCTAGTTTGAACTCTTACTTTCTTATTACCAAGAATTTGACTTTTAGGGTGGTTCTTTTGTACATACCTTGAAGGAGGTTTTGGATGAGTGTATTCTACCTCTTTTTCTTCCTCCTTTTATAATTCTTCAAGTTGATTTATTTTCTCTTCATTGATGATCTCATTAGGTGGATTAATGAATCTTGTTTGCTTGCTTTTGAAAGGTAATTCCTCATCAACTTTTACATCAATACAATCAACTATTTTGTGTAACCTTTTATTGTAGCATTTGTAGCCTTGCTCTTTGTTGAATATCCTAAGAATATTCCTTCATTAGCTCTAGCATCAAACTTACCCAATTTTTCATCATTATTTTTTATGTAACATTTGCTGCCAAAAAATTTGAAGTGCTTTATTGATGTTGGTTTTCCATGCCATAATTCATAAGATATCTTGACATTGTTTGGCTCGAGATATGTTTTTTTTTTAAATATGGACTATATTATGAATAACTTAAACCCAAAATGTCTATGACAAATTTTTTCATCCATCATTGCTCTTACCATTTGTTGTAGCGACCTATATTTCCTTTCAACTACTCCAAATTGTCGAGAAGTGTCAACAATCGTAAATTGTCTTTTTATGCCATTTTATTCACAAAATTCATCAAACACATTTGAAGTAAACTTGCCACCTTTGTCTAATCTTAGACACTTTAATTTGCAACTAGTTTGATTCTCATCTAAGGCTTTGAAAATTTCAAACTTTTCAAATGATTTTGATTTCTCCTTTAGGAATGCAACCCAAGTAAGTCTGGTGTAATCATTAATAGTTAGCATGAAGCATTTCTCACGACTTGGAGCCTTGATTCTTGAAGGTCCACATAAATCTATATGGTCTAGTTGTAAAGGTATGGTGGATGAATGCTCTTTTGCTTTGAAAGGCACTCAAGTTTTCTTCCCCATTTGGCATGATTTGAAGTTTGTATTGTTTGGCTTTATAATTTTTGGTAGGTCTCTTATTGCTTCCTTTTTGCCAAGCTTTATAATATGATCAAAATTCAAGTGTTCTAGTCTTATGTTCCACAACCAACTCTCATCAAGTTTCCCCAAATAACAATCCCCATTTTCTTCTTCTTTTTTGGATGTGGTTCATGGACTCCAAAGATTGATGACCGCTACATCCACGGAAATGGTCTCGGTAGATCCCAAAGGGATCAGTCCCACCGGCTCATATCGAAGCCTAACCCCGAGGGTGTGCAGGAGAATTGACCCTGTGACCAACAATGTAAACTTTGAAACGGGAACTATAAACTCAAAACGGGAACTCTGGCCAAAAAACCCCGAAAAAACGTCAAAAACAGTGCTAAGAACGAAAAGTGTTGATGTTGGAATAACACCTTTTTTTTTTTTAAAGGGTAAATTTTCAACATGTTTTAAAAATGGCGGTGAAAACCAATTTTTTGTGCAAAAATTGTCCAAAAAACACTCTCAAAACGAAGTGTTGATGTTCGAATAACATTTTTTTCTTTTTTCTTTTTTGCAATGGTAAATTTTGTGCAAAAAAACACCCTCAAAACGAAAAGTGTTGATGCTGGGATAACAAGTTTTTTTTCAAGGGTGAAATTTCAACATTTCAAAATAATAGCATAAAATATTTTATCATGACCCCAAAAACATTAAAATTTCAAAAAAAATAAAAAATAAATAAAAATGAAAATTAAAATTAAAACAATGAAAAAACACAAAACAAAAAAAATAAAAAATAAAAAATAAAAATAACAAAACATAAATAAAAATATATACTAAAAAAAAAAAAAAAAAACAAAAAAAATCAAACATCAAAAATAAAAATCAATAAAAAAAAAAAAAAACCTATAAAAAATAAGAATTAAAAAACTATAAAAAAATTACAAATTATAAACAAATAAATAGTGAAAAAAACATATATATATATATATATATATATATATATATATATATATATATATATATATATATTTATAAACCATAAAAAAATTTGGGGAAAAAAAACACATTTAAAAAACTATAAAATTAAGTAGGTAAAAATAGAAAAATTAAAAAAACATTAACAAAAAACTAAAAAAAAAATAAAATTAAAAACAAACTAGATTTAAAAAAAAAATGGAAAATTAACAAAAAAAAAAACTAGTGAAATTAAGATTAAAATGATGATTACTTAAAAAAATAAATGTAAAAATACATATATATGAGACAAAAAATAAATAAAAAATGTTTAAAAAAAAATTGCTTCAAAAGCCATAAAAGAATTTGGAAAAAAAAAATAAAAAAATAAAAAATATATATATATAAATTTAAGTAAGTAAAATTAGAAAGATTAAAAAAATCATTAACAAAAACTAGCAAAACGAAAAAAAAAAATTAAAAACAAACTAGATTAAACAAAAATAGAAAATTAACAAAAATAAAATAAAATTAAAAACTAGTGAAATTAATATTAAGAACATTTAAAAAAACTAAAGAGACAAAAATAAGCTCAAATTATTAAAGAAAAAAAACTAAAAAAATATCGACATTTTAAAAATATAGGTCTTTTCCAATTAAAAAAAAAATAAATTAAAAAACATTTTCAACTTACAAAAAAAAGTCTTTTTGATTTAAAAAAAAATTAATTTTTTTTATTAAATTTTCATTATTTATTTAAAAACAAAAAAAAAATTAAATATTTTTTTATTTGAAAGAAAAAATTCATTTAATAGTTTTAATAAAAATTATTAAAATTTATTTTATTAAAATATTTTAATAAAAATTAAATTATTAAAAAATTTTATTAAAATTTTTTAATAAAAATTAATTATTATTATTATTATTAGTAGTTAAAAAATAAAAAATAAAAAAAATTGGCCCCTGGCTCCGCCACCACCGGGCGGCGGGAGGGCCTTGGGGTAGACCCTAGCCCTCGGCCACGTCACCACCGGGCGGCGGGAGGGCCGTGGGGCGATTCCGGGAATTGCCCCAAGGCCATCCCGCCGCCCGGTGATGGCGCGGCCGGGGGCCGAGGGTCTGCAGGCCGAATTTATTTATTTGTTTATTTATTTTAATAAAAACAAAATTAAAAAAAAAAAAAAAAATTTAATTTTTATTAAAATTTTTTAAAAAATTCGTTTAATAAATAAAAAATAAATAAATTGTTTAATAATAGTTTTTTAAATTATTAGTAGATATTTAATAAAAACATTTTTAATAAAAATGTTTATAATTAATTAATTAATTAATATATATTTTTTTAATAATTTTTTAAATTTTAAATTAAAAAATTAAATTTGTAAATTATATATATATATAATAATAATAATAATAATGTAGGTTTAATTTTTTTTTTTTTTTAAATATAAAATGTAGTTTTAATAATTTGTATTTTTAAATTAAAAAAAAATAATAATAATACAAATTGTTTAAAAAAAATTAATTTTTTGTTTTAATAAAAGAAAAGATTGTTTAAAAAAAAAAATTATTTATTTTTAAATAAAATATGTATATTTAATAAAAAAATAATTGCATTTTTTCTTTTTTTAATAAAAATAACTCTTTTTTTATAATTTAAATTTATTTTTTGTTTTTTTTAATATTAATTTTACTAGTTTTTTGTTTTTTTTTTACTTTTTTTTTTTTTCCCAGTTTTTTTTTTTTTTTTTTTTCTCTATTTTTACTTATATCTATATATATATATTTTAATTTTGTTTCTTTTTTCCAAATTCTCTTATGGTTTGTGAGATTTTTTTTTTTTTTTTTTTTTAATATTAATTTTACTAGTTTTTTAATTTTTTCATTATTTTTCTATTTTTTTTTCTGTAAACTTGTTTGTTTTTATTTTTTTATTATTATTATTTTTGAATATTTAATTACTTAATTTTCTATATATATATATATATATATATATATATTTAATTTTGTTTTGTTTTGTTTTGTTGTTTTTTTTTTTTTTTTCCAAATTCTTTTATGGTTTATGAGATAATTTTTTTTTAACATTTATTTATTTATTTATTATTATTATTATTATTTTTAAGATATATATATATATATATTTTTCTGTATAAAGACTAATTCTATTAAGAGAAAAAATATAGTACAAACAGGCTTGCGAACAAGCGAAGCAAAAAGCGAGGGAGCCAATGGGGATAGGCTCTCTACCTCGCTCCTTAGAAACAGACAAGAGAACACTGAGAAGCAAAAGAAAGAACTGAGCAGAGAAAACTACCCAGAGGGGTCAGTTCCTACCACCCGACATTTTTTTCCTTTTTTCTTGCTTACTTTGACCCACCCAGAGGAATTTGGCTGAGCCATTACAAGTTGCAGACTATTCTGCATTGGCTGCGGAATATCCTTATCAGAGTCTGAGGACGAAGAAGAATGAGTCCGTTTCTGAGAAATCTGAGGGTCAGATGGGGCTGCCGGGTCGACCGAGGGAGCGTCCATCGGAGTCTCATCATCTTGCCCGTCTGCTATGGTTTCCTCCTCATCCGAGCTGGAGAAGTCTAAATCGTTCATACGACGGGGTGGCTCACAAGGATTCCAGCGCTTGGATTTGGGCTTGCGTTTCAGTTTCTTCTTTTTGTCGAGGAACTGGGTGCAGGTACTTTGGAGGTGTCCCGCTTGATTACAATGTCGGCAACGGAAGGCTGTATTCTCGTAATCCAATGGTTGAGTCCAGTGGAAATCTCCCATCTTGAGATTGATCTGATCCGGCAGTCCTTTGCTGATATCTATTTCAGCGCATAGTCTGCCATAAGTGTAGAGACCATTATCCTTTCTGGAAGTATCTGTAGCTAGGTAATGTCCCAAAGTGTCTCCAATGGCTAGGAAGACAGAGAAATGTCATAGATGTGCCGGAAGATTCGGGAGCCTGACCCAAATGGGAATCTTGGTGATGATGGCTGTAGAAGGGTCAAATTCTGGAAACCAAGGGGTGAGAAAAAGCCCAGTTGAGCCCCAGAACCAAGGGCCTCCCGTTAAGACCTTTTGGTAGTCTTCATCTGAGTAAAAAACCACAATGAAGAATCCTTTTGAGCATAGGTAGATCTTGCTTTTTTTGGTCCAAGAGTCATGGATCCATTGATATAGCTCTGCTGTGCGAGGCCAAAGCCCATTAAATCTGCATATAAGTGCAGATTCAGCAAATGTTTGGTAGCGATTTTCAAGCTCAGGATGAGAGCAGTTGATAGAAGGAATTTCCTCTGATTTGTCTACCAGAAACTGTTTTGGAGCCCCATTTGGATGGGCTGATTTCGAAGAGGTTTGAGGTTGGCCATCATTTTTGCAAGCTGCATCTTTATAAGAAAAAGAAGGGGCAGAGGAGGTTTGCCCAAAGGACCCTCCTCTTAACCGAAAGGAAACCCCAATAGAAGCGTCCTTATGAATGCTATAGAAGGAAAGAGGAAGGGTATTCATAAGTTGCTTACCCTGATATAGCAGCCTGAGATAAGATGAGGGGATCCTCAGCCGGCGTTCGAGTTCTTGCAGGAGATCTTGCACCAGATCTGTTGCGTGAACCCATTGCATCATCGTCTTGCTCATAAGTTTGATTTGGATCTGAAATGCCTGTGTCTCTTCAGATCGGTCTGGCTGGTTCAATGGATGAATCTGCTTCCAGCAAATCAGATTCACCGGTCTTGGAGCGATGGCTGAAGCTGGACTCGGAGCACAGAGGATGTGTGCTGCTAACCTTAAAACTTCTGCGCGCATGCCCAGCAAAAACAAGAAGCAAAAGCGTTGCTTGCTTACATCAGATCTGAGATCTGGAGCATGCCTTCCGCAGAAAAGGGATGAGGTGAATATAGATATCCGTATCTGAATCTTTGGCTCTTTGCTTCGGAGAATGAGATCGACCCTGATTGTTGCAGGAGAAAAGGGGCGGAGCGGTTCATGGGCCTCGCACTCTGTTCCTTTAGCTGCCCTGTTCTTCCATTTGATATCGCTCAGTAGAACCGGCGGCGGCAGTCCCTGGCTTGATCTGCAGTGAGTAGTCCCTGCCTTTTCACGCATTTCTGGAGGCGGCAGTCCCTGCCTTTCCACGCATTTCTGGAGGCGGCAGTCCCTGGCTTGATCTGCAGTGAGTAGGAGCGCTTCAATATCGTTGAATAATCCTAGGTTAAAAGACTCCCGACCTCCAAAATCGAAGTGCTTTGCAGGTGTGGTCGCGAGAAGGGGTAAAGAGCAGACCAGAGCTCCATGCAGAGAAACCTCCCGGCTTGGACTTCCCTTCCTGTCGACATGATGAATGAAACCTAGGGTTGCAGAGGCAGTCAGGGGCGCAGCGTCCATTCCAGTCATTCCGACTTTTTTCTCACTTCTAACTACAAATGTTGTTCCGTTTCAAGATATATATATATATATATATTTGTTTTTTAGAGACAATTATTTCATGTGGATTGAAAATTTAATTAACGATGTATAAATATATAGAATATCGAAAATGCAAAATATCGACCTTCTTCTTTAAATATGCAAATCAATAAAAACCCCACTACATTTAAAAAAAAAAATAAAAAAAAAATAGGAGAAGAAGAAGAAGAAGAAGAAAAAGAAGACCACTTCCAAAATTATTAAATTTACGAATAATTATTTACATTTTATACATTAGAAAATTTAAAGTCAAAAAATAGGTCTTTTAAAAAAAGGGTTACGAAATAATTATTTACATTTCATACATTAGAAAATTTAAAGTAAAAAAATAGGTCTTTTAAAAAAAGGGTCTGATGCAGAATAACCATTTTTTTAAATCAGCATGAAAATCACTACCATTCACTACCATTCTAAAACGCAATGTACATAAAAAAAATGAAAGTGCAAAAAACTATGCTCTAAAAAAAACATGTGTGTTCTGCATCACCCCTTTTCAAAATCGGGTCACTTTTTTGCTATCTCTACAAAACGGGTAACAATATCAATTCCCGTTTCAAAGTTTACATTGTTGACCTCTCATAGTGAGGTGCTTATGCGAAGGGTACTCTACCAATTGAGCTAACCCTCGGGGCTACCTCATTTTCTTCCTTGAGAATGTATACATTATTTTAGGTTCTCACAACCTTTGCTACTATTTTGCCTATATTTGTTGACTTTATTTCACAATATTGGGAGCGAAAAGTAACATCATACCCTTTGTTACACATTTGGATTATAGTTAACAAGTTGTTCTTGTGTCCATCTACAAAAAGAATGTCTTGATCTTTACCCTTTCCATTATCTAGGCTCACCGTGTCTTTGCCCGTAATCTTACTTGGAGCATCATTACCAAAAGTAACATTTCCTAATTTATTTTCATTTAGTGACAAGAAATTACTCCTATCACCAGTCATGTGTCTAGAGCATCCAATATCCACATACTAACAACTATTTTGGTTTTGGGCATATATGAAAAGGCCACATTTGTCTTTCTTTTCTTCATTTTTCTTCTTTGAAAACTTGGGTTCTTCTTGTATTTTCTCGCTCTGAGGAGTTGGTCTGAATTTTTTGATTCTACTCTCATTTTCTTTATGGCTAAAGTTATGACAATTATTGCATTAAATAACATCAAATAAGGGATCAACAAGATTGTTATCCCTGTCATCATTTCTATGTTGATTTGCAAATTTTCTATGTTTTCTTAACTAATAATAATCATTTCTTTTATTTCTTATCTGAGTGTTTCTGAGATATGTTTTTCAATTTACAGCTTTGTGCTTGAAATTTGTGCAAGAATGACAATAAGCATATAAGAAATCTCCTTTGAGGATGTAATCTTTTGGTCATTTCATGAATTTGTATTTGAGGGGAGTAGGGATTTTGATAATTTCTTGCTTGCTATTTTGGGTTGTTCGAAACTCTGTTATGAATTTTCCTTGGTTGTTGTTGAATTGTAATGTTACTATGTTGCTACTAATATTTCATTTGTTTAGTGTGTCTGTTGTTGTCAATATTCATTAATTGATGCTGAGATGCATTACTATCATTTTTCTTACTTTGTGATTTCTGATTGCTGTCATTACCTTGAATTCCATTGCCATTAATTTCTATGAGTGCTTTGATGAAGTTTATTGGTTTTTTTGTCTTCAAGTTTCTTGTTACATGTTTCTCCTTCATAGCCCAAACCATTGTGAATGAGACAAGATCTTTGAATACTAAGAATTTCATCTAACTTTATGAATCCTTTAATATGCTTTAGGTTCTATTTTATCCGAACTTGGTTTTTCTCCATTTCCTTTCTAAGAGAGACTACCTCTTCCTCTAGTTTTTCACATTCCTTTCCTTCTTTCTTTTAGTTGTTGCAATAGAATGTCTTCAATCTTCTTTTCCTCTTCCAACTCTACTTTTAGAAGGAGGAGTAATGAGTCGTCATATTCGTGTTCTTCTTTTTCATACTTGATCAATAACTCTTTTTGTTTCTTATTCTTTTTCTTAAGTCTATTGATTTATTCTAAGGCACTGATTAATTCACTTTTCAAGTCTACTTCAACCTCTTCTTTAATTAATTCACATTCATCGTGTCCTTCATCTTGGATTTATATGGTCATCAACATTAAATCACTAATCCTTTCTTCATTAGAAGACTGCTCATTTTTATCTTTCGAGGAGCTATTGTCTTCGTGGGTATATAAGCTTTTATTTTTTAAGCTCTTCTCCTTCTTAACTCTCAATTATTTATTCTTTTCTCTGCTATCAAGTTTATTAGCTTCCCTTTTGAATGGAAATTTAGATGCATAATGGCCCGCTCTTCCACAATTAAAACATTTGAAAAGAAACTTACCTTTATATTTTCCTGTTCCCATCTTCATCTTGTTGAAAAATTAGCCTCTTCTTCATCCGATCTAGACGTTGAGCATTCTTGGTCATCTTTGGTTTTCCTATCAGCTTCAAAAACTTCTTCCCTTGATGTAGGTTTTCTTTTTTCAATTCTCGTTTCATAGGTAGTCAATATTCCAAGTAATTGATCCATTGTTAAATTGTCAAGGCCATACATCTCCTTAATGGCTAATACCTTGGCATTGAATCTGGAAAGAAGAGATATCAACACCTTTTGAACTATAGTGTAACCTTTTATAGTTTCATATAGACCTCTCATGGTATTTACTATTTCATCAACTCTAAGGAAAAATTATGCTACATCCTTATCCTCATCCTCATTAATTTTTAATGACTCAAATTGCATTCTATAGACTTGTAGTTTTGCCTTTTTCACCTTACCATCACCTTCATAGTTGTTTTGAAACTTTACCCACATTTCTTTCACAGTCTTGCAATGCAGAAACATAACAAATTCTCACTCAGAAAATCCAGTTAGAATTGCATCCACTGCTTTGGCATTAAAGGAAAATTTAATCTTGCCCTCTTTGTCAATCAATGCAGGTGGCTTTTCATAGCCATTCATCATTGCATCCTAGATGTCAACACAAAGGGACTTTAGATATGTATGTATTCTTACTTTTTAAGAGGTAAAGTTTGTTCTATTGAAAAAATAGCTTTTTTGGTAAGACATCCATCCTAGCTAGCCATGTCTTAGGTTTAGATATTCCTTCCAGTTGCTATACTGATACTGAAGGAACCTGCTTTGATACCAATAGTTGGAAACTAGGAAATACTAAGAGCAGGGGTGAATCAATATCTTATATATTTTTAACAATTATTAGTGAATTCAAAAGCATTCAATTATGCAACAAACCATCAATCATAGAAAGAACATGACACAATATGTTCACGTGGAAACCAATATGGGAGAAAACTGATGAGCCTCTTCATTGGGTAACTATATGGGCCTTAATACACCTTCTAGCTTATTTAAATAAGATCTTCTCATAATTCTTTACATATTTTGATTATATTTTGCTTAATGAGATGAGTAAAAGTGAGATATTATGCCTAGTGGACTAATGTGCATTGATTGCAGGTTTTTGAGAGAAAATCATGGCAATTTTGGTTAATTAAGGGTAGAAACTCAAATGAGACAAGGAGGAGAGATTGTAGGAGGTAGATCCTCCTCATTTACTCCTCACTCATTCGAATATTTCTCCATCAAATCACATTAGCTTCGGAGTTGCAAGTAGCAGAGCCATGAAGATCAAAAGGCAACCGAGCTAGTGGCAATTAAAGAGCCAGTTCATCTTGAATTTGGGAGTCGAGCCTCCCTAGATTTAAGGAAGTCATTGGAGACTTCAGTTGTATAAATAAGGAGGCCTAGAGCCTCATTAGGATTTGATTTTTTGATGTAAAATCACTAAGAATTTTTCGAGTTCAAGACTTGTGGAAGACATTGTTATGTAATTTTCTGATATGATAATGAGAATGAGCATTTCCTTGATCTAGCACTGAGTTGACTCAGAGGGTTGAAGCTCTTGGGTTAGGGCCCAACCCTAGCAGCAAAGGCTCCTCTTCTTGTATTTGTATGCTTAGTTGATTTCATAGATTAATGGTTGAATTGTATTTAGCATTATTTCATTGCAAGTAGTTGTGGATTTGATTAGTTTGCTTCCATTTGTGCATTGCTTCAGCAATAGCTTAGGAAGATAAAGGAATATCAAAAAGTTATTAGTAGGTGGATTTGGCCTCACTCCTCCCTTCAGGGACCATGGTTTGAGGAAATAACTCCTATGTAGCCCCAAAAAGACAGAATTATGATTTCTCATGGAATTTAGGGTTTTCTGTTACTTAGGCCAACATTTTACTAGTTTTCAAGAATAGGATTTAAGTGTCGTTTCTGGTGTCTTTAGCCTTGCATTATATCTCATAAAGGTTTCACATTATTCTACAAGTTTTCCCATGCATGAAATAGGCAACTAGATAATAGAATTATGTTTTTCCTTAGTTAATTGAAATTCTTTTTGTTTACATGATTTATGGATAAATGTCAATGATTGATGCAGTGTAGGAGTTTCAATAGTATAGAGAGATTTCATGACCAGCAACACCATCCTAACCTCATCCATCCATGATCATCACTTTTTCCACTAAATCCTTGACCAAATTCATCATTCCATAAGAATACTTCTCCAAGTTTGTTGAGCAAATCCAACCATCTCACAAACTCTATTTTGAGCTTTGAAGGAGTCCTAGCCACCCCTTTGCCTCATTTATCTCACCATTCACCTTCCCTAAGCCTTACACCACCTTCAAAATCCCTCCTCTTGCTCTCAGCTATATCCTGTAGGAATACAGGGGATCTTGTAGGAGCATTAAGACATCCTGTAGGAGGCATTAGGACATCCTATAGGTTGACCTGTAGTGGCTTGTTTTGAGGCTAAATTGTGGAAAAATCACCTAGTGATCCAAAAATGGATCCTGGATAAGCCTCTAAGTCTAAAAGACTTCACTTAAGAGGTAAAAGGTGCAAAATTGCACAAATCCTTTGTAAAACAGAGGAAAATGAAAGTCACAGGCTGCTCTTGGAAATAGCCCCATTGCAGAGATCGTCTTGGTCTAAATCAGCTGCAACTTGAATGGGAAAAAATGGACTTAGTATGCAGAAGTTATCATAGAAAGAAGATGCCCTATGTTCTTTAGAAAAAGAGGAAAAATCCTCTAAAATGAGAAAAAACCCTTATAAAGGGAAATCACATCGGAGGAGGGCCAAAGGTGGACTTAAGCGGGGAGCAAAGCCACCCTCGATTATCGATCCTCGACAAATCGGGTTGGAGGCGGCACATGCATATAACATAAGGCGAGACCAGGGCCGATGTGATATCATGATCGCCGAAATCGGCAGATCGGTGTCGGCGATGACATGGGACTTAAGGTGGGACCCTGGGCCGTGCGACTTACGATAAAGCTGGATCCGAGGGGTCTTATAGGCACGAATATATATATTTTGAAATCCAAAAAGGGGTTTTTCCTATGTAAATTGGCATTTTCGTTAAATAAACAAAATACAAAGAAATGACGCCCGAAGCGATAAAACGGACCCGAAGGGGATTTATAAGCCTGATTGCTATGATTTTGAGTTCCGTAACGACGGATTTCAGGTGGGCCTCAAGCGGTAAATGGTTTTGGGCTGGCTCTACCCGATCCCACTGACTGGTCGACACGTGGCTGGCGGAGGAGAGAGGAAAACCGCCTTTTCGGGCGGGTAACCTCCGTACTCCTAAGCCGCCCGAAATTGCATATGGACTGTTGGATCAGAGATCCCGTAGATCAATGGTGTAGAGTGTTTAAGCAGCCAAATGCGGACCCGATGCGGTTGTAGGGTGGATGCGATAATTTTTCAAGTCCGATAAAATGATTTTGTCGGGTTTTTGAAGGTTTTCCCGTGTATTTCGAATTTTGCCTAATAAGCTTGTGCAATGCGATTTAACGTCTAATGGCGGACCCGATAGGGATTTAGGGGCGATTGAAGGAAGTTTCACATCTGGAATACACGTCCAAAAGTGTATTTTCTGGAAAATGCTTGCATAATGAAATTTCCTCAATTCTTGGATTTACGCCTATGAAACGACCCCAATTCTTTCTGTAAACGCTCCTGATCATTGATGCACACTACAAGTGGGCGTTTTTGACAAACAATGATGCGTTTGAAGCCACAAAGCCACATAGCCAGATGGCAGTCGAACAGACAACATGCAGGGAAGCCAAAGAGCCACAGAAGGATGTTTGCACATAGAGAAACGGCTGGGGTAGCCAAAAAGCTGGAAGCTCACCTCAAAGGAGGCAAAGAGATCAATTGAGAAAAAAGCTGAATGCTGAAAGCAGTTGCAGAGCAGAGAGAGCCGAAGAGCTACTACGCAGAGTTGAGGGAGCCTTTGGGGTCACTTGAAGTTCAAGTGAAAATCCATAGAGTTGAAGGTTGCAGAGGGCCAAGAAGCCAGAGCCAAAGAGCTAGAGCCAAAGCCAGAGCTGAAGAGCCAGAGCCAGAGCTGAAGAGCCAGAGCTAGAGCTAAGAGCCAGAGCCAGAGCCAAAGATCCAAAGCAAGAGCCGAGAGCCAGAAAGCCGAGAGCTTCAAGAGCCAGGGATAAAATGGTGTCTAAACCCATTGTTACTATGTAAAACAATGGAGTTGAGCCAAGAGATTGTAAAAATGACTTTGCCATAATCCTAGAGAGCCTAGTTGAGTTGACTAGAGCTCACGGAGACGTAGCCCAAGAGTTTTGGGTGAACTCCTAATTAAATTGTTGTTTTGTGTGTTTTGTGTTCTTGCTGTATTGTTTACTGTTATATATATGTTGTATCAACATAACAACATAATACTAAAAACAAATGAACAGATCTAAAATAGACATAAGCATACACCTTTATTTCAAGCATATTATCAATTCCGCATCGGTTAATCATAAAGACTTGGTAACATTTAAAGCTTTGGAAGTGATGGAGAGGTTCTAGTAAGTTAGACAAGAAGCCTAAGTGCCCCATTTTCAGATCATGTGGTATTAGAGCTTAAGATTGATTAACCACACCTTCAAAAAAGGTTATATCAGCATGCTTGAATGACAGAGCAAAGACTGCTTGTTTAAAAGGTGTTTAAATAGTCAGAGGCTGATTGTATGCTTGTTTTGCAGACTGACTATTGTTTAAGTTTGTAGAGGTGAAGAGAAAGCTATAGATAGCTCAGTCAAGCAAGGGCAAGAATAAAGAAGAAGTCATTGGCATAATGACAACTTCCACAAGTGAGTCCTTGAATTCTGCTTTCTTCACAAGATTCTTTGATGAAGACATGAAGCAAGAATTGTTCACCATGATGGATATGGTGAGAGAAATGCATGAGGATGAAAGGAAGAGCAACATGCTTAGAGAGTAGTTGAATTCCATGAAGGAAGAGAAGCAATTGCTTTCTGACAAATTGCAGGAAATGGAGAGGCAACTTCATATTGCAAATATGAACCTGAAGAGGATGCATGAGTTGGAGTCACAACTCTTTGTTGCCCAAGAAGCCCTAGTCAAGTATCAACTTGAAGAAGAGGTAAACCATTCCCTTTTGTCTTAAAATTCCTCTGAGAATGCTTATATTGGTTCTTTTGAAAAACATACTAGAGGCATAGGTTCCAAGCTAATGTCCAAGATGGGCTATGAAGGAAAAGGCTTGAGTAGACATGCACAAGGTATTTTTGAGCCAATAATGATTGAGGAAAGGCCTAAGTATTTGGGTCTTGGCTATGGACAAGCTTATGGAGAAAGTTCCAAGGCTGCTATGAAGGCCATTGAAACAACTCCTAGAAGGAGTTGCATTACAGAGTGTGAAGGTGTGAAGATTGTATTCGAGAGGAATACAATAGCTTGAAACATCAATTGCAGGATGCAGGTGTTTAGAGGCACACACTTTAACCAGAGAGTTCGGGAGACTCTAATAGCCTTGAAGAGATTTATGGTGTTCCAAAGGGAGCCACTTATTCATTTGCTTCACCTCCTCATGAAGGCAATAAAGGTGAAAGAGGCAGGTATAAATCTGGTTCTAAACATTTTCCTTTTGATTTTGCAAAGCATGGTAAATTTCCACATATGTATGGGAAAAGAATTGCATGTTCCTTTTGTGGTTTGGATAACCATAATGTTTCTAGATGTTGGAAGAGAATGGCCACACATAGGAAGCTTTTGAAGGAAAAGAAGCAAGAAGCCAAAGGTCCATTGGACAAGGCAAATCATGTTGTCAAGAGGATGCACATGCAATGCACTTACTGCCATAAGCAAGGACATCTTGCTGCAAAATGTTGGACTTTGAATCCAACAATGCTTCCACCAAAGCTGAAGAAAGTGGAAAGAGAAGATGGCAGAAATGGAAGTGAAGATTCCATGAATGATGTGTCTCAGAATGATTCACATGATGATGCTGATGTGCAGACAAAGGTGGTACCTTTGAAAGGTATTGGTGAGGAATGGTTAGAGTTCTTAACCAATTAAGATTGCATGTCTATTGATGTATCTACATTATATTTCATTTCAACTTCGAAAGTACAGTGTGCTTAAGTGAAAGTTGAAGGATGAAATGCATGCATGAACATGAGATGCATGAACACAGGGATGTTGATGATTCCTTGTTTTTGAACATGTATGTGTAATTAACTTGCAGGGTTGGTTGCTTTGACATGCATGTGGTGCCATGTTGACTTGGAAGAAGTTAACTTGGTCTCCAAATGGAGATAATGATGAAGTGTTTCATCTTTTGAAAAAGAGTCCTAATGGTCTTTTTCTACATGCTTGACTTGAAGAGTCATTTGTATAAAGGCATGTTTTGTGGGCTTATTATCTAGTCCATCATTTGTATGTAGATGTAAGACATGGAGATGTTCACAAGCTATGAAATCCATTTCTTTTGTTGAAGCAGGAGTTTAGGCCATTCCAGTTGTTTTCTGTGTTTCTATTGTTGTTAACAGTTGTTGTTGACAGCTTTTCAAACAGGTACAAATGAAAGTTTTGTGGAGCAGGTGTACTTCACATTTGTTTGAGCCACCTTGGATCAATGATCAAGGCAAAGAAGTTCAAACCACCTTCTATGACCAGTTCAGCAGAAGTTCTGTAGGAAGGCAAGGAGGAAGATAGTTCTTCCCAGGAAGACCAACCCATCTAAGAAGGGAAGTGGTCAGAAACTTTGGTTCAGAGGCATTATGCAAGGCAAGTGTAGGGGGAGGTTGAAAGAAGAGGGTGAGTCACTCTCATTTACTGTTCAGATCAGTATATCAGTCTTTTGGAGACCAAAAGTTCTTTTAGTGGGAAGGCGTGATCCAAAAATGGATCCTGGATAAACCTCTAAGTCTAAAAGACTTCACATAAGAGGTAAAAGGTGCCAAATGGCACAAATCCTTTGTAAATTAGAGGAAAATGAAAGTTGTAGGCTGCTCTCAGAAATAGCCCCATTGCAGAGATCATCTTGTTCTGAATCTGCTGCAACTTGAATGGGCAAAAATGGACTTAGTATGCAGAAGTTATCGCAGAAAGAAGATGCCCTATGTTCTTTAGAAAAAGAGGAAAAATCCTCTAAAATGAGAAAAAACCCTTATAAAGGGAAATCACATCGGAGGAGGGCCAAAGGCGGACTTAAGCGAGGAGTGAAGCCACCCCCGATTGCCGATCCTTGACAAATCGGGTCGGAGGTGGCACATGCATATAACATAAGGCGAGACCAGGGCTGATGCGATATCGCGATCGCCGAAATCGGCAGATCGGCATCGGCGATGTCATGGGACTTAAGGCAAGACCCCGGGCCGTGTGACTTGCGATAAAGCCAGACCCGAGGGGTCTTATAGGCACGAATATATATATTTTTAAATCCGAAAAAAATGGGTTTTTCCTATGTAAATTGGCATTTTCGTTAAATAAACGAAATACAAAGAAATGATGCCCGAAGCGATAAAACGGACTTGAAGGGGATTTATAAGCCTGATTGCTATGATTTTGAGTTCCGTAATAGCGGATTTCGGGTGGGCCTCAAGTGGTAAATGGTTTTGGGCTAGCTTCACCCGATCCCATTCACTGGTCGACACGTGGCTGGCGGAGGAGAGAGGAAAACTACCTTTTTGGGCGGGTAACCTCTGTACTCATAAGCCGCCTGAAATTACATATGGACCATTGGATCAGATATCTTGCAGATCAACGGTGTAGAGTGTGTCAGTAGCCAAAGGCGGACCCGATGCGGTTATAGGGTGGATGCGATAAGTTTTCAAGTCCGATAAAAGGATTTTGTCGGGTTTTTGAAGGTTTTCCCGTGTATTTGGGATTTTGCCCAATAAGCCTGTGCGATGCGATTTAACGCCTAATGGTGGACCCGATAGGGATTTAGGGGCGATTGAAGGAAGTTTCACATCCAGAATACACGTCTGATAGTGTATTTTCCAGAAAATGCCTGTGTAATGAAATTTCCTCAATTCTTGGATTTACGCCTATGAAACAACCCCGATTCTTTCTGTAAACGCTCCTGATCATTGATGCATGCTACAGGTGGGCGTTTTTGACAAACAATGATGCGTTTGAAGCCACAGAGCCACAAAGCCAGATGGCAGTCGAACAGACAACATGCAGGGAAGCCAAAGAGCCATAGAAGAATGATTGCACACAGAGAAATGGTTGGGGTAGCCAAAAAGCCAGAAGCTCACCTTAAAGGAGGCAGAGAGCTCAATTGAGAAAAAATATGAAAGTTGAAAGCAGTTATAGAGCAGAGAGAGCCGGAGAGCTACTACGCAGAGCGGCTAAGAGAGCCTTTGGGGTCACTTGAAGTTCAAGTGAAAATCCAGAGAGCTGAAGGTTGTAGAAGGCCAAGAAGCCAGAGCTAAAGCCAGAGCTGAAGAGCCAGAGCCAAGAGCCAGAGCCAGAGTCGAGAGACAGAAAGCCGAGAGCTTTAAGAGCCAGGGATAAAATGGTGTCTAAACCCATTGTTGCTATGTAAAATAGTAGAGTTGATCCAAGAGCTTGTAAAAAGGACTTTTCCATAATCCCAGAGAGCCTAGTTGAGTTGACTAGAGCTCACGGAGACGTAGCCCAAGAGTTTTGGGTGAACTCCTAATTAAATTGTTGTTCTGTGTGTTTTTTGTTCTTTTTGTATTGTTTACTATTATATATATGTTGTATCAGCATAACAACAGAATACTAAAAACACATGAACAGTTCTAAAATAGACATAAGCATACACCTTTATTTCAAGCATATTATCAATTCTGCATTGGTTAATCATAAAGACTTGGGAATATTTAAAGCTTTGGAAGTGGGAGAGGTTCTTGTAAGTTAGACAAGAAGCCTAAGTACCCCATTTTCAAATCACCTAGGAAGATAGGAGAAGTCCCCTACTTGCCTCCCAAGCCATCTGACCATCCACCATCATCCCTAATCCACCTACCACATCACCAAGAGAAGTTATCATTCACATTTTCACACAAAAAAAGACAAAAAGGAAAAGAGTTATTTTGTTCATTTACATGCACAACAGTAGAATGTTTGATGTTTCAAATTGCATGCCTAGGATAGTAGGATTGCACACATGTTAACTTAGAATTATTTTGAAGAAAAGCCTCTTAGCAGTTAGTTAGATGAATGGTGTGTTTAAGCATTTGATTTCAATCTTTTCCTTACTGCAGTAGACAATATTTCCTTTAGTGTAGATTTCCCTTTTTCTCATTGGTAATCAAGCTTCTTCTGAATCAATAGAAGGCTGGTTTGAGAAACCATAGTGGTCTATCGCCAGCTTAGCAGTGACAAAGAGCGGACCCATTGCATCTACTTGTGTATACAGCACTGTCACCTCCAAGTTTGTACGAACCCCAGGTTGATAAAGTAAAGTTGGTAGTGCCAAAAGTTGCAACATTCTTGTTGCAATACTGGTGCTCATCACTTTTTGGCACCGTTGCCAGGGAGGTGTCTGAGTAAGATGTGATTTTTGCTTTCTTTCTTCCATTTCTTATCCCTGACATTCTGCTATTATATTCATTTATGCAAAAGTAATTATAAGTTAGTTTTCTTTCTTTTCCAATTTGCAAGTGAGATTTCATTCAAGCAGTTAGTTTCCATTTAGTTTGTGATTTCAATTATGTAATTAGTCTCAAAGCTTGGAAAAAACACAAAAAAAAACAAAAACACTTCTTTCATGCCTCATAGGAATAGGGATAACTTAGGAAAATTTCTTCCAAATACCCCCACGACTTCAAACAACCAATCTTCCCTCTCCTTCGGTGGCTTTGAATTGGAGGACCCCTTAGGTGAACAACCAGAGATATTCGAAGAGCCTACAGGGGGAGAAGAAGAAGGAGAATCCATTCCAACTAACCTAATGGCCGAAAGTAGAAATGACAGGGGAGATAGAGAAAGAATTGAGGGTGCCTTTCCCATCAGAGAAACTAATGGGGATACTAAGATGAAAAAAATAAGCCCCTCTGCTCTTCCTCATTTCCATGGTCTAACCTCAGAAGATCCAGGCACTTTCTTGTTTGAGTTTGCTATCATATGTAGAACTTATGATTACACCACTCATGAGCAGAAGTTGAAACTATTCCCATCCACTCTCAAGGATGCAACTCTGCCCTTGTTCATGGGTTTAACTGGGGATAACATCACAACCTGGGCTCAGATGTAGCAAGCCTTCAACAAAAAGTATCAGGACTACTACAAGTCCAAGGGCACTAAATAAGAAATTTTTATGATGACCTTGGGGCAGATGAATCCCTATAGGATTATGAAGAAAGATTCCAGCTTAGCTACAAAAGGGCCAGGTGCACACTTGATCCTGAGTCATTGAAGCTAGTCCTACTCAGAGGGGTAAGGGAATATATTTTGGATACCCTAAACCTGCTAGTAGGAGGGGACATCTACCAGCTACCTTATGAAGATATCAAGACTGTCTTTAGGAACCATTCTAGGGAAGCTAGGAAACTTTGTAGGAGTAGTCAAGCAATGGCCAACCCATCCTCTTCCAATACATCCATCAAAGGTGAAATTGGAAATATGCTGGAAGATTTCAAGAGTGAAATGCTGCAAACCCTTGCCCTACAGATGGACACTATGCACATCAAGAGAAAGCAGGAGGAAGCAGAGAGATCCTTAGCCATTTTCTACCCTAGATGCACAAGGAGGCACCCTAGGAATGAATGTCCATTGAATCTAATTGAAATCTGCTTGGTCTGTGAAGAAAACCACTCCACAGACAAGTGCCCTTCTCTACCTGGACTAAAAGTTGTGTATTAGGGAACTAAAGGGGTGACTGAACAACTCTGCTACATAAATCAAAGGAGACCTCATGGGCCTCGGCCATACCAGTAGGGCATGTAAGGGTCATCCCATGCATATTACAACCCTAACCAGAACACATCCATTCCCCCTTGGGCCCCCCTACTCATCCATCCTGATCTACACCTCCTCCTTGGTCTTTTTCACCTCAATACCATTCCTAGTCGACCAACAGTCATTTCAGCCATATACGCTGCCACAACCTCAGTGGAATGCACCACCTTAGGGGTGGAGCCCCCCATACAACAATGCTCCAGCTTTATTTCCTTCAACTCCTACTCAACCAAAACTTTTACACCTTGCTCTACCTAAACAACCTCAGATGCCTGCCCAACCAAATCTGAACCCGAACAACAGACATGCACAACAAGTGTACAGTGGAGAGACATCCTACCCTGCTTATGCTGTGGAGATTTAGGAAATCAACCTGAGATCTGGGAGAGTACTCCTGGACAACCAACCTCCACCTCCACCTAGGGAGAGTGAGGAGGAAAGAGAGGAAAGCATGCCTAGAGTAAATCCACCACCCTTTCTTGAGAGATTAACTCATCCAGTCCAACCTACCCCAAAAGACAATGAACTTTTGGGTGAATTTAAAAATTTGTGTGTCAAAATTCCACTTCTCCAAGCCATCAAGGAAGTACCTATTTACAACAAGTTGATTAAAGAGAATAATTTCAAACATCCAGGGAGGCGAAAAAGAGACACCCCTACCATTAATTTCATTGGACAACTGTCCGATTTAATGTTGGGGCAGGTAATTTGCCCAAAGTATTTGGACCCTAGAAGACATGTAGTAGATGTGCACATCATTGGAACCATTGTCCCACACACTTTGATTGATCTTGGGGCTGCCATTAATGTAATTACTAAGGACACCATGCTCAAGATCAATCTTTACGGGTCATTAAGAAAGACCACAATAGTCTTGCAACTTGCAAACCGTTCCATAGTAACCCCTGAGGGAATTGTTGAGGATGTGATGGTCTCCATTGACTCTTGGGAGTACCCTACAGACTTCCTAGTTCTCTAGCCTAAGGCCAATCTTACTGGTTATCCTCTCATCCTTGGGAGACCTTGGTTAGCCACTGCCAATACCTACATCAACTGCAGGGCTGGAAATATGACTATAAAAAATGGGCATCTGTCCAAGCAGTTAGTCTTGTACCCTCCTGCTTAGCCATCTCTAGAACATGACTTACCTTTATGGCTAGAAGAAGAGGAAGAAGATGAAGTCTACTCAGCCCAACTCTATACCTTAGAAACAACCATAGGAGGAGGACAACCAAATGAAGATGATTTTATTGAACACATACTCCAAAGTCCAACTCCCAGCACCTTGTCCTTAGAGGAAGTAGTAAAGGAAACCAAGAACAACCATCAAATTGATCTATGCTTAGCTAATTCAAACCCTACCCGTGTCAAAACCATAGAATTCGTCCCTGAAAGAACTTTGAAAATCAACCCCTCTCTCTCTGTACACCAAGAAGAAAAGTTGTGCAACATGCTAAGGGAACATTTAGATGCCTTTGCTTGGAGTTACAAGGAAATGAAGGGAGTGCACCCCTTAGTGTGTACTCACCACATTTATATCAAATAAGGTTGCAAACCAGTTCGACAAACCCAAAGGAGAATGAATCTAGCTCTCAAGGATATAGTCAAAGAAGAACTGCAAAAGCTACTAGATGCATGATTCATCTACCCTATCTCGAACAGTGAGTGGGTTTCCCCTTTGGTGTTGGTTCCAAAGAAAAATGGGAAGTGGAGGATTTATGTCGATTACAGAGAGTTAAATAAAGCAACAAAGAATGACCATTTCCCTCTACCTTTCATTGACCAAGTGTTAGATGGCCTGGTAGGGAAGAAGTTTTTCTCTTTCCTAGATGGGTTCAGTGGGTACAATCAAATCCAGATCAGCCCAGAAGACCAGGATAAAACCACCTTCACTTGTCCTTGGGGTAATTTCTCTTATAGGGTCCTTCCTTTTGGCCTATGCAATGCCCCTGCCACTTTCCAGAGAGCAGTCCTGAGTATCTTTGCCGAGCTAGTCCATGATGCAGTAGAAATTTATATGGATGATTTTACACCCTATGGGTGTGATTTCCAGGAGGCTCTATCCAACTTAGGTAAGGTGCTGAACAAATGCATTGAAATGAACTTGTCCCTTAGTCCCGAAAAATGTGAGTTCTTGATGACTACAGGGACTGTTCTAGGTCATTCAATATCCCAGAAAGGACTGCAGGTGGACCCAAATAATATAGCCATCATCCAAAGGGTCCCACCTCCGCAAAAACAGAGAGATGTTAGAAGTTTTCTAGGTTTAGCTGGATACTATCAGAGATTTATAAAAGACTTCAACAAGTTAGCTTCTCTTTTATTTGGGTTATTGGCCAAAGAATCTGAATTTTTATGCTTAAAAAGTTGTCAAGAGGCCCTGGACACCCTAAGGACAAGTTGACCACTACACCTATTCTTCGAGGCCCAAATTGGTCCCTTCCTTTCCATATATATGCTGATGCCTCTCACAAAGCCATAGGAGCGGCTCCAAGGCAAAAGGATGACAAGTTACCTTATGCCATTTACTTCATCAGTAAGAATATGTCAAAGGCCGAACTGGACTACACAATGACTGAAAAGGAGCTCCTGATGTTGTGCATTCATTGAACACATTTAGGAATACATTACAGGTTACCAAACATTTGTACATACTGACCATGCTGCAATTAAATACTTGATGAATAAACATGATGTGAATGCCCAGATTATTAAATGGTTACTTTTATTACAACAGTTTGATCTAACTATTATTGATAAGCTTGGAAAGGAGAATGTTGTTGCAGATTTTTTATCTAGATTAACTTTGTTTGTAGGGGAGGAAGGAATGGTTGATGATCAGTTACCAGATGAACACTTATTCGCCATTTCAGTTCTCTCTCCATGGTTTGCCGATAGAACAAACTACTTGGTGTCTGCACAGTTTCCACCGAACTTGTCCTCCAAAGAGAAGAACAAGATTGTGAGGAAGAGTGCCCCATTCACTTGGATTGGGGGCAACCTCTTAAAATTAGGCCCGAATCAAATTCTGAGAAGATGTGTCAGGGAGGAGGAAGTCTTTGACATCCTTTTGACCTGTCATGATGGGCCTTGTGGAGGTCACTTTGCAGCCAAGAGGACAACATTCAAGGTGCTACAAGTTGGTTATTACTGGCCCACTCTTCACTAGGATGTGAGGACGTATACTAGTCAGTGTGATCGGTACCAAAGGATGGGAAAACCTACTCCGAGGGATGAAATGCCTCTACAACCTCTAGTGACTTTCAAGCCATTTGACAAGTGGGGCATGGATTTCATTGGACCCATTAACCCTCCATATAGGAAAAAGAAGTACATCATTGTGTGCACTAACTATTTAACCAAGTGGGTTGAAACCAAGGCAATCAAGGCAACAACAGAGGAGAAATTGGCTGAGTTCTTAAGGGAAAATGTATTTTATAAGTTTGGGTAACCTAGAGAACTGGTCACTGATCAAGGCAGCCATTTTACATCTCACATTATTGAATTTTTTTTGAACTAGCACAAGATCAAGCATAGAACATCCACTCCTTACCACCCACAAGCTAATGGGAAAGTGGAGGTGACCAATAGAGCGCTAGAGGGCATTCTGACCAAAGTGATTAGCAGCAGTAGAAAAGACTGGGCAGATAGATTAGTTGAGGCCACTTGGGCCTACAATACCACTTGGAAGACCACCACTGGATTCACTCCTTATGAGTTGGTCTATGGGAAGAAGGCCCTGCTGTCCATTGAATTTGAGTACAACACATTAAGAATGGCAGCACAACTAGATCTAGATCTCACCAGGGCACAACAAGAGAGATTGCTCCAACTGAATGGGTTAGATGAGTTTAGAATGCAGGCCCTCCTGCACATAGAGGTGACTCAAGTTCAAAGGAAGATCTGACATGACAAGAACATAAAGGACAAACAATTTCAAGAAGGTGATTGGGCTTTGTTGTATGATTCTAGATACAAGGATTTTAAAGTAAATTTAAGGACTATATGGTTAGGGCCTTATGTCATAAAGAAATGTCATGATCATGGTTCAGTGCAGATAAGAACCATTGATGTAGAGGCTATTCCTTTACTTATCAATGGGCATAAATTGAAGGTCTACAAGAAGCCCTTGTTAAAGCATGAATTCATTAATGGTATCAACAAGGCAGTGATGGTAGTGGAGCAAGTCTCAGCTTCTACCCCATCAAGTCACTGAAAAAAGAAAAAAAGAGAAAAAAGAGAAAAAAAAAAAAAAAAGAAAAAATAAAGAGACTCAGGTGAAAACCTCCATGAGGCACTTGAGTTACACTGTTGGGTTGAAAATATCTTGAGGTGGCCCAATGGTTTCAAAACAAAACAAAAAAGAGAGAAAAAGATATATGGGTGAAAAACTCTTTTGAGGCACCCAGGGCAAGCAGCTAGGATGAAAACCTCTTGGAGGCAGACTAGTTGTTTTCAAAAACCAAAAAAACAAAAAAAAAGATAAAAGAGAGAGAGAGAGAAAAGAAAATTTTGAAAATGTTGTTTCTAGGTCTGCAGGAGGAGGATCAGAGCAATAAAAGAGGATCAAAAGGACCTATACAGTTCATGTTTTCATTCCTCCATTTCATATCCTTCATCATCCCATCATCCCCTCCATTTATGGACTCATCTAGCTCAGTTTGCAAGGGTTCTGTGTTTTCTACAGGATTCCCTGAAAACCTACAGGATGATCTTGTATGAATTCCAGTGGCTTGGGAATGAAAGTGACCCTAGAGAAAAGGGATGACCTGCTTATGTCAAAAAATAAATTTTTACTTCACCACCTCATCACTATGCCTCTCTCCACCATGATTACCCCTATATTCATCCAATAAAGTCAGTTTAAAAAAAAAAGTAAGAGTACAGTTTTCAGAAAAAAAATAAATAAAAGAGGATAAGAACAGAGAACAAGGGGACAACACCTGAAGGCTATACTTATCATCCACCAATCCCTAGACCCCTTCTCTACCCATGACAACCATCCTCATGCTCCAGAAGTGAAGGAATGAATAAAAATTTGGGGGAGAGAAAGCTACAGGACATCTTGTAGGAAATCCTGTAGCAGCCTATCCCACAAAACAAAAAAATCACAGGTAGTGGTCATCTTCAGCATGGAGATCCAAATGTCAAAGAAGCTCCTCCATAGCTTAGCAACAACAACATGATCATCAACATCACCATCCAATACCTGCACATCAAAGAAAAAACATCAAAGGAGGACAATAAAGAAAGAGAAAAACACATGCAGCAAATACACAGCAAGGACATCACTCTCCAACAAGCAACATCAAGGCATCTTACCACAGGTATGTTATCTCACTTCAACTCTCTCGTTAGCATAATATGATAAAAAATGTAGATTTGTGAAAGAGTTGGTTTTATAAGAAAAAGGTGGCCAATTAACTTGGCCACCTTCGGCCAGTCAATGAGGAGAATACATTTAGTTCACTATACACGTGGCAACAGTCAAATCAGGAGAAAGAAGAGATGAGGTCGAAAGTGGTTAAGCTACGGATGACCGAAGTGGGAGATGATTACGAGGTAAGGAGAATGATGAAGTGGTAGTGGGACCAACGGTCCAAAAATGGGTACTCGTACTTCAGTTTCTAGCACACCATCCCACTCAAATCACCCATATGAGGAAATAAAACATTGATTCCCATGCATAGGAGGCATTCACAATCTCGAGGCTACATCGAAGCAAGCTTGCTCTTGGCCCCTGAAGCAGTCTATAGGAAAGATAATGAGCAATTTTTTCACCGCAGGAGCACCTACAGGATCCTACAGGAAAACCTACAAGATCCTACAAGAGATCCTATAGGATACAAAATAGTCATCTACAGGATTGGAAGTGAGCATTTTAGAAGGGAAAAACCAAAGGTTGGCTTCATCAGGCAGTGACAAGGAGGTAGGAGCTATACCTTCCCACATTTTCCAAGTTAAAAAATATAGAAAAGCCTTCTATTTTGTTAAAGAGATTGCAGTCTAGGGGAACTGTACACAAAATTTTCATTTAAAATCTCTCACCCATTAGAATTTGGAATTAGACCCCTACAAGCTTCCACAACCATCAGAGAAAAATGACAGGGGGATTTAACAAGAGGGAACCCACCAACACAATGAGAATTCATCAGCACCCCACTGTAGTAGAGATCTTCACAAGGCACAATTGGATGGGTTTATTTGAAAAAATGAGGGGATATGATGATGAGGTAGCCAAAGACTTTTCTCTCTCACTCATACCACTGACTAGAACCCATGCCATTGTTGTGGTGAAAGGCCTCTCTGTAGAACTCACCCCTGAAGTCATAGGCAGAATCACCACACTTCCTTTAGGGTTGCCTTGGAGAAAGGAAGATAAGGGTAACAACCAAATTGCAAAGAAGAAATTCTTTTTGGAAGGAGAGGAGGCAATGGAGGACAAAAATGGGGTCAGAAGAGAAATCCTGCCATATCCTTGGAATGAAATTAGCTACCACCTCATTAAGTATATATCATGTGAAGGTAGGTACAGTGTGGTATATGGATACCATTTCAGGCTTCTCCAAGAGTTAAGGTTTGGAGCAGACACACCTCCTCAAAACAGACTAAGCATACCCTACTTTCTTCTTCAATCAGTGATAGATATGAGCATTAAGGTGCAAGAAGGAAAACATCAACAACTAGCCCATCATGGGTTAATTAAACTTATCCTAGAAGATGCCCTCCAAAACCTAAGACTCCCTATTACATGGAAAAATTTCAGAGACATGTAGATAGAGGGAGACATAAAAGCCCTTGAATATGACAAAAGCCCCACTGCTAGTGAAAGGGATGAAGAAGAAACAGAGAGGGATGAAGAAGAAACAAAGATGGATGAAGAGGGAACAGAGGAGGAAGAAGAAGAAGAAAAGGAGAAGGAAAGTGATGAAGAGATAGAATAAGATGCAAAGGAAGAAACTCATGAACAGAGTGAGGAATTGGAGGGAGAAGAAGAAGAGAAATACAAAGATGAGAAGGAAAATGGAAAAGAGGAAACAAAAGACAAGGAATAAAATAGGTCTACAATTCAAGGTAAAGAATGGGAGGACTCACCCAGGGTATGTCCAGAACCCACTGAGAAAGAGGCAACAACTGCGCTCATTGCCCTAAGTACCCCTATTAAGCAAAAAGGGAAGAGACAGAGAAAAACCCCATTGTACTTTAGGACAAGAAAAATTACAAGGATCAGGCAAGGAAAACCTCAAACACCCACAAAAGTTCCTATTGTCATTGAAGACTCACCAAAACAACAAGAAAAGATAGCTCCTCTTGTGAAAAATCAAGGAGAAGGATCATCAGGACAAGCCTCTCCCAAATATCCTATCACTTATGTTAGGAGGCCTATCACCAGATCTACCTCATCCAAAGGAAAAGGTCTCCTACAGGAGACACAGAAGGACCTACAGGAAGCAGAGGCCATCCTACAGGAAACTCTGCTAAACCTACAGGAAACTCAGAAAATGGACAAATAAGGGATCATGTAGCAAGAAATAAAGAAGGAGGATCCAGAACTAAGGGAACCTAGTCCTAAACCCAACTTTGACTCTTAATACAGGTTCATTGAAGGGGTTAGGGTCATTCCACATAAATTTTCCATCCCCTTATTCTTTGAGCTTGAGAAATAAAGGGCAAGAACACATAGGTGGATGCAAATTGCCAAATCTAAAGGAGTGGAGGATATAGGCCACATGGAGGAGAAAGTAAAGGAGATGGGCAGAGAACTGAGCAGCCTAAGGGATAGAGAGGCAATGATGAAAGCTCAGTTGGAAGTAGAGAATGCATGGCTAAGGGGATAGTTACAAGAAAGAGAAAGTCAATTGGCATCCATGGCCAGTCTATCCTTAGAGGAAATCCAGTGCAGGATGCCAACAAAGTCCTATGCATTGTATCTTAAGGAACAATGGCTACAGTTCCAAATCAAGACTTTAGCACAAAGAGGCACTATGCCCTTCTAGGATTATAGACAATTCATTGATCTCTGTGATCAAAGCACCTTGGAGGATAGAGCTAAAATGTTTGAGTTTTACCTACATAACTTGGCCTTGACATATTTGAATGTGTGGGACCCTAATTCAAAACTAGGGGACTTGCAATTGATGGCTTTGGCATCATGGATGAATCATGAGGAGGCAAGAGCTATAGAGATGAAGAAAGTAATGGCAAGAGAAGAAACAAAACCCCTCATGATAAGAGCTGAGCAATCAAATCCAATGGCTGTCATCAGCACCCACAACTTGATTGCAAATGACCCTAAACTTGCACCTAGGTACCTTGTTGCCCAAGAGAAAGCAATCACACACTTTGAGGACATGTTCAGGTTGTTAGGGGATGAAAGCATGCAAGATTGCCAAAGGAGATGGAATACTTTGCCCTACAACTTGAAAATCAGAGAGTACCATTCTCCTTAGAGTTTGAGAGATGCACTGAACAAAACACCCATTGTACTCCAAAGACTCAAAGTCAATTGGATTGGCTTGAGACTCAGTCCACCACTACTCTTAGGAATGTTGGAAGGAAGGAAGGAAGAGGAAGAAAGAAAGCAGTGGGAGGAGATAGAGAGGAAGGCAGGATTCTATGCACAGGAAGATGAAACTACAGTAGAAGCATGGGATGTCAGGGAGGCCACTAGAGTAATGAAAGACATGGACATAGATTGAGTTACTCAGAGGATGAGCAACACTTTCAGTAGGGAGGTGATGATGAGCCTCATCATTGGGTAACTATATGGACCTTAATCCACCTCCTAGCTTATTTAAATCAACTCTTCTAATAATTCTTTACATATTTTGATTATATTTTGCTTAATGAGATTAGTAAAAGTGAGATATTATGCCTAGTGGACTAATGCGCATTGATTGCAGGTTTTTGAGAGAAAATCATGGCAATTTTGGTTAATTAAGGGCATAAACTTGAATGAGACAAGGAGGAGAGATTGTAGGAGGTAGATCCTCCTCATTTACTCCTCACTCATTCGAATATTCCTCCATCAAATCACACTAGCTCAGAGTTGCAAGTAGCCGAGCCATGAAGATAAAAAGGCAACCGAGCCAGTGTCAGTTAAAGAGCCAGTTCATCTTGAGTTTGGGACCTGAGCCTCCCTAGATTTAAGGAAGTCGTTGGAGACTTCTGTTGGATAAATAAGGAGGCATAGAACCTCATTAGGATTCAAATTTTTGATGTAAAAGCACCAAGTATTTTTCGAGTTCAAGACTTGTGGAAGACATTGTTCTGTAATTTTCTGTTATGAAAATGAGAATGAGCATTTCCTTGATCCAGCACTGAGTTGACTCAGAGGGCTGAAGCTCTTGGGTTAGGGCCCAATCCTAGCAGCAAAGGCTCCTCTTCTTATATTTGTATTCTTAGTTGATTTCATAGATTAATGGTTGAATTGTCTTTAGCATTATTTCATTGCAAGTAGTTGTGGATTTGATTAGTTTGCTTCCATTTGTGCATTGCTTCAAAAGTAGCTTAGGAGGATAGAGGGATATCAAAAATATGTTAGTAGGTGGATTTTGCCTCATTCCTCCCTTCAGGGACCATAGTTGGAGGAAAGAACTCCTATGCAGCCCCAAAAAGACAGAATTCTGATTTCTCATGGAATTTAGGGTTTTCTATTACTTAGGCCAGCATTTTACTAGTTTTCAAGAATAGGATTTAAGTGTCATTTATGGTGTCTTCAGCCTTGCATTAGATATCATAAAGGTTTCACATTATTCTGCAAGTTTTCCCATGCATGAAATAGGCAACTAGATAATAAAATTCTATTTTTCCTTAGTTAATTGAAATCCTTCTTGTTTACATGATTTATGGATAAATGTCAATGATTGATGCAGTGCAAGAGTTTCAGTAGTACAAAGAGATTTCATGACCAACAACCCCATCCTAACCTCATCCATCCATGATCATCACTTTTCCGCTAAATCCTTCACCAAATTCATCATTCCATAAGAATACTTCTCCAAGCTTGTTGAGCAAATCCAACCATCTCACAAACTCTGTTTTGAGCTCTGAAGGAGTCCTAGCCACTCCTTTGCCTCATTTATCTCACCATTCACCTTCCCTAAGCCTTACACCACCTTCAAAATCCCTCCTCTTGCTCTCGGCTGTATCCTGTAGGAATACAGGGGATCCTGTAGGAGCATTAGGACATCCTGTAGGAGGCATTAGGACATCCTATAGGTTGACCTGTAGTGGCCTATTTTGAGTCCGAATTGTGGAAAAAGCACCTAAGAAGATAGGAGAAGACCCCTAGTTTCCTCCCAAGACATCTAACCATCCACCATCATCCCTAATCCACCTGCCACATCACCAAGAGAAGTTAGCATTCACATTTTCACATAAAAAAAGACAAAAAGGAAAAGAATTATTTTGTTCATTTACATGCACAACAGTAGAATGTTTGATGTTTCAAATTGCATGCCTAGGACAGTAGGATTTCACACATGTTAACTTAAAATTCTTTTGAAGCAAAGCCTCTTAGCAGTTAGTTATATGAATGGTGTGTTTAAGCATTTGATTTCAGTCTTTTCCTTACTGCAGTAGACAAGATTTCTTTTAGTGTAGATTTCCCTTTTTCTCATTGGTAATCAAGCTTCTTCTAAATCAATAGAAGGCTAGTTTGAGAAACCATAGTGGTCTATCGCCAACTTAGCAGTGACAAAGAGCAGACCCATTGCATCTACTTGTGTATACAACATTGTCACCTCCAAGTTTGTACGAACCCCGGGTTGATAAAGTAAAGTTGGTAGCCCCAGGAGTTGCAACATTCTTGTTGCAATACTGTCGCTCATCAAAAACCACAAATATTTTTTTAGTTTTGATTTAAATGCAGCACCAACTTATTTCACATAATTGTATGTAGGCACCAACCTACAAGAGGTTCCCACCTCTTTTTCTTTGCAAGTACCCACTTGCCGGAAGCAATTACTCCCATTGTTTACAAGCACCAACCTACTAATATTTTTCGCGCACCTACCTCGAGGAGACACTAATTGTAGAAATTCTGCAAATTCTCTACAAATCTTGCCCCGAGACCTATGTAGAAAATCTGACAGTAGATTAACCCGATAATGCAATATAACCAAAGCAAAATACTATAATCTACTTCTACTATCAATTTGATTTGTGAAAGCTTAAGGATTGAGCAAGATCGAGCTGAACACATATAACCAGAAGAAGAAGAATCAATGCACAATACACATGAAAATACTTTGGGGAAAGCCTCAGCTAAAAACCCCACTATCTGTATTATCATACAAGGTGGAAATACATAGGAATTATAAAAAGCCTTAGCTCTCACAGCTAGCCAGCTCTCAGTACAATCTCGACAGATGCTCACAGGCAATCAAAGCTTCTCACAAGCCTTCCTCTCTACCCTCCAAGCTCCTATTTCCTTGCGTTGTTCCTCTGGGATGATCTTCTCCAACCAAGTGGAAAATTGATCTCTCACACTGATCTCACACCCTGTCAGAACTGCGCAATCCTCAAGGAACCTTCCCTTGACTGCATGCATGAGTTTCATTTATAGGAAAACACATGCAACTGATAGTACACTGTCCTTGACATTTAGCTCAACTGGGTATTTCTCAGAATAGACATGCATGAGTTTCTGATGAGGGAATCTTCAGTTATTTGGAGTACACTAGTTGAGTGCATGCATGCATCAACTGACTGATAACTCACAATTAGTTCCTCAAACAGTTTGGAACTAATTTAACTGGACTTAACTCAGTAAACTGAGCTAACTAATTACAACTCAAATATAACTCAATCTTATCTCCTTAATTAAGGGATAATCTCCTTAATTTAAGGGATAACTCTTGCATGACTTCAGAAGGAATTCTAACTTGAATTTCTCCAACTAATTAATCCATAATGAATGAATTAATTAATTATTTCCAAGCAGCTGGTGAGACTAAATTCGATTTTAATTCAAGGACAAATTAAAATTGGAATATTTTGGATTCTATTTTTATCATTTCTTGTTGCTATTTTCAACACTCCCTCTCAACAAGAAAGGAATTCAACTCGATCCCGATCGTGAACCTTTGGAATGTTATGCTTGCAACACTTCTCTCTAGTGTTGTTGCTCCAGCAACTCCAGAAACAAAAAAAACATTCAACCTGAATAAGTATGATGCATCTTTCATCAAAGTCTTTGACTACTATTGCCTCTATCAACTGAAAACTTTGCGCTTCTGCTGACTCTACCTTTCTGCACTATTGTCAATCCTTCTTTGTTCTCTTCAGTATCTGACTGCTCTAGCCTTTGTCACTTTGATCTCTGACTGCATCAATCCCACTGATTCCTCCCACTACTCTGTACTTTGGGCTCTTGTAGCAAGGTACGGTCCATGAGATAAAACCTCTCAATGGACCTTGCCTAATTTCAACCTTCTTGGGACTATCACTTCACATCGTCCCACCTCACACCTGGAGGTATGGCTGTTTGTGATCCCTCTGCCCACTTGGATCGAAATTCCCCCTTAATGGAGGTATCTGCATGAGTGGATATCTTCACTCGGTCTCCTCTCTACTTCTCCAATTGTGGCTCTGCCACAATTGTCTGAGACTTCTTCTGGGGCTGCATGTTGAGAGGTAATTTACTCTCCCTCTCAATGACCAAGTCTCTAACATTTGCCTTTCTCCTCAAGGCTTTTCATGCATCTTGAACCTCAAGAGCATACATGTTCTTAACTCGTGAATCGATTTGTTTCACCTATCTCGTGGTGATGTGTCTAAGGAAAACCTTTCCCTTACTAAAAAACACATCATAGCCACGGTCTTCCAATACCGTGACTTATACCAAGTTCTTCTTCAGTCCAGGCACATACTTCACATCTATCAAGGTGATAGGAGCTCCATGCTCCCTCTGAAAAGCAACCGTGCCCACTCCTGAAACATTATACCTTTCGTCGTCACCCATCTCTATGCGCATCTTGAGGTCTTTCTCCTCCAAGGTACTGAATAAACTTTTATCGTCGATCATGTGGAATGAGGCTCCACTGTCAAGATACCAAACACAACCCATCATCGATGACACCATGCATGTGATGAGGGTAAAGTCCATTTCGAACTGAGAGGCTAATGCCTCACCTTCCGATCCTTCCGAGGATCCCTTCTTGGACTTCTTCGATGGGAAATTAGTCGCATAATATCCCATCTCGTGACAACTAAAGCATCTCACTTTAGACTTGTCACCATTCTTCCCTCCATGAAAAGAATTTGATTTGGAATGGGAAGCCTTCCCCTTCCCTTTCCCTGCCTTACTCGCTAAGGCCAGATTTTCTTCATCATCATCCTTGGATGAAGAACCATCTCGTGTGCTCCTCCTGATCTCCTCCTGCATGAGATCTGACCACAGTCATTCCCAATACGATAGTTTCTCCCTTCCATTCACAGAGTCTTGGTAGCTATTCTAGCTCTTTGGAAGGCCAAGGAGAGCGAGGCTCACTGTTATGAAACCAACTCGAGAAAAGATAGAAAAGATAGATCAACGCCTTAGAATTCAGCCTCTTCGAGGGGGCAACCTCCTTTACATTACATAAATGAACAATTCTTGGATGATAAAAATGACAAAACCTCCTTTCTATATATAGGAGTCTAAGGAGTCACAATATAATCCAGCCGACCTAACAATAATAATATAAAGCCACAAAAATAACAATAGAGGGATTCTATGGGGCACAGAAATAACAATATGGGGGTAATAGGGGCACAACAATATAAATAAGGGGTATAACTACAATAGTAATGGGGTAATCACTAGTATTATAGGGACCCAACATGCCCCTCTCCTTCAAAAAAGTGTTGTCCTCAACGCTTGAGTAGTTCTGGATACTTCTGCATAAAATTCTCATCCTCCCATGTGGAATCTTCAGCGGATAAGTTCTTCCACTTGATAAGATACTCTGAAATTGATCGATTTCGTAGCTGTCGAGTTCTTGTTTCTGTGACTGCTTCCGGTTCCAATATAATTTTTCCTTCCTCGTCAAGTTCTGGCAATATTGTTTGAACTGGGAGCTTGTCGCCTATAACCTTCTTTAAACATGAAACATGGAAAACTGGGTGCAATCGAGAAGCTGCAGGAAGCTCCAATTTGTATGCCATAGTACCAATCTTTTGCAACACCTTGTACGGACCATAATACTTTGGTGATAATTTATTATCCTTCTTAGCTTGCTTTAGGGACATTTGCTTATATGGTTGTAGCCGTAGGAATACCCAATCACCTACATCAAAACTTCTTTCACTGCGATGTTGATCTGCCTGTTGTTTCATTCTATTTTGTGCCAACACGAGGTTATCCTTTAAGAGTTGGAGGACTTGTTGTTGATGTTCGATGTGATGTTCCACTGCCTGAACCTTAGAATTTTCTCTTAAATATGATGTGATGGATGGTGGTTGATACCCATAAAGTGCCATAAATGGGGTCATTTTTGTTGCTGTATGGAAGGAAGTGTTATACCACCATTCAGCCAGAGGCAACCATTTGACCCATTGTGTCTGTTTATCAGATACAAAGCAACGAAGATATCCTTCCAAACATTTGTTTACTATCTCAGTTTGCCCATCAGATTGAGGATGATAAGATGAGCTATGAGCTAACTGAGTACCAAGACAAGAAAATAATTCTGTCCAAAAATTTCCAGTGAAAATGGGATCTCTGTCACTTACAATAATCTTTGGGTTTCCATGTAGCTTTTGAATTGTTTCCATAAATGCAGTAGAAACTGTACTGGCTTTAAATGGATGTGATAATGCACAAAAGTGTGCATACTTGGTAAGTCTGTCAACTACCACCATGATGACACTCTTTCCCTCAGACTTGGGTAAACCTGTGATAAAATCCATTGAAACCTCCTCCCAACGTTGGCTTGGAATGGATAAAGGTTGTAATAGACCCGGTGTCTTAATTGTTTCAACTTTATTTTGTTGGCAAACCAAACATTCCGCCACAAACTTTTGAATATCTGATTTAAGGCCATCCCAAAAAAATTCCTTCTTAACCCTGTGGTAAGTTTTTAAAAATCCTGAGTGCCCTCCTAAGGGAGAAGTGTGCAATTCCATAAGAATCTTTTGTTTTAGCTGGGAATTCTTACAGAGGTATAAGCGATCTTTGTACCATAACGAATCATTTTGCCAGCTAAATGTATCAGACGTACTGGAATCTTGTTGTAGCTTTCGAATAAGTGCCCACACTTCTTCGTCATTCTTCCATTCCTCCCTTGCTTCGTTTATCCAATCTGGTTGGATAATAGAAATGGCACACAACAATGCTTCCACATCCTCATCCTTTCTTGAGAGTGCATCTGCCACCACATTTTGCTTCCCTTTTTTGTAGATGATTTCAAAGTCATAACCCAACATCTTTGTGACCCACTTTTGTTGCTCTTCAGAGGATAATCTTTGTTCTAAAAAGTATTTAAGGCTATCATGATCCGTTTTTACCTTGAAGTGTCTTCCCATTAGGTAGGGTCGCCATTTCTTAAGTGCATGGAGTATTGCCAACATTTCCTTCTCATAAATAGCTTTGCTTAAAAACTTTCCCTTGATTGGACGACTTTCAAAAGCAATGGGTCTTTCATCTTGCATTATCCTGAAGCATCACATTCCACAATAAAGGTTTTTGTGAAGTCCAGTGTACCTAAGACCGGTGCTTGGCACATTGCCTCTTTAAGATGTTCAAAGGCCTTTGTTGCTTCCGGAGTCCATGAAAATGCATCTTTCTTCAATAATGTTGTTAGAGGTGCTGCTATTCTCCCATAATTCTTAACAAACTTGCGATAATACCCTGTCAACCCAAGAAATCCTCGCAGATGCTTTATGGATGTGGGGATTTTCCATTCCTTAATGGCTTTAATTTTGCTAGGGTCTACCTTAACTCCTTCATGAGATACAATATGACCCAAATATTCCACCTCCTGGACTCCAAAGAAACATTTGGATCTTTTTGCATATAATTGTTTCTCCTCCAATAGTTGTAGCACCCTGTCAACATGTTCAACATGATCCTTCCAAGACTTGCTGTAGATTAGTATATCATCAAAAAATACTAACACAAATTTTCTAAGGAATGGTTTGAAAATTGAATTCATCAAACCTTGAAATGTTGAAGGTGCATTGGTAAGGCCAAAAGGCATGACCAAAAATTCATAATGACCCTCATGAGTTCTAAATGCCGTTTTCGGAATGTCTTCAATCTTCATTCTGATTTGATGATATCCCGAACGAAGATCCAACTTGGTGAAGTAAATTGATCCATGCAATTCATCCAGTAATTCATCAATGACAGGAATGGGGAACTTATCTTTAATAGTGAGCTTGTTGAGCTCCCTATAATCCGGACACATGCGCCATGATCCATCCTTCTTGTGCACCAATACTACTGGAGCAGAGAAAGAACTTTGACTCGGTTGAATTATACCAGCCTCTAGCATTTCTGCAACCATACGTTCAATTTCACTTTTTTGGACATAGGGATATCTGTACGGCCTGATGTTTGGAGGAACACTTCCTGGAATCAGATGAATAGCATGATCATGATCACGCATAGGTGGGAGACCTTTGGGAGTCTCAAATACCTTGGAATGATTGTCCAAGACTTTTTGGAGATCTGGAGAAATAGATGATTCCAATGTGGAAACATCTAGCGAACATAATTGTGCAATTACACCTCTTTGCTCCTTTTTTAGAAGCTTTGTCATACCATTAGAGCTGATTATCTTTCCTGGTTTCCCTGCAATACCCCTTAATTCAACTTCCTTTCCTTCCATAGAAAATTTGATGAAAAGTTCTTGAAAATTAAAAGCTATTGTACCCAAGGATTGTAGCCATTGGACTCCTAGTACAACATCAGCACCTCCCATTGGAATGGAAAGCATTGGGCTAGTCAATACATATTCTCCCATGGATAGCTTGATATTATGGCACTTTCCAGAGCAATTTATTGTTCCTCCATTTGCAATCATCACTTGACACTCTGGTGCTGGATATAGGAAGCAATTCAATTCTTTTGCTACCCTACAATGAATAAAATTGTGGGTGCTTCCTGAATCAATCAACACTATTACCTTTTTCTTCTTGATTTGTCCTTCTATCTTGATGGTTTGAGGAGTGGTAATTCCCGCCAATGCATTACAAGATATGGTCGGATTTATTTGTTCTTCATCTAGGCTTTGTTCCTGGAGTATATCCTCTTCTTTTGACCTTTCTTGCTCCTTTTCTTCTTCCTCTTCACAATCTATGTAGAATAATTTCTTCTCAGCACACTTATGACCTTTAGTGTATTTGCTATCACAACTGTAACAAAGCCCTTTTGCTCTTTTTTCTTCCAATTGTTGTGGTGTCAACCTTATAGGTTGTGGAAGACTAGGGGCAACAACACTTCCGTCTTTATAGTTGTGAGTGGTATGCTTCCTGGTTGCCATAATTTTGCTTTCCATTTTTCTTGCTAACCTGAATGCCTTCTCTAATGAATCAGGTTCCCAAAGGCGAACATCATGTTGGATATTATCCTTTAAAGACCCTATGAACACATCAATCCTATGCTCCTCTGGAATATCTTTTACCCTTATGTTCAATTTTTGGAACTCCTCAATGTGCTCCATTATTGAACCCTTTTGTTTGAGACTTATCAATTGGCTAAAAAAAGTGTTGCTTTTTGTATCTCATAATGTGCTATCAATTCTTCCGTAAAAATTGCCCAAGTGATAAATTGTTTACGAGAGCAAAGCCATTGATACCATACAAACTGATTTGGTTCCAAATATACAGTTGCCATACGTACCTTTTGTGTGTTTTGCACATTATTGAGATCGAAGAACTGCTCCATCTGTAATATCCATGTGGCGGGATCCTTGCCATCAAACTTCCTCATATCGATTTTTGGAATATGGTGGGTCTTCGATCCAACATTAGAGTCTATGGAATCATGATTAACATTTCTTTTGTTCTCATCATGAGTTTCCTTTACTACCCTTTCACCATTAGTGACCCTTTCTTGTAGCAACTTCTTCAATTCTTCCATGTCTGTCTTCAAATCGATCTTCAAATCTTCCATGTCTCTCTTCAAATCTGTCTTCGAATCATCCATCTTAGCTTCCATGCCCTTTATCTTAGATTCCATGCCATTTATCTTAGATTCCACGCCATTTATCTTAGATTCCACGCCATTTATCTTAGCTTCTGTTAGCTTTTGTGAGCGTGACATTTGTTGCACTTGTTCTTGTAATTTTGATATATCATGTAGCATTTCTTCCTCTTCTTCATGAGTCATGCTAGAGCTTTCAGGTTCCTTACTAGGTGTTTGCATTTTCTTTCCTCGGGGCATCAGTTACCGATAATAATGCTTTACTATGCCCTTTGAATTCCGTTAAACCAAGCTTACACAAAAATTAAAAAAAAAAAACTACACACCTTTTTTCACTTTATAGAAGCCTGATATTGAATCTGATGTATCTCTGTAATTTCGGATCATCCAGTTCTGAAATTGCGACCTGTAGTAGCCTTCTGCGTCCTCTTTCCAATGCCACAAGTCTGACCCAAATTGGATTCTCCAAGGAAGAGTTATGTGAAATCTCCCACAGTGACTTGCTTTTAGACTAGTTCAGTAGAGCGAACTTGTACGACGTGCCACGAGTCACTGTTTCAACCTTTGGATCTGAAACACGCATAAAAGAAACTACAGTCCGTCCTCTTTCTTTACCTTCTTACGAAATTTCAATCCGATCCCCAGAGAGAAAGTTATGACGATTTTCCCCAGGTCACCTGTTTTGAATGTAATTCAGGAGTCTGCAAAAAGACCAACTTCCTCAGATCATATCTCCACAAATATTGCGCGAAAAGCTCTGAAATTCGGACCCAAGGTTCAGCGCGATTTCTTCTCAAATGGGTTTTTTTTGCGACTTCTGAAACGTCACAGAAAAAAAGTTATAGCGAAAATTCCACGATGACCTGTTTGGAGCAGCGAAACCCTAGAATCCAAAGCTCTGATACCAAATGTTATGAAACCAGCTCAAGAAAAGATAGAAAAGATAGATCTATTGGCATTATGATGCATGTGTTGTACTTGATGGCAACCCTCTCATAAAAGAACATCTCTCTTATTTATATCTATATGAATCTACGGAAGAGATATCAGATGACAATTCTCAATATGACAAGTCCAAAGGGGAGATTGTTGGCATTATGAGACAAGTGTTGTCCTTGATGGCAAATCACACAAATGATAAATTATAGTGCAGCAAATTTATTTGATAAATTATAGTGCAACAAAGTTTCCTTCATGTAGAGAAAAGTTCACGCACTTTTATGCAGAGAAAAGTTTATTCCATGCAGAGAAAAGTTCACGCACTTTTATGCAGAGAAAAGTTTATTCCATGCAGAGAAAAGTTCACGCACTTTTATGCAGAGAAAAGTTTATTCCATGTAGAGAAAAGTTCACGCACTTTTATGCAGAGAAAAGTTTATTTCATGTAGAGAAAAGTTCAAGCACTTTTATGTAGAGAAGAGTTTATTTCATGTAGAGAAATGTTCACGCACTTTTATGCAGAGAAAAGTTTATTTCATGTAGAGAAAAGTTTACGCACTTTCATGCAGAGAAAAGTTCCCTTCATGCAAGAGAAAAGTTCATGCACTTTCATGGTTGGTTCATGGTATTAGTCCGACAGTTTTTGATCCTATGGTTTTGGCCCGTGGTATTGCATCCAAAAGTGTTGATCTCACGCACTTTCATGGTTGGTTCATGGTATTAGTCCGACAGTTTTTGATCCTATGGTTTTGGTCCGTGGTATTGCATCCAAAAGTGTTAATCTCACGCACTTTCATGGTTGGTTCATGGTATTAGTCCAACAGTTTTTTGATCCTATGGTTTTGGACCGTGGTATTGAGAAAGGACTAAGGCTATAAAAGAGGAAGGAGATCATTTGGCAAAGCATCATCTGAATTATTGAATATCTAATAAAGTGCTAGATCTGGAATACTGTGATTGGGTTATGGTGTAGATCTGGATCTGAGCTAAAGAGGGATCTCACCGGTTGATGGAGAACAATATCTAAGGATAGATTGGGATCAAATGTTTGAAATCACTGCAAGTCATGTTTGAATATTTATAGATCTGTACGCGGGTTGGCTTTGGTGTAAGCGTGTATGTATGCAGATTTGGTTCATTGTAGTAGCGTATACAATTTGAGCTATGATATTTGAAGTCACAGGTGGTTCTGGTTGTTGATGGGTTCTGATGACAGTTTAAAGGTGTCAGTATTCTGCATATCTTGTTTGGTTGATTGTGTTTAGCTTTAGTATTGATGGATGAGATCTAGTAATGGATCTAATGGACTAGATCGGGTTGCTAACACTCATATTATCCTTGTATATGTATTGATCTGGTGATTGGGTGATTCAGAAGATTGATTGATTATGTGCTTCAATGATATTTATGGGTCCAGTATGAAAATTGGATGAAACGTGGCCTTTCAGATTATGTGTTGTGCTTCAGGAGTATCCAGTCTGAAAATGTATAAAACGTGGTACCTGGAGGAGAGAAGATTGTAGGCCGGCGCCTACATACTAGTATCTTAGCTAGTACAAGAGCTAAGGGGGTGGTAGCTCCCTTCCAGTAGCAGTTGAAAACTTTGGAGCATTGTAGCAGGTAGCAGCCTGCGTACTAGTAAATGGATCGGCTAGTACAAGAACTATGGGGGTTGTAGCTCCCTTCCAGGAGAGACTGGAGAACGAAAGAGGGTTGTAGCTCTCTGCAGGTAGAAGCCTGCGTACTGGTATAAGACTGCACCAGTACAGAAATATTGTAAAAGGATTTTCTTATTAAGAAGAAGATTGAGATGACTTGCAGCAGGTGGTTTTCTCCCACATTGGGTTTCCACCTTATATCATGGTGTTCATGTGTGTGGCTTATGTGTGATGATCTGTTCTATTTTACTGCACCTGTTTACTGTTAATATGGTTGATAATGTTCTAATGCACTCATTAAGGATTAACTAACTGAATCATAAGAAGTTGTGGAAGTCGCATATATGAATCTGAATATGGAAATGAAAAAGTTTTATTGATGTGATAATACTGATTCACCCCCCCCTCTCAGTATTATTTCCAACAAGATCAACGCCTTAGAATTCAGCCTCTTCGAGGGGGCAACCTCCTTTACATTACATAAATGAACAATTCTTGGATGATAAAAATGACAAAACCTCCTTTCTATATATATGAGTCTAAGGAGTCACAATATAATCCAGCCGACCTAACAATAATAATATAAAGCCACAAAAATAACAATAGAGGGATTCTATGGGGCACAAAAATAACAACATGGGGGTAATAGGGGCACAACAATATAAATAAGGGGTATAACTACAATAGTAATGGTGTAATCACTAGTATTATAGGGACCCAACACTCACCATATCATCATTAGCAGTAGTTATTCCCACACTGCTAAGCTCATCCCTGTAGGTGGTGAGATTGATTAGATATGTGGAAATAGTATCGCCCTTCTCCATCTTGATTCTTCGAAGCTTATCCTTGAGCGCCAATCTCCTCTGGTCGCTATTGTTCTGGTAGAGGTCCTTCAATGTCTTTCACATTGAAAATGGAGTATCATTCCCATGGAGACTCGAGACAATATGGTCTTGAACTCCCTCAAGGATGATCCAACTCGCCTTCACCACACACTTCTTCCACTCAGCCAACTCTTGTGCATTAGTTGGAGCTGGTTTTGGGATTTCTTGATCAATGAAATCCTTCAAGTCATTGTCTTCTAATATAACCTCCATGCAATCTCCATGCTATGTAATTCGAGCTACCTTCCAAGGCATACTCGAGTCTCAAGCCATAGAACGCCATTGGCCAACCTTGAAGTATGATAAGAATTCGATTTGCACCTGCAACCCCGAACTTCAAACTTCGAATTCTCTTCTCCGTATACTATTCACAGCTCCAATAAACTTGGCTCTGATACCATGTAGAAATTCTGCAAATTCTCTACAAATCTCACCCTGAGACCTATGTAGAAAATATGACTGTAGATTAACTCGATAATGCAATATAACCAAAGCAAAATAATATAATCTACTTCTACTATAAGTTTGCTTTGCGGAAGGTTAAAGATTGAGCAAGATCGAGCTGAACACATATAACCAGAAGAAGAAGAATCAATGCACAATACACATGAAAATACTTTGGGGAAAGCCTCAGCTAAAAACCCCACTATATGTATTATCATACAGGGTGGAAATACATAGGAATTATACAAAGCCTTAGCTATCATAGCTAGCCAACTCTCAGTACAATCCTCACAGATTCTCACCGGCAATCAAAGTTTCTCACAAGCCTTCCTCTCTGCCCTCCAAGCTCCTATTTCCTTGCGCTGTTCCTCTGGGATGATCTTCTCCAACCAAGTGGAAAACTGGTCTCTCACACTGTCAAAACTACGCAATCCTCAAGGAACCTTCCCTTGAATGCATGCATGAGTTTCATTTATAGGAAAACACATGCAACTGATAGTACACTATCCTTGACATTTAGCTCAACTGGGTCTTTCTTAGAATAGACATGCATGAGTTTCTGATGAGGGAATCTTCAGTTATCTGGAGTACACTGGTTGAGTGCATGCATGCATCAACTGATGGATAACTCACAATTATATCCTCAAACAGTTTGGAACTAATTTAACTGGACTTAACTCAGTAAACTGAGCTAACTAATTACAACTCAAATGTAACTCAGTCTTATCTCCTTAATTAAGGGATAATCTCCTTAATTTAAGGGATAAATCTTGAATGACTTCAGAAGGACTTCTAACTTGAATTTCTCCAACTGATTAATCCATAATGAATTAATTAATTATTTCCAAGCAGTTGGTTAGACTAAATTCGATTTTAATTCACAATTTTAATTCAAGGAAAAATTAAAATTGGAATATTCTGGATTCTATTTTTATCATTTCTTGTTGTTATTTTCAACACTCCCTCTCAACAAGAAAGGAATTCAACTCGATCCCGATCGTGAACCTTTGGAATGTTATGCATGCAACACTTCTCTCTAGTGTTGTTGCTCCAACAACTCCATAAACAAAAAAACCATCCAACTTGAATAAGTATGATGCATCTATCATCAAAGTCTCCGACTGCTATTGCCTCTGTCAACTGAAAACTTTGCGCTTCTACTGACTCTGCCTTTCTGCACTGTTGTCAATCTTTCTCTGCGCTCTTCAGTATCTGACTGCTCTAGCCTCTGTCACTTTGATCTTTGACTGCATCAATCCCACTAATTCCTCCCGCTACTATGTACTTTGGGCTCCCGTAGCAAGGTACGATCCATGAGATAAAACCTCTCAATGGACCCTGCCCAATTTCAACCTTCTTAGGACTATCACTTCACATCGCCCCACCTCACACTTGGAGGTATGGCTGCATGTGATCCCTCTGTCCACTTGGATCGAAATTCCCCCTTAATGGAGGTATTTGCATGAGTGGATCTCTTCACTCAGTCTCCTGTCTGCTTCTCCAATTATGGCTCCTCCACAATTGTCTGAGACTTCTTCTGGAGGTAATTTACTCTCCCTCTCAACCACCAAGCCTCTAACATTTGCCTTGCTCCTCAAGGCTTTGCATGCATCTTGAACCTTAAGAGCATACAGGTTCTTAACTTGTGAACTGATCTGTTTTACCTGTCTCGTGGTGATGTGTCTAAGGAAAACCTTTCTCTTACTAAAAAACACATCATAGCCACGGTCTTCCAATACTGCGATTGATACCAAGTTCTTCTTCAGTCTAGGCACATACTTCACATCTATCAAGGTGATAAGAGCTCCATGATCCCTTTGAAAAGCAACCGTGCCCACTCCTGAAACACTATACCTTTCGTCGTCACCCATCTCTATGCGCATCTTGAGGTATTTCTCCTCCAAGGTACTGAATAAACTTTTATTGCCGGTCATGTGGAATGAGGCTCCACTGTCAAGATACCAAACACAACCCATCATCAATGACACTATGCATGCGATGAGGGTAAAGTCCATTTCGAACTGAGAGGCTAATGCCTCACCTTCCGATCCTTCCGAGGATCCCTTCTTGGACTTCTTTGATGGGAAATTAGTCGCATAATGTCCCATCTCGTGACAATTAAAGCATCTCACTTTAGACTTGTCACCCTTCTTCCCTCCATGATAAGAATTCGATTTGGAATGGGAAGCCTTCCCCTTCCCTTTCCCTGCCTTACTCTCTAAGGCCAAATTTTCTTCATTATCATCCTTGGATGAAGAACCATCTCGTGTGCTCCTCCTGATCTCCTCCTGAATGAGATCTGACCACAATCGTTCCCAATCCGGCAATTTCTCCCTTCCATTCACAGAGTCTTGGTAGTTATTCCAGCTCTCTGAAAGGACAAGGAGAGTGAGGCTCACCATATCATCATCGGTAGTAGTTATTCCCACACTGCTAAGCTCATCTCTACAGGTGGTGAACTTGTTCATATATGTGGAAATAGTATCGCCCTTCTCCAACTTGATTCTTCGAAGCTTATCCTTGAGCACCAATCTCCTCTGTTCACTACTGTTCTGGTAGAGGTCCTTCAATGTCTTCCACATTGAAAATGGAGTATCCTTCCCATGGAGACTCGAGACAATATGGTCTCGAAATCCCTCAAGGATGATTCGTCTCACCTTCGCCACACACTTCTTCCACTCAACCAAATCTTATGCATTAGTTGAAGCTGGCTTTGGGATTTCTTGATCAATGAAATCCTTCAAGTCATTGTCTTCTAATATAGCCTCCATGCGGTCTTTCCATTATATGTAATTTGAGCTACCTTCCAAGGCATACTCGAGTCTCAAGCCATAGAACGCCATTGGCCAACCTTGAAGTATGATAAGAATTCGATTTGCACCTACAACCCCGAACTTCAAACTTCGAATTCTCTTCTCCGTATATTATTCACAGCTCTGATGAACTTGGCTCTGATACCATGTAGAAATTCTGCAAATTATCTACAAATTTCACCCTGAGACCTATGTAGAAAATCTAACTGTAGATTAACCCAATAATGCAATATAACTAAAGTAAAATACTATAATCTACTTCTACTATCAATTTGCTTTGCGGAAGCTTAAAGATTGAGCAAGATCGAGCTGAACACATATAACTAGAAGAAGAAGAATCAATGCACAATACACATGAAAATACTTTGGGGAAAGCCTCAGCTAGAAACCCACTATCTGTATTATCATACAAGGTGGAAATAGATAGGAATTATACAAATCCTTAACTCTCACAGCTAGCCAGCTCTCAGTACAATCCTCACAAATGCTCATAGGAAATCAAAGCTTCTCACAAGCCTTCCTCTCTGCCCTCCAAACTCCTATTTCCTTGTGCTATTACTCTGGGATGATCTTCTCCAACCAAGTGGAAAACTGATCTCTCACACTGATCTCACACCCTGTCAGAACTGCACAATCCTCAAGGAACCTTCCCTTGACTGCATGAATGAGTTTCCTTTATAGGAAAACACATGAAACTAATAGTATATTGTCCTTAACATTTAGCTCAACTGGGTCTTTCTCAGAATAGACATGCATGAGTTTCTGATGAGGGAATCTTCAGTTATCTGGAGTACACTGGTTGAGTGCATGCATGAATCAACTGACTGATAACTCACAATTAGTTCCTCAAATAGTTTGGAACTAATTTAACTGGACTTAACTCAGTAAACTGAGCTAACTAATTACAACTCAAATATAACTCAATCTTATCTCCTTAATTAAGGGATAATCTCCTTAATTTAAGGGATAACTCTTGCATGACTTCAGAAGGACTTCTAACTTGAATTTCTCCAACTAATTAATCCATAATGAATTAATTAATTATTTCCAAGCAGTTGGTGAGAATAAATTCGATTTTAATTCACAATTTTAATTCAAGGAAAAATTAAAATTGGAATATTCTAGATTCTATTTTTATCATTTCTTGTTGCTATTTTCAACACTAATCCACTGATGAAACATACAAGTAAATTGTTTTGTCTTGTTTTTACAATGCTCTCTCTATTTTTTTTTCCCTGTAATTTTCTTATATATAACAACTTTTATTTTCACCCAATTTTCACTTATAGTACTTGATTTGTCTTTAAAGTTCTTTATCTGCTTCAAATATTAGAAATTTGACAACTTTCTCACTATTTTTTTGTGTCCACTATTTCTCTCTTTCTCTCACATTGTTAACTTGATCATAATAAGAGCAAAAATCTCACCTTAAAACACAAATCATTAGTCTAAATCAATCCTCTCATTAGTTGTGTGTTTTCACATTCATATTTATTAGGAGATAAAATGCTCCATATTCATGTGTTTTTTTTAATTCGTTGCTCATAAGATTTTAACATGCAGTGCTAAATTTTAAGAACACAAAACGAAAAATTTATGTTTGAAGAGATTAAGACATCAGTTTTTTTGCACACACAACTCCAAAACATTAGAACACCAAACACCATATTTGATGAATTTCCATTTTGATCAACGTTTCACATTTTTTTTTGTGTTTAACCCAATGTATGATCAATGGTTATGGTTAATTTCAAAGCATTAAGGGAATTTTGAGGTGAGAAATGGGCCTCAAAATAAAAAATAAGATGTATTCAATAATGATCTAGATATGTCTTGAATAATGTTCCAAGGATGTATTCAAATTTGATCAAGAATGATTTAAGAGAGTTCTTCAAATATCTTCAAAAGGCTACTCCAACAAGGGCTTCATGTCTGCCTCAATATGTCCTCCAAAGTCCACTTCAAATTTGCTCCAAGTATGCTTTAAATAGTTTCTACCAAATTCTCTAGGACTGCTCCAAAGAGTACCAAGAATGTGTGTGAAATGACTGCTTCAAAAATCTCCAAATTGAGGTTAACGTGTGCACCAGGTCTGTCCAGAAAAATGCCTTCAACATTTCTCCATGTTTTCCTTGAGAAGTCACCAAAGTCGGTGCCAAATCCTTCAAATCACCTCTTTTTCAGCCTTCGTATTTCATTTACTTCTCTTTAAATCTTCCCTTAAAATCTAAACCTATCTTCCTTACTTCGGCCTTGAGGCCATCACAAAGATATTTTATCTAGATCAACGAGTGAATTATTCATTTCTCTAAGACTTGGATGGCTGTTGTAACACATCCCCTCCTAATCCTCACCTAAACACCAATTAAAAGGAGTTGGTTACTATGTTGACCCAAGATCCAAGGTCCCATTATGGAGAAAGGGTCTAAAAATTTCGATCTTTCCAACTAAGTTAAAACCTCAAATAGACATCATCATTGCATTCGTCTCATGAAGACAATTTTGGTGATATAAAATTTACCCTAATCCAACCTTTGGATCAAAATTTATGATCCTTTGCATTTTCGACAAGTCAGAAACTGCCAGGTCATTGTCCCTGCCACACAGAACCCACATGGCCATGCCACGTGGCTAACCTCCTAGCGGCACATGTCGAATTATTAAAGGCTATCGACCCGCTCATTGCATGCCTAATCCCGATTGGACTCCTGGTGCCACTAATCTAGCTAAAACTCCCTGCTTCACTATCCCGACAAGAACTCTCGAGTGTTACCCCAACTATAACTTTCGTTACCCCTTAGTGTTTTCCTTCGGGGTGGACCTTATGGGTCAAGCCTCCATCAACCCTAGCTAATACTCTAGGCTCTGTTCTTTGGCTATACCTCCTAGTGTGCCTTTCTCATTTCCTCCGTGGTGGAATTTTCGAGCTCATGCCTCCTTTACCCTGACTATAATTCCTGGCTCCGTTTCCCCAATAATAACTCCCATTTCACCTTTTTTGTTTCCTCTGGGGTTGACCTTCCAGGGTCAAGCCTCCCTTATCCCCAGCTAAAAATCTTGGCTCTGTTACCCCAACAATAACTCCTGGTGCACCTTTCTCTTTTGCTTCGGGGTAGACCTTCCGAGGATGAGACCTCCAAGTTGACGTCATCCCAGGTCTCCCTTTGATTGTTGATTTCTCTACTTGATCTCAATTGACCATCACATTGCCTTTGTGCCTGGTCATATGTTGCAGTCATATGGCTAGAGACTTGGCCTTCAATCACATCTTCCCATAGCCTAGTAAGTCTTTCCGCAACTAGGAATAAGGCTTACAGGGCTAAGGCCATGGTGATATACTCAAGCTTGACTCTGGTGGTTTTCATAAGGGATTACTTCCACTTTGCATCACACACCCTTTCCAATGAAATGTCATCACGTCTTAGCTGCGGTGGTTTTAGAAACATCTAGACGTGTGTTAGAGTTCAACCATGCCCATTGAGGCTTCAACCTTGATGAGAGCATAACAAGGATGCATATTTGTATGGATTACAAAGTTTAAGTCAATTCATTCAAACTCATAAGGTTGTACCTCACATAACACAACATATACATTTGTTAGATTGAGCCCTTGATAAAATGGATGTACAGTCCCAACACTAGGGTATGCAACACTGAAGACTTTGAAGAAGACCCTCACATAAAACACCAGGTCAATAAGAAATAAAGAAGAGGAAATCCTCCATGGTACCACGCTGCAACACAACCATGCAACGAAAGCTTGAAATCAATAGAGTCATCATATTGCAAATAAGAAGAAGAATGCTCATACTAAATAATTTTACACTTAGCCATCATCCTTACACGTTGTCACAACGCCCTTAAAACAAGGACTCGACATACTGGTCAATCCTGTAAGTATGAATTACACAACCATATCTCATGTATTACTGAAATCATTTCAACCAAAAATACAAGGCTCAATCATTAACATAGAGAATACATTAGAAACACTTATCTTATGAATCCTTTTTGAGCAACTAAGATTAGGACTACAACTCTCCACCCAACTGTAGATAGTTGCAGTCAAGTATTACATGCAACTGTCACCCCCGAGATGGATTCCAAATCTTGAGGTGGGGTGATTTTGAGTTTAACTAATCAAATAGATAAAACAGGATGCCATCAGGTCACACTGTCTTCATCCACTAGCTACTCTCTTTGTATCTCAAACAATTCAAGCAAAAACATAGTCATGCCAGCATTTCGCTATGCAGAGAACTCCAACTCACCTTCAAGAGAAGAGAGCCCACTATTATGAAGGTTCAACAATGGTCAAGATATCTATGGGTGAGAAAACACTTTTCTAAGTGGTTCCATAGTGGGTCACGCACTAGAGTTTAAGCCCCAAGGCACTCTTGGTGGTTCGATAGCCCTCACAAGCACTTATGTGAATTCTCCCCAATCCATTATGTTGACATACCATAAGCTTCCAATGGATCCCTCTGCCTTATGAGCAAGCCTTTCTCTCTAAAATTAATCACCAGAAAACCTCCTCTGAGGGTTCCACAATTGGTGCTTCATTTTCAAGGCTCAATTCACGTCAAGAAATTCCTTCCCTTTTTGGCTCTCTCCCTTTATTTTTTTACCCCACAAGCCTTTGCGTTCCTTCTCGACTCTTTTCGCTATTGCTTTTGGATGTCTCCATCTATCCTTATCAATGTACCTCATTTTCATGTCAAACTGATTAACTTCCCTCTTCCCTCCACGACTTGCATAGAAGCCCATCCCCTGACAACATATCACATGCTTCTCTTAATTTATCTATCATTTTCTTTGCTTGAGGTCAGGATAGAGGACACTTGCGCTAGTCATTCCATTTCATTTGAATTCAATGCACAATCAACACCTTAATTATTTTCCACTGACCATATTTGTTACTAAGCAACAACCATTTCCTCAAGCAACCCCCCCTTCATCAAGCAATGGAATCCGTGTCAAGCTTAGTTGTTTCAAATAATTACAACTATTTACAAGATGGAAAAATTGTTGACTAGGGGATATTGTAGTTGTACTAACTTATTGTGTTACTTAGTTATGCCTCTCAATTACGACTAGTTATTGGATTCTTCATTTGTCTCTACTCGTCTAAGTTACTTAGCACAGGTTCCATCTCCCACTTGCACTCATACATAGCATCCAAGATTTCTCTAGCTTGACATTGATCTGTAAACAACCGTGTATATTCCCTTGGATAGTACATCACATCATATCGAATGAAATTATATTTGAATTATGAAATTCTATGCTATTACAGTTTTATTAGATTTCTGGATCTGTAGATTTACTGTTAATAGTGTATGCATGTGAATGAAAATTATGTAGAAACTAATAGAGAACGAAAAAAATAAATCTCACACACACGTTTGACACAAGATATGCTCTGGGAAACGATTTTGGGAGAAAAATTCAGCTAGAAGGTGAGGTCACTCTACTCTCTTTCTCATAATGGAAATATGGCTACGAGTGCAAAGAAGTATGGCCTATAGCCTATGGGCTGCTATAATGCACAAATCCTCTCTGTGTGCTCTATCTCCTATCCCTCTTGGCTATTTTTTCTCAACTTTGGAAGAAATGCACTTGAAAGAATGGGATCCCTTTTCCTCCTAGTAGCATGGTTATAACACAATCTGATAACCTACTAGTGGTTAGGTTTGACTACTTCAACTGATCAGGTGCTCAAAATTATGCTAAAAAATCAAAGTGTCAGAATCTTCTCAAACTCAACTTCAGATTGAAGAGCTCATCATTCTGAATCCAATGGTGTGAACGACACTCAAATCCGAGTTCGTATGCAGAAGTTAGAGCAAGTCAAAGTTCAGGTTTGACTTGCCTACATGGCAGGATTGGGATGATGTGGCAAGTCTTCAGCGAATAAGGAGGTGCCAAGTGGCAGCCCGCCATTGGCCCTCGCAAATCGCATATCACAGCGGTAAATTTTTTCGGTGTTACAAATCAGCTCCCGGCAGGTTCAAGTTTGCGATACAATGAGGCAATTGCAGGAAAGAAGCGACAACAGGAATCGGCCCTAGCGCGGTTGAGTTCCTAATGCGATAGACCCGAACATACTAATTTTTATGTTGCAGTTTAATATACCAGCGAGTCAGCGAAATCTTAATCTTGGAGTTCTACTGGGTAAACAAGACCTTGCACCTGCCCAAACTCGCCGATTGTGATGAGCGAGAGGATTCTGGATGCGAGAGTTTTATAAGTTTCAGTTTAATATCTGGTCAGGTCCATAACCCCGCATCGCAACATTTTGCAGTGTTAAGATCCCACATCTTAGCCTATTGCAATTGCGATAAGGCTGACATAATATAGCCCACCGAACAATGAATTTCACGCTTCCTTAACGGATTTTGGAGCGGAAAAAGGGTTTTTGGTCGTTTTGGAGCATTTTGTGGAACGAATAGTGGGAGAATTGGGAGAAGTCATAACTCCTTCATTTCTTATCCAAATTTGATGCAAAAATAGTCAATTATAGCAGGTTTTGGTATTCTAAACTCATGGATATAGGTTTCATAGGCATTTGAGCATTGTAAACACACTTTTGATGTAATTTGAGCATAATAGAGAGGCCCAAGCCATTGGAAGCTGGACCAAGGAGACATAGCCCAGGAGGGGTGAAATCCTTTATCATGTGCTTGTTGTGTGTTATATTTTGATGTTCATTATTGTTATATTGTTGTTGTTCAGCATATGTTTTAATGTTAAACCGTTCATAACATTTACATAAGAAACTCTCATGAAAATCTGTTAATTAAGCAAAAACCTTGAATCCCTAAGCACTTGAAAAGAAAATTATAAGCATATTGGGTTTAATACTGAATGGAGAATTAGCACAACATTACTAATCTACTCCATTTCAGATCAAGTTGGTATCAGAGCACTAGTTTTGCTTACTAGATTTTCTTTGTGAAAGAAGGATTTAATTGTTTGCAAGTTTATGTCATGCTCACAAGGTTAAAGCTCAAAAGAGGTGAAGGAAAGTTGGTTGAAAGCCCTGAAATTGGGTCAAAGGGAAGAAGAGAAAGGTTTCCAAAGTCTTCTACACCAGTTCAGCCTCAAGTTGTAGAAGTTGCAGTTGAGATTCCAACACCAGTACAACCTCAAGTTGTAGTTGAGTCTTCAAAGACCATGTCTCATGAAGGAGAACCTATCATGATAGAAGATGAGAAGACCTTCAGAAAGGATTTCTTTGATATGACAGAGATGGTGAAGGTCCTCTATGAAGAGAGGAACAACAGACTACAAGGAGAAAGTTCCAAGCCTCCCAATGGAGAAGGCTCTTCAGGAGGAGGTAATGGAAAATAAGATAAAGGAAAAGGAAATAATGGGAATGGAGACAAGCCTCCACCATCTCCACCATCTTCTTCATCTTCTTCTTCGAAAGCATCTTCACACTCTTCCACCAATACCACCATTACTCATACTCATCATCATTCTTCAAAAGGGGTTGGTAAATCACCTTTTCTGAAGCTTGATGTTAAATTCGAGTTGCCTATGTACAATGGAGAAGTTAATGCAGAGAAGCTGGATAACTGGATTCGTCAGTTGGAGGTGTATTGTAGAATTTAGAACCTTCAAGAGGATGATATCAAGATTCAGTTGGCTTCATTGAGAATGGAGGGTGCAACACTTGTATGGTGGGAAGCAAGGACTCAAGATGAGATCAAAAAACATGGTAAGATCTCTATTACTTGGTCTAATTTCATTGCTGCTATAAAAAGACAGTTCTACCCTTTAGCTCATATGAAAAAAGACATTATGAATTGGCAAAATTTCAGACAGTTGAAAGGTAAAAATGTGCAATAGTACTCAAGAGTTTAGGAAAAGAGCTCTTATGCTAGGAGTAGACTTACAGTCACAAGATACATTGTTGAAATACATAGGAGGGTTGCATAGCTATATTCAACATACTACTCTTATGTTCAGTCCCACGAATCTTGATGAGGTTTGCGTTCAAGCTACACACTTCAAATAAAGAGGGAAAAATATACATGAAGAAGGTAAGAAGAAGCCATTTCAGAGTGTTGAAAAAGGGAAAAAGTTTAAAGGAAAGCAGAAGAAAAATGCTTCTATTAAGAAAGAAGGGGAGAGACCCATGTGAAAGAATTGTTCCAAGGAAGGACATGATGAAGCACATTGCTGGAAGCTTCATCTAGAATTATGACTGAAGAAATTCAACAATAAAGGGAAACATAAGACCAATGCTGTTGCACAACAAGACTTGGGTTCAGACTCAGGGGATGAAACAAAAATCGCAGCCACAGTCACCAAAGGAAAAGCCGTGGCAAAAGAAAGCAAAGAGGTCAGCAAAGAGGTAGTTATAGCAAGTACCAATGCAACAAATAATACCCACAATGTTTCAAATGAGGAAAACCAAATAGAGCTATTCCATATCCGAGTCATTTCCAAACATATGAAAATCGATACGTTGTTTGATAGTGGATCGCAGGCCAACTTAATTTTTGCGGATTTGGTTAAGAAAATGAATCTGGAAACCATGCCCCATCACAAACCGTATCTGTTGGGATGGATAACCAAGGATGCTAATTTACAGGTCACACGGAAATGTATTTTCAGGTTTGCAATCATCGCTAATTTCATTGATGAAGTTGAATTAGACATTGTGCCATTGGATATCTCAGGAATTGTGTTGGGAAGTCCATATTTGTATGACAAGAAGGTTGTTTTCCACAGATTTGAGAACAAATACCATTTGTTCAAAAATGGAGTGGAGTACATTGTGAGAGCCCATTGCAGGAAACTTAATCTGTCTTTGGCAAGCGCAGGTGAAATGAAATGATTAGTTAATTCCAACAAGAGTCTTGTGCTCCTGATGATCAAGCAGAAGAATGACACGGAGTAGGAATCCTTTACAAGCTGTGATGTGAAGCTAAAAGCTGAATTGGCTGATGTAGTCAATCAATATGGGGACATGTTTGAAGAACCAAAGGGACTGCTACCAAAAAGAGGAATTCAGCATGAAATTCAACTACAACAGGATTGTCCACTCCCAAACATTGGTATGTATTGAATGTCAATTCTTGAAAGTTTAGAAATTAAAAAACAAGTCCAAGAATTGTTAGATAAAGGATTAATTTGTCCTTCTACTTGGCCATGTGGTTCACAAAAAGATGGAACCTGGCACATATGTGTAGATTATCGAGCTTTAAATAAGATCAAAATAAAGAATCGATACCCACTGCCCAGAATAGATGATTTGCTAGATTAGTTGAAGAAAGCAAAGTATTTTACTAAATTAGACTTGAGAAGTGGATATCATCAAGTAAGAATAGCCGAGGAGGACATTTGGAAGACTCCTTTTAAAACCAAACAGGGATTTTTTGAGTGGGTGGTTATTCCTTTTGGTCTTTCCAATGCTCCAGCTACATTCATGAGAGTTATGAATGATGTTTTAATATCATTTCTTGATGAATTTGTAATTGTCTATTTAGATGATATTTTGATATTCAGTAAATCATGAGTAGATCATGTTAAGCATGTTAGGAAAGTTTTGGATATCTTGAGAAAAGAACAATTATTTCTGAAGATGTCTAAATGTGAATTTGGGAAAAATTCCTTAGTGTATTTGGGCCACATAGTTGGAGGAGGTGAGCTGAAGATTGATCCCTCTAAAGTTTCAGTCATTGTGAATTGGCCAATACCCAAATCAATCACAGAAGTAAGGAGTTTTTTAGGAGCAACATAGTACTGGAGGAAGTTTATTGCCAATTTCTCCTCCATAGCAGCTCCACTACATGCGTTGACCAACGTGAAGGTTGTCTTCCAGTGGGGAGGCAAACAACAAAAAGCATTCGATGCTTTGAAACAAAAGATTAGTTCAGCCCTAGTTTTGGCATTTCCAAATTTGAAACAACCACTTGGAATACAAATAGATGCAAGTGACTACGCCACGGGTGCAATTCTTTGACAGCATGGTAAGCCCATTTCATTTCATTTTGAGATTTTTAATGGTGCTATTATAAACTATCCTATGTATGATAAAGAGCTTTATACATTGGTACAAAGTGTGAAGAAATGGAAGCATTATTTGATGGGAAAAGAAACCATTATTCACATTGATCATCAGCCTCTGCAATATCTGCAATCTCAAACCAAATTGCAACAATCAAGGCACTTTCATTGGATGGGATTTTTACAACAATTCCACTTGGTAATTAGGTACAAGAAAGGCATTTATAACATAGTTGTTGATATGCTTTCTAGACCGATTGTAAATGTAGCCATTTTACTCAAGAATAATTCTATTTTGCCTGAAAGTTATGCTGAAAAATATGCACAAGATGCTAACTTTCAAGAGGTATATTTAAACTGGAGTCAAGGCCACCAAGTTGAGGAATTAAAATACCATGTCCATGATAATCTGTTGTATCATTTTGGAAAACTTTGTGTTCCACAGGGAGAGAGAGTAAATGTCACAAGGGAAGCACACACTTCTCTTATTGTTGGACATTTCGATGTAAGTAAAACAATGGCAAATCTTTAGAGGTATTTTTATTGGCCTCGAATGCTTAAAAGTGTGTCACATTTTATCAGAAGTTGTTTATTGTGTGCAGTCAGTAAGCCTAGTAACAGGAAACTAGCATTGTACACACCACTTCCAGTGCCTTCATGACCATGGGAAAGTGTTTCTATGGATTTTGTAGGAGGTCTTCCTTTATCAAGGAAAAGTCATGATTATTTGTATGTAGTTGTGGATAGGTTCAGCAAGATGTGCATATTAATGCCTTGTAAAAAGAAAATTACAGCTGAACAAACAACTCAACTTTTCTTTCAAAATGTATGGGTTCATTTTGGATTTCCTACTTCTATTGTAAGTGATCGTGATTCTTGATTTGTTGGGAATTTTTGGTCAAGTTTATGGAACTTAATGGACACAAAATTGAAGAAAAGAACAACCTTCCATACGCAAACAGATGGTCAAACTGAAGTGGTAAAAAAGACGGTAATTCCATTTCTAAGAGGATATTGCAGCAAACATCCTAAGTTGTGGGATGAATAGTTGCATTATATTCAACATGCTTACCACTGAGAAAAACACTCTTCTACTCTAACTTCGCCTTTTGAGGCATGTCTTGGTTATTTTCCTAAATCGCCTTTGGATTTCATATTTGAGAAATATGTAGCTGTAGATGGACATAGTGACATAGACAGGGCAAAGAAATTCATTGAGCAAATTCAGTTGATTCACCAAACAATTCAAAAACAACTAGAAAGGAGTCAGGGCAAGTATAAGGCAAGGAATTATAAGCATCATGCAGATCATCAGTTTCAAGTAGGTGATGAGTTTTGGCTATACATTAGAAAGGAAAGGCTTCAAGTTGAAGGTAAAAGGCTGAAACCAATTCGTTATGGTCCATTTAAAATTTTGGAAAAGATTGGTAATAATGCTTTCAGGCTTGATTTGCCTTCATATATGCAAATCTATTCCGTTGTTAATGTTGAAAATTTGAGATTGTATGAACCTCCTTTGATTTAATATCAAGGAAAGAATGTTCAAATTCCATCCATTAAAGACTTTTCTCCAGAATATCTTGATGTGCTTTAGCAAGACAATATAATTGACAGAAGGACAAGGACAACTAAAAGGGGAAATATTGATTATCTTCGGGTGGGTCTCAAAGGTACACATCCATCAAAGGCCAAATGGATTGAAGTGGGGAAGGTGAGGGAACAATACCCTCATCTGTTCAATAACTGAAAGTGATCCTTTTGGGGTCCAAAAGGCTTCCAGTGGGGAGGAGTGATCAGGTGCTTAGAATTATGCTAAAAAATAAAAGTGTTAGAATCTTCTCAAACTCAACTTCAGATTGAAGAGCTCGTCATTTTGAATCCAATAGTGTAAATGACACTCAAATCCGAGTTCGTATGCAAAAGTTAGAGCAAGTCAAAGTTCAGGTTTGACTTGCCTACATGGCAGGATTGGGATGATGTGGCAAGTCTTCAGCGAATAAGGAGGCACCAAGTGGAAACCCACCATTGGCCCTTGCAAATTGCATATCACAGTGGTAAGTGTTTCAGTGTTACAAATCGGCCCCCGACAGGTTCAGGGTTGCGATGCGATGAGGCAATCGCAGGAAAGAAACGGCAACATGAATCGGCCCTGACGCAGTTGAGTTTTGAATGCGATAGACCCGGACACAATAATTTTTATGTTGCAGTTCAATATACTGGCGGGTTAGTGAAATCGAAACCGTGGAGTTCTGTCGGGTAAACAAGACCTTGAACCGGCGCAAACTCGCTGATTGTGATGAGTGGGAGGATTCCGAACGAGGGAGTTTTATAATTTCTGGTTTAATATCCCGTTAGGTCCGTAAACCCGCATCGCAGCATTTTGCAGTGTTAAGAGCCTGCATCTTAGTCGATTGCGATTGCAATAAGGCTGACAAAATATAGCCCACGGAACGACGAGTTTCACGCTTCCTTAACGGATTTTGGAGCATTTTGTGGAATGAATAGTGGGAGAACTGGGAGACGTCATAACTCCTTCAATTCTTATCCAAATTTGATGCAAAAATAGTCAATTCTAGTAGTTTTTGGTATTATGAACTCATGGAGACAGGTTTTAGAGGTATTTGAGCATTGTAAACACACTTTTGATGTAATTGAGCATAATAGAGAGACCTAAGCCATTGGAAGTTGGACCAAGGAGATGTAGCCCAGGAGGGGTGAACTCCTTTATCATGTGCTTGTTGTGTGTTATATTTTGATGTCCATTGTTGTTTTTAACATATGTTTTTATGTTAAATTGTTTATAACATTTACATAAGAAACTCTCATGAAAATATGTTAATTAAGCAAAAGTCTTGAATCCTTAAACACTTGAAAAGCAAATGATAAGCATCTTGGGTTTAATTCTGAATGGGGAATTAGCACAACATTACTAATCTGCTCCATTTCATATCATCAACTTTTAACCAAATTTAAAACATAGACTCTTATAGAGTTTTCTACATGATAATCATGTAGCTAGCCCCCTTTTCATTAATAATGGGGGTTGAAGCGGCATCCTCTTGAATTATCATGGTGAAAATAGGAAGGTCGAATTTTGAGTGGCATAAATTTCGCATACAGACTTTGATTGATGTGATTCTCATGTCGTTAGAAAGGTCTCTATGCGTAGAATAGGAAGAAAAAATGCTACACTAAAGCGACAAAGTTTTACCCCCCAAATAACATCATTTGATGCAACAAAACACTCTGGGAGGTTTCAAACCCTGTTTTGCCAAACTAGGTCCCGCCAGTAAAAAGGGTCATGTGAGTGGATTCATCCACATTTTCCACTCTGAAAGCATCGAGATCGATGGAAAATAATATAATGATGCAATCTAAATCACTATGCTTAACCATAGGGTAATTTTCTTTACTTCGGACCTTCTCATATTACATATACCACATGCTTGATGTTTTCTTTAATTGTTGAACCACAAAGATTCTGTTCTTCAACAAAAACCTTTTTCTCTCCTTAACCATAAAGCTTCTCTTCTTCAACGTAGTTTTTTTTTTTCTCCTTAATCACAGAGCTAATTGTTCCTTGGACTAACTTCAACACCTTTTCTTTCTTGACCAAATTCTATAACTCTTCTTTATCGAGTACACTTTCTTGACTTGGATGAGTTCCTCTCTTTAGATATCTCATTTTTATGCCTTAGACTCTTTTTCAACTCAGATCCACGCATTTCTTTTTGTATCATTGATCAAGTTGAATTCTCAAATAAAGGAGATGCATTGTTTATTTATACTAGTTGAACCCATTCTAAACCGTTACGACTATCGGGAGGGATCTAAATTCTCATTTGATTTGGGCCTGACCTGAAACTTTCATTTGTTTCTTCTTGTTTTATCTTGGCAATAATTTTGGTAATTCATGGATACTACGCCTAAAAAAAAATAGAAGATTTTTCCAAATATACAAAAGAGAATCCATTGATGGAACCACAATCCATTTCCATATTCTCAAAAGAGAAATATCCACATTAGTGGAATTCAATGGACATCGATTACAAGCTTTCACAAGCATAAGGAAAACGAAATTGTTGAGTGGTTATGGACAACTCCATGTCTCTTGGCCTTGGCCAAAATGTGAAACAGAGTGCAATATGATTCGACAGTGCACTTGTCACCATGTTCTCTCTTTGCCCATTTGAAGTATCTCAGTGCTAATTTGTTGTCTTCTTTCCATCCGAGTAGAGGTTGTTGTGACAACGTTACATGTAGAGCTGATACAACCTGTTGACACGGGTGTTAGGACCTTCTTCAACAAAGGGGATGTGACCTAGATTTAGGCCCTTCAATAGCCCAAGCTATTTTGGATGGTCACTCACGATGGGTTTTAAGGCTTTGTTAGCCTTTGGATCCTTCCTTCTTACGAAGAATAGAAAATATAAAATGTTGTACTCCCCAAGGGGATACTTCATTTAAGCTCAGCTAGGTTCCTAAAAGAAATTAAAATCTAAACACAAAAGAAACTAAAACTAAGACTAATCTAAGTGGGATATAAAAACCATAAACCTACAACTACAAAATCACAAGAAAGAAAAATTAAAACCCTATCCTACAGGAGCAAAACAACCTAAAACTGGTTAAGCTTATGTGTGTGAATAAATGATGAAAACATAGAATTCGTCCTACATTAAAATCATTCAAGCTTCTTCATATGGATCAAATATTGATCATGATCATTACAAAAGACTTTTTATATTGCATAAGATGAATTGATTCACAATAAATAGATCAGACTAAAAAGCGATAATCTTCAGAAAGAGTTTTCATAAAGACTATTATCATAAACTTTAAATGAAGAAATGAAGCAAAAGTATAGACTTCATCAAAAATCATAGAAAAAATCAATAAGTAAAACTAAACATGACTTTATTACTATGTAAAAATAGTTCATATAAAGATTTGAGGCCAATCCTCAAGATTCACACATAACTACTTCCTTAAAAATGTTCATCTATTAACCGTTGATAATCCCTACTCTTATTCCTTTGGAAAAACAAAGTTTACAAAGAAATTATGAATGTAGAGAGGATTCAAATCACTCTCCACTTCAGTGAAACCCATCCCTTATCGTGATTTACAACCATCCCTTTAGAGTTCCACACTAAAATGATTACATGATCACCATTTAAGACAAGATTCCTTGGAATTAGAGTACACCAATTGTTTGAATCCCAATTGTATTGATCTGCTTTCCACAATAATCTTCACATTGTTTTATTCTTTCAGCATGAAGCTATCGCCATTATTAATTCCACAAGAAGTATTTTTCCACCCACACAAACAAAACCAAAACAAATTAACGGCTTGAAAACTTTTTATAAGAGCGACTACAGAATGTACAATCCTATAGTTACTCTAAAAATTTTATCACTAATAAGGAAAACAAACGAAAAATCGAATAAGATCAAATTAAATTCACGATTGAGATCTCCATCAATCTTTTCTAGCTTATATTAGTTCCTCCCTATGCTTATTTTGTTTAATCAAATGTTTAGATATGGGGTGTCAACCATGTTCCTTATCTTCGTTTAGGACTGCACCCTGCAGAAGTAAACAGTTGCAAAGACCAAGGAGATCGTAACAAATTTCTTATTATTGTAAAATTAAAAAGATCCATATGATTTAAATAAGGGTATCATGATAAGGATGCGTCCTTCACATGTTGACAAAGAAATCTGGTGATAAGTTGCAGAGCTCGATTTGCTGCTAGAGAGTCCAAAATACTACCATCACAAGCACAAAGTTTCTGAAATCCGTTCGAAGCCTGTCAAAGTCATGGTGGCGAGTCTTGAGCAATGTTTCTGCCAACAGTGTAACATGTTTGGACACCGGGTATTTATTTCTCTAATGCAAATGTTCTATTGGTTTTCTGTGCACATTTTTCATATAAATTCTTCTTATACGAAACAAGGATAATAAATAATCATGTGCTAATAAACTATAATGTGCTACTGATATATTATTTTTTTACACTATTGCACGCAGTAAGCATTTGGTGATGTGAGAATTGTTGGATTTTGAGCACTGAAGCTCATGTCCCAAACTTATCAGATAGTCGTTTCCTCACTGTCTTGGGACCTCAACACTTGCCGCTCAAGAAACCAAAAGGGGCATGATATAATCTGCCATTAATTTGTTTTTTTGGATATTTGCATATATTAGTCCGTTGACACCTTTTTCATTCTTTTAGCCTCTATACAAATCTTTTGGGGTGAGGAGTTAAGATATGTTGGTTTGCCCATGTCTACCATTGTAGAACAAGGCTTTGGTTTGGGCCATGTCATCTGAATACTATGGTTCAAACACAGTCTTCCACAATACTGTACTAAGTTCATTGAGGTAACTATACATTTTGAAAAACTTTAAATATAGAGTTGTATACACTACAATGTAGAATTCCAGTGTTGGAAAAACTGAATTTTTCATTTGTGCAAGAAATATTGAAGTTTTGCACATATGCGGCTCTTCAATTTAGAAGTGGGAAATGTTTGATTAATTACTAGATATGGAGTCCCTCTGTGCATTGATTAATTTTGAAATTGTAATTGTTTTGTTAGATATGTATCATGCTATTTGTTGACCATGGACCTTGTGAATCTGGTGCAGACAATGCAATTGCAACAGTAAGGGCAGGGAAAGATTTACTATCAAAGTCTTGTTTAAGGTATTTTTTTGTTTTTTTTTATAACTACACATTATTGTTCTTTTTTTCAATCAAATATACATGTTTAGTGGTTAGTACTTACTAACAATGAATGCAAAATTTTCATAAGGATCCTTTATAAGAGTGGTATTGATACATACATTCGTTATAAATTATGGTCCATTGTTTTGAAATAGGTGATTCCTTATGATTGGTCCATGATTTGGAGGGGCTATTGGTGATGCTACAAGATACTTCAAGGATGCTAAAGACAGAGTAATCATATCAAAACTGTTTGATTAATGTTGCAAGTGAATGTTTTTGGGGAATGTAATGTGGGTATAAAAAAAATGCTGCCAGTCCTAATCTATGGGAGACCCAGGATCAATCCTCGTAGCTGCCTCTATAACACTAGGAGTACATCCAACCACCTGCAAGTTGGGTATACTAAGATCCTATGATTTTAGCAAGAGCAAACTCATGTGCCGCCAAGACGGGATTGGGGAATCCACCCCTTTAGCTTCCACCACAACAGGTCAATGTACTCAATGAGATTTGAACTTCGGTCTCCCAGGCTTCGCCCAAGTGACTTACCGTCAAGCCACACATCACTGTACTAGTGGTTAGTACTTATTAATAATGAACGCAAAATTTTCATTAGGATCCTTTCTAAGAGTGGTATGGATACATACATTTGCTATAAATTTTTTCCATTGTTGTGAAACAAGCCTCCTTACCAATGGTCCATGATTTGGTGGGGCTATTGATGATGATGCAAGATACTTCAAGGATGCACATGATAAGGTAATCCTATCAAAATTGTTTGATTAATGGTGCAAGTGAATGTTTTTTGGGAACACAATATGGGTATAAAAAGAAGATTGATCATATTGTCCCATTATTATTTTTTCTTGATAAATTTCTCAAATAGAGTATCAATGATTTTGCTTTGTGCCCTTTAGGGTTTATCTCCATATGAATTTATGGAGGGAATGAATAAGAAAGGTATTTTCATTGCAGGGATTGGTCACAAGTGCCTACCATCAAGTGAATACAACCATTTCTTTGTATTTAATTTAACTCCAGAAGTTTACTATTTTGCTGAAGGATCAAGAGAGGAGACAACTGTGACAAGAGAGTAGAGCTTCTGCAGGAATATGCATGTACACACTTTCCTGTTGTTAAGTACATGGACTATGCCATGCAAGTGGAGACCTACACTTTTTACAAAGCAAACAATTTGGTTCTCAATGTTGATGGTGTAATATAATCGCCTTTATTGGACCTCCTTGTTGTCAGTGGAATGTTTAGCCACTAACAGATTGATGAGATTATGGAGATTGGTTATATAAATGACCTCTTTGTACTTACATAGTCCATTGGTTTGATTGGGTGAGTTGTTGATTCTCACCTTTAACTTTTCTTTCTTTGTTACCATTTGAGACTGTTAATTATGACATGCATTGTGTTAATTCTTTGTTTCCTTTTGAAACTACAGGCACACATTTGACCAGAAGCGGTTGAAACAAACCCTGTGCTGGCATCCATGGGAAGATGTTTTGTATACCAAGTAGTTTGTTCACATGAAAGTTTGTTCTTGTTTGCAAAAAAAGTTTCTGGAGGTGTTTTATGTAGTGAAACTAGGATGTTTCATAACATTGATAGAAGAGTGAATTTTAGATACAAAGGGTGTAGTTAACCAATGTTGAGGCTCGGTTGAGTGAACATTTTCTAAAACTATTTATTGCTGAATAATTATATTTGCATTGCATTATTCTCTAGGGAGCACCACCAAAGAATCCCCTATGTATATTTCAAGAAACAATATTATTTTTGACTCAATTGAAGAGATTTTGTTTCATGGAGTTACTGGAACTTTTGTAGTTGTTGAAATTTTCTTTTGAAGGTTTGAAGTGATGGAGAATAAAATAATTTTTTAATACCATTTAATACCTACCATTGGTTGACAACTTGACACATATTATAAAATGTTGAAACGTCTTTCATGACCAGCATTAGCAATATTGAAAGATCACTGGCAATGTTTCAATGCAAGTTTATAGACAATAGTGAAAGAAATAATGCACAAATATTGTGTCAATGTTCAATCTATGTCATGCACTTCTTCCATTAATGCTATGATAAATCCTCTTGATCTATTGCCATTCTCCTTTTCTTTTCTTCATCAGTTTCAAATTCCTCTTTCTTTCTATCTTTTTCAGATAGGAGAAGTGAATCTGATTGCGTCTTCGTACCATAGTTCTTTAAGTTTGTCTTGGTGTCCTTCTATCACTGCATTTCCACACTAATGAGAATAGTTTATGAGACATGCGTACAACTAAATTTCCATGTCCCTACCAAACTTTGTGTTGAAATATCGCATTTTCCTATTGGCACCTTCAAACACTAACAAGAGTGCTTTTGGCAACCATTTTCATACCCGCATTTCAGCAACAAGTTCTGGCACAAGAAACCAATGACTTCCCCCTAGTTGATTTGGACACTCGAATGAACCCTATGATCATATTAGTGAGGCATTCAAACACATCATTAAATGAGAAGCGTGGGACAACTTTAGGTGCATATCTAAATAGGAAAAGAGGATATTACCAATGTAGCAGGGTTAAACTTCTAAACCAAGGTTTCATACATAAACCTATATTTTCCTAAAACCAAGGACCTCCCCCCAAAACAAAGGATATTACCAAGGTAACAAGCCTTAAAAATTTTGAGCCAAGGTTTCATACAAAATCTATGTTTTCCTAAACCTAAGGACCTCTTTCCAAAACAAAGCATATTACCAAGTTAGTAGGGTAAAACTTTTTGAATCAAGGTTTATTCAGAATCCTTGGTTTTAGGAAAATCATGGACCTCTTGCAAACACTTAATAGTGGGATTTTTTCAAGAAGGCATGTGAAATGATGGCATATCTTTGATACAAAGTATCATAAGCATAAACTGTTAGATCCAACACTTCAACATTGCAATGTCTTCCAATTCCCCATTTTGAAGGCAAGATCGAGAGGGTACTTTTCCTTTTATGGACCAAAAAGCCCAAGCTTCACCACATCCTTGAATGAACAAGGCTAAGAAGGAGCGAGTGCATTGACACCTTCGGCTCCCCCAGGAAGTTTCAAAACTAGATGCATAGTACAATCATTGTTGATGCCATTGTCCAAGATAAAAAAATGATCATGGAGTTGCTTTTTTGCGCAGAGCAACCTCTGATATCTTGGAGGGAGCCCTTCCCTTTGTTGTATCTGGTCTTTTTTTTTAATTAGAAGCTAATTTAAAGGATTTCATATGGAAACAAAGTGTTTCCCCATAGAGGGACCTCAAAAAGACTCGAAAGGCCACAATGACCCTCTCCCACATGTAAATGCTTATGTTGAGCATTATCCCAATGATAACAACCAAACTAAGGCCACCCAAGATCTTTGAGACTTGCTTGAGCAAGATTTTGGCAGGTTGTGATTCCTCAAATGCTATTATGGTTGATCTTCAGTTCTAATCACATGGGTGAAGCTAACTTCGACATGCTCTCATTGAAAACCTTTGAACTTACTGATGTTGGCATAAATCTAGCTTGGCTAAAGGCCTACCTCACAACCATGTTCAAGGACTTAAGGCTTGTAGTTGCGAGTGATTGAAGTCCTTTTCACTTACCTATGGTTTTCCTTAATGGTTTACGAAAACCCCACAATAATTCCAACATTACTAGAAGCAGCCAAAGCGTAATATGAATATGTGTATTGCAAGTAAAAAACGACAATAAAGTCTTTCATTCGGCTCCAATCCAGGTTTATCCTCAAGAATCTAGTGTGGGAGTTAGAACTTAGAATCTTCTAAATGAACAATATGTCTCAACCAATCCTAGAACAAGCAAGCTATACCACCACAACCTTTACAACTATGTTGAATCTTTGACCTATAGGCTTAGAGCAACCTGAAGGGGGGCCATCACGATTCACAAATGCAAGATTTTCCATATAAAATTATAAAGGTTTGGAAATATGGCATATAAAAATACATATTACTCAGAAATTTAAATAATCATAGAAAAGCACTGAAACATATACACAAGTAATTAAAAAAATGATATACATTTATAGATATTGTATCTGTTGGATCTTCGACCTATAGGTTGGAAGCCAAGAATAACCTCTAAAGTTTGGTAGAGACTTATCTTCTTTCTTATGAGTTGTGATAAAGAAATTAATATCAATGTCCTTGATAACATCTTCAGAGTTGGGATAACAGAAAGAGAAACCCCACAATTTCAAATAGAAACATATAAAAAGGTTTGGAAATTTGAATCTTTATATCAAGAAGAGATCAACCAAAGCTTAGAGCAACCTGGAAGAGGATCACCACGATTCACAAAAACAAGCTCTTCCATAAAATTAAAAAGCTTCATAAATATGACATACAAATTATACATATTACATATTACTCAAAAATTTAAATTATCATTAAAAAAAACTAAAACATGTACTTAAACAATTAAATGATATACATTTATAAAAATAACATATACTTAAAAATAAATTATTTACTTAATTATAAAAAACAAAATATAACTTTTTCAATTTAACCAGGTTTCTTTACATCTTTCGAAACAATTGCTAATTTATATTCATCACATATTTATAATTATTCTTAACTAACATCCAGCATGAATATAATCCTAACTTTTATCCAACTCTCTACTTCAACTAGTAACCTCTTTTTACTTTTGCAAATGACTACATCAAATGCTATCACAACAACTCTAACATCCAGCATGAATATAATCCTAACTTTTATCCAACTCTCTACTTCAACTAGTAACCTCTTTTTACTTTTGCAAAGGACTACATCAAATGCTATCACAACAACTCACTCCTGTACTTTAAATTTAAAATATCATACCATTATATAGAATATCATTGAAATGTTACCTAATATTTATCACTTTCATTATTTCACACATAACCTATGGACTAGCTTATATAGCTTATGATTTACTTTCTGCACAATATTTGTAAAAGAGCTAAACCACCTAGAATTAATGTTTGTTTTTTTTGAAGTATAAGTCTTTATGCAGGATAGTTTTATAATAGCGCACGATCTCTTATATATCTAAGTATCATAAATTTTCGTCATAAATTCTCTTTGATAACTAATAGTTATTTATTCGTTATTTCCTACTTTTATTAATAGAATACTGCCTTAGTTTACAAAAAAAAAAAAAAAAACTAATAGTTATTTATTCGTTATTTATTTTGAATGCTTATTAACCTTTTTAATATAGTTATGTAATTATAAACAATTTCAAATGGTCTAAAACAATTTACTTATTAGTCCCTGCCATCTGGCAATGGCCAGGGACTATAGTAATCGAAAAAGAGGTAGTTAACATTAGTTCAGCTGTTTGCTCGCGCCTATTTCACGAGTATAACCAAAGTTTTTTAGTACATAATGATTTACGGTCTTATTTGGCCTCTTCCCGAGGCAGAGGCGTTAAAAGTATATATTATCTTGCATTTGTCTCGTTCATTTTTCAGAGCTGTTTCGGAGCTGTTGATTAATACTAACATTAATCTAGCAGTGTAAAACGCTAGCTCCCGGATATTGTTTATGCGCCGGGATATTGTTTATGCTGTTTATGCGGGACTGATGGCTTTCTTTGAAGTTGCCAGCAACAATGTCTGTTGTGCATGCCGTTGTGGTGTCTACGGAACATAACAGATGTTTTTGTGTTGTCATCTCAGTCGATAAGCATAAAGCCGAAGAATCTATGGAACAGATGGTTTGCATACTGCTGTGGTGCTATAGACATGTTTCTGTGCTATCATCTGCGTCGATAAGCATAAAGCCAAAGAATCAGAAGGCTGGATACACAGAAAGGCTGGATATGCAAAAGAAGGGGAGAATCGAAGGGTAGGGAGGAGCCATGAGATTGCTGAATAAAAACAGATACATTAGATTGCTAGTTGAATACGATGGCGCCTGCGTCCTTTTCCCATCCACTGCTACCAATCAGGGGGGTCAGGAGGCAGCAAGCGGCATCAGCCGACTGAGCAGGAGCGGGATGCTTCTTCAGCGGCTGCTTAACCACCTGAATACATTTCTGTCGCTGAAGAATCAATTGGGTTAATAAAAGAAACTACTCAGTCAACTACATTTCGTTATGCCCATGCTGTATGCTTTGCTCTATCTATCATCTATATATAAATGCATACTAGCTCTGGTGGGTAACTAGCTTTGGCTGGCACATACACTTATACTTACCCGAACAAGGTCAGGGCAGGGCGCAGAGCCCTTTCCGCCTGGGCCTAGAACGACGCTTTGCAGCACCACCGGTGAAGATCCGACCGAGGACCAGGTTCATCTACTGGGAACTAGCCTTATGCCGGGGGCCTGGAAATTGCTTGCCCAGGACCATGGCGAGATCATCTAGGAACTTCAGAGCAGCAGGGAAAACATCCAACTAAATCAACTTCAGATTGTTGCACTAAGATTGCACTTACTGGAGCTGCGGAAAAGTTCATGTATGGATGCAAGTATCATATGTGAACTCGTAGATATGGCAAATAGACTTGCAGATTCTTCCCACCCCCATAGTGTGCCAGTATAGCAGCACGTTCAAACCTTCTCCATGCAATTTCTACCTGCCATAGGGAATTGAGAATAGAATTGCAGATGCACATCCCTACGCATTATCAGAGGCAGACTGCAAGCAGATCAAATCCACCCAACGACAGATAAATTTCTAAGCATTGAAGCAGAGCGATAGTCCGCCTTCCCCGAGAGCATCCTTCTGCGATTTTCATGTTTTCTGACGATAGTGGGGGCTCTGTAACTGTATACAAGCATATCTTGAATCACGCTATATCGCCATTTTAACCCTTCTCGGGTTTCAATCTGCCTGCTCACAGATGTTAGCTTTTGCAACCTTAGGTGGCCTGCTTTAGAGCTTGCATCCTATGTTAAGGAGATAGGTGTAAGCTTGCATGTTATGCTATGGAGAGAGATGTGTTAGGCACAAGGCCCTCATGTAGGGCCCACAAGGTGGATAAATGTTACGATTTTCATTTTTATTCTTATTGAAATCGATTGATTTCTTATCTTTATTTTAAATTTGAAATTTCAGGGTGCACTGTCGTTTCATACGCCACAGTTTCCTGTCTGGTGTGTCTTGCATCCCCTCTGTTTTTGTTTATTTCTTCATTTGAGGTAAAAGCAAGGTACTCTTTAATATTTTAATTATGTGCAGCTTGTGGGATTCGAAACCTTGACGTTTTTTTGCATCTAATCAGGTATTTTTGTGAAACTAATCGATTTGTGTTTGCCCGTTTCAGGTAAAAGCAAGGTACTCTTTAATATTTTAATTATGTGCAGCTTGTGGGATTCGAAACCTTGACGTTTTTTTGCATCTAATCAGGTATTTTTGTGAAACTAATCGATTTGTGTTTGCCCGTTTCATTGAATTTTAGCCCATTTTCATGAAATTTCATCTCATTTCTCCACTTGTGAGTACTGCTTTTATGTCAATTAAAGCATTCTGTAGTGAATTTGGAAGAACCCAATTCAGAATTTTGAATATAGAGGGCTGAATCTCTGAAGGAATTTGTTGGGTTATGATGCAATTTCAGAAAAATGATTACTGCGCTGGTTGAGAATTTGGTCAGATTGTTCCATGCAGGATTACTTGTTATGTTTAGTCCTCTTTTATATCAAAATTTTGATTCTTTGTAGTCCATTAGGTGAAGAGAAACCCAATTACAAAGATGGGTGGTGGTCGAGACCACAGGGATTGCATTTCTTATTCATCGGACGAGACAATTTCAAGTAAGTAGTGCTTGCATGGGTGCCTAATAAGCATGGAGCAATCCTTCATCCCGGAGCTTCACCAGCTCCAAATTTGTATAAATTAGCACAGGCTCATCAAAACCCGGGTCTGGCATGCATCACACCTTGATCCCCACCCAAGCTGTAACATGCTCTTCACTTCTGTCAGTGCATTAATTTTCCTTATTAGCTGATCGATACATAGATTTCCTTTGTGTTGTACATAATTTGATGTTCTAATTTATATCTGCATGCCTGAAAAGCACAAAAGGTCATTCCGGCCTTGTAAGTTTTTGAATTCACTTTCACAGTTGTACTATGAACACATGGTATTGTCTTTTAGATTGTATAGCAATCTTTGTCTGCTGAAAATTTTAATCGGAGTCAACCGAGTAGGCCTGTCTGCTCCAAAAATTGGGAGTTATGTCACTAGAAACAGGACACAGGAAACAGAACAGTAAACGTGACTCGCAGGGTTACTCCTTGCTCATATACTAATCAAGACTCTTTATAAGTCTGTGAGCAATCCTAAATTAATTCTGCTCTCAGAGCTAGCTAGCTGAGTCAATACTCCTAGCTAAAATATGTCAGATTCATTTTTGTTCAATAAGTTTGCTGAGTTTGATTGAGTTTACGTTCCCTGTATTAAGCTGTGATATTGCGGAGTTTTGCTGAGTCTCCATTTTGGGCCCAAAACCATTTCTTGGCCATTTCTCACAGAAACGTTACCCTCTTGTATAATGCTTGGTGCTATTCCCGTTCACATGAGGTAGAGAATTGTATCAGACCCCATGGGCTCAATGGATGGAATTAGGTTCCTATACAGAAGACAAAACATCTCTCTTGAGAATGTGCATTTGTATGCAATCTACCAAAGGGATCTATATAAGTTAATTCTAACAACATTAGCATGTCAATGGGAAAACCTGGATTTTCTTTCATGTGAGTTTTGAATTTTTGAAATTACTTTTCTGATTGGGATTGAAGTCTGAACTTATGCTACTGTCTTTTAACTTCAAGAGCTATCATGGTCTGCTATTCGTTACACAACTATGTATGTATGATATATACAATAAATATAGACATTAAATCAACCTTTTTCAAGCCTTCTTCAGTAAAAGAGGCATAATATACCAATCCATTGCTTGCAGAGATTAGATACAGAATATATTTGCTTTTCTTGGGTTCTCCACTTAATTCATTTCCGAGGGAAATCCACTTGGTAGTCCCCCTCATTCCACTCATGGTATTGAGGGTGAACTAGGTCAGCTATCAATAGTTGGCTTAGGATGAGAGCTAGCATGTTAGAAAGTTGGATTAATTTCAGCTAGTTGAACTCACGCAATTGACATCATTAATGTTTTCTTATTATGATTGGGTATTAAATTGATTCAGTCCTCTAGCCTTTTGCAGGGTAGACCTTGTCTCTGTTTCAATAATTGTGGTTCAGTGTTGGCTGTAACAACTCGTGATAATGGGATCAAGATCTTAGCTAATGCAGATGTAGCTAAGCGGGTGACAAGGGAGTCAAAGGTAACTAAGGAAGTAAGCAGCAGTGCTAGAAATTCCCTTGAACATATATTTTCTAGTTTGGGGATTGCCTACCTTTGAGGGAGATTCAAGGTATAGGTTATTTTTCTGCAGATGACCTTTCGAGCTGGGATCATTTATAATCTTGTTGCCGGCAATGATGAGATATTGATGACTTTTTTTTTGCTATAATTACTTCATGTTTATCTGCACTCAATTTTTATTTCATAGTACATCTTACTTTGGCACATGAATATTGGAGCAGCGATGAATTGTTCACGTCTTGCACTTTTTTCTAGAAGCTTCAGAGATGGCATTTTCAGGGTTCCTTGGTGCTACACATGATTGTGCTGGTAATGCTGACTGTTCCATTCTATTATGTGTATGATTACAATCTGATTTCATATTCACCCAAATTGAACATAACAATTGCATTAATTTGACATATAGGAATTGCATTTTATTCATTACATAGAAGGGAATGAATGAATAATTTAATGTAACCACACTTCGACAGAGACACAGAAAATCCTTGAACATAGTAGGACCTTGTAATCTTCATATGGGAAACCATATAACTTTGACAGTGAAGTCAAACAAGACTGAACCCATCTTTCTACCAAATCCGCAATAAGTGTGGAACGAATGTCCCAAAATACCCCAGGGGCATAATATTTCTTTTAATTTTATTATTATTATGAGTATCCCAATTTATGAAGCTAAGGTAGTAGAGGGGCAGTTGCCAATGGTATCACATCCGAGAATATCCCTGTACTCTCTTGTTATCCAAAACTGATCATAAACTTTCCCATCTGAACTTTTCTTGTACTCGAGCAGCAAAGAAGAATGATTAAAAGCTGTGAGCTTAACAAATCCATAATCATGGTCCTTGAAATAACTCCAACTGGTTTGTAGAGTAGTATAATCAGCTAGGGCACAACCTCCCCCACCAACCACTACGTGTATGGTTGCATTGAACGTACCAGAATAGTGAGACCTTTCAGAACTCACACATATGTTCTGCACCATGACAAAAAAACCAAGATGAATGCTCCTTCAAATGACATTTTTTTTAAAACTCACTTTATAAAAGAGTCCCATGAAGATTACAAGGAAGAAGGGCACACAAAATTGCACAGTATAACACCATTGTTGTTCCAAGACAAATCAATGCATCAATCAGAAAACGAGCTTACCTCATAGATGGGACATGTTCGCTCATAATTGTGAACATGGCCATAAAAGGCAAGGTCCACTTTATACTTCTGCCAGAGCTTTTGCAGCATCTCTCTCCCCATAGGCTCTTCAAATGCTCCCTCCTCCGCATACCAGGAGGCTGAGGAGTAGCCTAGAACACGATGAGCAATAAAGATAAGCCAGGGCTGCTTCTGTCTATCGGCAGATGCAAAACATTCCTCGATGAACTTGTATTGCTCTGTTCCCTCTCGCCAATCATGTTCTGAATCAGCAATACAGAAATGGAACATGCCATAGTCGGTAGAGTACCTGAACAATAACATACACAGAACACTCACAATTACACTTGCTTGAAAAGAATGAATTAATAGTATTTGATAGTCTTTCATCGTCTAAAAGAAGCTACACCTGAAAGCTAATTTTCCCATCTTCCTTTTAGTAAGCCAAACTAAAGAAGGAAAGCTCCGTTTTGGAAGTATTTGCAAATTTTACTTGGAGTCTATATCAGTTATTAAGGTTGATTCCACTGCTTCCATTTGTATTTAATAACTTGCCATGGAATTTAAACTAATTTAGTGCGAAGCAGTAGAACATTTGTCCCCATATTTCGGCGTGTTGCTTTGGTTTCTTTCATACTTTTTTGATAAAAATGTCATTACTTAAGGCTATGTCCTTACATACAAACATTTGTTCACAAAAGTGCCTTCTTATTTCTCATAGAAATTCCTCACCATGTTGCCAGTATTGAAAAACCAATTTCAACTCTTCGGTTTTTTGTCACAAATGTAGTCAGCAACCAATAATTACCAACCTTCTTGCTAATCAACATAGGCTTCTAAAGTTTCAACTACTGCCATGCATACCAGATCTTAATGGGAATGACCTTGTAAGAAGCAAATACTAGTCAAATCCATACAAAAATGGGCATTAACAAAATTTATCCACAGTACAATCAGACTAAAACAATGATGTGTACTATCACAACACTCTTGGTTTATATACCGACGAATTAGAGGATCTTAGTCTAAACACTGGGGCCCAGAAGTGGCTACATTCTTTCTGGAATCTACTTTTCTATCTTACTATTTGCAAACATTGTTTTACTATCTCACTCAATTGCAGGTCTTCAGAAAAACTTGATGTTATCAATTCATTTTGTGATGAGCATGGCCTACAGGGTAATCTTGGAAAGACAAATATTATGGCATTCAACATGTCCAAGAAAGAAGCATCCACTATAAATCTGACATCTAGAGGACCTCTGATGAAGGTGGTATCATCTTATACTTGCTTGGTTTGGCTTAAATGGGCAGTATCAATGTTTCTTCTAATATTTTGTTACAAGTTGAATTCTACCCCACTCAATGCAGGGACTTGCTGTCTCGCAGCTTACCTTGTTTAATTTTGAATTATAATTTATTACAAATATTTTATGATGAATTTTTTATTATTATAAGTTTAAAAAAATCAGTTAAAATACAAATTATTTAGGGATCAAAACATTACACTTCATTTAGGTGAGCTAGAGTTGGAAACCATTATTATTATTTTAGATAGAGGAGGAATGATCTGTTATAGAGTTTTGTGAACAAATCATTCCTCCTCTATCTAAAACTATCCTCACCTGTATGGATTCATTATTTAACAACATTATTATAATTCTTTATGACTTTTTAGCTATTATGAACTATGATAAGTAAAGAGTGAAACCTATTCATACAAAATAAAAAAAGGAAAACATTTGATATAATTCCAAAAGCATTCCATTTTTAGTAGATTTTTTTTGTAATATTTTATATTACTAAAATTTACATATACATAGTTGTAATATCTATTTAACAAAGGATTTTTTTTGTATATCACTTGTGTTACTAAAGTTTTAGAATACTAATATTTCCTTATAAGCATTTTTGTCCTTAAAACTATAGCATACAACCATATCTAGATTACAAAAGTGATTACAAAAGCCCTTATTACTGGGCTATCCAAACCATACATAATATAAAACTAAATCTCTAACAGGTAAGAAAATCATTCAGAATCAAAAGATGAGATGGGAATCGAGGCTATAGCACTCAATCCTGGAGGTTCAACATTGTTAGAGTCGCAATGTAAGTGTCCCTCCACATGGGCAAGTGTTGCATCCAACCTGTCTAGGGTGAATGAATGGTTCTTCAACATTCTCTTAATGTCTTCTAAGGAGGCACAAACATTGTATCTCTCACCCTGTTTGTTTTTCAAAACCAACCCCACCAAAATTTTCATCTGCCAATGTAAATCCACTGAGTTCAAATATTGCTTCTTTCATCCCCTAGTGTGGTTAGGACCCCAAATTGATAGTTCGTCCATAATTTCAAATCCGAGTGGGATTGCCTCTCCACCCCAACTTGGGTTTCCAACTTACGAATGTATCTTCTTGTCTCCAGTGACACAACATTGAAATGCATAGTAACAAAATCCTAAGTGAAAATCCTCACTCTCTGTTGTCCTTGCAGACTGCATCCCCCACCCCCACATACAACACATGTGATGCCTGTGCGGCATGAAGGCAACAGAAGGGTCACACTTGTAACAATTGTTGTATCTTCCTCGACCTGCAAATAAATGAGAAAATGCACCATTCACAACTCCCCCTCGGACTTAGACACAACTCTACAACTCTGTTTCCTAGACTCATAATACAGATCACACAGTGAGAGGGGTTCACCAACTCAAAATCCACTGAAGCGGATACCCCAGTATCATAAACCACATGCCCTAATACAATTAGCCAAAAAAAAGCCACAGGTTTATCGGAGAACTAACTTTACAATGAAACCTGAGAAAAGGAGAATACTAGGAGTGGGGAGAGACATACAATCAAAGAAGTACAACCCCTATAACATCAAAGAAATACAAAAACATGCCAATATCGAGCTTCCTTAACTTAGACATCAAATAAATATAGTTAAGACAACTAGAGGCCAAATACACAAGCTACACACAACCCTCTCGACTCTCAGGCAAGATTCCAGAAGCCCCAGTAATAAAGCCCTAGGAAAATAATAAAGCAGAAAAGCAAGATTAGGCAAAAGATGACCTGCACCACTTCGCTGGGGCTAAAAGAAGAAAAACTCCCCAGGTTGTCAACATCTAGGAATAGAATCTGTGACACAATTTCTGCATACCTAAAAGTCACTTCCTTACACCACCTTAGCCACAAGAACTCAACAAGGAGGTATAGGTCTTGACCTCACCTCTGCCCCTCACTTCACCATAGAATGTCCAAAACGCCATTGCAGGAACTTATTTATAACAATTGGAAACCAATTGGTGCCATGCATGCCTTTGCATGTTGGGGGCGAGCCATGCCTCCTGATCATAATTGCTCATCATGTTTAAGGGTGGCGGGCTCAACCCCCAAGGGACCCTTATCTATGGCATTAACACCCCCATTGGGGAGAAACAAAAACTATGTTTTATGTTCATAATAGCTTTTTAATTATTATTTGCAATGTTTTGTTATTATTAATTGTGTTTGTTCTATATTTGTTAATCAATATCACTTCCATCTCAAAGATCATTATTTTGCCTAACTATTCTAAGTTTAAGTTTTTGTTAAAAAAATGGTAAAATATTTTTTTTGTTAATTTTTTTCTTTTTTTTCAAAACATTTTTTAATGTATAAATAGATTCAGTGGCTTGAATTTTTTTAAAGTACTCCAATTGAGCTAACCCTGGTGGCTATTTGATTATAGAATTATATTTGTTATAATGAATTACTATATTTAAAAATTATTTAATTTATAATATAATTTAATTAATAAATAAAATGTTATTTTTTTTTAATTCTTAAAAATTTAAGTTGTTTAGTTTACAAAGTTTAATTGTCATAGTGTCTTTTCACGGTGTTGAATCTATTTATGTATTCAAAAATGCATTTTAAACAACTAAAAATCACAGTCTCACGTGAAATTGTATCATCAGATTCCTAGAAAAAAATAACATTTTTCCTATTAATTAAAATGTGTCTCAATTTATTAATTAATTTATAATATGTTTTATTTATTTTTAGTTAATTAATTATAATTTCAGTTATTTTTATAATAATTGAATATATGTTTATAAAAATTCTGTAAGGGTAGAAATTCATTTAAATATTTGGGTGTACTATTATCATATATAATAATCATAAAGAAAATTGTTTTATATTTTAGTTTTTTTTTTTTTTTAGGAATTTGATTATAAATTATAACCAAGGACATAGGGTGGGCTTTGATCCAATTATATGTGCATAGACCATAAAACCATCACGGCTCCAGGAAACTCTCATGCCAATTGAACCTTGCCCAATAATGAAAAACTCCTTTCTTTCTACCATTAAATCCATGAGATATATATATATATATATATATATATATAGTGGTGCATAACTATTTTTATTTTTTTCACAAAGTCGGTTGCTGTATTAATATCTGAAAAAAAGAAGGGAGTTTGGACTCCTGAGGTACATTAAGTGCAGAGGACAGCCAGGATCAATGGAGTTACAAAACAGAATTTTCTCCTTGATCCTCCTTGTTCTGTCTTTAAGAAATTCTTGACTAAAGTAAACTCTTACATATTGAAGCAACAGAAACTGGCATTTGCAAAACATATCTAATCTATGTTAATGTGACTAATGTGCCTTGCTGTGGATTCCTCCGGCTTTTCATCCCCGTCTATTTGCTTGGCGCTTGAAGAGCTTGGAGCTGCGTTGTTGCGTTTGTCCATCATGTATTTCAGAATCGCTATGGACTCTTCCGCATGGCTGCACCTGTTTGACAAATGATTGAATTGCTCATGAAGAGAAGAGACCCTGTGCAAGAACAAATCAATTTCTGCTCGATACTTGTCGTTGATGATGCGGTTTTGGTTGTCGATTCTTGCTTCCAGAATCCTCTGTTTATTGTCTAAAATATTTTGCTCGGCTCTGATTTCTTGCAGCTCAGCTTGTAGCAGTGCAAGCAATCCTCATTGCGAGCCATTGTAGATGCTGGGGAGGGGGGTTTTAGAGGGCGGATAAGGGCGAAATGGAGCTGCCTGAGGTTTCGGACAAAAGCTACAGCGTGGGCAGCAGGATTCCGACAAGATACTGAGGCAGGGATAATGTGCCGAGAGAGGCCGCAATGAGAAGCAAACGGGAAGAGGAGCGCAAGAAGAAGGAAGAGGGGGGGAAAATATAAGGAGAGGCAGGAGGGATGAGGACCAGTCACGAGGAATGAGAGGGGAGCCAGAGAGAGGCGCAGGAAGGTCAGATGTCTGTCCAGAGAAGCCCGATAATCAAGAGTGAAAAGATAGAAACCGGCGGGATTACTGAGTATGTGTAGAATTTTGAGGGGATAATATCTGTGCCAAATCCCTATGCGGATAGTGATCCTGTTGTAGATTTGAGAATTCTAAGTCCACTCCTTTCTGTCAGAACTGTCCGATTTGGTGCAGGGAGGATTGATTTGGATCATGGCAAGGGCTATTGGATCTCCTCATCATTGCAACATAAGCTGCCTGCTGTCCTTTCGCAAGCCCTGTTGGCATGTCTGTCGGCCTGCTTGTTGAGAGTACGAAGAATATGGTAATACTGCAGGTTCTCCATTGTCTAATGCAACAATTGATTTCTTCAAATGACTTGCTGGAGAAGAACATCGGGCGACTCCTTCTAATGAACCATAAGGTTAATGACAACCGAAGAATCTCCAAAGATCCTTGCAGTTCTTATTCCCAATCTGCTTAGCTGAGTTAGTCCCTGATATAGGGCTAACGCTTCCGCCCTGTTGTTCGAAATATTCCCTAGACCCCATTCATAATATAGGATGCATTCCCCATTAGCATTGAGGATCAATCCCCCTGCTCTGGCGATTCCTGGGTTTGACTTAGATGCCCCGTCGAAGAAAAGATAAAAGCTGTTGCAGTTTTGTATCCAGTTTACAAACTCCTCCTCTTTTAGCCTGATTCTCCAAGAGTGAGACTCCTGACTGCGTTGATCGTTCACCATGCTGCCTTTCTGTGCGTTGTTATTTTTGTCTAGAATGTAACTGATGAAATTTCGTTCTTCCACACTATACATTGCTGCATCAATGCTGCTTTGGGTTTTGATAGAGATAGTTTCCAGGGCAAGATTTTTGGCCTTATTACAAATTATTCTTGTAGCTGAGCTCTTGTTTTTGAAGATTTTCCGGTTTCTTGCTAGCCAAATATGCCATAGCATGGTATAGGGGAGAGTATTCCATACTCTTTTCACCAGATTGCTCCTTTTATTTTTCTAGGGACAACTTTTTTTCCAGATGTGGATCACTTCCGCTATAGAATGCTGAGAGTTCCAAGGTAAGTTATCAGTAAGAGACAAATTTTTCCAACAGTCAACAGCAAAGGGACAATCTACAAAAAGATGATGCATCGTTTCTTTGGCGTTGTAACAGTTGGGGCAACGAGATGGACCATTGATACCCCTCTTTTGCAAATTCTCTGCTGTTAAGATTTTCCCTTTTAGCAGAACCCATATAAAAAATTTAATTTTTGGAAGTGCCTCTGACTTCCAAACCATTTTCCAGTGGTTCCATAAAGTCATGGGGAAGGTGCTGTCGTAGAGATACTGGTGGCCTGCTTGGACTGTATAATTTGATCTGGTTAAATCCCAACGAAAACCATCCCTCTCATTCTTCTTAATGGGAGCTTTACTATGAAGGAGAGACTGCAGAGAGCATAGACTAGGATTAAGTTCACTGGGGATAACCGGGAAAGACAACCCTAGCCAGATATGAGATTGTGGATCCCAATTGGAGATTTGGACCAGATAATGGATACCCCTGTTGTTGAAAAAATTTAGAATGGGAATGGTTTCTTCATGCCTGTTTATTGGTTGCTGTCCCAGGATTTTATCAGCCCCAATATTGATACTAGCTCCCCCCATGGGGACTTTGGATGTATTCTGAATCATGAATGGAATAGCTTTTTTGCATAATCGCCAGATTTTTGAAGAGTCTCCGTTGGGAATATCAGAGTCGAGTAATTGTTGTCTGGGGAAATTTAAGTATTTGGTTTCCAGCACCCTTTTCCACCACGAAGAGGGACCTGTTATGAGCCTCCAAGCGATTTTCCCACCAAAGGCTAGATTTAAGAACTTAGGAGACCTAATACCGAGACCTCCTCTGTCTTGGGTTTGAATGACATGTTTCCAACTGACTAAATTGAACTTCCTTTTTTCGTTCTTCCCACCTTGCCATAGGAAATGGCGGAGAACTACTTCCATTTTGTGGTGGAAGGTAGCTGGGGCTTGGTATAAAGAGAAACGATAGAGGGGGAGAGAAGAGATACCTGATTTGAGGAGGATAAGGCGGCCTGCTGGGTTGAGCCACAATGATCCCCATTGCTGCACCTTCCTCTTCACCTTGTCAATGATATTGTCCTAGGTTCCAGCCTTCAAAGGTCCTAGGCTCACTGGCATGCCCAGGAAGAGAAATGAGTCCAATCCAGATTGCAGGAGACACCAAAAATATTTGCAATATTGTGAATGACCTGATTTGAAGTGTTCCATCCATATATACAGCTTTTAAGCTGGTTGACCAAGCCTCCAGAATACCCCATAAATTGATCAAGGAGTTTCTTGAACCTCCTTGCTATTGTAGTGGAGGCTCCTCCAATTAACAAGGTATCATCGACAAACTGTGAGTGATTGATGTTCTTGGCTCCATTCCCAAATTTGATTCCAGTGATGAGGCCCACTCTTCTGTTGTAATCCAGAGCTTGACTGAAGGATTCCGCCATAAGGATAAAGAGATAGGGGGAAAGGGGGCAGCCCTGTCTAAGACCCCGGGAGGATTGAAAGGCTTCACCAGGTCTGCCATTGATCAGGGGAGAAATCCAGGGCCCAGAGATGCAAGCAGTGATAAGACTAATGAAGGGCAACTCAAACCCCATCTTTTTTAGGACAGCTATAAGGAAGGAATGCCTAACTCTATCAAAGGCGTTGGCCAGGTCAAGTTTGAGGATAAACCCTTTCTCCTTCCTGGAGAGGCTCGAATGAATGGCTTCTTGCACTAGAAGAATGGAATCAGTGATTTGCCTGTTGGGCAAGAAACCTCCTTGATTTTCAGAGATCAAAGAGGGGAGGAGGGGTTGAAGGCGAGATGCTAAAATTTTGGACAGAATTTTATAGGAGGAATTACAGAGGGAGATGGGCCGGAATCGGGAGAAGGAGGTGGGCCGATTTTCTTTAGGGATGAGAGCGAGAAAGGTGGCATTGGTGTAACCGCCTATTTTACTCTTTCTCTGAATCCATCTGATCATCTTGATCAGGTCCTTTTTTATTAAACCCCAGAACGCCCTGTAGAAACAAATGGGGAATCCGTCAGGCCCAGGAGCCTTATCAGGATGCAGATTCCAAATCGCTCTTCTGATTTCCTCTTCTTCAATTTCCTTATTTAGGCTGTCGTTCATCTCCTTAGTGATTCCTTTAGGTAAGTGTTGGAGCAAATCAGCATAATCCTCTTCTCCTTTGGTTTCAGTTAAGAGGTCTCTGTAATATTCGGAGGCAGCCTTTCTAATGGCCTCTTGGGTGTTGTGCAGATTTCCTTCATTATCCAAGATTGAGCTTACATTGTTCCTGAGCTTTCGAGCAGTGGCCTGTTTGTGAAAAAAGGCTGTATTTTTATCTCCTCCTTGGAGCCATAATTGCCTAGATTTTAAACGCCATTTGGTTTCTTCCTCCCTGTTTATGTGGCTCAGCTGTGAATAGAGAGCGCTTTCTTGCTCCTTATTTTGCTGAGAAAGACCATGTTCTTCTATCCTTCGTTGGACGCTCTCTAATTCATTCTTGATTTTCTTTTTAGCCTCCTCAGGTTCCTTGTAATTCTCTTTTGCCCATTCCTTAATCGCCTGTTTGGTTCTTCTTAGTTTAGTTTCCCAAATGAAGCCTGGTGAGCCTTCTACATGCTGGCTCCAAGTCCCCTGAACAATTTCTCTGACTGCTGGTACCCAATTCCAGAGGGGACTGTATTTAAACGGTATAGGTCCGAGGGGGCAATGAGTTTCCAGAGTGAGAGTTATAGGATAGTGATCGGAGGCTGAGGTAGTAAGGACACTGGCATAACCTACTGAAAAAGAAGACAGAAACGAAATATTGACTAAAAACCTATCGAGCCTCTCCATTATATTGCCAATGCCAATCCTGCGATTACTCCAAGTGTACCTGCGGTTTTTAGGAGCAACATCCACTAATTCATATTCTTGACTGATAGCCTCCAATCGGCCTCTGAAGGGATCTGGAGTGAAACATCCTCCCCTTTTTTCATTGGCATGTAAGACAAGATTGAAGTCGCCTGCCACTATGATATTTGAGTTTGACTCCCCGTCGATGCTAGCCTTGAGATCATCCCAGCAAATTTCCTTTTCTCTGTAATGGTCGGGGGCGTAAACATTATAGATGATTACAGTATGGTTGTCTATTCTGCTGTCTAGAGCGGTTCTGATCCAATGCTGGTGAAGATTTGTTGAAGTGCAGTTCCATTTACTATGGTCCCAGATGGTGGCGATTCCTCCGGAGACTCCTCTTGAGTCACTGGTGCATCCTTTGTACTGTTTCTGCTGATCTATTATTCTTCTCATTTCTTGCTGGTCTTGTTTTGTCTCCTATATTAACAAAATATCTGGCTTTTCATTATGAGTTAAGTCTCTGAGGGCTGCGACTTTGGAGGGGTGCCCTAAACCCCTGCTGTTCCAAGACAAGATTTTCATCATTGGGTACTTGGCGTGCGGAGAGGTGCTCGCCTCTCTTGATCTTTGTTACTTGTCTCTTTCTCTTGATGCCCAAAAATGAAAGATTCTATTGGAGTTTGCGTTCCCATGGCTATGTCTTTCTGAGCGTTCTCATCCCTGTGCTGCTTGGCTGATTTTCTACCAGGTCCAGGTTTTTTATAAGTGTCGCTGGAAGTTCCATGATCTTTAAAAGAGCTTCTGGTTATCCTGGAGAGAGAGGGCTCAAGGGAGGCCTACGATGAGGTGATCTGGGAGGGGTGGGGATCAGAGGGCTCGGATAAGACCAAAGGGGGCAAGGAGGGGTCCTCTGAAGGAGGTTCTAGGGAAGAAAGGGCTAGAAAGGGGTTAGAAGTGGGGGGGAGGGGCGGATCAGGATGGGGGAGGGTAGATGAAGGAGGGGAGGAAGTAGAGGGACATGATGCAGAGGGAGCAGGAGGATCAGATTCCAAGGGTGGCTTGGAAGGAGGGGCAAAATTCTTCTTTTTGACTGTTTCCCAATGGCCTTCTTGTTTGCCGCTCTCTGCATCAACAAGTTTAGGACATCTATTGGCAAAATGTCCATATTTGTGACATACCTTACATTTAAATGGTATCTGCTCGTAGTCCAGTTGCTAGACATGGCTCCATTCGTCCACTTTCAGCTTTATTGCTTCAGGGAGTCCTTTGCCAAGATCCACTTCGACACAGATCCTTGCGCAAGCCTGCATGTTGTCCTTCGGTTCACTACGATCAATATATTTTCCAACAACGTTCCCAATGGCACGAACAGACTCATCTCCCCAACAATGGAGAGGGAGATGAGGGAGACGGACCCAAACCGGAACAGCACTGGGGACATCCAGTTCAGGGTCAAAGTCTGGGGTCCATTTGTTGAGGTAGAGGCCCCTGGAGTCCATGAAATAGGGCCCATTTCTGAAGATTAAGTCCTTATCCTCTTTGGATTCGAAATGGAATGTGTAATACCCTTTTCCACAAAACCTAATGGATATTTTCCCTTGGATTTTGTCAGACCAGTTTCTTTCAACCCATCTTTGAACTGTTCTAGGAGAGGGCCAAAGGCCTGTAAATTGACCTATAAGACCTTTTTCAGCAAGAGATAAGGCTGCCATGCGAGGCAGGGCTGGAGGTAGTTGAACTTCTTGGAGTACATCCAATTTCTTGACAAATTTCGAGAGTGCAGGTCTGGGGCGTTGCGGAGGGAGGGATTTCACTAGATCTGAGAAGGCTCTTTGTGGGTCGACTCCCTCCCGAGGAGAATCCGGAGGGGCCATGGCAGGAGGCCAAGGCCCAGGCGGCCGCGAAGCCGGAGAGAGGGTGCAGTCTCAGAGGGGCGCGCGCGGGCCAGAGCTCCGATCCTGAGCGGCAGCGATGGTGCATAACTATTTTTAATTGGTGGGATCATTTGTCTAATTAATTTTGATAATATGAACTAGACAACTTATATCTATCTCTACCATTTCGATTGTGAAAATGTATTAACACCAATAAATAATTTTAATTTAAATAAATACATTTTTTTTAACTAGTACAAAAAATTTTCATTAATAAAAAATATATACATTAATTCTAACTATTAAAAAGATATCAACACAAAAATATAAAACTTTTCAAAATTACAATAAACACCAGCACCAAAAACCACACAATACCAACTACCTAAATTTTAAATAATACAATTTTAATATAATCATGAAAGTGTATTAATAAAAATAAATAATTTTAAAATATATTAATAAGAATAAATAAATTTAATTCGACATAATTTGATTGTAATGGCTACTCAAATTTTACTAATAATATCACAAGAATTCTTATTCCTTTCTTCATCCTATGCATCTATTTATTCCTCATTCGTTTTGGCATTCGTATTCAAAATATGTTACTTTACAACGAGATATAACTCCCTTGCATATAACTAGCAATTGTCCCAAAAGGTACAAAGAGAGGCCGATAGGAATATTAAATTGGAATTGTTGAATTTTTATAGAAGAGTTAATTGGAATTGTTGAATTTTTATAGAAGAGTTAATTGGTTTGTCGAAAATTTTCTTGGATTGGATCATTGTGCAATAACTTTTCTTTAGATGTTTTGTTTATATCTATATTACAAAGAACACATTGAATGTCTTTTTTCATTTTAGAGTAAGTTAATTACCCAAAATCAAGAGGTTAAATTAATTACCCAAAATCAAGAACCTTTATAGATGGCCAAGCATATACAAAGCTTGCTAGTGACGAAGGCAATAACCACCAAGACTATCCTATAGAAAGTCAAAACATAATATTAGAAAACATGTTGATATGTTGTTATTAAAAAGTTAATTCCATTAGAAACCATGATATTATTATTATATTTTGTAAAGAATAATATACATATATAGAATGATACTACATTGAAAGCCATAATTGTATAGTGCGATTAGAAAGTCAAAATATAATATTCTTAAACCAATACTTATTGTATTCATATGTGATTTTTAATAAAATACAATTAAATTTGTGATGTATAATTAATTTTATTTAAAAATTAGTAATAATAATAATAATAATAATAATAATAATAATATAATTAAAATAATAATTAATAATAATATAATTGAAATGATAAAATATAAAGATTCATAGGAATGACCAAAACAACCCAATTTGCAAATTGACAATTGGACATCTTAATAGTAAAGGCATTTTAAGAATAAGCATAACTTTGAAAGAAAGTTGAAGTTGATTTGATCATGTCAAACCTTGTTTTTACCTATGCAAAAAGAAGTTGAAGTTGATTTGATCATGTCAAACCTTGTTTTTACCTATGCAAAAAGTTGACGAACAGTTTTGGACATATGTAAAAAGTTGTTGAGGAGAGGTTGAGATTGAAAATATATAATCATTATGGGGCGTATGTGGTGGGTGAGAAAGTAAAAGTTGAAGTTGAATTAATTTTTCATGATTATAATTATGATATTATGTGATAAAAGATTAAGAAATATAAAATGCCAAAGTAAAAGTTGTTCCAATTAAATTTACTTTATTATAAAAGAACGCTGTATCTCTGTGCATATTGTTCTGTATCTACATACCTATTTGAAAATGGAAAAACACCCAGTTTAAATTCAAATTATACTCCTCTATTAACTGGAAATACTTTATCAATATGAAATCATATACCATATACCTGTCATAACTATATCCACTTTATTAATGTGGATCCATGCGCTGGATGACACTTGTGGATTGAGCATTTAAATAATATTTTTGAATTTTTAATATTTAAAAATGGTATATTTACTCTGCATCAAAAGATACCTTTAACGGCAGAGAAGGGAAGCTGCCTCGCTTTTATAATTTCTAACTTCAAAAAACAGGAAGCTGCCTTTACTTTTATAATTTCGGAAAACAATGTGATAGAATTGAATAAAATATCATAGACTGAAATGAACAAAATTGTAATAAAATATAATATAATAGACTGGAATGAATAAAATTAAAATAAAATATTGAACAAAGAAAGTAGTAATCTTTCCATACAAGTAAAATTTAGTAGCTAATATTGCAGAGGGAAATCCCATCATATTACAGAATGAAAACCCATTTCCAGCCGAAGATCTCTCATTTTCTCATGTCTCTACCAGCATGCTTACTACCACAAACAATATTTTGAACATTAACTGATTCCAGGCTAAGCAAGGGAAAAATGGTCATCTAGATCCTCCAAGGAAATATTTCTGACTTCAAATTAAATGTATAGTCATGGTTCACTCCCTCAACATAGAACTTCTATGTAATACCATTGTATAAGATGTTGCCAGTTGTTGTTCACACTGATGCTGCATTTTTGTGATAATCTAGATGGGAAAAAATAGTATTGTTGCATGATATTTTCCACTAGGAAAAGCAAATTGTAAATGATCTACATTCATACCTCCTACCTCCTGGGTTCTCTTATATTTCTGAATCATATGATAAGGCAATGTTTGGGGGCTTAATGCTTTCCACTGTACAGTGTGGCACAAGAAAGAGAAATAGGAAAGGTGACAATCTCATCAAGCTGCATATAAGAACTGTTATCCAAAGTCTACTGTAGTCATCTTTTTGGACATGAAGCCACTAGAGTAGAAGTGCGCTAAACCAAGAACCAGATGTATGCCCAAAGTTAGACATTGACATCAGGAGAGGAAAGACAGTGCCTTCGATGCCATTGGGACAAAGTCGGGCAGATAACACAAGCATGGACATTAACTTAAGCTGTGTCTCTTAAAACAAAAAATCAATCTGGAATATGCATCCAAAAATTCACCCTTGAAACAGGTATAATGTCAAGGAGCCCAATAAATGAAGATGCGACTTTTGTATGGATTTCTTGGGCTAGATTTCCATTTATGATGTCGATGCAGGAGCTGGAGGATTGCAATGATTTTGCATGGCATCACTCACACAAATTCAGTATCGTAAAACCCCAAAAAAGACTAAAATCTCGTATTCCCAATTGAATTATGATGCAACCAGACGTGTTTGTATCCATGGAATTCATTTCTTTGGTATTGTGGTTGTAGGGATCTCCATGCCTAAACTTCACTGGGGCTGCATCCAAAGTAACAGCCTGAAGAATAGCTGGCCCGTCTTCACATAGATATGGTTACACAACTAATCCAATGGTTGTTAATTGAGTGCCATCCAGAAATGGCTTGTACTCCTCCCTTGATAGCACACATATATGTAGAAACATATTATTTTGGAGAACCCCAATCTATCATTGTCCAAGGAAGGTTGGGTCATTTGACAAAAATGGTACTAAGTCCTGATACTCTGTAATGTTGGGCCTATTCTTTATGCAACAATATGCATATGTCTTGGAAATCGCATGAGTTGCAAGAAGTCTTCCTTTCACCTTACATCCAATCCATTGTGCACATCAAGGGTAATAGAGGCCTCCAAATGTTAACATTGATGATGCAACCTAGGTTTGGATCTGCCCTTTTCAACATACAGAGGAAGCCAACTATCCATCGACAACATATACCTCTTTACCATTAACTGGGTCTACATGGTTAAACTTGTACGATGCCACTGGTATTGGAATAGATTTATGATAGAAAAATACCTCATTTGACTCTGAACCAATAGCAACAGAAAGCCCCACAAGGCTCCTTTCATATCTATGCCCAGAATATGTCAGAACAGGGTTGCAAAGTACACTTCTTGTGCTTGTTGTCGGGTTCCAAGGCTTGATTGTGCCATCAATTGAAACTGAGGTAGTTTTCCTATGATGTGCAAGCAATATATTTACAGGATCTTGCTATTGAAGAGACACAACAATAGTCAAAAGTTGAGGACTACAAGTAACTAAGGTTTCATGTTGAAGTGTTTGGAAGCTCCCTATATGGCCTTTCTACTCAAAGCATGCAAGAAACATGTAGAAAGCAAAATTCAAAGTCTGACTCAGTTATCTCCACTTTCCCATGTAATACCATAGCCTCAAGATCACAATATTTTTCAATAACTGAATATGCTTGATAACTTCTTTTGGAAAATTGAAAATGCTTTCAATTTCCAAATAAATACCTCGAATTCGAGCCTTCAATTGATGTTGGTTAGAGTAAATGTGGCTATTTGAATTCAAGCCCTTTGATATGAAAGGTAATTATGTTGGCTTATTATTAGTCATCCACCCTGTTAGGACTTCCCTTCCAAGCATCTGCACTACGTCAAACGAGCCAGCCACAGGATCCCGAGTTCCATGAACTATAATTCCTTTGGTACACATATTGATAAAATGTGAATTGCCATTAATATCATGGAGACTGGGAGCATCACCATGCCAAGCTTGTAACTGTTTTTGGTGAGCAACAAACCAGACATGGTAATCATGGTATTAGGCAAGGCACCTCACCTTTGTAAGCATCTCTATGACATGCTTAATTTACATTTGTTTACAAGGATGTTGGTGATCTAACTCATTGTATGGATCATTCACTAGGCCACATACTCCATGCCTAAAAATTGCTTCCTTTGCATGTTCCAGGTGCTACTTAATTGAAGGAATTTTTCATTTCAAACTTTATCAGATAAGGATTGTCATTTAACCATTGCTTCCCCTGCTCTGGTTCTTTGGCACTGATCCATTGTGTGGAGTAGCATGGAAGGAAAGCTTCTTTTATATGATGTTCTAACAGTCCTCTCACATGCTCCTGAACCTTGTTTTCCATGGAACAAAGAGCAATTGGCTAGTCTCTAGCATGGTTCACGGGAGCATCAATCCACTCACTTTTCCTTCCTGACATCTTCCCCGAGATTCCTGAACTGAATCGAGAAATGTATATCTCATGTGCAACATAATACGATGCATTGGGGGACTAAATTCCAGCTGCAGATGATATTTGATAATATTCTTTATTACCTTTTTTCTGAAGGGAATTTTTCGTCTGCAATCCTTCTTGATGTGCTACTGTTACATTTTTATTTAGTTGAATCTCCACATTACCACACATTGCAAGAACCCTAGTAAATTCATTAAATGGTTGAGGCAAGATACAAATAACAGAATTACCTCTCCTCCTTTTAGCAACAATCCCAGGTGTAAGGATAGCAATGTCCTCAGCAAACATGGTATTGGAGTTTGGAGTGTGGAAGCTTAGTTTCATTAGAGAATGTTCCTTGTTGTCTTCAGCTGTACCATCCACTAGGAATTCAATTTCTTCTTGGAGCATGTTCCTTGTAACATCATTGCATATTTCCAGTGGCCTTACAAAGACTCCAGTAGACTGATCCATATTTTGATGTCAAAATTTACTTATATTGAATACATCTTGAGTGGGATCTTATCCCCTGCAAATGAGAATGATGCCATCAAGATGCTTCAGATTGTCTTCACAAGATTTGTGTCCATTGCTTAGCCTTTGACATGAACAATACCTTCAATCATGACACTGCCAGACTTAGTGGGTAACTGAACCTTTTCATGGGACAAACTTTTCAGGGTCTTTCCAACTCAGAATTCAAATGAAAATGGTCCATATATTTCTTCTAAGCCTGGTTTGGAAACCTCTTTATTTGCAACATGAATTAATACCTTTTTCCTACCACCATTTGGATTAACACTTAGCCTTTGGCTCGCTTCAGATGTATTTCACAAGGCTTCAACTGTATCTTCAACTAAATGTACTGAATCTTCATTTATGCTTATATCTTTGTCTTCAGATTTGTAATTTCTTTCCCCTTTCTTTGCCATCTTTAATGACAACCATGTTTCCAATTGTTCTAACATGTTTGTGAAATCTTGGTTGTAATCTTCAAATTTTTGACTTGGAAGCTTTTTATCTTTAAACTTCCATTCTGACCCTCAAATTTTTCTCCTTGATATCACCCACAGCTGGCCAGAGTTATGCTCTAATACCACTATAATATACCCAACAAAAGTTACATACAAACTTTTCCAAAAAATTTAAAATTTCTCTTTGGCACCTTTCTACAAACAGTTTGAATGCAAAGTCTGGAAACACCTTCAACAAACAACTCAGAAATTTCGTCAAACACTTCAAGGAAAATTTCAGATAAATAACTTCAGTTAAAGAACTAGGGCAAAAATCTGATTTTTATTGAGGAGATTTTTCAATGATTACAAGTAGACTCTAATGCAAATCCCGATCCTTACTTCAGCTGATAGGAAGTATATAATTTCTTGATAGGCTTGTCAATACAATGCTTGGAGAATTTACCTCTACATTACTGTAGTAGCTTAAACTCCTGGATGATATACAAGTCTGCTCCAACACTCCAACACACTCCAGGAAATAGCAAGGAAACCCAAAAACTAACCAAATCAATGCAAAGGAATCCAATCAAAGTTTGCTTCAGTATATAGAACGCAGACAAGGATTCTCCAGATGTTTGTTTTGTGGAGATGTCACAGGACCCACAACAATGATCAACATGCAGCAAGCTAGATATGACTGGAGATAGAAGTGTTAATATCTCTGTTGGCTAAAGCCAGTGTTATATTCAAATGCACTACTCCAAATTCTTGAATTCTTACAAAATTTACAGGTTTGACACAAAAATAGTCCTCCGAAAGAGAAGGCCCTTGAAAAGAGCTATACAAACCTTGATGCAAAGAAAATAATTTGACAGGCAGGCCTTAACATAGAAAAGGTCATCCGGAAAGAAAAAGAAAAAAACACTAAAAACAGCTATATGCCTATAAGGCATGATGCAAGGAAAATAATTTGACAGGTAGGTTTTAACTTCAAGGCTAAATATTTTCTTTGACAGTAATTTCTCATTTGCAAAATCTAGCATTTAGTTAACCTTCAAATGCGAGGAATCAACAGAGCTCCTAATTCAAGTTACGGGCTAACTAACACTTGACATGGCATTGAATTTAAAAAGAATTTTTTTTGACAGGTAGGCCCTAACACAAAAAAAGTCCTCCGAAAGCAAAAGCCTCTGGAAACAGTTATATAAGGCCTGTAAAGAAAATAATTTGACAGGTAAGCCCTCACTTCAAGCCTAAATATTTTCTTTAGCAGCAATTTCTCATTTGCAAAATCTAACATTTAGTTAACCTTCAAATGTGAGGAATCACAGAGCGCCTAACTGAAATTACAGGCTAATTAGCACTTAACCTGGCATTGAATTTAAAAATCAACTTTCAATAACCCTGGACATCCATCTGCAGGGCACTGAAATCTTGAATCTGGACATAAAATTTGTCTTATTTTTAAAAACTGGGAATTTATTCAAAAATTGAGAATCTGTGAAATGGCTTTCACAAAGAACTATTGAATCCCCCAATAATAACGGCTTTCAGAAAGAAGTCAAGGGTTCAAAACTCACGAGCGACGCACAAGGTATAAGTAATCGTATGATAAAATTTGGCAGTTCGAAGAAATAAAATCACGATAAAACAGAAGCCTGGATTGTGCAAACAGTCTTGATTGCAATCCTCTGAGAGTTAAATTCAGAAGATTCTGTTCGATACTGAGGAGATAGTCGTGCTGTACACCTGCTAGTGGACGAAGGCAGTATAAATAAATATATCATTAAAAGCCCCACTTCTTCTGCACCTCTTAAGGCTTTGGTTTGTTTCCATGGCCAACAAAATCACAACGAAATTGAAGTTAGTCTAAAACCAGAATGCCGTTAAATAATGTCTAGAGTTTCCATTTCCTTCCTTCGTAACGAAGCACCGCAAGTGTTGGAAATGTCAAGCAATACCGAGTGTAACAGCGCACAATGCAGACGAGGATTCTCTAGCTCTCCGCCCATAACAGAAATGCCCACCATTCCGCTCGTAAATGAAGACCATGATGCTCGTAACTGAAGGATCTTGCCCGTAACTGAAGGATGAAGACCATGACGAATATCCGGAAAATGCGTACAGGAAGAGCTATGCCCGCTGAATGTGGACGCTAGGTGTCAGCGTCAGAAACAAAAGGACGACAAAAGTCTCTTTCAAAAGAAGGCCTATCAGTGTAATTATTATTTAGTAAAACATTATTACTACATAATTATTTTTTTAATTTATCAATATATAATTAAATTCATTATTTATATATTGATTTTTATTTAATTAATTAAATTAAAAATATTATTTTTCATCATTTATATATTAATTTTTATTTAATTAATTAAATTTAAAAACATTATTTTTTAATATAAATACCACATGTTTAAGCAATGCTATCAAAGTCCTATCCCACAATGAGAGATGCGACAAAAATAAATGCATCAGCCCTTTATTAGAACCTTCGTAAAGTTTTGAAACCCAAGGCTTTGCGTGTTGCCACACATTAAAGACATTACTTTACACCAGACGCAGCGGATTGCATATTATTTATTATTTTCTTGCACCACATTAAACACATTGAAGGCGTTCCCTCTTATACAAGGGAATGTTCAAATTTTCTGCCCTTCAATTTTCCGACATTAGTATTATGTTCAAATTTTCTGCCCTTCAATTTTCTGACATTAGTATTATGTTCAAATTTTCTGTCCTTCAATTACTTACAGTAACACTTCAGGGGATGGGCCATTTCCACCGATGCTACTTCAATATTCTCTGCACTGTCTACCTATCCCCATTTAATTATATTATGTACGGTCATTGAAAATTTAGTCATTTTATGTACCTTGCAACGCCTGTATATTATACAAACTTGCTTTTTAAATGCCAGTGGTCAGATTATGGTCCTGTCAAAAATATGGCAAAGGTCTGCTGCTCCTGCTCATATTCATGGAATCTTAAAGTATCTTTGGCGAAATACTGAGTTGACAGCTCTCATTTAAAGCGAGTTTGTATAATAAATAGGCGTTCTGTCTGTTTAAAGCTTTCATGTTCTGCTTTTGCAGTCCCATATTCACTGTCAGGGTTTATCATTTGAAAAAGTGTGTTTCGGCATGTTTACCTATCGCTATCAGCTCTAGAATTTCAAATTTATTTTGCTTATTAATGGAAAATAAGATGATATTTATTTGTTTTTCATATTTTTTTTTTTTTTTTTCTCAGAAAAAAAGCTGAATTGTATTATATTGAGTCTGTGTAATAGAACAATCATACAAATTATAAAGACATAGGACATGTAACCCATAGGATGAGTCTACAGAGCAGATAGCCAAGACACAAGACATCTCCAATACCAGCTGGGATAAAAAACAGAGAGAGATATAGACATAACAGATCTAACAGATGCCAGGATCATATCTATCTTTTTACGTTTTATACATATTTATGAGTGTCAAGTTCTTTTATATCTTTATATACAAATGGTATTACCATAATTTTTTATTTTCATAATATTTTGACTATACATTTTTCTACAATAAAAAAATATATCAAAAAAATTTAAAATAAAAAATAATAATTTAAACAACATTTCTTGTGATTTGTATTATCATAATAAAATATCATGAATATTACATACTACATATTCAGTTGAACATTGTCCAAAATCTTATTTTCATACCTAGAGTGAATTCAAAATTCAAGACATTGTTAATTATAATATCTAACTTGTACAACCACATTAAAAATATTAATGTGGTTGATATGGCCTAAGACTTCATAAATATAACAAAAAAATTATTGCAACATGAAGAATACCTTACCAATGTACACATTTACTTGATTAACCATGTAAAAAAGGTTATGGGTCAACTTTAACTTGAGGAAAAAAAAGGAATTACACATCTTATTGTAAAATGGACCATTTTGCTAAATACAATTTGTTTATATATAAATGAATGTTATAAATAATAATGAGACACTTATCATGGAGGAACATATTAGAATTGGAATAATTTCAAATCCCTAGGAAATTGGTGGGTGGGGAGCCACTTGGCACGAATCTAATTTTTAAATTTATTAAAAGTAATGGACCATTTTGTTAAATAAAATTTTCTTATATATAAATGAATGTTATAAATAATAATGAGGAACGTATCATAGAGGGGATTATTAGAATTGGAATAATCTCAAATCCCTAGGAAATTGGTGGGCGCCACTTGGGACGAATCTAATTTTTTGAATTTATTAAAAGTCAATGCAACCTAACAAACTCTGTAACACACTACAACCCTTGATAAACATTAAGACTAAGCATACGCTGAGCATATTCCCTTGAGAATCAATCTTGGCCATCAATTAAAATAAAATAAAAAAATCAACAAATCCTCTTCCACCTTAAGTTGAAATAAAAAGTCTTCACAATAAACAACATGAAATAGCCAACAACCCTTCCTGTAACTCTTCCTACAATGCAGCTAAATGAAAAATTGTCACAACAATGAAGAATGGTTAGATTCTTTTTTAAGAAAATTAAAAGATAAACCCTTAAACTATAAAGTAGCAATCTCAATTTTATTTGTGAAACTTTCTATCTATCTTCACATTCAAAAATCAAAATGCTTATTATTTAAAGAAAGAAAAAAAAAAAAAAAAAAACCATAATCGCTCATTTTCCAAAGAACTAGTCATCACTATTGCAACTTCCATTACCAATAACAATGGATTGCACAAGAAACTCAATTTTCAAAACTTTGAAGCTTGCAACAACAAAAAAGAAAAAAAAGAGAGAGAATATATTATAACATCCCATAAACAACATGAAACATTGATCAACCCTTCTTGTAGTATAGTGAAATGAAAATATGTAACAACAATAAAAGAATGGTTAGATTCTATCTCAAAAAAAAGATAGACCATTAAACCAAAAAAAATAAAATAAATAATTAGTGAAAATATCATTGTATTTTCATAATCAAAATGCTTATTATTTATTTATTAAAAAAGAAAAACTTACCCATTCATTTTCCAATGAACTTACCGTTGTTGCAACTTCAATGACCAATAACTCATTTTCAAAATTTTGAATTTTACCTAAAAAAAGATATTTTAGATTAGGAAAAAGTTATGAGAAACAATATGTAACATGACAACAATAGTACAAACATATCTTTATACATCCCAACAGTAAAGATGATAGTTGGAAAAGCAAAAAAATTCAATTAACATTGTTACTTTTTTTTGTTCACTCTTTTCATAAGTGAGATTTTGCAAATTGTGATTATACTTCATTGGAAGTCAAATTTTCTAGAGTGCATTAATATCTATAAAAATCTCATCAAAAATTCAGTATACTAGAAATCTTCTAGCCTCGAATCTTCCACTCAACAAAACCCACAAGATTCCATACACATTAAACAAGATTGCAAGATAAACAAATTTGTTGCAAAAGATAAAGAAGACTAACATCCTAACTCTCAAAGCTCAAGAACTCTTCTTGACTTTGTATCTCTCCATACCCCATATACTACACTCTAGTCCACATTAGATAATTCAGGCCCATTCAAATATATTCTCATTAATGCATCCAATGTTTCCAATCTTAGTCTTGACTTTCTGATGTACTTGATGATGCTTTGTTTAGAAAATCCCCTTTCACAATCCATTGTACTTGGAGGAATAATGAGTATAGCTTGCCATAATTTCATCATATTAAGATAAGTTTTGTGTCATTATTTTGTGTTGCAGAAGACCTTCCATGCTTCCTTCATTGTCAAATAAAGGAACACATTCAAGATCCTATGATATGGTATGATGCAAACGATGAAATTTTTTAAAAAGCCAATGCTCTGAATTTTTCTCACAACTACAGCGTTCCTCTGGATAATAACATGGATTGAACAATTTTGTTGCATTAAAAATATGAATATATGGGATTCCTTCATTCAAAGAGTCTATGAGACTCAATATAATTTTTTGTGAGTTGCCAACAACTCTACTGTGTTCCTTCAATGCAAGGTTTCATAATTTGTCTCCTTATATCACTATAATCAATCTCCATAATTGGGACAAAGATGTATTGTAACTCATGTCTATCTATAACTATCCCTCATCTTTAATTTCAATATATCCATATTGAGAATCACTTAGAAATTTTGAAAGATAAGTTGTACCTTCTGCAAATGCTTCTTTTCTCAGAAAACATCTAGACAATGTACTTATAGTTACTTTAAGAACCAACCCAATAGTTGTAATGTCTACATTTTCTTCTTGAAATTCTTGTTCAATCTATTCAATTCACCCAACACATCAGCCAACATATGAAAAAAAAATTGAATGGAGTAAATTTGTATCTTATCATACCATGATGAAGTTTTCTTTTCATTTTTCCACATAGTTAAAATTGTTGGCATAAGCTTAACAAGCCTTATAATAACTTCTCCCCTGGATAACCATCTCACTGAGTGTATTTGTAAGACATAAAGAACATCAATTTGCATAACTTTAAGCAAATCATTAAGTTCATTACTTCTCTTTGGTGAGTTTGGACCCATGAATACACTTTGTTTGCTATTTTTCAGCATATAACAACTCAAGTATTTTCTTAGAATCATATGCTACTGCTAAAGACTCATGATGAACCACACAATGCAAAATGATTAGGTTTGAAGCATATTTGTTCAAAAATGAGACAAAGCCATTTTCATGTCCATTCATCGCTGAAGCTCCATCTGTGGAAACAACTATCAACTTTTGGTCCTGAAGTCCTCTAACATTTATCATTTCCCTAAAACAATCATATTTTGTTTTTCCTTTCCCATCCATTGCATTCTTAAGCTATATAAATTGTGAAATAGGTGCCCCAAGCCCCTTTGAATCTAAATAGGTCACATACACAAAAAGGTGTTGTTTTAAGCTTTGATCAATGCTTTCATCAACCATTAATGAAAAAAAAAGGACTTTCCAACATAGTTTTTATTTGAATCTGCTCAAGATACCTTGATATACAATATATAAAATCATTTGCAGGCTTACAGTTTGTGTATGAAGAGTACTCTTGAGACTTTGGCATATATGGTGTCTTTGTTTCCTGTTAGGCCATGTGACTAACTCCACAACTCAACTTGTTTTTGCATTAACAAAATCATAAATATATATACATGAGTAGAGAGACTCTTGGGATTCCAATTCCAAGGTATCTTTCCGATTAGGTGTCAACATCCCCCCCCTTAATTTGAAGGGATGTTGGTGAGTCCAAGCATCATTATGAATCTTTCAAATTGTTCAATTCCAAGCACTTCGGTGAAGATGTCTGCAATATGCTCATTTGTGGAACAATGTCATAGGTGGATAGTCTTGGCATCAATAAGATGTCAAATCAGATGATACTTTGTATCAATGTTCTTGGTTCGATAATGGAACTTTGGGTTTTTGACCAACTTTATTGCAAAAGTGTTATCAATCAAAAGAGGATTTGAATTCACTTGTTTCTCCTACAAATCTTCCAGAATTTTCTTAAGCCACACAATTTCCTTCGTTGCTTTAGTTGTTGCCACATATTTTGCCTCAGTATAATTGAGTCCAAAGTCTTGAGTTCCCTTCAAGTACTTTAGAATTCTTTTTGCAGTAGACCAATGATCTTCATAAGGCTTTCGCATAAACCTGGAGAGGATTCCAACAACAAATGAATGTCTGGTCTAGTAGTAGTCAGGTAGTTGAGACTTCCTATGAGCTGTTTGTATTTTGTTGCATCCTCAAATTATTTTCCTTCAATGGGTGTGAGCTTTAAATTTTGTTCCATTGGAGTAGTCAAAGGATTTCACTCAACCATGCCAAACTTGTTCAACAGATCTCCAATGTACTTCTTCTGAGAGAGGAATATAAACTTCAGATGCTGGGTTACTTCAATACCAAGATAGTAGTGAACATAGCCCAAATATGTCAATTCAAAACCTTTCCTCGATTCTTTCTTTATGTATGTAATGTAATTCTCATTGTTCGATGTCATAAAAAGATCATCTACATACACCACAAGATATACAAATGTTTTTCCAACTTTCTTGACAAACATAGTTGCATCATCAAGATCATAGTGTTTGAAATTGAGTTTTAGAAGATGCTCAGTGATTTTTTTGTACCAGGCTCACGGTGCTTTCTTGAGGCTATACAAGGATTTTACAAGCTTGCATACTTTTTGTTCTTGACCCTTCACAACAAATCCTTCCGATTGGGACATAAAAACATTCTCTTTCATATCTCCATTCAAGAAAGCAATTTTTACATCCATTTAATCGACTTTCCATCTATTCTATGATGCCAAGGCAAAGAGTGTCTGGATGGTAACCCATTTTGCTGTGGGGGAAAAATTATCCTCATAATCAACCCATTCCTTTTGTGAATTTTTTTTTACCACAAGCCTAAATTTATGATTTTTAAGTGGGTTGTCTGCTTTATTATTGTTCTTGAAGACCCACTTGCAGCCAATTGGTTTGGTTCCCAATGGAGGATCAACCAGCTTCCAGGTGCCATTTTTTATCAAAGCATCATATTATTTTTGCATCGTTTCTTTCCATTCATCATGAGAAGAAACTTATTTGAAGGAAGTTGGTTCAAAATATGTAGACAAATTTAGTTCATAATCATAAGAAACATCCATATCAAAAGGTGAATCAAGATTGTCTACATCACCTCCATTCTGTCTGGTTGAGCTTCTTGTTCCTGTATTTCCAACCTCATCAGAATGAACACTTTCAAATGTCTTTGTCATCCAATTTGGAGGACCATTCTGAGATGGCGAAGGCTATAGTTGACTGAGATGGGGCTGAATCAATATTTATCTTCCCAATTATATCAATCAAATTACTCGAAGTGTCATCTTGATCAGTGCCTGGAACTTCATGAGGGGGAGAGAGTGATTTAGAAGGATATTCCATAGATTGATCCAGTATAGGTAGCCCCCCTTCAAGATGTGGAATCTCATTATCAAACTCTTGAAAAGACTTTGCATGTCTGAATCTATCCAAGCGATCAAGTTGCCGCTCAACAACATTGTTAGTCTTGGAATGTTTAAGAAAGATCACATCTCTAGATATTATAAACTTCTTATTCACTTCATCATAGAGATGATATGCTTTGGAGGTATCTAAGTACCCCATGAAGATACATTTGTGACTCCTTGTACCGAGTTTGTTTCTCTATTCTTTAGGTATCAAGGCATAACAGGTGGAACCAAAAACCCTGAGATGACTAATCGAAGGTATGTGGCCATACCAAATTTCATAGGGAGTCTTCTTTTTTCTTCTTTTTTTTTTTTTTTAGCGTGAGATGGAAACCTATTATTTATATACAAAACACATAGACTACATCAACCCAAAAAATTAGCTTAACATTCTTGAAAAACATCATTGAACGTGCCATATTTAAGATTTGCTAGTTCATTCTTTCAACTACTTCGTTTTGTTGGGGATTATAAGGAACAATTGTTTGATGTTTGATCCCATGCTAGTGAAGATAGTTTTCAAATTCATTTGAAGTATATTCTTTTCTATTATTAGTACGAATAGAGCCAATATGAGATTGTGCATCATTTTCAATCCATGCATGAAAGTTCTTGAATGTTTCAAAAGCCTCAGATTTGTTCTTCAATAAATATACCCAACACATTCTAGTGTAGTCATCATGTATATATGACCATTTGCAGAAGGAACATGCATAAGGCCACACAAATCAAAATGAATGAGTTCAAGCTTCCAATGTTCTCTAGAATGAGAATCATGAAATGATTGTTTGTTGTGCTTTCCTAAGATACAAGCATCACATTGCTTAATTTTCCTAGGGATTGTAGCAAACCAGTTATACCATTTTTCTTCAACAAACGAAGACCGTCGTAATTCAAGTGTCCAAATATAACATGCCATAAAAGACTTGATGGAAGTGTACCTTCATCATAATGAGAACTGTATAAAAATTTATGTGAATGAGCAGAGGTTCCTTGCAACTTCATAATTATTTCTTCTTCTATCCCAGTCATGCAAGTTAGCGATCTGATGCTTTTCTGACCTCAACCTTGCTATCAAATATGTGAATGGAGTGTCCTTGCTGGAAGATGTGGACCAAAGACAACAACAAGTTTCTCCTCAACTCTGAGAGGCTTATAACATCATGTAGAAGAAAGTCTGGAAGACCAGGCAATTTGAGGATGATGGTGCCAAGGCCCGATGGCTCGAGTTTTGAATTGTCTGCAAAGTAGATTGCTCCATCAACATTGTCAGTGAATTATTCAAAGAAATATATTATGAAATTCATGTGGCGAGTTTCTCCTGAATCAAGCAACCAAGCATCTTTCCATGAGGCAAGTGAAGCAATAAATACATCTTTAGTTACTCCAATGTTGCAGTGTGCCACAACATAATGAGCAGACTCAGGTGCTTTTCCTTTCTCGTTACCAAGTTCTTTACCTTTTTCTTCATTTCTTTCTTGCTCGATTTTTTCCCAAGGTAGCTTACATGTGGAAGCATCATGTCCATTTCTATTGCATCATATATAATGAATATTCTACCTTTATCCTTGGAAATGTATGCGCCCCCGCCGCTAAAATTCTTCTTTCCACGTCCTCTTTGGACACCTCTTCCTCTAGAAGAATCTTGTCTTTGATTCTTCTCTTTTTGTATAAGGCATACAAATTCTTTAGGAGACTGAGGAGTTGTCTTCTTCCCAAGCACCTTCTCTCTTTCAACAAACTTCTTCTCGAAAGAGTCAAAGGAAATCTCCTTAAATTTTCCACTTGCTTGCAATGATTCAAGATAATGTGAATAAGTGGGATATAGTGCCTTGACATAAGCAATGAGAGGAACATATATTCCAACACCAGTGGCTTTGATGTCATGCATAATGGATCTTATTTTTGATGTTATGGCAAGAGGATCATCATTTTTCAACTCAGGATTGAACAACTTCAAGTTCGTAGTGTGAGTCATATAATTCCTTCAACTTCTTTAAAGCTTCAAAATCATTTGAAAATGGTGAATTATGAGAACTAACCTCTTCATTTACTAACATTGCAATCAAGGCACAGGCCTTGTAGTTCTTGTTTTCCCAAATGGTAAGCTCCTTGTCTGAAGAGATTTTTCAAGTGCATTGTCTCCTTCTCCTTCACAAACAACTTTCCAAAGTCCATTGAAAATAAAAGTGTTTTTTATCTTCCGAGACCGCTCATGATAGTTCTCTTTGCTAGAGAAAATTACTCCCACAATGGAAATTAGTGAATGCTTCATCAAAAAATATTATGTGCTCTTGATTTCCAAAATAATTGAAACCTTACTTTCTACCTTTTTATAAAATCGATTTGAAAACCTCACTACCAACTTCACTCTTCACTACACAAAGTCAATAGTTCAGTGTGAGTTTATAACCGTCCACTTATCAAATATACTCCATATGGTAATTTCATATAATATAATATATGGCCATTAAAAAGAGCTCAATGAATTTCTTATGCCATCACATTACATTACATATGCATGAGCTTTTATGCTAAGACCCTTTTAAAACTCAACGCAATGGAGCCATACCAAAACGACCAACGCACACTCACATATCAATAACTTGAATAGTATTTTAACCATATGCCAAAACTAACTGGCATATATCACCGAGCTACATTCTTTCGAGGACATACATCACGAATTGTTCAATGCAGCTTCTTCACCATTACATAGTCACTAAAGCATAACATATATGCCACTAGCATAGGGTTTGGCACCATATGATATCTGATCACGCGCAAGAGTCTTCAATGAGCATCGTTCCAACACTGTTTTTTTAAAAGGAACTCAACGCATACCATATATATTGAATATGTATCATTTTTGGTCATATATACCACATCCTTTTACCATCACCTTCAAAAATATTCAGCGCAAGATTGAATTCACCAATACACAATTCAACCAAGATTGTGAGGAATAAATTTCAACGCACCACAGAACCAAAACCAGCGCTTATCGTCATATCCAAGGGATTTGAATTCACAAAATCTTGCAAAGACTATGGCAGAGAGTAGAGGATAAAAATAATAATGACAATAAAATAAGAGTTATGTAGCAACAAATATGCTAAAAAAAAGGGTTTGGGCGGGCCCTTACACCATGCTAGGCTAGTGAATAATTTCACGAATCAATTTGTTTTTGCATTAACCAAATTATATATATATATATATATATATATATATATGAGTGGAGAGACTCATGTGATTCCAATTCCAAGGTCTCTTGGTTTTCTTTGAATTATAATTGGCCGTGTCTCCGTCCCAATGTGGTTGATCATCCGAAAAGACCAGCTAATCATCATTGGCTTGGTCAGCCTTTACCTAACCAACTACCTGAAACTATGTGGGCTCATCGAACAACACGAATTAGCTTGCTCTATGAATTATTCAGGATTTGGAGTGAACTATTCGGCAGATTCTCACGCGTTACACACCCGTTTGCCACTTTGCTTGCTGTACCCCACGCCCAGCGCACCACTCATTCCTTTCGGATTAGGTGTCAATACTTCCATGAGGAATTTACAAAGTTTTTTATACTTTGATAAAGATTAGTCTTCTTGGAAAACACAATATGATATTTTCATTGTAGTGATAACTCTTTCCTTATTTTCATCTTCCATCTGCCTAATATGATTTGGAATTGGTTTCATCTTTTTGTCTAATGCACTAATCCATCTTGCCTTAGCATCTTTATGTACCAATGATTTTTCATGAGTAACAAGAGCATTATGTTGTAATGTGGTACAACCATTCCCTAAACCTCATGGTCCATTCATCTTATACTTCTCACAATAGCTACATTTCATAGTGTCTCTATCATCATGTGTCACATAATTAAACCAATCAAACTTATTTGACCATTCCTTGCAAATTTTTGTTTTTGTTTGCACTTCAAGTTTCTTTTGATTGTTAGCCTCTTCTTCAACTTCATTTTTTTCTTCATCTAGATCATCATGAGAAAAAACTCCAAAAATTTAATGCAATTGTTGTTCCAATTGAGTATTATGGGTTTCAACACTTGTTTCTAGATCATTTTGAGACTTAGAACTTTGTGTTTCTGTTCATCCATACATTTCTCCAATTGTAGCTTGCATTTTTATTTTTTGAGACATTTGTGAGTATGTATCCACCTATATGATAGAAATAGGTGAAATCTAAGAATCAACTCAAGAATGTCCCAAAAAAGACCATATATAAAACTAAATTTGCCCATAAAAATTAGAAAAAAAAATCATAAAACACATGCTTTAAGAATAAAATCTATACCAAGACATCCACTAAAATGTTTATAGTAAATATCCCTAGATAATTGTAGGTTATTATCGCAAATGTAAAACTATAATCCTATGTATCTCTGCAAGAAAGGCTTGTAACTGAGCATGCATATGTTGAACATATAGAGCCTAGCATTACCAATGAAGAAATACTCTCAGAGATTCATAAAGCTCCTTGTTCAATAAGTTCCCCTTTGGATCTCAGTCCAAAGAAAACCTCCCTTCCAGTCCATCATATTCCGTTAGCCTTGTCAGTCATTTCTCAACTCCCTACCTTTCAAACAGCCAGTATCCTTTCGTTTACCCCAGTCATTGCAGGTGCTCAAGCACCCACGAAAATGGAAAGAATCATAGCTGCTAGGTATGGATCCTTGGTCCTGCATATTCCTTTGAATGCCATGCCTGCAGGAGAATATCAGAAATACATGCCTAAGTTCACGGTATAGAGGGAGTAACAGCTGAATAGCACCTTGAGTCTTTTTATAGCTATGCTGATAACCTAGATATCAGTGAAGATGATGTGTGGATGAGAGTATTTGTCCAAAGCCTTGATGGAGAAGCTAGGAAGTCATTCAGAGAGCTGACCCCTAGGTCTATAATAGACATTGAAGTGTTAGATGATGTTTTTTTAAAGCATTGGGGAGATAAGAAAGACCTGCTATATTACCATACTGAGTTTGGAAACCTCAAAAGGGAAAATGGGGAATCATTGTCTGATTTTAATAAAAGATTCAATCGGATGTATAGCAAAATACTAGCTGAAGTGAAGCCTACAACCACCTCTGCCAAACTTACCTATGCTAATGCCTTTGATTCTGATTTCTACCTGCTATTAATAAAGAGAAGATGTGCTTCTCTAGTTGAAATGCAAGATGCAGCCTTGGAGGTGGAATCCAATATCATGGCTGCAGAGAAACTCAAAGGACATGTTGATAGAAGGAGGCAAAGAGGTGAGTCCTCTTCCTCTTCTTCATCTTCAGAACCCAAGATAGACAGAATGACTAAAATGATAGAGTCATTGGCTGCTGAAATATCCAAACTGAATGTTGAGCAGAGTTTTGGGAAAGCAAGGCTGACTAATACGTTTGCTCCTAGAAATCCAAATCCATTCAAAAGAGCAAGTGAATATTTGCAGATCATTCAGAGGGGCAAAGAGGCCAGTGAAGAACAAAAGGGTTAAGACTCCTTTTCAGAATGTAGTCATGGAGGAGGAGCAGTGTGATGAAGAGGATGAGATTCATTGCATGGAAGACAAGGGTAGTGTTGCCTTTTTGACATTAGGTGCCTATGAGGAATCATTACTAAGGGACCAGACCAGTCAAGAGTGGGACAGAGAAGTTGTTCTGTAGACTGAAGATCAACAAAGATACAACCTGAGGTCAAGAATGAGCAATGCCAAAGAGAATCCTGCCCAAAGAGTTGTTATCCCCACAGAGCAGCAAGCAAAAAAAACTAGCAGCTGATCCAATCATCCTCAAAGCACTAGCTCAAGAGGTAAGAGGCCCTGACAAGTCCCTTTCCCCTTTCATCTTTGAATCAGAAGTCCAGAAGTTAAAAATATATGTACCTCTGATAGAACTTGTAAAGAGTGAGGTCTTTAGGAAGCCTATCCTTGAGGCCCTTGAGCTGAAAACCACACAAGCATCCCATGACTATGTGAATTTAAAAGATGATAAACCTGTAGTTGTGCTTAGCCTGATGACTGAACCTGCTGATAACAATTCTCCATCATTTTATGTCTCCTTGACCATTCATGACAAAATCCTCCACAATTTTCTGTTGGACACAGGCACCAACCATAATCTGATGCCCAAAGCTGTCATGGAAGAGTTAGGCCTTGACATTACCAGACCTTATCACGATTTATTCTCCTTTGATTAAAGGAAGGTGAAATGTCTGGGGTTAATTAAAGACTTAGCTATCACCCTAACTCAGCTGCCCATGAAAATCATGATGATGGATATTGTGGTAGCAGATGTTCCCCCTAAGTTTGGTATGCTATTTTCCAGAGGGTGGATTAAGAGGTTGGGTGGGACATTGCAAAATGATTTATCTTATGCCACTGTCCCAATTTTTGGAGGAGAAAGCAGAAGACTATATGGGGAAGCCCAACTGGCCTATATTATCAGTGATGAGAAGAATCCCACTAATCATCTTATTTATACTGTGGACACTGATTTTGGAGCATGTATTCTCCAAATTGAAGAATCCCAGAAGGCCTCAATGCAACTCAAGAAACTGGTATGCCAAGTCATGGAGGGGGAAGGAACACCAGTTTGGGATATGTTCTTTGATGGAGCCTGTTCAAGGGAAACTGCAGGAGCAGGAGTGGTGCTGGTATCTCCAAAGCAGGAAAGCACACATCTGTCTTTCAAACTGACTTTCTAGGTCACCAACAACATAACAGAATATGAAGCTCTGATATTGGGCTTAAACACTGCCAAAGACATGGGAATCAGAAATATCAAGGTGTATGGAGATGCTGATCTCATCATTCAACAAGTGAAAAAAACGTTCCAAGCAAGGCACCCAAGGCTGAAAGCATACAGAGACGAGGTATGGAGACTCAAAGATTATTTTGACAGGTTTTGTATCTCATAAATTCCTAGAGTCAAAAATCAGCTTGCTGATTCCCTTGCTGTGTCTGCTAGCATGTTCATCCCTCCCATGCCCCCTAAGTTGGTTTATGAAGTCCAGGTAAAATATAGACCATCCTTGCCTGATAATGTCTAGCACTGGAAAGTTTTTGAGGATGATGATGAAGTAAATAGGTTTCTGCAAGTCATTGATGAATTCTCTGAAATGCAAATTGATCAAGAGAATGAAACCTTGGAGGAATGTCCCCAGCCCTAGCTAAAGAACAAAATTGGCCCAAACAACATTGTTCAATTGCCTAGCAATCATACACCTAAAGGGCTAGTACCCCTAGAGAAACTGTTTGACCAAAATGATGTGCCTCAGAAGATTGCCCAAAAAGAAGATTAGTCTGCAGTCCATAGGCATAACATAGGGAGTCCAGATCATCCAAAGTATATAAATCTGTCTACCCATTTGTTTGCTGCCCAAAGTTCTAAATACTGCACCTTAATGAAGCAATTTGCTGATGTCTTTGCTTGGGAATACAGTGACCTTAAAACTTATGACAAAAAGATCATCCAGCATAAGATCCCATTGGAGAAAGACACCATTCCTTTCAAACAAAAGTTGAGACCCATAAATCCTTTGCTCCTCCCTCTGATTGAAAAAGAAATCAAGAAGTTGTTGGCTGCCAAAATCATAGTTCCTCTGAGATATTCAAAATGGGTAGCCAACTTGGTAGTGGTGAGGAAGAAAAGTGGAGAAATCAGGCTGTGCGTTGATTTCAAGAACCTGAACAAATGCTCTAAGAAAGACAACTATCCTCTGCCCAAGATAGAGAATTTGCTACAGAAAGTCTCAGGAGCTAAAGTTATGTCTTTCCTATATGGATTTTCAGGATACAACCAAGTTGTTGTACATCCAGATGACCAAGAAAAGACTACTTTCACCACTCCTTGGGGCACTTTTATGTACTCCAAGATGCCTTTTGGGCTGATGAATGCTGGAGCCACCTTTCAGAGAGCTATGGATATAGTATTTGTAGGAGAGAAGGACAAGTTTGTCCTTGTCTACCTAGATGATATAACAGTATACTCCAGCAGCCATCAAGATCATTTGCAGCATTTAAAGAAAGTGTTTCTGAAGTGCAGAAGGTTTGGGATATCAGTGAATCCTAAGAAGTCACAATTTTCTTTAGAAGAGGGCAAGCTTCTAGGACACATTGTTTCTGCTATAGGTGTCAAGATTGACCTAGAAAGAGTAAAAGCAATACAGACCTTGTCTATCCCAAGGTCAAAAAAGGACATCCAATCCTTTCTGGGCAAAATAAATTTTGTAAGGAGGTTTATTCCTAATTTTGCAGAATTGGTAAAACACATCACCTCCATGCTGAAAAAGGGATCAGATATAAAATGGACTGGTGTAGCAAGAAGATCTTTTGAAGCCATCAAAAGAGCTATTATGGAAGCTTCGACTTTGATTAGCCCAAACTATAGCAAGGAGTTCCATATCTTTTCATTTGCCTCAGGTGACACCCTTGCAGCAGTCTTGTTGCAGAAAGATGATGAGGGTTCAGAGCATCCAGTGGCATTTTTCAGCAAAACATTAAGGGATGCTGAACTGAGGTATGATATCATTGAAAAACAGGCTTATGCTCTTATCAAATCTTTAAAAGCTTTCTGAATATACATTCTGCACTCCAAGGTATTTGCATATGTGCCCTCTGCTTCAGTAAAAGATGTCCTAACACAGCCAGATGTCGAAGGAAGAAGAGCTAAATGGATTTCAAATCTTATTGAGTTCAACATAGAATTAAATCCCACCAAGCTTGTCAGGGGTCAGGGCCTTGCCAAGCTGATGGCTGAAGAAAATTGCAGAATGCTGGACATGAATTGGATAGGCCCAAGCTCAGATGACAGACAGACAAGGGAAGGAACAGTTGAACCAGGGCAGAGCCAGTCATTGGTAGAAAATCTAGCTTCTTGTGAATGGTATTTTACAATAGTTCAATTTTTGCTGAAGCTAGAAGTTCCTCCAAGCCTAAGTTCAAGCCAAGCCAAGACTTTTAAGCTCAGGGCAGCCAAGTTCTATGTTCATGAAAACTTGCTCTACTGGAGGGGTCCATCTGGAATCCTTTTAAGATGTGTGGACAAAGAACAATCTATGGAGGTCATGCATTAGTTTCATTCCAACATCTGTGGAGGACATCACTATTGGAAAACCACAGCCCACAAGATCCTTAGAGCTGGGTATTATTGGCCCACTTTGTTTTCTAATGTCTTTTCATTTGTAAAATCTTGTGACAGGTGCTAGAGGTTTGAAGGAAAACAACAGTTGAAGTCTTTACCCTTGAAGCCAATACATGCCAGTGGCCCTTTTCAGCAGTGGGGTTTGGATTTCATAGGGGAAATTAATCCACACTCTAGTGGCCAGCACAGATGGATCTTGGTAGCCACTGACTACTTCACCAAATGGATTGAGGCCATCCCTACTAGGAAAGCTGATCACCATGTGGTCATGAAGTTCTTAACAGAAAACATTTTCACCAGGTTTGGTTGTCCATACAAATTGGTTACAGACAATGCAGCAGCCTTTAGGGCAAAAGAGTTGGTGGACATGTGTGACTCAATGGGCATTAAACTAGTTCATTCCACCTCATATTACCCTCAAGGTAATGGTCTAGCAGAATCATCCAACAAAAGCTTGATAAGGATAATAAAAAAGCTGCTGGAAGACAATAAAAGGAACTGGGATTCCAAACTGAAGTTTGCATTGTGGGCTGACAGGGTGACCACCAAGAAATCCACAGGGAATTCTCCATTCAAGCTGGTATATGGCACTGAGGCTATAATCCCAATCCAGTTGACCCTCCCTGTAGCCAAGTTCTTACAGGAAGAGCATAATGAGGAAGATGACCTGGCAAAGAGGATTAGTGACCTGGCAGAAATGCACCAGATCAGGGATCGGCTGATTGAAAAGTCTGCAGCACAGAATCAAGGAGGCTTTTGACAGAAAGGCAAAGATGGACAATTTTCAAGTTGGAAACTTGGTGCTTAAATGGGATGCACTCAAGGAAAAGAAAGGCAATCATGGGAAGTTCGATGCTCTGTGGACTGGACCATTTGTCATTGTTCAGATCCAGGGGAATAACACTTTCATACTGCAAAGTGTGGAAGGAGAAATAGTTTTTGATGGCCCAGTCAATGGGCAGTTTTTGAAGATTTATTTTGTTTAAGGCCTTTTAGGCCTCAGCATTGTAAATATGTTTTTTTTACAGGTTTTAGTGTAGCCTTAATTAGACTCCATACCCAATGGAGCACTAGGAATTATTTGTTGATCTTGTTTTGTATGAAAGGCAGTGGTCTACGATTCTTAAAACCTCACAGGGAGGATTTCATCCCTAGAAGGAGCCAGTGTTAGCTCTGCTATACAACATTGATTTTCTAAAGAAGTCAGAAAGGGATCATGGTCTGATTGGTTACATTCAAAGGGAAGCTCACATGGGTCATTTCCCCTTTTTTCTTCTACCCCGCTTTCTCTCCGCCACCCCCATTCCTCTATTTTTCTTCTAAACCCGACAGATTAACCCCTTTTGGCCCTAGCCCCATGCGGAAAACCCCAAACCCACCATAAGACCCTACCATATGTCTTCGCGCTTTCATAACTCATCGCGCCTCATCTCCACCGTTGATCACCCCGCCAATCCAATGACTCTCGTCACACCCGATAAAGGTGACCCACTTCGCCACTCTCCACGTCAGATCATCCCCACCAAGATCTGACGGTCTTCGCTCTTATCGCACCATCAACTTGATCGAACGATAGCACGCAATGAGAGTGGTTTTTCTCTCTCATCCGCTGCTACATGTCGATCACTGAATGGAATCGTGCGACCTCGGGCTTTTACCGCTTAACGTCTGAAAGCGGTGTGATGAATACCATTACCTCCCGATAAATCCGCCCACCTGATAACGACCTTGTAACTTCACTTCCCAATGACCGTCCGATCTGTCCGCTGAAGATCTGACGGCCCCAATTCACCCCACTCCCACCTCAGCCTATAGCCTCCGTCGAGCCATCTCCGCCGTCCGTTTCCTCGATCCAACGACCATTATTCCCACTCATCCAAATCGTCCACTCGCCCGTACATTCCATGCCCTCTGACCATTCTGTTTGCCCAAGCAAGGAGATGACCAGCTTGCCAGTACCAGTCACAGTCAAGCTCACAACCACCATATTTAACAGAAATCATGGCCGAAGGGAGAAAAGGACAAGCACGACCCTGTAAATGAATTTATCAGTCATGGACTCCACTGGTACGAGCATTCCAACCGTCTAAAGGGACATCACAACACTTGAAAAGATCGGATTCACCCACTGAAGCAAGCAAACACATTCAGAGACTCCATCAGGCAGTTAAATGTGGTTGGTGGTCAATTATGACCCCTCCATACCTAAATGGCCAAGTGCCCTTGTAATGTAAATCTATAAATACCCAGAAACAAGATGTAATCAAGGTTGGCATTTGATGTAAGGTTCAACTTCTGGAGACTATAGATATTTTGTCACTTGCAACGTCTCGTCTTCATTTTCAGCTAATACAAGCTTCTTTTGCTGTTACTACTCACTGCCCATTTTCCTCTGTTCCAAGTTGTGCTTGATATGTTGTGTTCTCGATCTCTTGAGGTTTAACACTAGATAACTGTCATCTTATCTCTGTGTTAGAATCTTGGATGTATCACTGAGTTAGTTGCTCAGGTTTCTTTCTATCTAATGCAAGAGAGCTGTCATCCTGTCTTTGCATTAATAGATTAGATTTACAGGCTTCTTTACTAGTTGCAGCCAGCCATCACATGGTCTTGTGCATCTGCTGGTGTGGTTAGTATTCTCCATACTCATCTTATATCTAGAACTGTGAGCATTGGTGGTCTAAAGCCTTGTAGTCTGAGGGTGTTCACGCATGTCTGGAGTGAAACAAAGTAGAAGTGGTTATCTGGCTTGAACCAAACCATCATTCCTTCCATTAAACCTGCAACAATAGTTGAATTTATATGTTACCAGGCATCTCCGAGCTACAACCTAGGAGAGTTTCTTAGAATCCTAACACTTCTATTGCAACATACTGAACCCTTCTTTGTCTTCAACTGCCAAACTTGGTCAACATGTAAACCTTGCAAGTCAATATTTGTCCCAACCTTAGAGTGCATCAATCATGAGTATAGTTTTTTAAATGTGTTTTCCTCTGTTCATACACATTTTTCCTCATACTTAAAAAAACATGAAGTTTCCAAACCCTAGCCACTAATCTTGTTGCATAAAACTTATGAACCTTTTGGCAATGTCATTATTGCAATTGTACAACTTATTATTGTAAACCCGGACATACATCATCTCAACTACAGGTGACTGACATAAGTGCACAATTCTTCTCATATAGTCAATACTGACTTGGTCTATTCTTACAATGACATATGTAATACAAATTGAACACCAACGCCTTTAGATCAAGGTCAACACCAACATGACAATACTTAGGCTTATATGTTAGCAGACATTCATGAACTCTTATCAGCCATGTATGTTCTTTTACTGACAACCATAGACATATACAATGACACTTATACAATTATATCTAGGAGTGTAAATCTCAACAATAGCAATATCTTAAAATTCTGCATGCCCAAAAGTTATGCCGTTATTGACACAAATCCTGATAATTGATCCAGGACTCCCTTACTCATAACAGTAATTCAATCAATATTACAACCAAAAATCAATAATGTGTTAGCGGCCCTACTCATAAAATCAGCCACTCTATATTTTGTTGACATCATCGCTCAACACTCCATTCTTTGCTTAATGTAAAAACAATGCCAAACCCTGCAGTAATGATGCTTCAACAAATGCACTAGCGTGATCTCTAGTAGTGTTGTATTTTGTGTCTTTTTCTATGTATCAGCATTCACTGTCTACCACTCCGGGCTTCCTTTAGTAAAATTCAACACATTTTTTATTTCAACATACAAAATTTAATTATTATTATTACACAAGTTAGCCATTAGCCACACGATCCTGTTAATTTTTCATATCCCTTTTTGCGTTGAAATTCTTAACCCGAACCACAATAATTCACTCAGTGAAGTCACAACTCAAGGCAATTCACATGGTAATGTTTCATGTATGCGAGTCAAAGACATGACCTATCATCAAATCTTATTCAACTGGATATGCACACTCGAATGAGAACAATCTTTTTGAGCATGTATTATTGCAGTGTTTTTGCATATGATAACAAAACAACAGAGTCTGACTTAGCAGTATATTTGTACAGGAATTAAACCAAATTTTAATTTAATCACCACAGTCAATGCAGATAGATAATAATTCTATCAACAATTATAGACTTCGAACTAAAATTTAGCAACAGTTATAGCATCAACCCGTCAGAACTTTTGGTCGTTGGTATCATTACGTTTATGCATGAGGTTGGAACAAGTTTTAGTTTGCATGCTAATTAGCTTATGGTGTAGCTCAACCACCAACATTGTGTTTCATCGTTTGTGGCCACGATCAAGTCCTATCAACACTTTAAAATCATGCATAGAATAAATATACAAATATGCCTCAAAGTATTTATGCAAGAGCCCAAAATAATCTTCAGATTCCAGGATAATGCTCAAGAAAACTGCACTGAGATGATTCTCTTAAAGAAAAAAAATGCCCTCCAACAAACTGCAAAATACACAGAAAAAGATGACAAGGAAAACTATTCAGAACTGATTTCAACATGGGCTTGAGAACCCCAAAGAAACCACATAACCAAAGACGATAACCATAAGCCCAAAACCTTCTCCAATTTCGATTGTTGCTTAAGATTTAACTGACTGTGCTAAGTCGCATATCACAAACATGTAAGATGTAGCATTCGAAATCCTTGTTCTTTGAGAGGGAATCGATCCATATTTATAGAATAAATTAATGTTCTTTTTTTTTTTTCAGAGGAAAAAAAGCTATATTTGTTATATTGAGATCATATAAGCTGTCATAAGATTACAATTTTCCATGATAAATTCGTGAATGGATGGCCGGTAAGAGACCAACCGGCATTTTGGATCATCATTGTGCGATATAAGAATAGATCAAAATAGTAGAAAACATAGAGAAAATATACACAGGATCTGTGCAAAATGTAGAGAATATAAACAACATGTAGATATATGGCGATCCAAAAACTAGCGCAAACCAGAGAAAAAGAGCCAGCATCCGGAGGAGCCATCTATAGATGATGATTAGTCAGGAGGCAAGAAGCTGCAGATCATTGAAGAGATGGACTGTATATGTGGATGGAGATCCCGAAAAACGCATGCGCATCTGGACTTCCATACGTGCCAAACCGAGAGAAGGAAGATAGCCTGCCAGAGAGGTCGCTGTGATGACCACCAGAGAAAAGCATCCGAGACCGAGGAGAAGGGGGGAGCAGTGAAACCATAACAGTTTGACAACTCAAGCCAGATGGAGGAGGTGAAAGGGCAGTGAAGGAAAATGTGAATATTAGTTTCCAATGCCAGATGGCAGAAAACACATTGACTCGGACCCTGCCACCCCTTAGATTGAAGGACATCCCAGACAAGATTCCTGTTATGATAGAGTAGCCAGCCAAAAAGAATGGATTTTAGGGGGCAATTGGCTTTCCAGAGGGTAAGGGGATAGGGGGAGATGTTGGACGGAGAGATTGTGGGGAGGGCGGAGTAAAGACGTCTAACAGTAATGGGATGGATGTTAGAGTCAGTGGAGCATATAAGAGCGTCATGAGTACCCATCTGTAGGATGTTCAGAGAGGAAAAGTTCTGGGTGGCGGTGGACCAAAAAGGACGGAGGTGTGGAGGAATATGAAGCTGTTGCTCGGTCTTCCAAATGGGCGAGAGAGAGGACCAAGATTCTATGAGCCTGGACCAAGTAAAAATGCCCCTAGAGTGTAGGAAGGCGATCAGGATCGGGGAAATGTGGGATTCAAGGTTGTAGAGAGTGGGGTCAAGGCCAATATAAACAGATGATCCCGAATAGAGAGTCCATTTGAGAATGCTGAACAGAAACCTCTGATTCTTACGAAAGCAGTACCAGATAGGCGATCCATGACGAATACCAAGAGACGATCTTCTGAGCCAGAATTCCAATTTCCTCCCCTTTAAATACTTCTGCCTGATAAGAGATGACCATGGGCTGTTCCCAAAGAAGGCTCTGTACATTGATTTGCAGATAAGAGCGTTGCCAAAACGCCGCATATGAATGAGCCCCCATCCGCCAAGCTTTTTAGGACAGGTGATGAGATCCATCTTGGCTAGATGAATTTTCGAGGGAGAGGAGTGGCCTCCCCATAAGAAGTTGGCGGCCGTAGATTGAAGAATATGGTGTACTTTGGCAGGGAGGACAAAGAGGTGTCCCCAATATACAGCAAGTTGGGAAAGGACCGCTTGTACCAGTATAAACCGGCCAGCCAGTGATAGAAACCTCATCTCCCATCTGGAGATTTTGCTGTAAAATCTATCAATGAGCCATAACCAATCATTAAATTTGTTGTTTTTGACCTTTAGACGGAATCCCAGATATGGGAGGCCATCAGAAAGCAAAGCAAGGTTGATGCCAAATCTGTCCGCAACCCAACGGGCTGTGTCGGGGTCGGTGTTGTTATGATAGAGCTTAGTTTTATCATCGTTGATGGTTAGCCCAGTGGCAGCATGAAACTTCTGAAAGATAATGAATATACATGCCCAGGAAGATTTGCATAGCATAGCAAAAATGAGAATGTCATCAACAAAGAAATTATGAGAGAGGGATATATTCTTACAGATCTGGACCGCCTTACACCTTCCCTGTGAAACAGCGAGATTGATATGAGAACTAAGAGCATTCATGACGAGTATAAAGATGAGAGGGGACAGTGGGCATCCTTGTCGGAGACCTCTTTCAGCCTGGAAGAAGGTGGATGGGATGCCATTTATAATGACCGAGAAGTGAACTGACTCCACACACGCCATGATCCAGCTGCATGCGCGCGGAGAGAGCCCAATCTTTGCCAGAAGGACACGGATGAAGCCCCAGCTGACGCAGTCGAAAGCCTTAGTTAGATCAATTTTGAGAGCAGCCGCGTCAATATGTTTAGAGCCTATGGCAAATAAACCTTCTTGTGCAAGGGCAACAGCATCTAATATAAGCCGATCTTTTAAGAAAGCATGCTGCTGAGGAGATATAAAAACACTGAGAGTCGCTTTCAGGCGCTCTGCTATGATCTTGGAGATTATTTTGTAAAGAGCATTACATAATGCAATAGGCCTGTAATCCCCAAAAGTCGATGGGGCTTCACTCTTAGGGATTAAGGCTATGAAGGTAGCCGATAAAGAACTGTTGATGCTCCCAGCTTGACAAGTCGCATTAACCATGTTGAGAAGATCACCTTTAAGAAGTTCAAAAAAATGCGAGTAGAACTCAATTGGAATGCCATCAGGGCCGGGGCTCCTGTCCTTCTTGAAACCACTGATGATGCTAGAGAGTTCGACCTCCGTGATGGGCCTGAGGAAGTGATCATTTGCAGAGTCATCAAACATAGTGGGGAGGTGGTTAACCGCCCACATCATATCGTAAATGTCATTATGCTGGCGCTTATATTGACTCCTGAAGAAAGATGTGGCCGCGGCAGAGATTTCATGCTGAGTATGAACAGAATTACCCCCCGAGTCTTTGATACACCAAATGGCATTCCTAGTCCTACGGGCGCTGGCAAAATTGTGAAAAAACTTGGTATTTCTATCACCCTGCTTGAGCCAAAGGGCTCGACTTTTCAGCCTCCATGAGGACTCTTCTTTAAGGAGTAGGTCTTGTTTTTTCTTCTCGAGAGACCAAAGGAGGATCTTCTTTTCTAAGGAAAGACCTTCTGATGGAATGGCAGAGGAGATGAGAGAAATGCCCTCCAGAGTGCTGCTGAGCTCCCTCGCATCAGTTTCTTTTTTCCGAATTTGCCAAGATTTGATGCGCTCTCTGAGCTTGTCCATTTTATCTCGAAATGTGAGGAAAAGGGCCCCGTCTGCTTGAGTAATCTGGCCCCAAAAGTCCCTGACAAAAGTCTCAAAATATTGGTCCAGTAAGTGCATGGAATTGAACTTAAACGAGTATCCTTTCCGTCCATATTCGGCAGCCCATTCCAATGAGATGGGCTTGTGATCAGAAGTCGAGGCGCTTCCAATTGTTGCTTTTGGCATCCCCCAATCTTTGATGATGGAGAAAGAGAGCAGGAAACGATCAATCCGCTTGGCAGTATAAGCATTTCCCAGTCTTCCGTTGTTCCACGTAGGAAGCATGATTGTGGGTGGGATGTCAATCAGATCTTTATTGAGAAGTTCACCCCTCATTTTAACAGCTAGCCTGTCGATAGGGGAGCATCGACCCCAGCATTCCTCAGAGCTAAGCGTGAAATTCAAATCCCCAGCAATAATGAGAGATGGGATGTCGAGAATGCCCGAGAGGAGAAGGGAGTCCCAGAATGGGGATCTATTTTTGTATGGCGCGTAAATGTTGAGCATGTTGATTTTGGAAGGCCTTCCCCGAATTTGTGCAGCGAGAAGGATGCCCGCTTGACATCTATATGCCCTTGCTTGTACCATCTGTGGATTCCATAATGATATCAGACCTCCCGATAGACCATCAGCACTTATCGCAGACATATGCCAAGAAGGAAACATCTTTCTGAAGAAAGCAATCGATACAGTGCTAGAGTGCATGGTTTCTTGAACAAAGATGACAATGGGTCTTTCTGATAGGAATGTGGCTTTCAGAGCCAAAAATTTGGGGGCCATCCCTAAACCCCGGATATTATAAGAGACGAGAAAAGTCATTTAGAGGAGTTGCCAGCCTGACTTGCTCTAAGAGGCTGTGGGGACGGGGATTCAAAAATAGGAACGTCGATGAGGGGGAGATTGATGACACCCAATTCGGTTGCAATCGAACGACCCCTGAAGTGTCTGCTGCCACCTCTGGTTTTTTTGCGGACAGTAATGTTCTTTGCAGAGGCGGGACTGATAGAGGGAAAGGCAGGCTTGTGAATGGTGAGTGGTTCCAGAATTGGAGGGTGGCGGTTGAGCAATTGTTCTATATCATTATCAGGCTCGTTGTGAGGAGAGGATACGGGGGAGTTGAATGGAGTCGAGGAGGGGAGGGTGTCTTTTATGGGAGAAGGGGAAGATGGAATTTGTATGGGATGGGAGCCGACTATAAAGTCCGCTATATTTAGTGGCGGGGGAGAGGGAATCGAGTTTTCTTCCGGCTGCTCTGGGATAGGGGGGCAGGAAAAAGCTGCCTTCTCCATAAGAGGGGGGGAAAGCGGAGGGCTTTTAAAGTCGGCTAGATTAGGCGTATCCCCTTTGCAGTCCTGTTGCTGAGCTTTGAAGGAGAAGAGCTTCCCCGAATAACTGTCGCTATCGGAGAAGGAGTGCGGATCTTTGATTTTCAGAGGGCGAAGGGGCTTAGTGCGCCTGTATTTGCATTCTGATTGAAGATGACCTGTACGATGGCATGTGGCGCATCTGAAAGGAATGCCCCAGAAATCAATTCGCTGGTAGATATGTAGACCTTCCCACCTGATTTCTATCTGTTCTGGGTAGCCACCTTTGTATGGCCTCTCGATGAGGATCCAAGCTATCCGCTTGTCCTTTTCCCCCCGGATCCATGGATCCACGTATATGAATTTACCAATTGCGTTGCCGATTGATTCCAGAGACTCCTGTGTCCAGAGCTCTAGGGGGAGGTTAGGTAGCTTTAACCAGATTAAACAGTGTGAAGGGGTATTCTTAAGGGGGTCGAACCCCATATACCATCTAGAGAGCGATAAAAAGCTACGTCCCGACACCCACGGCCTGTCCAGTACTTTAAGGAGGTCCTCATGTTTTTGGAAATGGAATGTATACCACTCTTTCATCATTCGGGATATAATGGGAGTGTACCCAATGATGGGCACCCACGATTTGGTGATCCAAGCACGCATTTCTGATTCGGAAAGCTCTGGGAAGAACCACTTCCCCACAAGAGCAAGCCGCTGAAGGCTGTCGATGCGCTCTGTCAATGAAGATCCCGTGAGCGTGACCGCTTTAGGGGGAGGGACGGTCTTGGCGGGAGCTTTGTGTTTGTGCCTGCGGGTCATCTGGTTGTGAGTAGCATAGTGAGACGGGTCCCTAAGCCGAGATGGAAGGCTGACCGACAGAGTGTCTTGCCAGCTAGGATTCCCACTAGCTGCCAGGACAGCCTCTTCCGTTTGGATGGCCGCCGCCAGAAGAGCCTTAGTACCCGGCGAGTCACTTTCCTCGGTCATCCCAAGGTCGGAAGGAAATCCTGATGGACTGTTGAGAAATCCAAAGAAGGAAGCCCGTACAGACGGTGATTTAATTGAAACCGTCGAAAATGGCACCGACGGAAAGAAACACCTGGATGGAAGACCTGTGTTGACAGGAAAAGCAAGGGAGTGGTACGATGGGAAGACAATTCCGGAAACCGAAGATAAAAGATGCCTAGGATCTGACAAGGAATGTTCTGGATGACGCAATGTGACCGCCAGTTCGCAATTCCCATGCAAGGTGGTGGAACAGAGGGCAACAGAGGCTGCGGAAGGGAGTAATGAGGATGAGGTAGCAGCAGGTTTGAATGTGGCCGGAAAAGTCCGCCGGAAAGATCAGAGCCAGCGGGAGAGAGTTGAAGCTTCGAATCAATTGTTGCAGTCAATACAACAGCAGCAGCAATGACAAACAATCCACCACTTCCCTATTCTGAAGCGGAAGTCTTGACATGGTCGGTCGACGTAAAATGAGGCTCTGAATTTCTTAAAAAATGCACAAAACATAGTGGCAAAAACAGAGAGGAGCAGATGTAAAATGACAATAGGATTGTTCCTCTAGACACCAGACAGAACGATAACCATGATAATGTATTGTATCATAGCATTTAATCGATAGAGGAAAACAAATCCTAGGAAACAGAGGCTTACAGATAGTATGACAGAGGCTTACAGATATCCTTTTGACACAGCATAAAAAAGAGATGAAAGCCCGTAACAATGCTAATAATCCTGTATCTTCTCAGATATCCATAATAACATATCATAAATTCTATAAAAGCGATGAAAGCCAGAACAATGCTTATAATCCAGAGCTATGGACAAAAGCTGATAAACTCAGAGAAGGTGTGAGAGCATACCTGGAGTCACGCAGAGTAAACCGGGTGCAGCTAGCCAGCCATGAACCATAGGCACCGAGAGAAAGACGAGGGAGAGCGAGGCCCTCCGACCAGCAGGGCCGGAGGGAAAAAAGCCGGATAGAAAGGCCGGTGGACAAGTTAAATAGCGAGGGGTTCAGAGGATGGTGAATGCGCGTGGCCTCGGACAGCAGACAGGGAGAGAGCCAGGTGTTGTGCGTCGAGGGAGCGGCAGTTAGAGCCAGTGCATGAGCAGCAAAGCGACCGAAGGATGGTAGCAATCCGACGGTTTATTGGTTGTTCGGGAAGCTGTCATTGGCGGGGCGAGCGTCGACGAGCGCCATGGCCATTGGAAGCATCACACCCGGCGCTCCAGACTCCAGTCTCTCCAAGTCTTAACATTGATCTTTTTGGGGGGAAAGATAAATTTTGAAGTTTCAAAATTTTGGACCAAAATACCTTGTTCCATTTAGGCTGACTTACTTTAGATTTGAATTTAATATTTATTTCCTCCAAAATTAATAGAACCACAACCAATATTAATTTAACTCTTTAATGGAAAATCCTTATGGCTTCAATATTGGACTAAATCCAGTGAAAAGTTGCCACATCCTCTGCTTATGGGTTCTTAACCAGAAGGTAGGGGCATTGACACTCCAAAAGACATATCTTGCAAACTGCGAGTAACCACAAAGCGTACCATATACCGTTGGAATTAGCATGATGAGGATAATTAATTGGCGATGATTACGAAGATAGATGAACTAATCTTTACCCTCAAAAAATTTAATGACTTTGGGGCTTTATAGAAATTTCCAAGGTGTCTCGATCATTGGAAATTTAATTAGAAAAATATTAAGAGAATTCAAGAACTGATATTACATCAATGACAACACCATTCGACAATCTCACCCTTTGTCATTGATGGGGACACATACTCCCCCATTGATCATTGTTACCCTTGACTTTATGCTTATGATCTTTTTTCTTGATTTCTTTCCCCCCTTTGACATCAATGGAAACAATTTTCTCCCTCTAATGAAATCACTTCCTTTAATGATATGCCTTTCTCCCTATCTATCAACTTGAAGGAGATGACGATCACTGTGGGCCTGTCTTCATTTAACTTCTCTTCTCACTCTAACCAATTATCTTCCTTTGATGGTTCCTGCAATAAATTAGCTTACTCTCTCTAACTATTTCTCTCCCCTTGTCACACTGCAATCCTGTCCTCGACACTTGTCAACTGAAGCTACTACACCACTGAAGTTTTCAATGATGCTGAAACCTGCTATGACTACTTGTGCCATCTATCAGCTGTTATATGACAACCAGTCAAATGATATATTTATGAAGGTGCTATTCTTGTTACATAGACCCACAGAGGATTCACTGAGGGAGAAATACCATACCATGTGCATTCATATTGGGGGACATATATTGAAGAAAAAATGACATAATATATTGAGCATATAATAGGGGGTAAAGGGTTTCTATATTGACACATATAAAAAATGGAACTCAAAGTTAATGAAAAAATACAAGGAGGTATAAAAAATGTTAATGAAAAAAATGGATACCTACAATATCTAATGAACGTATGGGTTTTTTAAATTGGGAAGGTGTATTCAGTTCGTATTGGTAGGGGAATGTGATTTCTACAGGTATTTTCCAACATGTAGTCAAATTAAGGGTATTTTTTAGTGTGCCATGAAAGCATGCGATATGTCATAAGTTCATTGAGTGAAACCCCTGTGTATTCAACATTCATCGGATAAGGATTCTTCAAATGCAATATTCAGAACAAGGTAGAAACCAACTCTGTAACTGGATCATCTTGAACCTTGACATCTTCCATCGTGGAATCATCACAACGTTCTAACTTCACAAATCCTGAGATCATAATCACTAGGACATCTTCATTCTCCTAATTTGCTTGTTGCTGCTTTCTTCTCCAAACTTTCTTGTACCTGATCTTTGAATTCTCTTTCCTAGAGGGTTCCATCCTGTGTCTGCAATCATGAGAAATATGTCCATAGTGATGGCACTTGAAGCATTCTATATTGGACCTGAATGATGAAGCGGCTGACATGTAATTTTTGCTGGCATAATTATTTTGAAATATGTCCTTTGATATTGCAAGCTTGCTTTTGGGGTTTTGATAATGTTCTTGATAATTAACCATGTTATACATACTGCAGTCCCTAACCATATGCCTAAATTTATAACATGAAGAGAAATAACCATTAAACATGCTAGGGTACTTGGATGAGATGGTTTGTCTAGAAGGTTTTCTGAGAAAGTTCCTTCATGGAGGGGGTACAACTTTTTGATGATCCTTAACTGCTTCAACATTACTTCCTGGAGCTGTAACATTTACAACTTTATTTTTCCCTTGATTTGAGCTTTGAGGAAACTTGTTGTCTTTGCTTCGCAGGGTCTTGGAGCTTGCCTCCCCTTTAGATGACGATTCTCCAACATAACCAATACATTTTTTAATACATGGAGATCTCTGGTGATTGAGGATATCATCCAATATTTGCATGATCTTCATCCATTTGTTTAGCTTGTTAACTTTCGTTCTTAAGGATACAAATTCTTCTTCTAGTTTCATGCAATCATCTTCTTTCTTCTGAATCTGACACTTTTGTTCTTCTTTAATTCTCTTGGCCTCTTCAAGATGGATCTTCGAACAAGTGTTCTCTTCTTTCAATTGGTGACAAAGGTCTAATTTAATTATAGAAAATTTCATGCTAGTGAAAACAAATAAACAACAAACCTAGGGTTAAAAACAAGCTTAGTAAAAAGCTTTAAAAATTTCACATTCTTATTCCAAGAGAGATGATGTATCAAGGTGAGATGGTGCGGCAAAAATGATTGAGACTAATGAAGACTTTATCCCACCAATGACGTGGCATAAAATGATTAAAATTAATGAAGGCTTGATCCCCATCTAGCAAAATGATCAAACCATGCTCCACTTTGATATAGTATGCCCCATAACATGTCCTAAGGAAATCCATTGCAAATTTCTTCCATACGTGACCTTGAATAAGTAAAGATATTACTCTACCTACACATATACATAGTGCAAAGCATGTAAAAAGTCTTAACTTACAGCCCAAAGATCATCAATACCGAATATTTCACAAACAGAACTTTATATGAGATGACATACCTTGATCAACAGCGGAAGATGTAATGGCTGTCATCTACTTTGATCTGACTCCTGACTGTTCCTCTTCTTCAGAATTCGGTTTCTCTCCTCTTGCCCTCACTTTCTTTATGTGCTTCTTGATGGAGAAGAATGCAACTCTTGTGTGTGGGAGAGAGAGGACCCAATCCTTATATATTATTTAACTCTAATCTGGTACGTCCATCATATACCAATTCAACGCTTAAGATCTAATGCTTTAGATTAGAAACTGCTTTAGGATAAAATCTAAATGCTTTAAGATTAGATCGGGTCACATTAAGATTAGAAACTGCTTTAACGTTAAAAAGCAATGAGCCTTTTGCTGTTTCTAATAGCAGTTTCTAACATTCTCCCACTTGACCTGACTATTCATAATATTAAGTGTTGAACATCATACTATGATAAATTGCTGAGAGTTATGGCAGTTGTGCACTATTAATTCAATGCATTCCCTTCCATATACAATACCAGCAATCCATCAATTCATACTCATAATTTATATAAAACAGCATAATGGTCCACATAATGTCTTATATCATAATGATTAAACATAATATCTTTATAAGACTCTTTCTTGTTTAAAATTACATAAAATACGTATTACTACATTAAAACAAGAAACACATGCTTGTATATCAGAAACACATAAAAGAGCTCAGAATGTCACACATCAATTATCATTAATACAACCAAGACCCATTCTTTGAACATGTTCCTTAAATTGTCTTGGTTGTAACCCTTTCGTCAAAGGGTCTGTAATCATAAGTTCTGTCCTGATGTGCATGATTGACATTCTTTGTTTCTGAACCTCATCTTTCACAACAAGATACTTCAGTTCCATATGTTTGGCACCTTTAGAGTACTTGTCGTTCTTTGAGAAAAATACTGCTGCAGAGTTATCACAATAAATTTTCAGCGGCTTGCTAATGGTGTCGACAACCGCAAGTCCTGAAATAAAGTTCCGCAACCATAATGCATGAATTGTGGCTTCAAAATATGCCACAAATTCTGCCTCCATAGTGGATGAAGCAACGATAGTCTGTTTCGCACTTTTCCATGATATGGCACCTTGAGCAAACATAAACAGGTAACCAAAAGTCGATTTTCTAGTATCGATGCATCCAACAAAATCTGAATCGCTATATCCAATCACTTCCGATTCATTGGATGAGCATGTAATCTTTCGTTGAGAGAAATTCCTTAGTCTCATGCAATATACTTAAATTATTTGCAGCAAGCAAGACGTCATCAACATAAAGGACCAGATAAATAAACTTGCTCCCACTGATCTTTCGGTATATACAGTGATCAACCGTATTTTCCTTAAAACCAAAAGATGTAATAATGGTATTGAACTTAATATACCACTGCCGGGATGCTTGTTTAAGCCCATACATTGACTTCTTAAGTTTACACACCAATTGTTCTTTACTTTCTACAGAAAAACCCTCAGGTTGATCCATATAAACATCCTCATCAAGATCTCCATTCAGAAAAGCTGTTTTCACATCCATTTGATGCAACTCCAAATCATAATGAGCTACTAATGTCATTATTATTCTTAGTGAGTCCTTTTTCGAAACAGGAGAAAATGTCTCCTTGTAATCAACACCATCTTTCTGAGTGTAACCCTTAGCAACAAGTCTAGCTTTATACCGTTTGATATTACCACTAGAGTCGTGTTTGGTTTTAAAAACCCATTTGCATCCGACTCTTTTACAGCCATGTGGTAACTCAACGAGATCCCAAACTTCATTCTGTTGCATGGATTTCAGTTCTTCTTTCATGGCATTAATCCATTCCTTTGACTCTTTACTTTCTACAGCATGTGAAAACGAAACTGGATCCTTATTGATTCCAATATCATAATCTGATTCTTGCATATAAACCACATAATCATTAGAAATAGCTGACCTACGATTTCTTTGAGGTCTTCTTAATGCTACTTGTTGTGGTTCATGCATATCAGCATTATGTAAGTCATTTCCTTCAGGAAGTACTTCTTCATTTATATGTTGTTCATTATCATCATGCTGTTATACAACAGCTGGAACAACATTTGGAGTAATAGTAGATGGAGGAACTATTCTAGGTAATGTAACATTTACCCTTGTTTCCTTTATTTCTACTATTTCTCTTCTAGTACTCCCACTGACTTCACCATTCTCAATGAATCTTGCATTACCAGTTTCTAATTGCCTCTCAACTTCATTTACAAACGTCTCAAGGACATTCACAAATATCAGTGTGTATTAGTTCAAGAAGCTGGCTGCTTCTAGTGGCTCCTTTCTTATTATGTTATTATGTTTGGTTTGTTTACCTTTAATACAATCCACACATAATTCTAGATCACTAAAGTCCAAATTTGACAAAATTTCATTACTTACTAATCTCATCATTCTTGCTTTGGATATATGACCTAGTCGTTTATGCCACAAGAAAGCAGAATTTTCATTCAACATGCTACGTTTTCATCCAACATTATTTACTACATTCAACAAGGAATTCGCATAAGTGTCATTCAGTTTCAATTTATATAAACCATCAATTAGAATACCAGAACCAACATTATCAGCATTCTTATATAAATCGAAACAACCAGATCCAATCATACATCTAAAACCAGAAATATCCAATTTACTTGCGGAAATAAGGTTTCTAGATAATGAAGGTACATAAAGGGTACTGTATAAGTTTAATACATATCCACTTTCTAGAATTAGACGATAAGTCTCTTTTTACAGATACGACATTGAACACTCTTTAGTTCCTTCTTTTCCTCATCCTGCCCATTCTTAGCAGGTGCCTTTTTCTTCTTGAAATGACTTGATTTTCCTTTCTTTTCTTTACCAGCTTTATTACTCACAAAACTTACTGAGTGATTCACTTGATTTTTCAAACGTCCTTCTTCCTGAACAAGACTACTGGCCAATTCATTAACATTCCACTTATCCTTTATAGTGTTATAGTTAATCTGAAAAGGTCCATATTCAGAAGGTAGCGAGTTCAGAATGAACTGGACAAGAAAAGAATCCTCTACTGTAAGTCCCAGGGAGTTTAACCTTGCTGCAATATTAGTCATCTCTATAATGTGCTCTTGCATAGTTCGCGACCCATCAAACTTCATGGTCGTGAGTTCTGCCATAAGAGTACCAGCGAGTGACTTATCAGCTGAACGAAAACGCTCTTCCACAGACTGCATATATTCCTTAGCACTTTCTGTTTGTGGAATTGTTGACTTGATGTTGTTAGCAATAGTCATCTTAATAAACATAAGGCTCAATCTGTTACTGCGTTCCCATGCTTTATGGTGTGATTTTTCTGCCTCAGTACTATCTCTTGTAAGAGCAGCAGGCTTATCCACAAGGAGTGCCAAGTCAAGATCCTGAATACCTAAATGGAAATTGACTTGTTCTTTCCATTCAGAAAAATTAACACCAGTGAACAATGTAACAGATGAAGCATGTGTATTCATGGTAACTCCTGCAAATTAAAATTGAAATCACTATAAGCTCATAACTAACGCGATTCAAATGTAGACATAATAGTATAATATAGCACTCCTTTGGGTAGATACTATCTTATACTCAACATAATTAAATACCAAAACATAAGCAGGTAATAAATATATTCAATCAAATAGAACTGACATCTTTGGATGATCAATATTTATTTAATCAAAATATCTATTAAACCTCATCATGTCAACTAGTTATAGAACAAGACTTTCCTTTGGGTAAGTTCTCAGGTTCTATCATTAGTGACGCCAGCTTTAATTGGTATTTTTTATAACTGGCAATTTCTATCAATAATCGTTATGTCAATTATGCACTAAAAGATTATTCTGATTTTGACCACTTTGGTGATTAACAAAATCATAAATCTCATGTGCATAAATGATTTATAACACATACTTGATGCGAAACAACATTCTGATTTTGACCACTTTGGTGATCATAAATCTCATGTGCATAAATAATTTATAGCACATACCTTATGCAAAACAATTAGTCATAGAGCAATTACTTTCATGCCCAAATTTCAAATTCAATCGAAACTGTAACTTTCCTACAGGAGTTCTACTCAACTCTGTACAAAAATGATTGCTTTGTTAGTCTTCTTACAGTGCACAAATTTGACTATCTACCAGGATTCAATAACTTATATTCACCGCATATTCATTCCAACATACACAGCGAACACACAATGATGCGGAAATTTTCTAGGTGACCTGGATCCATCATTATATGGCATCTCGAAAATACAAAGAGCATCGAAACCCAAGGATCACCGCGGAGCATAATTCAGAGTCCTAGTCCAAGCAAGAATTTGTGCAATGTATGGAAGCTAAAGGCTTCGACGTTATGGTTATGTGACATGCAATAGGGTTGTGACAACCGAACAATGATACAGTTCCAAGGATGAGTTTTCCTTCGAGGCGATGATTGTCGAATTAAATTGAGCGTGCTCCGGGCTATCAAACGAATTACAATGGAGAAGCTCAAGGCAATGACCACCTTAGTGACATGATAAGAGACAGTAACACGCGCACTGATCTATTCAACAGAGCACGGTGTATGGCGACCTCTGTAGCGAACAAATGACTGGCGCAATGGCTGTTCTCAAGCTAATCCTTATTGAACTCGGATGGGAGCTCATAAACAAATAATTAGCGATACGCTGCTGTTACCAGGCAAGACTCTTTGGAATCGACTTTAGCCGTTACTATGAATGGGAGAATACCGGGTGGACACAAGAAGGCGTGAATTCTCAAAGCCATTTGGAAAACAGAAATGAGGAAGCAACCAGTTGATGAGAAATCCTTTCCTCAAACATGAAAATTCATAGTGTTAAAATCAAACGAAGGAAACCCATTGTTGGGAACAATCAAAAAGCCGTTTAGGGTTTGGCGTGCTCTGGTACATACAGAACAACATTGATACCATTCATGAAACCCCACAATTTCCCGAAGGCTCAATCACATGAGTAAAGCACAAAACAGATCAATTGCAATCATAGGAAATATTCAGTTATTGATTGGCTCTGATACCAAATGTAAAAAGTCTTAACTTACAGCCCAAAGATCATCAATACCGAATATTTCACAAACAGAGCTTTATATGAGATGACATACCTTGATCAACAGCGGAAGATGTAATGGCTGCCATCTACTTTGATCTGACTCCTGACTGTTCCTCTTCTTCAGAATTCGGTTTCTCTCCTCTTGCCCTCACTTTCTTCATGTGCTTCTTGATGGAGAAGAATGCAACTCTTGTGTGTGGGAGAGAGAGGACCCAATCCTTTATATATTATTTAACTCTAATCTGGTACGTCCATCATATACCAATTCAACGCTTAAGATCTAATGCTTTAGATTAGAAACTGCTTTAGGATAAAATCTAAATGCTTTAAGATTAGATCGGGTCACATTAAGATTAGAAACTGCTTTAACGTTAAAAAGCAATGAGCCTTTTGCTGTTTCTAATAGCAGTTTCTAACAAAGCATGCTTAATGGGACCATGACGTTGCCATCATACCAAAAATGTCATACGATTTATCCAATGACATCATCAAATTTTAATTATTTATTTACTAATGATTATTATAGGCCAGTCTTATTTGCTATACTGTCGAGCAATAAATGTGTTGGGCAGTGAATGTGTGGGGCAGTATACGTTCATTGTTCAATTGAAACAAGTATATTATTCGGCGATGGGTATATATTGTTTTCGTGTATTTATGGTTTTATAGCCCGACAAATAAGGTTGGCTATTATTATATACTTAGTGGGCATTAATACAAATAATAATAAATGAAGATTTAGTTTTAAAAAATTTACATGAATAATAATAAATAAAGATTTAGTTTTAAAAAATCTATAAATTAATTTAGAAAATAATGAAATTTCTGATAAAATTATAGAAATTTTTGAAAATCTAGAATAAATTATTAAATATCAAAATTTTGAATGTAAATAATTCTGGATGGTTCTAAAAACACTTCCCACTAATTTTTTGAAATTATTTTTTGCGAAATTCCAAAGAAAATTGGCTTGGTACACAACTCCTAAAAATGAAATTATTTTTTGCGAAATTCCAAAGAAAATTGGCCTTGGTACACAACTCCTAAAAATGAAATTATTTTTTGCGAAATTCCAAAGAAAATTGGGGTTGGTACACAACTCCTAAAAAGAAAGTGGCAGAGAAGTTCTGAAAGACTTGAAGTTTGGAAAAGTGTCATACCATCATAAGGAATCAATTGATATTCCTTTTTTGGAAAACTAAGCTATCCAAAGATGTGACGTGAATAGGTGTATTTTGAAACTTGAAAGGTTACGAGAGCGGTAATCATGAATGATGGGGATAGGGCAGGTGACCAATAAGGGCACGCAGGGTCCGCGGGGACCTTATGAAGCACACTTTATCAAATGATAAATGCTGAACATGGGGACGGCTAAAGCAGAACATTAAAGGTTCAAACACAATTTTCAATCATGGTACATAATATCATCAAGTGGGCATAGCAACGGACCTGAACAAAGTTAGCTAAGCTATTGGAGTGGGAGAGTAGTAGGTAACAATTTTGTTCATAAAAAATAATGAAAATTTTGGTTGGATTTTGATAAAATTTAATAGAAATTTTAGGAAACTTAAGTTATAATTGTTAAGTTTTAGGATTTTGAATGTTTTAAAGTTTTTGATGGCGTTGAATCTATTTTCACTATTAAAAAACGATTCAAACATTTTTATGGTTAGATTTTTTGAAGTAAAAAATAGTTAGATTCCGTAGAAAGATAACTTTCCGTATGAAATTGTGGTCTTGGTAGACAATGCCTTGCAATGGACAGCCAAGGAAACTAAACAACAAATGGATTCTTGCCGAAAAATCTATGTTGGAATCAGTGCAGGAATGTGCAGGTGCGAACCAAAGTGGAAAGAAAGAAATAAATTATTTTTAGCGTCCACGAAACTAATAATAACCTATAAGACACACAACCTCGTCATCTAATTTATGTATTCAACCATTTTCTTGTGTAACTTCGCAATGAACACTCACACTGTCTTAACAATCCTTTACATAACTGTCCATATTGTCTTTAAATACCTCCTCAACCCTTGCTAGGTTGTTGTGCACAAAGAGCATTGAAGAAGGGTTGGTGAAGAGAGTTGCTTGGCTTGCAGCCCACAATGTTTTCAGTAACGACTGGTGGAAATGGCCCATCCTTGGAGATAGGCCTCCAATAAGTAATTGAAGGACAGAAAATTTGAACATTCCCTTGTAAGAGAGGGAACGCCTTCAATGTTTTTAATGTGGAGCAAGAGAACATTATGCAATCGGCCGCGTCTGGTGTAAAGTAATGTCTTTAATGCGTAGCAAGACGCAAAGTCTTCGGTTTCAAAACTTTAGGTTGATGCATTTATTTTTCTTATATCTCTCATTTTAGGATAGGACTTTGATGGCATTGCTTAAACATCTTGAAGCTATGTGATACATCTTATTGAAAATAAGTTTTTTAATTTAATTAATTAAATAAAAATTAATTATTGAATTGAGACTTTTGTGATCTATATCAATTTTTTGAAGAATCTTTGGCGAAAATCATATAGAAAAACTTTTGTCGACGCGTTTCGAACCAACCAGTCAAGACAAGTCGAACCACACTGGTTGGTTCGAAACGCGTTGACAAAAGTTTTTCTATGTGATTTTCGCCGAAGATTCTTTAAAAATTAATATATATCTATATATGAAAAATAAGATTAAGAGTAAAATTTTATAGTAATAATCACATGGGATATATATCACGTTTAAATGACAAAATGAATTGAGGGATAAATGTGTAGGACAAAGAAAGGAATATGATTTTTTTTTGTTATGTTATTATCCTTGTTGCAAGTAGATATTATGCGTTTGATATTTTTTTTTCACTATTCATAGTTTTATTTTGACTAAAAATAAGTTAACATTTGGAAATCAATTTATTTTATTTTTTTAATATAAATTATTTTATTTTTCTTGAATTTAATTGGTTATTAGGTTTTCCGTTTTATTGAGTAATCATTATAAAATTGTACTAACAAGCTTCTAGGCTAGCAGGAAGTTGTCTTGCTCACTCTAGCTTACAGTCTGTAACTTTTGTAGTAATTTTGTACCAGTGACATTTCAACCACATTGATAGGTTGCTCGAGACGAGATTCAATCAATTTAATGGTTGGGATATCCTGACTGGAGTTTTGAGCTCTATGGAGATTATATTTTATTATTTATTTTTTGTTTTGCATGCAACAACTTCATTTCAACACAATGCATTTGTCTGTCAATTCTTCTTTACTCGTAATCCTGTGGCCAAGTCTCCCAAGATGCGATCTGTTCGATTTTGGATTTCTTTTCCTAGAAAACATTTATTGTTTCATTAACTTGACTTACAACGCTCCAACAAAGTCTTTTTAGATGACTAGTGTCACACCTTTTTCATAAATAGATCCCACATAAACACTTCTTTCAAGAGAAATTAAAATCTCATTGCCACTACATCCTTTGTATGTTTGGATGAATACCATTATTAATCAAGCATATTTGTCATAAATTCCCTAATAATATGTCAAATGCAAGTGGTAGTTGATATTAATGAATTGAACATCTCTACATGGGATAATATTGCAAACTAGTGGTGGATTTAACAACACACAATACCACGTATTGCCTTGTTTCCTTGTTAAATAGGAAATTAATTTATAGTTCAATTAATTATTGATTAAACTTATGTAAGAAAGGATGTTGAATAAAGGAAAATGAGAGAGTTTTCTAGAGGCAAGTCTTTCCAACAAACTCATCTTAGATGAATAATGACCATTCAAATGCGTAATCATTAGGCCATGAGCGATATTGTTGAATGGTTTGGAGAGCGAATACCCTTTTGTTACAGAGCTTATCAGTGCAAAATTTTAAAGAGGTGTATCTTGGCTATTTAAAGGCTTTTTTTAATGTAACAAGAGCTTAGACATGGGTTTTTGAGCATTCTGGACAACATGGGAGCATTATTTTTATAAATTGAGGTTTATATTTTGACTTCAATTAGCACTCTGTATGAAGGAATGTTGACAATGGTATGTCCCTTTTAGTTTTTATCCTTGTTTATAAGAAAGTAAAATTAATATTACTAGCATTTTCACATAAAACAAAGATAATTGGTTTAGCAGTAGTCTTTTGAACAACAAGGGCGATGAGCGTAGCGGTAATATTTACCCACATGCAAATTCAGTACTATATTATGTGACGTGTTGAGTTGGTATCTCAGTACTATGAAGCAATTTATTTTATGCCACTTGTTGGGTTGCAATTTCAGTACTATGAAGCAATTTGCTTTATGTCGTGTGTGTGTTGGGTGATAGGAGATCAAGGTGCTTAATGTCTGACATCATTGGTAAATTTTGTGTGCACACAGAAAACTTATGCACATTACAAAGAGAACTTCAGGTACCTTCTTCTACAAATGAAGTAGAAACTAGAAAACTGATATTAAAAATAACATGCAATATCATAGTTTCAAAGGATTTCAATGATAGTGCTTCAAACGTGCTAATAATGTTGCAGCCTTAGGCTCCATGAACTGGACCATCTATGATATCTTCAATTTCCTTCCTTCTCTTAGCCAAGGTTCCTTACAACGATTCCAATAAAACCATAAAATGGCTTTTTGTTATCCTCTGCACTTCCATCGACCTGTAAAGTTGTAAACCTCTAGAAAGAGTTTGTTCGCAACAATAATGTCAAAGGCACATGATATTATCTTATAGCTTAATACCCAATTGACTATGGTGGTCCATGACAATCTTTACAAGCCATATAATACATGACATCATGAGAAAAAGTGTAAGGTACATTCAAATTTTACACGAAAATGTTCAAAAGTTTCATGATTTTGCATGGGCTCTATTCCCATCTCATCTACACCATTTGGATTATAGAGAAAGTGTAACATTTTGATTTGAATTTACTCCATGTTTCATTAATGAACATGGGTAATGTGCAGGTACCAAGGTTACTAGATTTGGGAAGCAAGAGTGATGATAAAAGTAGTTATGTTCTTGAGGTATATCCCTTGTATGTAGTTTTACATGCATATATGAAGAAGGTTAATCTTTAGCCAATAATCAATTTTGAACTTCTAGTAATGAGCGATTTAACAAAGTGCATTATATGGAGATTTGGTGTAACTATGGGAAGAAAAGGACACTCTTTAGGAGATAATATAATATCTTGGTTTTCTTGGAAACTCCAAGCCCATGGAGACTCCTAATGTGCTTGAAGCTATTATGTTGATCCTTAACCAAGGTTCCAAGGTACATGTATATCTCAACTTTCAATGATATTTAGTACTAATGTTGTTGGCTCTACCATAATACAATATGTTTATTTAGTAATTATCCAAGAGAAAGTTCATGACAATAGAACTTAATCCAAAACCATTCCTTAGGTTTCTTCCCTACCTCTCTTCTCACCTTTACTTGCCTTATGTAGCTCTTCCCACTAATCCCTAGTCTAATCCATAATGGTGATGCGAAACACTGCAAGGCTTTATAGAATCATGTACTGAAAGGATGAATATGAGTTACTTGTATTCATTCCTACCATTTAACTTGCATTTCAAGCCTTTAATGCTAAAATTAAACCTAGTTAGAAAACATGTCATCCTCATATGATCATAGATAGCTTTCTTTCTGGTTAGGTAGCCAATAAATTAATCAATACCACATGCCCAAAAATACATAACTCATTTCATATGATTTTTTTTAAAATCTCAACCTTTGATTAGTTACAAGTGGGAATTTGAACTTGTACGAGTAGGATAATAATCATTCTACTCAACCACTCAAGATAACTCTAATTGATATTATTATGGATTGATGTCTATTATACACTTGTGCTAGTTATTAGGTGAATGGTAGAGATTTAATCTTCAATATTTTAAATATTCTTCGTAGTATTCATAAATCAAATATTGATATTTATCTTGAAAGTAGTTATGACCATTTTGCCATTTTAATTAAGATTAGTTAAAAAAAATATCATATAAATATGTGTCATATGAACATGAGTTATGGTTTTCTAGGCATGTGGTATTAGTAGGTCATTGTATTGTAACAAAACCTATTTACAAGTTAAGAATCTCCAAGATTAAGAATCTTGTTACACATTCTTTTAAATGTTTAACTCATATATAATTCCTTTCATTAATAATAATACTAATAATAATTTAAAATCAAGTTATAATTTAGTTAATTTTTATGATTTTTTTAATCTTCAAAAGAGATGTATGAGTAGGTAAATGTTTTAATGCTTATGGGTGTCACCATTTAATTTACATGGTTGTACTAGTTAATATACCGGTCAAACATATATACATTTAACATTTAAAAAAGATGTAATGAAATTCTAAACTACGAAAATTCACCCCCACTTTGCTATGGAAATTTTTAGCTTGTAAATAAACTCTTATAATAACATGGACCAATAACACCATCAACAAAACCTCTCCCCTTAATCCAAAGAAATTAAGTTGGGAAATGTAGTCTATCCCTATATATTGTAAATTTTATCTTATTCTACTTGCTTTTTAATTTATCTACACCTATAAATTTAGAGAAACTTGAATATCATAAATATAAAAAAATTAAATCCATATGTAGGAAAACAAGTTAATTGAAAGAGTACGATTTTAATCTCATTTAAATTAAAATAATATTAATTTGTAAATATTAAATTGACTTATAATAGGTTTCAAAGAAAAAACATGCATGAGCGTAAATCCAAAAAAGGTCATACACACACTTTCAAGGAACTCAAATACAACTACCTAGAAGTATTAGCTCTCATCATGCGGTCAAACTCTTAAATATGGTTTCTTTGACATTATTGCCCAATTAATTACCATCAAGTTATGGACAAACCTCTATAACAAATTTACTTTGCATCGCAATTGCTTTTAACTAAGCGTAAATTGGTATTTGATTTGTGAAATTTGTTATGTGCTTAAATAATCAATTACATTATAAGAAGAAATTTCGGCGTAAATCACATTCAGAAAATCATTGTCGACGCATTTCAAACCAACCAGTGTGGTTCATCGTTAGGACAAGTTGAAAAATCAGATCTATCTTTGCCAGTTAAATACTTTGAGCAGAGCCTCCAACGGCTAACAAGGACAAATCTCTGCTCAAAGTATTTAACTGGCAAAGATAGATATGCTTTTTCAACTTGTGCTGACAATGAACCACATTGGTTGGTTCGAAACGCGTCGACAATGATTTTCTGAATGTGATTTATGCTGAAATTTCTTCTTATAATTGTTATGGATCACAGAAGCCTCAATTCAATCAATTACATCATCATATTGCCTATTAATAGGCATGGGATATTGTATTCGATTTAGTATTGTTATTAGTTTGAATTGGATTATAAAAAAATAATTATTATTATTATTTTTTTATTTTTTATTTTATTGAAAGTTTTTTCTAATATTTATTTTATTGAAAGGTTTTTCTAATATTTTACTATAATATATATATATATATAGAATCTCAACATATATATGAATTGTATGGATAGTTGTTTATATGATCTTTATATGTTTTAGTGTTTTTAATTTTTTTTGTAAGTTTGGTAGGACTACATCTTGATCATATCTAACTTTTCATTTCAATTGGGGGATAGCACAAGATTTGAACCTAAGACTTCGAGTTTGATGAAACTTCATTTCTACAACAGTACCAATTAAGCTACCCCAAATAAATGATGCCTATACCTCTATTATTGATGTTCAACAATTTATTTAACCTTTAACATTCTTTATATGCGTTTATTCATATTCATGTTTAAGAGGGTTTGCAAAGGTGTTGTCATATTAATCTCGAGAGAATATTAATATAATAAGAAAAACAATAATTAATAAAAGAAGGTTAATTTATTTTCCTCTTAGTTAAAAATCAATCATATGTTTATACTCTATTACTTAAAGCTTTTGTCCAATGCAAGTGGTTTACGAACCATCATGAGTAATAATAAAATTTGAAGCTTAAAACGACAAAGCTAAATGGGAGAGAATGTAAACGAATTTGCCTAAAGGCATAGCTAGCAAAGAATTGGAAATGGAGGTGGAAATTAAGGGAACAACCGGTAGATTTTTCAAGGAATAGATAAGTAATCGTGCTATCTTTTTTCAATAGTTGGCATAGTTAGTGCACATAAAAGATAAAGTTCATAATGTTATTTTTTTCCAAAGTGAATTTTTTTCATAGATTTCTTGAAAAATGAATACATGTTAAGTTTTTTCCAGAAGAAACATTCCATGAAAAGAAAAGTTTTTGTCTTAGATTTTCTCATAAAAGAAATATGCACTTGCACTTGCATGTACATAAAGAACAATTTTGACATTAGATTGCACTTACATGTACATGAGAACAACTTTGACAACTTTGACATTAGAATTTTTTTGGAAAAAAAACAAAAGTGAAACCTGCACACAAAGATTAAAGAAATCATGATATTTTTTTCCATGAAAAGAATGTATGTTAACTTTTCTTATAATAGGAAACAGACAATAAGTTATTTTATTAAAGAAAGAATTGACAGGAAATTATGAGAGAAAATTAGATTATTAATTTCCTTGGAGATATTAGCATGATTCCTATATACTCTTAATAGGAATATGTGCACAATAATAATATCCATTATATTGGAATTCTTGAAATAATTTTCTATGTTAATTCTTGAAAAGAAAATATTAAAGTGAAATGTCTTTGCATACATTATCAGATTCTTGGAAAAGAGAAAAGTTAATTAGATTAATTTTCTTGGAAGGATTTTCATGAATATGTATGCATATATTACCCATGTTGTTTATTTAAAGACTGCAAATATTTGAGTGCATAAATACTTGCATAGGATTTTTGTGCATGAATTGATGAAAAATAAAGATTGTTTTCTTAAAAGATGCATATGAATCTTGTTCATACAAGAACAAGAACGCATGCTTGTTTCTTGAAAAGATTATGTGCATTGAAGTAAGGGTCATTGTGTTAAAAAAAAACACATGTTGCATGCACAAAAGGGTAGTCATTGTGATATAGAAAATATGTTTTTGCATGTAGATAAAGAAAGTTATTATGTTAATTTTCTTGAAAATATTGTCTGGCTAGATGAATTGTGTTAATTTCTTGATTTAGGTGCATAAAAGGTTAAGTTAACCTTGTTATTGTTGTTTGGTTTTTATGCATAAAAGATGGTTATCTATGGTAATTTCTTGAAAGGGAAGCATGAGAAACTTGCATGTAGAAAGATAGAGAAACAAGGTTATATTAACTTCCTTTTCTTTTTTTTCTTCTAAATATGACTAATTCTATTAATATAACAAAAAATAGTACATGGAGGCACCGGCCTCTACAGATCCTGTCTCAAATTATGCCATGTTTAACAAACAATAACTGAAAATGACTGCCCGCACCGGGGAAACCAGTCCAAAACTAGAGGAGTGTGCTGCCCACGCAGGGGAACCAGCCTGTAAAACCATAGTGGAATAGTTTTTTGAACAAAACATAAAAAATGACAACAATTACAAAAAGAAACAGTAGAAAAGACCCCTAAGTTTGGTGACCGGGAGCTGAAAACCTGAAGTAAACTTTGGCCAGCTAGGTGTCATTAGGTGGCAGAGGTTCTTCCACAATTAGACACCTGTAAGCCTCCATGTCATCTTCCTCGTGCTGTTGATCTCTCGTCGTTGCTTCCATATTCGTGTAGCCGCCTGGAATATTGTGTCCCTGAGCTGCGTCTGTTCGGTCCGAAGCTTCATCATGGGTTCTACGTGTCCTAGAGCTGCTACCATGAGTTTTCCTTATGCTAGTGTTGGTCCTCTCCTGAATGTTGCGAGCTGGGACATCAGAGCTTTGAGGCTCCTCTCTGAAAGCAACTAAAATGGTTGCAATTATGTAAGGGCGTTCCAGCGTGCAACGAAACTGGAATTGGGTAGAGTGGCTGGGTTGCAGCGTCGGGCCAGAGGCAACAGGAGGCTGAGGAGCATCTTCAACACGTCTAGGGCCGGCCGTCTGAGCACGCCCAACATGGGTGGCTGGATAACAACCTGTGAAATGAGCAGTCGTCGAGGGGGAGGAGGAATCCGAAGGGGTAGAGTTAGAGAGGGACAACGAGGGGGGGCGAATTTCTCTTCCTCTACTGCAGCCTCTTCTACAGCGCATCCTGTGACGCAGACGAGGCATATTCGCCTGGTTGAAATTGGGCCGATGAGGACTAGGAGGCACAGAGCGAGGGATAGAATGGCCAGTGGGAGCAGGAGAATTGGGAATTCGAGGTTCAGAAGCAGGATTCAGGGCCGAAGCAGCAGTTCAAAAGCAGCAAAGAAGATTATGCGAGAAGTGGGCACCTTCAACAATTTCAATACAGCAAAGAATCTGGCAACGTCTCAGTGTTGTCATGTGCGAGCTCGACTCCGTAGCAGCAGGGAGACAGTTACTGTTCAAAGGAGGCGGAACAGGGGGAGGGCGGTCCGAAATCGCCATCTTATGAATCAGAATGAGATTTCCTCGGGCCGCACAAAGCATTAAAACGCCATTAATTTCGGCGGTGAGCTTCTGGGTGGAAGCGTGGGAGGCCATGTGGCCGTGCCACTTTCCAGACCAAATTTGTTGTGTTGTATCTGCGCTATTAAACACCCGCATCCGGGATATTAATTTCCTTTTTGAGAAAGAAGTATGTATGTGTTTACATGAAAATAACACTTAATGATGGTAAAATTCTAGAGAAGGGAATATGTGTTGCATACATTAAAGAAGGGTTATTATGATAAGCTCTTGCATGCACAAGAACAATCATTTTGTTATAGAGATATGTTCTTGGCATGGATATAAGAACTATTGAGTTATATTTCTTTAGAAAAATTATATGTGATTACTTTTATGCTATCATAACTATTATCTTAGTTTCTTTGGAATAAGATGCATATGCATGCAAGATTTGTGTTAGCTTTCGTTGGAAAGAATATACATTTGCATGTGGGAAATGATAACATGTGTTAGTGTTCTTTATGTATTTGCATGCACCAAAAGTAACAACTAAAATGCTAGTTATGTTGATAGAGTTTATGTAATTCACATGCAAGATAATTATAATTGATATGTTAGTTTCCTTTAAAGGAATGTCTGGATAGTTGTAGTGATTTGTCTTGCAAGAATATGTGCTTATGCGAGGGTAATATTAGTTAATGTGGTATTTGTTTATAGACATGCATTGATGGTTATACGCTTATAACTAATGAATATACAATGTTGTTAAAGGAATCATGTCACGATATTTTGTTTGTATTTTATGAATAGATGGTGAAACACCACTAGTATAGATTTATGAATCAGAGATATGAAAATTGAATATTTGTAGGTAAATGATATCATGATGATTGTAATAGCTTTCAGCTAGATATTTTGTATTTAAATGATATTTTCTTGTAATATTTTATGATAATGGTTAAGGGATGGAATCCCTTATAAGCCATCGAGTGAGGGGTGAACACCATCACGAGTGTTTAATAATGAAATTAAACGTTTGTTGGTTTTCACCTTACAGGGTTTCCTGGGCATATTGATGTCTAATGATATGGTTGCATTTTGTGTTACGTTTATGATGTGGATTCCTTGCATGACCTAATGTTTACAATACCAAGTATATGATTAACTAATCAAGTTAAAAGAACTATGAAAATGATGCAAGGGTACATCAGAAAGTTTATGTTAATATACTACAACAATGGTTGTTAATGGTTATGCAACTTACTATTCTTTTACTGAAGTTATTCTTTGTAATGACAAACATTCTATCTAATGGTTAATGTTGGATATAGAATAGTAATTTGGATAGTTATCAGTGGGAAAATTGTATAAATTTTTTCTAACTTCATGCATTTTCATGTGAGGTTGTCACTCCTAGTGATATATAAGTTGAGATATATACTCGATTGAATATATATGAATAGATATACACCATTTAAATTTAATGATGGATATTTCAATCCATACAACATTTATTGCATTTCTATATTTAGTAGTGGGTTGCATATTTTTTACCTTTAATATCTACCTTTTTTTACATGGTGGGAAAACCTATCATAACAAAATTCTCAAAACAATTGTGGAGACAACTATCACTTATTGCTATCAATGAATGTAGGTTGACTCATTACCATTATTCAAAGAAAACCATTCCACCTGGAATTACTTTACCTGTGGTCGTAATGGGGCAGGTTTTTGATCCCATCAAATGCCTCTAGGGCCAAGGCTGAATCATTATGAATATTCAAGAAAACCTACACCGTCTGGAATTATCTTGCTGATGATGGTAATGAGACAAGCTTTGTTCATGTCAAATGCCTCTAAATCTTGGGCCATTAACCTTTTTTCTTATGTTGGAAAAAAAGAACTTCTTAACCAAGCAGAAGCAATTTTAAGACATACTCTATACCCAATCTCTAATATCTAACTACTCAAGTCAACATTAAAATTAAGAATTCTTTGATTATCTACTTAAATTAGATTCACTCAAATTTATTTACAATTCATTTTATTATCAATTTAATTTTTATTTTATGGATGTTTTTGTTTTGATTCAATACACAATATGGAACTCTCCACCGATCAAATCTTTGCATGGAAAAATAATGGTTTGCAGATTGCTCCCCACTCTCATCGACTCTTTACATGGAAAAATAATGAACTGTAGATCGTATGAGAGTGTTTTTTTGAAAAAATGTTGAACTTACACTTCTGTATCTCCCCATATCCAATTTCTAGTTGGCCATACGGGAAAAAATAACGGGCCGTATACCATATCAAAATTCATAGCCATGTGTTTTGAGCTGGCCAAGAAGTCCAACTTCCAGTTGGCCACATTTTCATTACCGACAGCCAGTTTTAATGCATTTAATAGGTGTCAAACAAGATTGTGATTTTTTGTTCTTGAAAATACATTTTTTAATGCATAAATAGATTCAGTACTTTGAAAAATTACTAAAACACTTTAATTCCACAAATTAAACAACTTAAACTCAAATTTTTAAAAATCTCTATGAAATTAAAAATATTTTAAAACATAATCATTTCATTTATAAATTAAACTACACCCTCAAAAAATTATACAAATAAACCCACAAACTATATATCGTTTCGAACTATTTTTTTTTGTTCGCTGACTTCACCACACTTCTATAGGGTTGTGGTCAAAATGACGACACACCAAAAGAGTTTGAACTTTTAGAATTAAATTAAAGTGGGTAATGGTCAGAAAATATTTGATTTTAAGATGGGGACGTGAAAAGCTTAAAATTTAGCCATTTGTTTATCGGACAACATTAATTAATTGAATTTATAACTTCAAAGACTTTTATTATTTGAATTTATGATAAGTCTATTTTTAAAGAATTTAACAAATTTATTACTTTAATTATCAAGATTATAAAATTATATTTATTCAATGATTATTATCATTTAAAAAATATTTAATTCTTAATTTATTATTTGTTTTAGGGTTATTTAAAATTATAATTTTGTTTAATTTATAACTAAATATATATTTATAATAATATGGTAAAAGTTGAAATTTATTTGAAGTAGTTTGGATTCATTTTACTTTTTTTCTAGATCTATTATGTGTATAGATTAAATTTTTTTTAAAATAAAAGGAGATATGCTTTCTTAGAGTGAAAATAGATTTAATCCTTCTCGGTACTTGGTACATCTGGAGTTAAGATGGGTCTAGGATTTCCCTTTTAAATAGACTATATTTCACATGAGTACCATGGTTAAAAACCATGGATGATTTTTATTTTTATTTATTTATTTTATTTTGATAAATTAAAATGTTTACATTACATTACAACATCTCTACCTATTGGGTTGGAGAGCGTCTCTAGGCACAAAATTATGTTTATAATAGTAAAGAAAATACATTGTTTAATTGTTTTAAGTATTGGTTTTTCCTGCCCACGAGGAGTAGAATAGATGGTGATGGGGTGTACTATTAAGTCACTTCGTGATGTGAAGGTCATCGGTTTGCCATCAGTGCGAAGCTTTGTGGGCAAAATCCAACTCATGTTAAGGGCTGGTGTGGCCCGAGACGAGTGCGATCTCTGGGTGATTTTGACGTCTTAAATACCCTTGGATTATAGTTTCTCAAGCCACAAGTCAAGCCCGAAGTCAGAGTCGACAACTTGACAAAAAAAAAGTATTGATTTCTCCTATTAAAATTTAATGATGTTATTTTTCAGTGAAATTGAAATGATGAGCAATTTTAAATTATTCATTACTTGAATAAAAATATTAATAAATTCTAAGAAATGAGAAAAATATTATAACATTATTTTGTTAACTATAATTCTAAAACATTAAAAGATATATATATTATAAAAAATCAACCTATAAATTTGAAAAAATTATGTTATTTTTATTAATTTAAATATTCTATTTTAATAGGTGGAAAAACACTTATTTTTGCATGGAGAGGCATTCAGTCGAGTATGTTAGAGATGTTGTAATGTAATGTTTAACATTTTGACTAAAATTAACTAAAAAATAAAAATAAAAATTAAATTAATTAAATTAAATAAAAAATTAACGTAATGTAAACATTTTAACTTTATCAAAATAAAATAAAATAAAAACCTGTAAAAATAAAATAAAAATAAAAGTGACCCATGGTATTCATGTCGAATATACTCTATTTAAAGGGGAAATTAAACCACCTAGATCCATCTTAAATCCCGATCTACCAAACGCCGAGAGGGATCAAATCTCTTTTCACTCTAAAGAGAGGTTGACATATCAAAAGATTTGATCCATTTCCAGGCTTGTTAGATCTAGAGTTAAGATGAATCCAGACTGGTAATTTACTAAAATCCTCTTCACATTTTATATTATTTTAATGCTATAAACTTAAGTAGGTCTAATGGTTAAGAGCATGAGCCTAAACTTTAGTGGCCCTAAGTGAGCCATACAACTTGAATGAGCCTAACAAGTAAGAGTATGTTTTTCCTCCTAAGAGGTCACAGGTTCAAAACCAGAGGGGGGTAAAGTATGTAAGCCTTCATATAATTAGCAGTCAAATCATTGTGTGGAGGTGGGTCCCTTGTCCCACAAACAAGGGGTTTCATACACGTAACCTTAAAATTGGATAATAATAAAAATGGAGTATAATATTGTGAAAAACATTTTTATATTAATAAAGTCAACTAAATTAAAGATTTGTCCACATGTATAATTTCGGATGCTTTTGATGTGTTTTTAATTAAAATATATTGGTTAGTCATCATTCGATTTTCAAAATGGTTATTTAATTATTTAGAATTTAAAATTAATTTATAATTTCAAAAGTGTGTAATTCTTTTCTACTTATTTGTTTATATAAAAAGTTGGTAAGTTTTCTATGCATAACCTTTCATACTAGGGAAATGGTTAATTCTTTTTATGATCAATCTCAAGTTGAGACATGTTCTAATTAAAATTAAAATAAAATATACTCTAAATAAAAAAACAATATTTACTATATTAAAAACAAAAATGAACATATATATTTGGTTAATTTTAATTAAAATCTTTACAAAACATCAACAAAGTAGTGTCATTTCCCCGAATTTGGTTGCTCTTGAGACCACTGGCACATTTCACAAGACTCCTCATCAACAACCTCCACTTGGATCACATCCCTCACCAAGTGGTATTCACAATCGTTACTCCTCCTCCCTAGCTCTTGTTGTCCATGTACTAGGCTCCTCTACTCCCGCGCCCCTGGAATAAATTGACCAATGCCACAGACATTCCCTCCTCTTGGCTTCATTCTCCCTCTGTCATTCCCTCCAGTGCTCCTTCCAACTCTGGTACTACAACCTTTCTCTGCTTCCATCAAACAATGACCCGTGATAGGGGGAGAGACAGATACCCTAACAAAGGCAAAGGCCGAGAGAATCTCCTCACCATCTTCAATGACAACATTATTGTTGCGATGTTCAATTACGATATACGAGAGTCCATTCGAAGAGATATTCTTGCTACGGAGGAGGTAAAGACTTGTAGAGGTCGTCCGACGCTCTGGGATCTCTGAAACCTCCTCGCCTAACAACTCAAGGAAAGAGCTCAAGCGAGGTTGTAGGCCTTTGATTAGATAGCCAAGATCTTAGCCCATCAGAGCCACTCTTTTTCCTCGCTCAAACGATTGGCTAAAGTCCTCCACATCAAATTTCCACCAAACATCCCTTCCTCCTCCTCTCTCTCTCCCTCTCCTTCGCATTCCCCCCCTGTTGGCTCCTCATCTCTGCCCATCCGCTACGCTCTTATGGCCCATCATGTCAGGCCCCCGAGTCACCGTCGCACTTGGGCAAGTTGGGCACCCACACCAGAAATGTTTATCAGACGAGTTGGCGTACGATTCGTTGGGGTGCGTTTAACCGACGAGCTAGGCGAGCACGCACATAACCGACGAGTTGGGGGCTCACGTAGCCAACGAGCTATGGAGACACGTTTAACCGACGAGCTGAGGCGAACACACTTAACCAACGAGTTAAGGGGCGCCAACACGAAGAAACAACTAAGTGTTGGGCGCATGAGTTACTTCGATTTATAGGCAAACGAGTTGGGGCGAGACAAGTTGGGCGCACAACTAAGGCCAATGTGTGAGCCGATGTGTTAAAATTATGAGTTGGAGTGAGGGCAGGTCAGCTGGACCAAGCTAAGTCCCCTCCTCACGTCCAAGACCTCATATTAATACACAAAAGGCAAATGGAAAAGAAGGCCATCAAACAAGTTCTAACTCACAAACATATTGGGTACAATGAGGAGGGGCGAGCAGGGATGAGCTCTCAAGTCAGACAACGTTAAAAAACAATCGGTGGACAGAGCAAGGGCGACTGTAGGTGGGTGGGTCGACTTGTTGCATAGTTTGGATGTGCAGCAAGTTGGACAGTGCATGAGCTGGGCGGGCCTGCCCGTGAGTTGGATGCGGGTCAGGTTTGGTACGTGAGCTGGGCGTGACAGACTGTACATGGGTTTCGGTGCAGGTCGAGTGGTCGTAGGTTGGGCGGGCCTACACGACTATAGTGCGACGAGTTTGCTGTGTTACATGGTGCAACATAAAAACACGGGGTTGCAGTAGAGGCAACAAGTATGACGAGTTGGTGCCACGCCAGGGTGTGGGCAGGCTTGAACAAGCTGTGGTCGGGTCGTGCAGCAGGCCGACCGACCGAGCAACTTGCCCATCCATGTTGTAACTTATTAAACCAGTTGAGTTTTATCTCCCAACATATTGTAAAATCTGCAGAATTATTATATACTTGATAATTACATGAAAATGTGTCTTGTGAATTTGTTATTTTCGTGAATGTTGTTTAGGTTATTCCGCACTTAAACTGAATAAAAAGATGAAAGATGAATGTTATAGGCATAGTCCGGAAAATGGTAAAGAAACTAATGTGTTGAAGCATTTAGCCAGTGCCACACAATGCTCAATTCGGGAAAAAAGAATTGGGGTCATGACACATCCCCTCCCTGCCATGCTCTCGTCCCCTCGATGGTCGATGTTCCTCCTTCCTCTACTCACTGTGCAAGTTCCTACGACTGCTACATTCTAGAGGATATTTCGGTGGACACTAGTAGCATGCAAGTTCAAGGTAGTGCCCAGGTGTAATGCGGCACCAATGTGGCAACCATGCAATTCTAATGTGGCAGATTCTAGCCCATCGGCCTAATAGCGACTTTCAGGTGGATTTTCTCAGTCTGGTCTAGCCTCCTAGTAGGCCCCTTCAATATTCATTTTTGTGTGGATGACAGACTTGGGTCATGGAGCTTTGTGGCTCGTTGCGCACCAGTTTTGGTTTCTCATGCAAAAACTATGTAATTCTAGATCTTAGGAACATGTTTTTTATTAAATTTCACCTATTTTTTGAAAACTGTAAGACTTATGAGCTCTGGTTTCTTCTTTTTGAAATCTGTAAGACCTCTGAGCCTTTTAGTTCTCATCTCTGGTTTCCTTGCACAGAGGCAAAGAATAAACTCTTGGATGTAAAGTGTGTAAAAAAAATTCCTGTTACTATAATGTAGATATGTATGGTTACAAAAATAATCCTAGTGTCATTGTGTTTGTTTTGATATATATGTTAGGTAACATAATTTTATATCAACTTTAATAAATAAAGTAATTAATAGGAGTTTAATAAAATGTTTCAATTTAGAACTTGAAATAAACTATTTAAGTGATTTGGTGAACAACTTGTTTAGGCTAGCCCACAACTATACTCACTTAAGAGTTCAAAAAGTCATAAGTCAATTACAACAATATTTATCAAGGCATTATAGTTCATCACGTCATCAGTGGAGATTAGAACATGGGTGGGAAAGATAACACTCATTTAGAACCAACCATCTGAGTTAACCTCGATTAACCTCATATGTATATATAAAGAGAAAGTGTATATACATATATATTTATATATATAGAAAAGGAAAAAGTAATTAGAAATAGATATATATATCTATATCTATATATATATATATATATATATATATATATATATATATATATATTTTTTTTTTTTTTTTCTTCTTCTTTTCTGTGTGGTTCATGGACACTACTACGTCCAAAAAATATTTGTTCTAGAAAAATCCACTCTAAGAGATCACTTCCTTTTTGCTCAACCATGGACCCTGACCTCGAGCATCACGACCGCATGCTAGTGGTGATTATAATCCACTCGTGAGCATGGTGCGACACCGCCTAACTTTTTCGTTTCACCACTACTCAAGTTTTCGAACTACGCCTACCTTCAACACTTAGTTAATTTTCATTAAGTGTTCACTTCTAATTATATATATGCAATGGAAACAATTATATTTCAATCCATTTATCTTTCAAGTGCAGTGGAAATAAATAACATACTCATAAATATCAAGCGAGGGGAAACTCCCAACAGTTCACCCAATCCACTTATAAAATCTTTTCAACAATAGTTTACAAGTATACAATATTTTATAATGTCGTGCAGCCCTTGCATGAATTTCTGAACAAGTGTTGCCTATTGTCCAACCGTGTCACATGTAGCGACCTGGCACCCAACTATTCAACTTGTAGCGGCGTCTACTCGACCGATCTTGTAGCGGTCTTTGCCCGACTGACTCGCCTTTAACAACCTCTACCCGATTGGCCCACCTGTAGCGGCCTCTAACTGACCGACCCACTAGTAGTGACTTATGCCCGACCCAAATGTAGCAACCTCTACTCGACCTGCCTGTAGTGACTTGTATTGTAGCCTACCCAACATGCCTATAGTGGCCCCTGCCCGACCTGTCTGTAGCGACCCACACTACAACTTACCCTGCAGAAACCCCAAAATTTTCCCAACAACTATATCGCAGTCCTACGGCTCGGTTAGACGAGCCTCACCTCTACCTTTGACTCTTGTTGCGGCCCGACTCGGTTTTCCTTAGCTCCTCCTCGTTATGAACTTCTTCAATGACTTGATGATGATGATTGAACAAATGCCAACCTATTATAATAAAACTATTATAAATATTTACTTTCTTCATCTAAATACCCACATCAAAAGTCTAATTTAGTGAAGAAATACACTGCATAGCAGGTATTATAATTTAATAATACCCACATCAAAAGTCTAATTTACTGAAGAAATACACTGCATAGTTTATCTAAAAAGTCATCAATGATTTAAAAAAGTGATTTGTCTTTCATTGTAAAATTATAAAAGACATGGAAGTTAAGTCACATACCACATCAAAAGTCTAATTTAGTGAAGAAATACACTGCATAGTTTATCTAAAAGGTCATCAATGATTTGAAAATGTAATTTGTCTTTCATTGTCAAATTATAAATGACATTGAAGTTAAGTCACATACCAAGGATGAATAAGGGCTAATATTAGTACATGTCATGCCTGTTATGTGTGTTTTGAATATCTATACAGGTCATGATTGCTATGTTAACCAAAGGAGCCATGTAATGTTCTGAATATCTATCTATGTATAGTCAAAATCAATTGTAAATGGCACTGAATTTCTTATGAAGATTTGTTTATAACTTTGATGCATTTAATTGGACAATAATGTCAAAGTAATGGAAGTTAAGTCACATACCACATCAAAAATATAATTTAGTGAAAAAATACACTGCATAGTTGATCTAAAAGGTCATCAATGATTTGAAAAAGTAATTTGTCTTTCATTGTCAAATTATAAATGACATTGAAGTTAAGTCACATACCAAGGATGAATAAGGGCTAATATTAGTACATGTCATGCTTGTTAGGTGTGTTTTGAATATCTATACATGTCATGATTGCTATGTTAACCAAAAGATCCATGTAGTGTTCTGAATATCTATCTATGTATAGTCAAAATCAATTGTAAATGACACTAAATTTCTTATGAAGATTTGTTTATAACTTTGATGCATTTAATTAGACAATAATGTCAAAGTAACCTTTTTCAAGTTTATGCATAATATTTGAAGATGTGTGTATGAGTACCTTTATTGAAGTTTATGCATAATTCCTTCATATCCAATGCAACTATGTTCAATGTTCACAAATTAAACTTCTTTGTGAATAAAATCAAAGTATGATGCTCGATAAAGAATGTAATGAATCATTTATTTTAGGAAAATAATAAGAATAATTTTTAACTTTAATAATAATACTAATTTATGACTTTTTAACTAAGACACATAATATGATGAAGTTTGTTTTTTTGGTGGTTTGATTTTTAGTTTTTAATATTTATTATAAAATTTAAATTAAAAACAGGTATATGTTATTAATTAATTAAAATATTTTTTAAAGTGTCGTAAGAGTGGGAGAGAATATCTTTTGTTTATTTTAAAAAATAGAACATTTTTTTAGGATTGGGAAAATTTTTGATAATCAAGCTGAAGTATATGTTTTACTTCAAGGATTATCATTTACAAAAAACAAAAATTACAAGTTATGTTTGTTTCATTATTCAAAATATAGTAATGAAAACTATTCCTATTCGCATGGCAACTAAAGTCGGAGGTCGGCTAACCAACTCTCCTCAAGCCAACGCTGAATGCTTGCGACCATAGAGAATAGCTACATAGATAGTAATTTCTAGATTCAGTTTTAGTTTTATTTTTGCCTTAGATGAGGACGGTCATTTAAACCTCCTCCTATATTTTTGTAATAGACTATTTTTAGAATTTAGCTAGTAGTGTTTCAACCATTCTCATGCATTTAGAGAAGGGTCCTGAAATTTGTGAAAAATGTTTCCTCAGAACATGCACTTTTGCACCCTCGGAGGAGGTTTTGATGAATGAATGGAACAAGATTTATTGATATCTGTGCTTAATATTTGTTACTGAAATTGCACTTTTGTACTCTTAGTAGATGTTGAATTAAGAAGAGATAAATCATTATTGCTAAAGCTCATGAGTAGAACTTGTTATCAATGGTACTTTTATCTCTTAACGATTTCTGCTTATGTGTTTAAGTGATATTTATGTTCAGTTATTTATATATGAAGGCTTGAATGTTTGAATTATCATTTGACACTTTTTACGGTGATGGTTATTTTATTTATGCTTAATATATGAAATACTTATTATGCAATATGCTTTTCACAATTGTTTCGGCTAACCTTTTATACGAAACGGTTCATCTTTATTGAATTCTTTTCTCATAGCGATTGATTGATCTTTATTACCAATTGCTGTTAGAAATTATTTTAGATTGCATAATTGAAAAATTAGATCCCGGGTTAGTTTTAGAATTAGATATTTCTGTTCATTAGAATACAATTGCATATTGTTAGATTAGATTTAGAATTAAAGCATTTTACTTAGGAATTATTAGAAAGGAAATATCAATTCTCAACACGCACACACACACACACACACAAATTGGGAAACTGGTCCCATTATCCCCAGTCGAACCCACCATCCCAAACGGAAAAGGAGCTGTTAACCAAGGTCCGGACCGGGTGGGTATCCCCCTTGTTGTAGACCCGATTTTTGGGGCTTCAACAGGAGGAGAAGCCTTAGATTGAGGCGGAGAAGCTGCATGCAGAGATTCCACGAGTGGAGACATCCACTCAAGCAGAGTCTTCCAGAGATGGATGGAAGCGCACAAGAGAAGCTGATAGATTGTTGGAGCATGCGAAAGAGAATGTGGGAGCACCATCTTCTCAGCGCAAACAGAGGAGGTCACCTGAGAGGTACACTGGATACATGGCCCTTGCTGGGGTGAGACTGAGCCATCTTCCTTTGAGGAAGCAGTGCAACAATTGATTTGGGTTGATGCTATGGTGGAGGAGTATGACTCCATAGTTCATAACAGTGTTTGGGACGTGGTTCCGAGACCGAAGAACAAGTCAGTTTTGAGTTCCCGTTGGCTTTACAAGGTAGAGCAAGATGTTGATGGTAGTGTGGAGAAGCATAAGGCAAGGTTTGTTGCCCGTGGCTGTTCATAGGTAGAGAGGATCATATTGCTACAACATATTTCGACAAAGGAGCAAGATGCTGACATTTTGACAAAGGCATTGTCAAAGTGTAAATTCGAGTTCCATAGAGACAAGATCGGGGTGGCAGCTAATCCCTTTCTTGTTGAGAGGGAGTGTTGAAATATGGCAACAAGAATATTCCAATTTAATTTGTCCTTGAATTAAATTGTGAATTAAAATCGAATTTAGTCCTAACAGCTACTTGGAATTAATTAATTATTTAGTTGGAGAAATTCAAGTTAGAAGTCTTTCTGAAGTCATGCAATATTTATCCATTAAATTAAGGAGATAAGATTGAATTATATTTGATTTGTAATTAGTTAACTCAGTTTACTAAGTTAAGTCCAGTTAAATTAGTTCCAAACTATTTGAGGAACTAATAGTGAGTTAACCGTCAGTTGATGCATTAATGCATCCAACTAGTGCTACTCCATTTAACTGAAGATTCCCTCATCAAAAAATCATACATGTCTATTCTGAGAAAGACCCAGTTGAGATTAATGTCAAGGATAGTGTACTGTCAGTTGCATGTGTTTTTTTATAAAGAAAAATCATGCATGCAGTCAAGGCATCATCCTTGAGGATTGCATAGTTTTGGAGGGGAGTGTTCAACTTGGTGAATAGAGAATCATACACAAGGAACAACGCAAGGAAATAGGAGCTTGGAGGGTAGAGAGGAAGGCTAGAGAGAAGCCAAGATTGCCTGTGAGCATCTGTGATGATTGTATTGAGAGTTGGCTAGCCGTGAGAGCTAAGGATTTGTATAATTCCTATGTATTTCCACCATGTATGATAATACAATAGTGTGGGGTTTTTAGCTGAGGCTTTCCCCAAAGTATTTTCATGTGTATTGTGCCATTGATTCTTCTTCTTCTGGTTATATTGTTCAGCTCGATATTTAAGCTTCTGCAAAATGATAGTAGAAGTAGGTTATAGTATTCTGCTTTGATTTATATTGCATTATCGGGTTAACCTACCATTAGATTTTCTACATGGTATCAAAGGTAGATTTGTAGAAATATCTACAGTTTCCCATTTGACTTGCTTTACCATTTTTTGACCCAAGGAGTTTCTGCAACGGTAACCCAGAAAGGTGTTGCAATGGTGACCCAATGAGTTTTTGACAATGGTGAACCAACAAGTTTCCACAATTGTGAATTAGTGAGTTGTTACAAAGTTGAACCAACAAGTTGCCACAATGGTCAACCAACGATTGCATCAATAATAAACCAATGATCTGCTGCTGTTGAGTCTTGAAAATGTCATTCATTTACATTACACTTTCACTATTATGTCCATTATATCACCTCCATTTCACTACTATGTCACCAAATTCATCCCACTTTCATTATCATTGGGCCACATTTATGTTTTTCCAATCTTTATTAATTCTAAGCCTTTTAAGTGAATTTGTGGGTAAAAGTTAGAAAATAATGTGCATATGCTTATACCTAACAAGTGGGTTGAGATTGTTGACATGCATAGGTCAAAAGGAGACTTCTAGAAGACCCTTATGTGGCACTCTAAGGCCAAATTCGAATTTGAGTGGAAAGAATCATGGGATCATGAGGATATGTGTCACATCTCCTAATTGTATTGTAACTCTAAGAAGACATGTGTCTTATCAGTTCCTATTTTGATTAGGACTCTAGAGGTAGAGGGAGAGATTCATGGACTCTCATTAATGAGATGGTTTCTCATCTTTTTGTATAGATAGGAGATCTCTCTCCTTCATTTGTTAGTCTTGGCTTGTTAGTTCTTAAGCTTGTTAGCTTGTGAGATGGTTTTGGAAAGCTTTGGAGAACTTTGTTGTACTTTGTAATTTTGAAGAATTTGAATAAAGCTTTGATGTTCTCAACATGGAAGGAGATGTGAAGTAGATGTCATGGAGCATATTAGAATGTAAGGTAGAGTAGATTTCATTTTGTAATTTTGCTTTGATTTCATTATGTCATTTGATTTCTTTCAAGTTTGATAGATTAGATTTTCCAGTCATTCAATTTTAATTCATGTGAGTGTGTTCAACCGGTTGATTGTGGATTAGTTTTTCTTTACATGTTTTTGCATCAAATAGTGACATGAGATTTGCCTCTGCTAACTTTGTTTTTTTTAACTTTTCAATTTCAGTTATGATTTGATTTCAGTCTTATTTATTTGCTTTGTCAGTTAGTTTAGATATCAAATTCCTCATATCATTGACGATTATCTTCGAAATCCATAGTTAGACTAACTGGCGAGGAATTAGATTATGAATGTTGTGATTTGATCTTAGTTTTACTTTTCTACAATTAGATATTAGATTGCTCATGTCATTGACGATTATCTCCAAAAGCCATAACTAGACTAACTGGCGAGGAATCGGATTATGAATGTTGTGATTTGATTTTAGTTTTACTTTTCTGCAATTAGATATCAGATTGCTCATGTCATTGACGATTATCTCCGAAAGCCATAGCTAGACTAACTGGCGAAGAATCAGATTATGAATGTTGTGATTTGATTTTAGTTTTACTTTTCTGCAATTAGATATCAGATTGCTCATGTCATTGATGATTATCTCCGAAAGCCATATCTAGACTAACTAGCGGGAAATCAGATTATGAATGTTGTAATTTGATTTTAATTTTACTTTTCTGCAATTAGATATCAAATTGCTCATGTCATTGACAATTATCTCCGAAAGCCATAGCTATACTAACTGGTGAGGAATCGAATTATGAATGTTGTGATTTGATTTTAGTTTTACTTTTCTGCAATTAGATATCAGATTGCTCATGTCATTGACGATTATCTCCGAAAGCCATAGCTAGACTAACTGGCGAGGAATCGGATTATGAATGTTGTGATTTGATTTTAGTTTTAATTTTTTGCAATTAGATATCAGATTGCTCATGTCATTGACGATTATCTCCGAAAGCCATAGCTAGACTAACTAACGAGGAATCGGATTATGAATGTTGTGATTTGATTTTAGTTTTACTTTTTTGCAACTAGATATCAGATTGCTCATGTCATTGAAAATTATCTCCGAAAGCCATAGCTAGACTAACTGGCGAAGAATCGAACTATGAATGATGTGATTTAATTTTACTTTTATTAGTTTGCAGTTTTTGATTTTTTTGAGTGCAATAGCTTAATTTTTATTTCCGTATTTAGACAAGCAACAGAGACAGTGATTTCATGATTAGTATTTCATCTTTTGTTTGATTGAAGTAGCTGCATATTTATACTTTTGTTTAAGTACTAATTCCATTAATAACATGTTTTGAGATCTTTTGAAGTGCTAAATTTTGGAAGTTACCATTAGGGACATAAACCTTGTCTTGAAATCTACATCCATATTGACCTTTAAAAGTATTCGTAAGACCTTAGAATAGGATTTCCATTTGCATTAGACACTTTAGGAAACCAAAAAAAACAAAACCCCAAAACAAAATAAAATCTATAAAACAACGAAGTAAGAAAAAGGTTAACTAAACACATATGGTGCACCACACTTCATCAGTTTACGATACCCGGATTGATAATTTATGTAGAGCAATTTAAGACATTAAATTGACTAGAGAGCTGCAATGGTCAACTAGTGAGTTTCCGCAACATTCAAATAGTGAGTTGGTGCAATGGCTAACTGATGAGTTTCCAGACCAGTCAACCCACGAGTTGCTACAATATAAAACTAGTGAGTTGCCACATCGGTGAAACAGTTTGTTGCTGCAACAGTGAACCAATGGATTTTTCACAATCAAGTTTTGTGCTCTTCTAACCCTTGACAAGCAAAAACCAATTGTGTGCTCTCTTATTTCTGCTAGGGAATTGGTCAAACAATACAGTATTGTTCGCATAAATTAAAAAAAGTAACCCAAATCGACATTTCCTTTATATAATAGTCTACATAAATTATATAATAGTCTGTTAATAATATAATAGTTTGCCAATAAATTATATAATAGTATAAGCACAAAGATATATACTGAGATTTATTTGCAGAATCTAAATTAGTAATGTGGAGGATGAAGGTAAATAGTTGATATTAATAATAAGGTGAATCCCCCGTTGTTGTATTGTTTCTCAAAAATGTAAGGAAATCTGATTTGATGAGAACCACTATGAGTTCCTATGGAAGGGTTTTACAAATTGGGTTTTGACCAGCACTATAAAAAACAACAGAAAGATAAACATTATGCTTATAACTATAGCTAGAATCTGCATAGGTAGGAATCTGCATGGGTTTTGACGTGTAGAAAAACAACATTATGCTTATAACTAGAACTGGAATCTGTGTATGCATGATAAGAAAGGATGATAACTACAAGTTTATGAGCCTGCTTCCATTTTATGTCTGCTAAATAAATATAAATAGAAATAGAAATAGAAATTTCCTATTTTGAACTTACAATCTGAGAAACGTCAAACTTTGCTGCTCTAGTTATAGGTGTGTGCAAATGGAAGACAACAAACAACTGGGGAAATTGGAGCAATTTTGCAGTATGGTCAATGAAAAACATTGCTCTGAATCTCAACGATTTTGTCTAAGGGTGTAGGGGTTTCAAAATTATATAGGAGTGAATGGGATTAAGAAAATAGAAGGCGGGAAAGGGAGGCGTTCCAGACGATTACAAAATCCCCCATTAATTCATTTCACTGTTTGGTTGTGTGAATTAGGTGATCCATCATGTCGTAGCCAGCGATCGTGCAAAAAGAAATTCGTGAAAGATGATAGGGATGGAGATGTCAATAGAGAGTTGGAGACAAAGAAAAGTTCGTTTTAGAGACGGGGCGCACGCCTGTTGATGCGGTGGAGGAGCTCGTCGGAGGGGCATCATCGGCATCGAGCATGCGTAAAACACGAAGGATGTTTTGTTGATCCGTTAGCCTACTCCATATATATTTAGCATAGTCTAAATAGCCCACAAATTATTTCATAAAATAATGGAAATTTTAGTAAGATTATGACAAAATCCGATAGAAATTTTTAAAAATCTTGATTACAACTGTCAAAATTCAGGATTTTGGGTGCCCCAAAAGTTATTGATGGTGCTGAATCCATTTTCATCATAAAAAAAATTATTCAAACTCCAACATTCTGATTTTTTGAAAAAAAGAAATACCGGATTTCGGCAAGAAATCTACCGTACAGGCAAATTTGTGGTGTCGATAGACAACGCCTATAGATTTAGACATTTGAATATAATGGTGTTTAAATTAGAAATTTAAATTTAATAAAAATTATTAAATTATTTATAACTTAATCTAATAAATGCTATATAGTAGCTATATAACTTAATAAAATAAATGCTATATAGTAGCTAGGTCTTGCCACTTAATCTAAATACAACTAAATTAAATTAAATTATATGTTATTGTTAAACATGTTATTTTTATTATTAATTTGTAAAATATATAAATGTGTTATTTTTATTATTAATTTGTAATATATATATCTACCCATAGTACATAAAGTCGATCATGGCATACATTAGTTTTAGAAGAAATGTGAACTAAGGTTAAAAAATAATAAATTTCAATCATCGAAGTTTATCATGGTCAACGCAACGTTAGGATAACCCCTTGGAAAGGTCAAGACGAGAACAAATTCAATCACTCTAACTTAGATCCATTGGTCAGAGTGCAACTTCGTCGATGTGCATATTGTTTAGTTCATGTTTAATGGATGCCCTAGAGAATCTATGCAACATGTGGTGCATATTGTCTTTTTTTGAAATAATTGCCTAGTAGGAAACCATATGCACTCAGTGAAAAAACATTTGAGATACACCTAAACTACGCAAATGCATTAATTTAAAGTCTTGTTAAAATAAAATCCATCGAACCTAGGTGCAATGATCATCCCGTCACATCATTAATATGGTAGAGTCTAAGATTTTTGCTTCAATAACTATAAACTATGTAGTCTAACGAGATCACAATTTTGCTTGGAAAATAATAGATATTTCGGTATGATTTTGGAAAAAAAATTCAGTAGAAATTTTAGGAAATCTGGGCTATAGTTATAAAGCTTCAGGATTTTGGGTGCTCTAGGGGTTCTTGATGGTGTTGAATCCATTTCCACCATGAAAAAGAAGATTCAAACACTCCCAGGATTGGATTTATTGAAAAATTTGTCGCTAGATTCCGATGAGAATTTCGTCGTCTGGGAAAAATTGTGACCTCGGTAGACAACACCAATATAAAATGAGTAAATTCAAAACCTTCATTACGTGGATCATTGAAACTTGGTAGTGTCACATTCCTTGCTTATGGTTTTAAAAAGTTATTGATGTGATGTTTAATTCGGTGGGTGTTAGGTTGTGATTCATGGATGATCTACGAGAATGCCATCACTTAAATTGAATCATAATGATCTATAAAGAATATGACCGTGGATCATACAAAACCATAATTACAAAATAAGCCTGAAGCCTATTGAACCAATCATAATGTAAAAAAATAAAATAAATTTATCAAAAATAAATAAATAAATTTTGTTCTATAATATTAACTTTATAAATTGTTGTTTAATTTTTAACCAAATAAAAATTAATTGATAGTCACACTAGACGGAATGCATTATCACCTGCCTACAAGGATAATAATATTGAAAAATTTAATTGATTTTTTAAAAATAATTATCATAATTAAAAATTATTATAAAAATTAACAAATATATATATATATATATATATATATATATATATATATATATAATTTACACTTTATCATTAACTAGGTTGAGAGATATTAACTAAAGATGTGAAATTCTTTTATTCTTCGCCTCAAATTGATATATAGCATTTTGGAAAAAATATTAATAACAAATTAAAATTTTAATATCTATTTAAAATTAAAAATATACTCTAAATATATATAGATATATATATATTGTAATTTAATAAAATAAATATTAAAATTTCTCAAATATTTTATTTATTCAAAATTTACTAAAATAATTAGTAAAAATAACAAATTTAAATTATTAATTATTTTTAAATTTGTTCAAACTTTATACATTCAAAATTACATTTCAAAACTAACGTTTCGCAACATTATATCTCTTAATTCTTATTAAAAAGATAACGATATAAAGCAATTAAAATATAAGTAAATAAAATATTCTTATATATACCACTCCCCATATTTTTTAAAATATTTTATGAACTTAGACATGGATAACTTTAGTTCAATTTATTATTAATATTGCTGTAAAATTTATTTTTTAATATTAAATTTAAATCAATATTATAATTAAATTGGTTTAATTATATGATTCAAGTCATATTTTTAATAAAAAACAAAGAGATATTTGATAAATAAAAAATTATAAATATATATATATATATATATATATATATATATATATATAATTCTTAAATTTTAAATTTAATATATTAATATGGATGTTTCCAAAATTATGAAGTGTAACTCTATATAAAGTAAAGAAAGTTGAGAAAAGTTTTGCACCTCGAAAGATTTGATCCCTCTCGGCGCTTGATAGATCCGGGATTAAGATGGACCTAGGTTGCTTTTTATATACACACATACCATATCTAGGTAGGATCCATCTTTATTTTTCTCTCTCTCCTCTCATTCTCTCTTCCCTCTAGCCCTACTCTCTCCCACTCTCTCTCTCCATCTCTCTCTTGTCACCCTCTCTCTTTCTCCACCTTTCTCTGCCCCTCCAACTCCATCTCTCTCTCCCTCCATCTCTCCTTCCCTCTCTCAAGTGCTCTCTCTTTTCATTCCTCTCTCTCGGTCTCTCCCACCTCCCTCTCTCTCTCCTCCCCATCACTCTCTCTCTTTCTCTTCCCTCCAACTCTGCCATTATCTCCCTCCTTGTATCCTTCTCTCTCTCCTCTCCATCTGTCTCTCCCTCTCTCTCTATCCCTCCAATTCCATCTCTCTCTCCCCCCTTCTATCCTTATCTCTCTCAAGTCCTCTTTCTCTTCCTTCCTCTCTCTCCTTCTCTCCCACCTCCATCTATCTCTCCCCCCATCTCTCTCTCTCTCTCTCTACCCTCCAATTCTATCACTATCTCCCTCCCTATTTCCTTCTCTCCCTCCACCTCTCTGCCCCCTCCATATTTATGTCTCCCTCTCTCTCTTCCCTTCCTCTCCTCTCCTTCTATCTATCTTCCCTCCTCTCCTCTCTCCCTCTCTCTCCCTCCCTTTTTCCTCTCCTTCCCCTCCTCTCTCTTTTCATTCCTCTATCTCCCTCTCTCTTACACCTCTCTCTCTCTCCCCTCTACACATCAGTCTCTCTCTCTGTGCCCTCCATCTTTGTCACTATCTCCCTCCCTCTCTCCTTCTCGCCTCCTCTCTCCTCCCCGCCCCTCTCTCTCTTTCTCCATATGATGGAGAATTTTCATTCTATTTAATCAATGATATATGTAATGTCTAAAATAATTTATATTTTATTTTTTTATTGTGAAATGGGGGTGGATATCCATTGTTAAGAAACTTGTTATATTGTAAGTGTTACATTTTTATGTGCTTATTAATTGAATTTAAATATGGTTATGGGATCATTATTTGTCTTTGCCAAGGCAGGACTCCAAGAATGTATATATGTTGATCACTATTAGTTTAACATTGACCATTGCAACTTATAATGTTTAACTTTGAAAAATAAAATGCCATGTGGATAACTACCTTACATATTTTATGCCATAATTTATGGTTATGGTTGCAATATTCATGTATGATTTTTAGATAGTTTTGTAGTGATTTTTTATTCTTAAGATTTGCAAGAAAGCCATCCAAAAATAAAATTCTTGAAAATAAATTATACTTGAGATCGTAAATGTGTAGACTTACTAGTGGTTACTACCCACCAAAATTTAGACAAGTTCTTTTTCTTGAGCGAGCAATTACTTATCAACTTCAATCTCAATTTATTAGTTACTAGCAAAGCAAGACTATAGGATGATTTCTTTATCAACCATAATTAATTTGGCATTGACTAATGTAACTTATAAACATTTATGCAATTTTTCCCAAAGTAGAATTTTTAACTTGAGTTGGAGGTTCTAAGCTGCCCTGCAAAACAAATTTACAATATCACAAATTAAATTTTATTATTTTTATTACTTTTAACTTTTTATTATTAATTGAGCCAAGATTTAAATGTTTACACTACAACATCTTGACCTTACTCGGCTCTCTTTTACTTTTAACCTTTTATTATTTTTTAATTGAGCCAACATATACATGTTAAATGTAACTAACCATTTACGCCTACACATCTACTCCTATACTAGGTTGTAGAGCGCCTCTTGACACAATAAAATATTTTAATGTGTAAAATATTTTAATATAATTTTTAATATTAATTTATCAATTGAGAACCTTTTTTGGAGGAACTTTACGCCCCGAAAAGTCAAACTTGATGACGTCAGGCGAAAGCCACGCTTCAACGGGAGGCTTTATCGGGCTGGGCCTTACGGATACCGCTTGTTGATAGAAGGCGGTCCGATAACTTGGCGGTATTGTTTCGTGGTTTTGCGTTGCTGGGGCCGTCCGCGTCAGCCTTTTGTTATTGTAATGCTCAATTGTCCTCTTGTTTATGTTTTTTGGGTGGTGATGTTTTGGAATATGGAATACCAGGCACTCGTTTCTATTTATGTAAACAAACAGTCAAGCGTCGAGTGCCGGAATTTCTCAGACAGAGGGCTGGCTTATGCCCCCTCAGAGGTAGTTACCTCTTTGTAAATATTTTTCTCTTTTCCTTTTCTTAATAGAATAGTCTTTACTCAGAAAAAAAAAATAAAAAAATATTAATTTATCAATTAAACATAGGTCATTTAATTGATACATATATGATGTGTTTTTTTTATATGAGTCAGTATCATGCAATTATTTGCATTCTTTCTCTTTCTCTCTTTCTCTTACACACACATAGAAGGTTATCATCATCCCACCTGGCCAAAGGGTCAGGGGCTATGGCAACATGCCATCGTAAAGAATTAATGGCGATGTTATCCAGCACGCGGATTGTCTATTTGGCCAACCACACCATGGATGTAATGAATTCAGAATTGATCTAGTTATTATCCCACTTGTACATCAATCGAGTTCCAACTCGTGTGGATATAATGTATGAAAGGGCTTCCCCCATGGCTCTAAGCCTGCATTCACATTTCAAGTTTGTTTCTAAGGTAAGTATCAAGCAGGGTCTCCCAAGTTTGGAGCTTGTAGGGATTGAGATGGGTTCATCATGGTGTTATCTGTAGCTATGCCCAAACGTGATTTTCATTGTCAAAAGGCCATCTTCTAATTCGAGGATATGACAATTCAAGGGAGCTAGTTCAGTCTCTGCCCTGCAACAATACATTGAAAATGGTTTGGTTTTCTATGAAAAATTGTTGTTAGTATGTATTCTTTGCTTTCTTGCAGGTTGACCAACTTGTCATTTTATTTGGTGCTTAGGATTTATGCATTTCATTCCCTCCCCCCCCCCCCCCCCCCCACCATTTCAAGTTTCTTCCTCCATGTGCCTCCCCCGCCCCCCTTAGCCTTCATCTGGCCTTGTCTCCCTTCTTGCCCTTGCCCCTCTCTCCTATCCTCTATTTCCATTGTTCCCACGTCATGCTTCCTCTCCTTCATCCCTCATCTTCCTACATCCTATTGCAGGCTTTGCCTTTCGAGGATCCTCAACACAGACTCTTGTCTTGGGTTATTCTGGTCTATTTCTTGTTTGGGCTCACCTTTTATCTTTCCCCTCTCTTGGTGCTGATGCAACCAACGTATCTTATTATACGTCCCCTTTATTGTGGTAATTCTCTGTCAAGTGCTCAACTTATGTGGTACACATCCTAATTCTCTAAATCCTTGAATTTATTTTGTTCTTTGCTTGAGCCTTACACATTCGTTGACCTTTCCTCCACGCCTCGTCAACGAGCATGAGTTCATATGGGTGACCCTTATTAGCAAGAGAAGACCCATAGGGGCAATACACGCATGCATCATCCTCTCGAGCATGTCGTCTCTTTCTTTCGTGATCTCATGCTAAGACCCATTCAGGAAGATCTCACTTGTGCTGAGGGAGAAGCTTCGTCTCATAGAGTTCGCCTCTCAAACACAGAGGTTCTTACTGACTGGACAGATTGGATTCCATACACATGGCATAATAGAGGTCGTTTTAATCAGTATATGCGAACAATTGATCTTTACTGGCACATGAAATTTCTGCTCTGATGCACTCTCTTAGACCAACATGAGCATCACACAAATATTCTCCATCCCTTGAACATTTGCACCGACATATGAAGGACTTAGATCAAAGGAAGGAGTATATTGAAGAGCATCTTGACATCCTCCCCTTAGTGGCAGGAGCCTCCAAAGATAACAAAGAGTCTATCCAAGTCGTTATCACGGACACAAACCTTTCTTCCTAGTTTGTATCATGTCTATGATTTATGGTTCCTTTGTTATGGTTGGTTTTTCATAGTGTCGCTTAGGCTAGATTCTCATTTTTTTTAATGTTAAATTTGTATTTCTTAATACTTAGTTACCTCTCCCCTCTCTATACAATAAATTTTTGAATTTGGTTTGATCTCCCATTGAGAAACTACCTTAACTTTTCAGTTTATCTTATAATTTCTAATTTTGAAGAATCACAATTTACCCTTACAATTTAATCCTTTTATATTAAAATAAATATATGCTAATTTTATTTAAAATCTAATTATCTTCTACACCATTGGAAATATATTTAAAATTTGAAATTAATTTTAATTATCAATAACTTACTAATAAATTACATTATTCTTCTTTATATATATATCTATATATATATATATATATATATATATAAGTAATTATAAAAATATTTTCACACATATATTTATAAAAGAAAGCCAATTTTTATTTTTATTTTTCTGCGTAAATACTAATTCTATTAAAAAGAGAAAAGATTATGTACATGGAGGTCGAGACCTCAGAGGGGGCAGATGCTAGCCCTCAGCCAGAGATTCAGAGACATACATTTCATGCTATCTGTAGTTTCCAGATTACAGACTTCAAAAGATTTTGTGTTAGACCATGACCCACTGAAATAATTCTGTTCTGATTCTAACATGACATAGCTAACACCTTCAGAGGCTTTACTAAGACGCATGCTATCATGCCCGCCATGAACAAAAGTGACAAAATAGTACCCATCAAACCCATAGTTATAGCTGCAAACAGAGAACAGGTTGGCTAGCGCCAAGAGCTTAAACAAGAACTTTAACCAGACACAGGACCAGAGACCTAGAAACAAAGACACATAGCAAAAAACACACAGAGCGAAGGCAAGAATGCCACCCGTCGGTGATGAACCAGCCTTAGTCTGCATGTTGCGGAGAGTCGGGCATGTCCTTATCCACCTGGCTGGACGAAGCGACCTAGGTGACGAAACCATTGTCATCAATTCCTTCAATGCCGCCTTCAGGAGTAGTTACTAGGTTGAGAATGCTGCCTGAGTACCAGGTACTCATACACCTGAGATGTGTATGAGTACCTTTATTGAAGTTTATGCATAATTCCTTCATATCCAATGTAACTATGTTCAATGTTCACAAATTAAACTTCTTTGTGAATAAAATCAAAGTATGATGCTCGATAAAGAATGTAATGAATCATTTATTTTAGGAAAATAATAAGAATAATTTTTAACTTTAATAATAATACTAATTTATGACTTTTTAACTAAGACATAGAATATGATGGAGTTTGTTTTTTTTGTGGTTTGATATTTTGTTTTTAATATTTATTATAAAATTTAAATTAAAAACAGGTATATGTTATTAATTAATTAAAATATTTTTTAAAGCGTCATAACAGTGGGAGAGAATATCTTTTGTTTATTTTTAAAAATAGAACATTTTTTTAGGATTGGGAAAATTTTTAATAATCAAGCTGAAGAATATGTTTTACTTCAAGGATTATCATTTATAAAAAAAAACAAAAAATACAAGTTATGTTTGTTTCATTATTCAAAATATAGTAATGAAAACTATTCCTATTCTCAGGGCAACTAAATTCGGAGGTCGGCCAACCAACTCTCCTCAAGACAATGCTAAATGCTTGCGACCGTAGAGAACAGATACATAGATAGTAATTTCCAGATTCAGTTTTAGTTTTAGTTTTAGTTTTGTTTTTGCCTTAGATGAGGACGGTCATTTAAACCTCCTCCTATATTTTTGTAATAGACTATTTTTAGAATTTAGCTAGTAGTATTTCAACCCTTCTCATGCATTTAGAGAAGGGTCCTGAAATTTGTGAAAAATGTTTCCTCAGAACATGCACTTCTGCACCCTCGAAGGAGGTTTTGATGAATGAATGGAACAATATTTATTGATATCTGTGCTTAATATTTGCTACTGAAATTGCACTTTTGTACTCTTAGCAGATGTTGAATTAGGAAGAGATAAATCATTATTGTTGAAGCTCATGAGTAGAACTTGTTATCAATGGTACTTTTATCTCTTAACGATTTCTGCTTATGTGTTTAAGTGATATTTATGTTCAGTTATTTACATATGAAGGCTTGAATGTTTGAGTTATCATTTGGCACTTTTGTACGATGACGATTATTTTATTTATGCTTAATATATGAATGACTTATTATGCGATAAACTTTTCAATTGTTTTGACTAACCTTTTATATGAAACGGTTCATCTTTATTGAATTCTTTTCTCATAGCGATTGAATGATCTTTATTACCAATTGCTGTTAGAAATTATTTTACATCGCATAATTGAAAGATTAGATCCTGGGTTAGTTTTAGAATTAGATATTTCTGTTCATTAGAATACAATTGCATATTGTCAGATTAGATTTAGAATAAAAGCATTTTACTTAGGAATTTTTAGAAAGGAAATATCAATTCTCAACACACACACACACACACACAAATTGGGAAAGGGGTCCCATTATTCCCAGTCGAACCCACCATCCCAAATGGAAAAGGAGCTGCCAACCAAGGTCCAGACTGGGTGGGTATCCCCCTTGTTGTAGACTCGATTTTTAGGGCTTAACCAAGAGGAGAAGCCTTAGACTGATGTGGAGTAGCCGCATGTAGAGGTTCCAGGAGTGGAGACATCCACTCAAGCAAAGTCTTCCAGAGATGGACGGAAGCACACAAGAGAAGCTGATAGATTGTTGGAGCATGCGAGAGAGAATGTGGGAGCACCATCTTCTTAGTGCAAACAGAGGAGGTCACCTGAGAGGTACACTGGATACATGACCCTTGCTGGGGAATGTGTTGAGACTGAGCCATCTTCCTTTGAGGAAGCAATGCAGCAACTAATTTGGGTTGATGCTATGGTGGAGGAGTATGACTCCATAGTTCATAACAGTGTTTGGGACGTGGTTCCGAGACCGGAGAATGAGTCAGTTGTGAGTTCCCGTTGGCTTTACAAGGTAAAGCAAGATGCTAATGGTAGTGTGGAGAAGCATAAGGCAAGGTTTGTTTCCCGTGGCTTTTCATAGGTCGAGAGGATCATGTTGCTGCAGTATATTTCGACAGAGGAGCAAGACGCTGACATTTTGACAAAGGCATTGTCAAAGTGTAAATTCGAGTTCCATAGAGACAGGATCGAGGTGGCAGATAATTCCTTTCTTGTTGAGAGGGAGTGTTGAAATATGGCAACAAGAATATTCCAATTTAATTTGTCCTTGAATTAAATTGTGAATTAAAATCAAATTTAGTCTTAACAGCTACATGGAATTAATTAATTAATTAATTTTAAATTAATTAGTTGGAGAAATTCAAGTTAGAAGTCTTTCTGAAGTCATGCAAGATTTATCCCTTAAATTAAGGAGATAAGATTGAGTTATATTTCATTTGTAATTAGTTAACTTAATTTACTGAGTTAAGTCCAGTTAAATGAGTTCCAAACTGTTTGAGGAAGTAATAGTGAGTTAACAGTCAGTTGATGCATTAATGCATCCAACTAGTGCTACTCCAGTTAACTGAAGATTCCCTCATCAAAAAATCATGCATGTCTATTATGAGAAAGACCCAACTGAGATTAATGTCATGGACAGTGTACTATCAGTTGCATGTGTTTTCTTATAAAGAAAACTCATGCATGCAGTCAAGGCATCATCCTTGAGGATTACATAGTTTTGGAGGGGAGTGTTCCACTTGGTGAATAGAGAATCATCCACAAGGAACAACACAAGGAAATAGGAGCTTGGAGGGCAGAGAGGAAGGCTAGAGAGAAGCCAAGATTTCTTGTGAGAATCTGTGATGATTGTACTGAGAGCTGGCTCGCTGTGAGAGCTAAGGATTTGTATAATTCCTATGTATTTCCACCATGTATGATAATACAATAGTGTGGGGTTTTTAGCTGAGGCTTTTCCCAAAGTATTTTCATGTGTATTGTGCCATTGTTTCTTCTCCTTCTAGTTACATTGTTCAGCTCGATATTTAAGCTTCCGCAAAATGAGAGTAGAAGTAGGTTATAGTATTCTGCTTTGATTTATATTGCATTATCAAGTTAAGCTACCATCAAATTTTCTACATGCTCTCAGAGGTGGATTTGTAGAAATATCTACAGTTTCCCATTTGACTTGCTTTACCATTTTTTGACCCAAGGAGTTTCTGCAATGGTAACCCAGAAAGGTGTTGCAGTGGTGACCCAACGAGTTTCTACAATGGTGAACCAACAAGTTTCCACAATTGTGAATTAGTGAGTTGCTACAAAGTTGAACCAATGATTTGCCACAATGGTCAACCAACGATTGCATCAATAATAAACCAATAGATTTCCAAATGCTGGGCAAGGATGAAGACTTTGAATATTTATCCATTCACCATTAAATGGAGTTGGAGTCTCCACCCATTTGAGTATGTAAAATCAACTTCAATCTACTTGTTCTCGGTAATGTCAATGGTAAAATTTAAAAATGCACGAACAAGAAATTTTATGACACTACAAAATTTCAATGTGGAGGTGCTTGTATAGTAAAATTGGATCTATATTATTTTTTTAACGATTTTTCCTATAAAACCTTTGATAGGCAAGTAATTGTAATACAACTTCAATTTCTGAGTCTTTATCGATTTTTCCTATAAAACCCCTTGATAGGCAAGTCATGGTAATACAACTTCGATTTCTAAGTATTTTGAGAGCATCGAATAATAGATTGTATAGAAGTATTCTAGAGGTGTTGATGAGATTGAGTTTGCTTAGTATACTCTTCCTTGATCATAACTTGTTGTCTATGGAAATACTCAAAAATCTCGTATCATGGCAAGCGCTCTCTTCTTTGAATATTTTAAATAATCAATTCATAGGTTCGATTCCTGTAGCCTTGGGATCCCTTTGGAATCTGAAGATTCTTGATTTTTCTAACAATCTATTAGATGGGAGGAACCCATTAGAATTGGGGAATCTAAGACCATATGTTCTTAATCTATCTCCGAACTAGCTATGTGGTGTCATTTCGTCTGTTTTGAACAATATGGCCCACAAAAATAGTTTTATTTGTAATGAAGGGTTGTGTGGCGGTGGAGCTTTGGGATTACCAGATTGGCTTTTGAAAGCAGGGGAGCCATGGCATATGTCGATATTTTTCTCGGGAATTATGCTTTCTGCAGCTAAAATTTGTGCGAATGTATTACTCCACCTATATTATCTCACTGACGCCAGATTCTAAAAGGAAACATCCTCCACGCCATGGAATCAAATATTGTTCCACGGGCTAAGATTCGACGAGTCAAATATCAGAAAAAAACTCACAGACAACAACTTGATTAGTTGTGGAGGTAGTGGAACAATATACAAGGTGATGTTGAATAGAGGAGAGGTGGTTGTTGTAAAGAAACTTGGTAGCAACTGATGAGGAAAGTTTGGTGCCGAGAAGAGAAGGAATTCGATGTAGAGATGGAGATGGTTAGCAGTGGAATAGGCATAGAAATGTGGTGAAGCTTCTATGTTGCATTTCAAGCAATGATTGCAAGCTACTGGTCTACGAATTTATGCCCAACGACAATTTATTTGATTTCCTGAGTGGAAATGGAAATGGTTCGTCAAGAGAATTCTTGCAATGGCCTCTTCGTCGTAAAATTGCAGTGAGTGTTGCTGGAATTGAGGGACACGTGTTCAAGATTTTGTCGGGAATGAAAAATCTGAACAATATCACCACGATAAACCTCACAATAAAAATACCTATCGAAATAATTAATATGATATATATTTCAAAACCTATGAAAATTTCAAAGTTAAAAAAATAATTATATTTATGTAATAATTTAATATATTATCTATTTAATATATAATTATAAGTGAAATAAATATATATATATATATATATATATATATATATATATATATATATATATATATATATATATATATATATATATATATAGATATATATATATATATATATATATATATATTATAAAAGATTTTCCATTAGTTTTAGGATAAAGGAAATAGGTAAGAGTATAATTAAGGTGATAAGTATTTGTACAATCATATAATATCAGATTCATGGATCACTGAAATACAAATTTGAGCATAATGTCCAAGAGCACCGCAATCCTTGTATGGTAAAGTTTAGATTTTAGACATGTTTTCTTTATATATAAATTTTCATTCAAATGGAACATGCAGGTTCACCCTTCAGCTATGGAGGAACTTTGCGTTCTTTTTTGGTTTTAGTTTTGTGTTGCCTTCTTCACTAAAAGAAGAACTTGAATGGTGGAGTAATCAGAAAGCAATATGGAGACCCATTCCACAACTTGTTTTTTGGTCAATTTGGAAGTGGAGGAATAAGTGTTTGTTCCAAAACAGAAAGGAAGATTATAAGTATGTTTTTGAGAAGATCATCACACTTTATAACTCCCTTCCTCCCAAGATTTTTCAGCATAAAAATAAAAATTCCAAGGAACATAAAAGTAGCTAGATGAGCTTTCCAAGAGCTTTCTTTGACGGGGTTGCACAAAACGGTATGTGTGCCTATGGTATCTATATTTTCATGAAGGAAGATCAGTAGTTTACCATCTACTGGAATGGTGGAAAAGGAACAAACAACAAAGTCGAAGCAATGGCTCTATCAGGACTCCTTCACTTTAGCATTTTCCTAAATATTCAGTCTCTGCAGATCTATGGTGACTCCAAAATTATAATTGATCATGTCACTGCCAAACATTCTATAAAAAACCACAAGTTAACAGGATGGATGAACAGAATTGATTCTTTCTAGAGGAGGAGGAAGGATTATTCTATTCAACATGTGGACAGATCTCAAAATACTCAAGCAAATGATTTGTCAAAGAAAGGGCTTCTAACTCAAATGGGAAAATGGAAAATGGATATAAAAATGGCAGCTAAAACATACTAGATCCAAGACTTTTCTCTTCCTGGTACATAATCTACCTTGCTATATATCTCAACCCCTGGTATGTATCCTGGAACTGTTTCTTTTCCATAGTGCATGTCTTTTCTCTGTTCATAGAAGATGCTCTGAATAAGGGGACTATATCTATCTAGGCCAACTATCTCGTAAACTTTTATTTTTTATGTATACTGCATATACAAATCATTTTCCACTGTTACTTTTTTTTACATGTAGGCTTATAGTCAGCAAAGCCTAAGATTTAGCGTCATATTTCAATCTATCCATATGTAAATGGGTCTTATCTAATTTTAATACAATTTAGCTTTTTCCGTACTGAAATTTTTTTTCATTCAAATGACCAACTCTCATAGTTTCAACATTTCAGTCTCATGTGGCTTGTTGTTGGAGAAATGTCCAATTAATGTTAATTTTAAGTAGTGTGGAATACAAGTTTCACGGAAAATCTTAATTTACATGAGATATTAGATTGAAAAGTGAAAATTTGACATTTTACTTGATATATTAGATTGAAAAGTGAAAAATTGACAGTTGAGATGTCCAATGGGGATTGAGTAGGACAAGGTCACTTCATACAGGATTAGATGAAAGAAGACAAGGAAGGATGGAAGAATAAATCGACATAATTATCAAAATAGAGGAGCATGGGACTAAGAGTGCCACAAAAGCATGAAAATTTAACAATTTTACTTATTAGATTAAAAATTGATAAATTGATATGGAATATTATAATGGAAAGTTAATAAGTTTATTGTGATTAAGATAATTTAAAATGTTAATTAAATTTATTGGATATTTTAAAATAGTGTTATGTATAGTTTGAGTAAGCTTAATGATTAAGAATATGTGTTTTAACATATATATATATATATATATATATATATATATATATATATATATATATAACAATTTAGTACCACATTACAAAAAAAAAAATTATAATTTTGAATAAAACTATTATAAATATTTACTTTCTTCATCTAAATACCCACATCAAAAGTCTAATTAAGTGAAGAAATACATTGCATAGTAGGTATTATAATTTAATAATACCCACATCAAAAGTCTAATTTAGTGAAGAAATACACTGCATAGTTTATCTTAAAAGTCATCAATGATTTAAAAAAGTAATTTTTCTTTCATTGTCAAATTATAAAAGACATGGAAGTTAAGTCACATACCACATCAAAAGTCTAATTTAGTGAAAAAATACACTGCATAGTTTATCTAAAAGGTCATCAATGATTTCAAAATGTAATTTGTCTTTCATTGTCAAATTATATATGACATTGAAGTTAAGTCACATACCAAGGATGAATAAGGGCTAATATTAGTACATGTCATGCTTGTTATGTGTGTTTTGAATATCTATACAGGTCATGATTGCTATGTTAACCAAAGGAGCCATGTAGTGTTCTGAATATCTATCTATGTATAGTCAAAATCAACTGTAAATGACACTGAATTTCTTATGAAGATTTGTTTATAACTTTGATGCATTTAATTGGACAATAATGTCAAAGTAATGGAAGTTAAGTCACATACCACATCAAAAGTCTAATTTAGTGAAAAAATACACTGCAAAGTTTATCTAAAAGGTCATCAATGATTTGAAAAAGTAATTTGTATTTCATTGTCAAATTATAAATGACATTGAAGTTAAGTCACATACCAAGGATGAATAAGGGCTAATATTAGTACATGCCATGCTTGTTAGGTGTGTTTTGAATATCTATACATGTCATGATTGCTATGTTAACCAAAAGAGCCATGTAGTGTTCTGAATATCTATCTATGTATAGTCAAAATCAATTGTAAATGACACTAAATTTCTTATGAAGATTTGTTTATAACTTTGATGCATTTAATTGGACAATAATGTCAAAGTAACCTTTTTCAAGTTTATGCATAATATTTGAAGATGTGTGTATGAGTACCTTCATTGAAGTTTATGCATAATTCCTTCATATCCAATGTAACTATGTTCAATGTTCACAAATTAAACTTATTTGGAAATAAAATCAAAGTATGATGCTTGATAAAGAATGTAATGAATCATTTATTTTAAGAAAATAATAAGAATAATTTTTAACTTTAATAATAATACTAATTTATGACTTTTTAACTAAGACATAGAATATGATGAAGTTTGTTTTTTTGGTGGTTTGATTTTTTGTTTTTAATATTTATTATAAAATTTAAATTAAAAACAGGTATATGTTATTGATTAATTACAATATTTTTTAAAGTGTCGTAAGAGTGGGAGAGAATATCTTTTGTTTATTTTTAAAAATAGAACATTTTTTTAGGATTGGGAAAATTTTTAATAATCAAGCTGAAGCATATGTTTTATTTCAACGATTATCATTTACAAAAAAACGAAAAATACAAGTTATGTTTGTTTCATTATTCAAAATATGGTAATGAAAACTATTCCTATTCGTAGGGCAACTAAAGTCGGAGGTCGGCCAACCAACTCTCCTCAAGCCAATGTTGAATGCTTGCGACCATAGAGAACAGATACATAGATAGTAATTTCTAGATTCAGTTTTAGTTTTAGTTTTATTTTTGCCTTAGATGAGAAAGTTCATTTAAACCTCCTCCTATATTTTTGTAATAGACTATTTTTAGAATTTAGCTAGTACTGCCCGGTCAATTTTCTTTTACTTCATTCCATATTCTCCCAGCTGATATCAAATCTTAATCCTGTTGTATGAATTGAGTGTTCAATTTCATTGGGAAAAAGACATTTCTTCTCGAACAATGTCTTTGTAATTTGATCCAATAACTTGTTTCAACCCTTCTCATGCATTTAGAGAAGGGTCCTGAAATTTGTGAAAAATGTTTCTTCAAAACATGCACTTCTGCACCCTTGGAGGAGATTTTGATGAATGAATGGAACAAGATTTATTGATATCTGTGCTTAATATTTGCTACTGAAATTACACTTTTGTACTCTTAGTAGACGTTGAATTAAGAAGAGATAAATCATTATTGTTGAAGCTCACGAGTAGAACTTGTTATCAATGGTACTTTTATCTTTTAATGATTTCTGCTTATGTGTTTCAATGATATTTATGTTCAATGATTTATATATGAAGGCTTGAATGTTTGAATTATCATTTGGCACGTATGTACGGTGATGGCTATTTTATTTATGCTTAATATATAAATGACTTATTATGCGATATGCTTTTCACAATTGTTTCGGCTAACTTTTTATACAAAACAGTTCATTTTTATTGAATTCTTTTCTCATAGTGTTTGAATGATTTTTATTACCAATTGCTGTTAGAAATTATTTTAGATCGCATAATTGAAAGATTAGATCCCGGGTTAGTTTTAGAATTAGATATTTATGTTCATTAAAATACAATTGCATATTGTTAGATTAGATTTAGAATTAAAGCATTTTACTTAGGAATTATTAGAAAGGAAATATCAATTCTCAACACACACACACACACACACACATTGAGAAACTGGTCCCATTATCCCCAGTCGAACCCACCATCCCAAACGGAAAAGGAGCTACTAACCAAGGTACGGACCGGGTGGGTATCCCCCTTGTTGTAGACCCAATTTTCGGGGCTTCAACAAGAGGAGAAGCCTTAGACTGATGCAGAGCAGTTGCATATAGAGGTTCCAGGAGTGGAGACATCCACTCAAGCAGAGTCTTCCAGAGATGGACGGAAGCGCACAAGAGAAGCTGATAGATTGTTGGAACATGCGAGAGAGAATGTGGGAGCACCATCTTCTCAGCGCAAACAGAGGAGGTCACCTGAGAGGTACACTGGATACATGGCCCTTGCTGGGGAATGTGTTGAGACTGAGCCATCTTCCTTTGAGGAAGCAGTGCAGCAACTGATTTGGGTTGATGCTATGGTGGAGGAGTATGACTCCATAGTTCATAACAGTGTTTGGGACGTGGTTCCAAGACCGGAGAACAAGTCAGTTGTGAGTTCCCGTTGGCTTTACAAGGTAAAGCAAGATACTGATGGTAGTGTGGAGAAGCATAAGGCAAGATTTGTTGTCCGTGGCTTTTCACAGGTTGAGAGGATCATGTTGCTGCAGTATATTTCGACAAAGGAGCAAGATGCTGACATTTTGACAAAGGCATTATCAAAGTGTAAATTCGAGTTCCATAGAGACAGGATCGGGGTGGCAGATAATCTCTTTCTTGTTGAGAGGGAGTGTTGAAATATGGCAACAAGAATATTCCAATTCAATTTGTCCTTGAATTAAATTGTGAATTAAAATCAAATTTAGTCTTAACAGCTACTTGGAATTAATTAATTAATTAATTAATTTTAAATTAATTAGTTGGAGAAATTCAAGTTAGAAGTCTCTCTGAAGTCATGCAAGATTTATCCCTTAAATTAAGGAGATAATATTGAGTTATATTTGATTTGTAATTAGTTAACTTAGTTTACTGAGTTAAGTCCAGTTAAATTAGTTCCAAACTGTTTGAGGAAGTAATAGTGAGTTAACAGTCAGTTGATGCATTAATGCATCCAACTAGTGCTACTCCAATTAATTGAAGATTCCCTCATCAAAAAATCATGCATGTCTATTCTGAGAAAGACCCAGTTGAGATTAATGTCAAGGATAGTGTACTATCAGTTGCATGTGTTTTCTTATAAAGAAAACTCATGCATGCAGTTAAGGCATCATCCTTGAGGATTTCATAGTTTTGGAGGGGAGTGTTCCACTTAGTGAATAGATAATCATCCAGAAGGAACAACGCAAGGAAATAGGAGCTTGGAGGGCAGAGAGGAAGGCTAGAGATAAGCCAAGATTGCCTGTGAGCATCTGTGATGATTGTACTGAGAGATGTCTAGCTGTGAGAGCTAAGGATTTGTATAATTCCTATGTATTTCCACCATGTATGATAATATAATAGTGTGGGGTTTTTAGCTGAGGCTTTCCCCAAAGTATTTTCATGTGTATTGTGCCATTGATTCTTCTTCTTCTGGTTATATTTTTCAGCTCGATATTTAAGCTTCCGCAGAATGATAGTAGAAGTAGGTTATAGTATTCTGCATTGATTTATATTGCATTATCGAGTTAACCTACCATCAGATTTTCTACATGGTATCAGAGGTAGATTTGTAGAAATATCTATAGTTTCCCGTTTGACTTGCTTTACCATTTTTTGACCCAAGGAGTTTCTACAACGATAACCCATAAAGGTGTTGCAATGGTGACCCAACGAGTTTCTACAATGGTGAACCAACAAGTTTCCACAATTGTGAATTAGTGAGTTGCTACAAATTTGAACCAACGAGTTGCCACAATGGTCAACCAACGATTGCATCAATAATAAACCAACGATCTGAGGGAGAGATTCATGGACTCTCATTAATGAGATGGCTTCTCATCTTTTTGTATACATAGAAGATCTCTCTCCTTCATTTGTTAGTCTTGGCTTGTTAGTTCTTAAGCTTGTTAGCTTGTGAGATGGCTTTGGAAAGCTTTGGAGAAGTTTGTTGTACTTTGTAATTTTGAAGAATTTGAATAAAGCTTTGATGTTCTCAACATGGAAGGATATGTGAAGTAGATGTCATGGAGCATATTAGAGGGAAAGGTAGAGTAGATTTCATTTTGTAATTTTTCTTCGATTTCATTAAGTCATTTGATTGCTTTCAAGTTTGATAGATTAGATTTTCCATTCATGCAATTTTAATTCATATAAGTGTGTTCAATCGGTTGATTGTAGATTAGTTTTTCTTTACATGTTTTTGCATCAAATATTGACATGAGATTTGCCTCTCTGCTGACTTTGTTTTTTTTAACTTTTCAATTTCAGTTATGATTTGATTTCAGTCTTATTTATTTTCTTTGTCAGTTAGTTTAGATATCAAATTCGTCATATCATTGACGATTATCTCTGAAATCCATAGCTAGGCTAACTGGCGAGGAATCAGATTATGAATGTTGTGATTTGATTTTAGTTTTACTTTTCTGCAATTAGATATCAGATTGCTTATGTCATTGACGATTATCTCCGAAAGCCATAACTAGACTAATTGGTGAGGAATCGTATTATGAAAGTTCTGATTTGATTTTAGTTTCACTTTTTTGCAATTAGATATCAGATTTCTCATGTCATTGACAATTATCTCCGAAAGCCATAGCTAGACTAACTGGCGAGGAATCAGATTATGAATGTTGTGATTTGATTTTAGTTTCATTTTTCTACAATTAGATATCATATTGCTCATGTCATTGACGATTATCTCCGAAAGCCATAGCTAGACTAACTGGTGAGGAATCAGATTATGAATGTTGTGATTTGATTTTAATTTTACTTTTCTGCAATTAGATATCAGATTGCTCATGTCATTGACGATTATCTCCGAAAGCCATAGCTAGACTAACTAGCGAGGAATCGGATTATGAATGTTGTGATTTGATTTTAGTTTTACTTTTCTGCAATTAGATATCAGATTGCTCATGTCATTGATGAGTATCTCCGAAAGCCATAGCTAGACTAACTGGCGAGGAATCAGATTATGAATGTTGTGATTTGATTTTAGTTTTACTTTTTTGCAATTAAATATCAGATTGCTCATGTCATTGACGATTATCTCCCAAAGCCATAGCTCGACTAACTGGCGAGGAATCGAACTATGAATGATGTGATTTGATTTTACTTTTATTAGTTTGTGTTTTTTATTTGTTTGAGTGCAATAGCTTCACTTTTATTTCCGTATTTAGACAAGCAGCAGAGACAGTGATTTCATGATCAGTATTTCATCTTTTGTTTGATTGAAGTAGTTGCATATTTACACTTTTGTTTAAGTACTAATTCCATCAATAACATGTTTTGAGATCTTTTGAAGTGCTAAGTTTTGGAAGTTACCATTAGGGACATAAACCTTATCTTGAAATCTACATCCATATTTGACCTTTAAAAGTATTCTTAAGACATTAGAATAGGATTTCCATTTGCATTAGACACTTTAGGAAACCAACAAAAACAAAACCCCAAAACAAAATAAAATCTATAAAACAACGAAGTAAGAAAAAGGTTAACTAAGCACATATGGTGCACCACACTTCATCAGTTTACGATACCCGGATTGATAATTTATGTAGAGCAATTTAAGACGTTAAATTGACTAGATATTTTGGCGTCGTTGCCGGAGAAATGTAATTAGGAGACCTTATTTCTTACATCTAATTTTTTTTTTAATAATTCTTGAGTATGCTCTCCTCCTGCACTTTGTGTGATTTGGAGGATCAGAAAAAGAATTGTTATGTAAAAAATTAATAATTCTTGAGTATGCTCTCCTCCTGCACTTTGTGTGATCTTGAGGATCAGAAAAAGAATTGTTATGTTAAAATAATAATAACAACAACAAAAAAAGGAGACAAAATAAACTACATCATTTCAATTGATTCTAAAAAAATAAAAAATAAATAAATAATGAAACCCAACTGCTTTGATAGGTTCAACTGTCCAAGATTGACTGGTTATGGTTTGTAGTGGTCCTCAAAACACTATATCCTATTTTAATAAGGTTTTGCAACTTAGCTGCGGAATGTAGCCTGATTCTACAGCTAGTTGAGAATTCCGCAGTTGATTTCAAGGTTTAGCAGGTTACAGGCATCCAATGAAGAAACTGACCACATGGGCATCTCCGGAATTGTCCTGACATGCATCCTATCCTACTCACCCAGCTGAGATAAATAAAAAATCAGCCTAAGACCTCAGTCAAAGTCTTGTTTTTAACATGTTTTCTTTGAAGAATTTGCTGCCTGCAATTGAAAATCATTAATCCTTTTTATAAAATTTCACAATTTCAGAGGAGAAAAAATCTATGGCCTTCTCCAATCATAACTTTCACTGTGGCCTTAATAGAAATCTGCATTCCTGTTCAAGCTTTTGCCTTAAAAAGAACTTACAAAAGCAAAAAAAAAACCTGCAATAGCCTTCTCTAGTTGTTTCCCTGACTCTTGTAATCAGCAGCAATAGGCCAATGTTAGTGAAAATCCTTCATACAGCCAGAACATCCCAACTGAGAACATACCTATATAGAGATGCCTGCTAACATTTATGAGAAAGGCACGGCCTTTATGGAGTGCCATCTCTACTAGATTGTCCATACTTTTGGAAAAAGCGTGGCTTATTTGTTAATGCTAAAATTAGGTTGGGTTTCTCTACTGCACTGCTTGTTATAATGCTGCTTTCAGTATTGTATTGGTACTTCATACGGAGGCACGGAAATGACTATGACTTTGGTCTTGGCCTGCCACATGATCTTATCTCAAAGACCAATAATAAAAAAATAGGATGGTTTTTTACTATGAAGATCAGAACTTGAACTCTTTTCCAACCTCACACGAATTTGCATCAAATTTGAAATCACTATAAGATTCCCATATGTTTCTTTGGCAAGTGTTTGAAACAAACTTCGGAGCTGCTCCAGCTAAAATAGATCTCATTATTTAGAGCACTTGCTTAAAATGATAGGAAACATTTTACGACGTCCCCTCCCTGAAACTGACTAATTCATTTGCTGTTGATTGCATCTGAAAACAAATTTTTCCTGAAATCGATTTGATAGGTCGAATGCAACAACTCAGGAAAAACGTAAAACAGAGAAAAATGTCAAACTTTAGATGCACGATTTGGCCAAACGGAGGTGAATTTGAAAAAAATAAAACATGGGTTTTTTCGGAAATAGGGTCAATTAGATAACCCAGAAACCGTTTTAAGAAATTCGTGGCGGTTTGAGAGAATTTCTTGGTTCTATGAAGCCTCTTTTTGCTTGCCGCGTGAGAAAAAACAGTGGTTTTTTTTAACAGTTGCGGCCATATTTCGATTTCTTTGAGAAATCCGCTCAGATCCGATTTCCTTGGCTGCCAGGTCATCCACCGTGTCACTGAATATGTGAGAAAAAAATATTTTTATTAAATGAACAAAGAACAGTTTAAACACGGCACGCTTTGGTTGTTTGAGGAAACACGTCTTCCGCCACCCGTCTAATCTTGTTCTGCTACTTCCTGTTTGACAGTAAGATGATCAAATACGACACTTCTCCAAGCACCCATCTAACAACTATTCTTATGACTCAGCGTTTTATTTGCTAAAATATCGGCACAGGTGTTGATACTCACGGATTTTGTCTCCATTGACAAGTTCTGTGTATGTGTTTAACTTTATTATGACGTGCTTGGCAGTCTGACCATACTTTCAGCGAAAAACTCTGCGATAACACAACCTCTGTTAACCCGTAATCACATGAAAAGCGCCGATCAAACTCATCTTTATCAAACTGCACTTACAGCGAGGGTGGATTATATGCTTTGGTTTTAAGTAATTTGAGTAAATCAATAATTAGCATATGGCTGAATCCAGTTTCTAAAATTCCTTTAATCAACAGCCTTGAGAACTATGTCTTGGAACCAATGGATCTTGTTATTGATCGTACAAAAGTAAGAGGATTGCGTGCTAAATTTCAAAACTAATGGTTGGTTGTCTTTTAGCTGCAGAAAACAGCCTGATTCTGCAGCTAACTGGCAATTCCACAACCATTTTATTACTTCTGTAGGTTACAGGTGTCGAGAGACAAAACGAGCCACATGGGTAGCTGGGAAAATGTCAGTAAATGGATGGTGTCCTATTCATTTGATACAATTTGATGGAAAAGACCCCGGTTAAAGGGAAATCAAGTTGTGTGTTATCACTAAGTTGCCACACTAAGTCGCCGCATGTCAAGAAAAAAATAATAATTTGAATCAATGAAATGAATAAGTTATTTGCTCACTTTTCTGAAGGTATTGTTTAATTTTGGACTGATGATGAAAGATGAATGGCTAACTTTTTATTCAAGATTTTTAGCTATAGAAACCGTCGACATTCCACAGCTAAAGTCCAATTCCGCAGCTGAAAAACCTCATTGTTCAAATCATCCTAACTTTCTCATACAAAATCAAATTTTGATGATTCAAGTATCGTTTGAAAGACCTCAACAAGATTTACACAATGAGAAATCCATCATTAGAGTTTGAAATGGCAAATAATGAAATAAATTACTGAAAAGAAGCAACATCATCTGGAGGCACTAATTCCAAATCAGGTATAAATTCTTTTGATTTTTCCTTTGAGAACTTGTTTCATTAATACAAATTCTTAGTTTTGTGTGTAAATATCATAACTAGAGAGATTGGCCATCTCTCTCATTTGATAATCTTACATTCCATTGCAGAAGAAGTATTAGTTTTTTTTGCAGGTTCCAAGAAGAAGGACAAATGACTACAAGAGAATGATGTCTCTCTAAGAGACCAAATTGTATCATAAGAGGATGATCAACAACAAAGAGGAAATATGCTGATGCAAAATCAGATCCAAACACTTGAAAAAACTTTCAAATACTATTGTTTCCATCACATCTATACATCATAATAAACCATTCACCTCATTTCACTCCATATTTTCCATTTACATTCACATACACTTCCCATCTCTTTTTGTCCATTCATAACCCACAAATAAAAGCAAATGGCTCATTCACATTCTTATTGCCCATTGCCATTTCTACTCTCCATTGCCATCTTCCATTTTCATCTTCCATTTCTTGTCATTTTCATTTCGCAAATAAGCCCTGCTTCAATGCAAATTATTGAGTCCATAGTCTTTTGAGTCTAAGTTCTTTGTAAAAACACCTTGAGGCTTGCATGTCTTAATGGCAAGTTCTCATGCTGACAAACAATGGGAATACATTAATGTCCCTTGTTCATCAGATCTTCTAAGTGACTCGACATCGACAAATTCATTTGTACTTAGCAAGATGTGTTTGGGCATCTTGACTCTCATTGTCATCAATGGTGAGAGTTCTCGTGTTGACTAGTGGCATCCATTAATGGCCACTAAGCCAACAATTTCCTACTATGTTCGACATCAGAACATCTTTTCACATAGTAGGAATTGTGCCAATGAGTTTTGAAGACATGAAGACTATTATTTTCAGCATTTTGGAGCAGATTCAGCAAGTTTTAGTAGAAGCAATAAAAAGTCATCTTATCTCGTTATCCATGACTCCTCTTGTTCAGCCACTTGAAAAGGAATATGATCAGAATTTTTCAACCACCACACATACAACTCATCCATTCCAAAGGTTAAGTGAAGGTATATCATTTTCTAACGTTTGACCATAGAATTCCATAAAAAGCTAGAATGATAATTGTTCGAAAAACATTTATCTTCCTCATTTCATGAAATTGCCAATACCATCAGTTGGGGGGGGAATACATTCATCTTTTGCCATGTCCATATCATATTTAGGAGCCCACATACCCCCAACATATATCAATTATTACATTGCTATTTTGAGCATACAATGGCTTTTCAAAAAAGTGCTTAAAGGATAGATTGGATACAAACAAAATTATGGTTGTCACACAAGAACCAACCATCATGCAATCCAATAAAGATATACTTTACAACAATAATCAAAATATCATTATGCAAAGTTCAAATATCAAAATAGAATGCAACAACAAAAAAATTGGTTGTAACACAAGAACCAACCATGTTGCAATTCAAGTAAAACACTTTGTAAAAATATGAAGTTATCAAATGATATCATGCAAAGTTAAGCCAAAGCTCAAGGATCAAAAGAGTTAATGTAATATATATTGCATGAGGACATGCAATAGCTTCAGTTGGGGGGTATGTTGAGTCTTAAAAATGTCATTCATTTCCATTACACTTTTGCTATTATGTCCATTTTATCACCTCCATTTCACTTCTATTTCACTACTATGTCACCACATTCATCCCACTTTCATTATCATTGGGCCACATTTATGTTTTTCCAATCTTTATTAATTCTAAGCCTTTTAAGTGAATTTGTGGTTAAAATTAGAAAATAATGTGCATATGCTTATACTTAACAAGTGGGTTGAGATTGTTGACATGTGTAGGTCAAAAGGAGACTTCTAGAAGACCCTTATGTGGCACTCTAAGGCCAAATTCGATTTTGAGTGGAAAGAATCATGGGATCATGATGATATGTGTCACATCTCCTAATTGTATTGTAACTCTAAGAAGACATGTGTCTTATCAGTTCCTATTTTGATTAGGACTCTAGAGGTAGAGGGAGAGATTTATGGACTCTCATTAATGAAATGGCTTCTCATCTTTTTGTATAAATAAGAGGTCTCTCTCCTTCATTTGTTAGTCTTGGCTTGTTAGTTCTTAAGCTTGTTAGCTTGTGAGATGGCTTCGGAAAGCTTTGGAGAACTTTGTTGTACTTTGTAATTTTGAAAAATTTGAATCTCTAATGTTCTCAACATGGAAGGAGATGTGAAGTAGATGTCATGAAACATATTAGAATGTAAGGTAGAGTAGATTTCATTTTGTAATTTTGCTTTGATTTCATTATGTCGTTTGATTACTTTCAAGTTTGATAGATTAGATTTTCCATTCATGCAATCTTAATTCATGTAAGTGTGTTCAACCGGTTGATCATAGATTAGTTTTTCTTTACATGTTTTTGCATCAAATAGTGACATGAGATTTGCCTCTCTGCTGACTTTGTTTTTTTTTTACTTTTCAATTTTAGTTATGATTTGATTTCAGTCTTATTTATTTGCTTTGTCAGTTAGTTTAGATATCAAATTCCTCATATCATTGACGATTATCTCCGAAAGCCATAGCTAGACTAACTGGCGAGGAATTGGATTATGAATATTGTGATTTGATTTTAGTTTTACTTTTCTGCAATTAGATATCAGATTGCTTATGTCATTGACGATTATCTCCGAAAGCCATAGCTAGACTAACTGGCGAAGAATCGGATTATGAATGTTGTGATTTGATTTTAGTTTTACTTTTCTGCAATTAGATATCAGATTGCTCATGTCATTGACGATTATCTCCGAAAGCCATAGCTAGACTAACTGGCGAGAAATCAGATTATGAATGTTGTGATTTGATTTTAGTTTTACTTTTCTGCAATTAGATATCAGATTGTTCATGTCGTTGACGATTATCTTCGAAAGCCATAGCTAGACTAATTAGCGAGAAATCGGATTATGAATGTTGTGATTTGATTTTAGTTTTACTTTTTTGCAATTAGATATTAGATTGCGCATGTCAATGACAATTATCTCCGAAAGCCATAGCTAGACTAACTGGCGAGGAATCGGATTATAAATGTTGTGATTTGATTTTAGTTTTACTTTTCTGAAATTAGATATCAAATTGTTCATGTCATTGACGATTATCTCCGAAAGCCATAGCTAGACTAACTGGCAAGGAATTGGATTATGAATGTTGTGATTTGATTTTAGTTTTACTTTTCTGCAATTAGATATCAGATTGCTCATGTCATTGACAATTATCTCCGAAAGCCATAGCTAGACTAACTGGCGAGGAATCGAACTATGAATGATGTGATTTGATTTTACTTTTATTACTTTGCGTTTTTTATTTGTTTGAGTGCAATAGCTTAACTTATATTTCCGTATTTAGACAAGCAGTAGAAATAGTGATTTCATGATCAGTATTTCATCTTTTGTTTGATTGAAATAGCTGCATATTTACACTTTTGTTTAAGTATTAATTCCATCAATAACATGTTTTGAGATCTTTTGAAGTGCTAAGTTTTGGAAGTTACCATTAGGGACATAAACCTTGTCTTGAAATCTACATCCATACTTGACCTTTAAAAGTATTCCTAAGACCTTAGAATAGGATTTCCATTTTCATTAGACACTTTAGGAAACCAACAAAAACAAAACCCCACAACAAAATAAAATCTATAAGACAACGAAGTAAGAAAAAGGTTAGCTAAGCACATATGGTGCACCACACTTGATCAGTTTACGATACCCAGATTGATAATTTATGTAGAGCAATTCAAGACATTAAATTGACTAGACAGCTGCAATGGTCAACTAATGAGTTTCCGCAACATTCAAATAGTGAGTTGGCGCAACGGCTAACCGATGAGTTTCCAGACCAGTCAACCCACAAGTTGCTACAACATAAAACTAGCGAGTTGCCACATCGGTGAAACAGTTTGTTACTGCAACAGTGAACCAATGGATTTTTCACAATCAAGTTTTGTGCTCTTCTAACCCTTGACAAGCAACAACCAATTGTGTACTCTCTTATTTCTGCTAGGAAATTGGTCAAACAATACAACATATTGTTGTTTGGTTCATGTTTAATGGATGCCCTAGAGAATCTATGCCAGATGTGATGCATATTGTAGATTTTAAAAAATTAAAATTTTAATATCTATTTAAAATTAAAAATATACTCTATATCTATATATATATATATATATATATATATATATATATATATATATATATATATATATCTTTAAATAAATATTAAAATTTTTCAAAATATATTATTTATTTAAAATTTAATAAAATAATTATTAAAATAACAAATTTAAATTATTAATTATTTTTAAATTTGCTCCAACTTTATACACTCAAAATTACATTTCAAAACTAACGGTTTCCCAACGTTATATCGCTTAATTCTTATTAAAAAGATAACAAGATAAAGCAATTAAAATATAAGTAAATAAAATATTTTTATATATACCACTGCCCATATTTTTTAAATATTTTATGAACTTAGACATGGATAACTTTAGTTCAATTTATTATTAATATTGCTATAAAATTTATTTTTTTAATATTAAATTTAAATCAATATTATAATTAAATTGGTTTAATTATATGATTAAATTGGTTTGATTAATAAAAAATTATAATTATATATATAGATATAACTCTTAAATTTTAAGTTTAACATATTAGTATGGATGTTTCCAAAATTATGAAGTGTAATTTTATATAAAGTAAAGCAGGTTTTTTTTTTTCATATGTTATAAATTTATCTTAATTTTCGGTTTATCAAGCGTTGAGAGGGATCAAATCTCCTGAGTTGAAATATCTTTTTTGAGTACAAAATTTGAGAAAAATTTTGCACCTCGAAAGATTTGATCCCTCTCGGCGCTTGATAGATCCGAGATTAAGATGGACTTAGGTTGTTTTTTATATACACACATACCATATCTAAGTAGGATCCATCTTTATTTTTCTCTCTCTCCTCTCATTCTCTCTTCCCTCTAGCCCTACTCTCTCCCACACTCTCTCTCCATCTCTCTCTTGTCACCCTCTCTCTCTCCACCCTTCTCTGCCACTATTTCTTCTTCCCTCACTTTCTCTGCCCCTCCAACTCCATCTCTCTCTCCCTCCATCTCTCCTTCCCTCTCTCAAGTGCTCTCTTTTTCCTCTCTCCCGGTCTCTCCCACCTCCCTCTCTCTCTCCTCCCCATCACTCTCTCTCTTTATCTTCCCTCCACTCTGCCATTATCTCCCTGCTTGTATCCTTCTCTCTCCCTCTCTCTCTATCCCTCCAATTCCATCTCTCTCCCCCCTTCTATCCTTATCTCTCTCAAGTCCTGTTTCTCTTCCTTCCTCTCTCTCCTTCTCTCCCACCTCAATCTGTCTCTCCCCCCATCTCTCTCTCTCTACCCTCCAATTCTATCACTACCTCCCTCCCTATTTCCTTCTCTCCCTCCACCCCTCTGCCCCCTCCATATTTATGTCTCCCTCTCTCTCTTCCCTTCCAATCCTCTCCTTCTGTCTATCTTCCCTCCTCTCCTCTCTCCCTCTCTCTCCATCTCTCCCTTGTCACTCTCTCTCTATACATCTATCTATTTATGTCTTTGTTCTTCCCTCCCTCTCTCTCCCCTTCCAATTCCGTCTCTCTCTCCCTCCCTTTTTCCTCTCCATCCCCTCCTCTCTCTTTTCATTCCTCTATCTCCCTCTCTCTCTCTATGCCCTCCATTTTTGTCACTATCTCCCTCCCTCTCTCCTTCTCACCTCCTCTCTCCTCCCCGCCCCTCTCTCTCTTTCTCCATATGATGGAGAATTTTCATTCTATTTAATCAATGACATATGTAATGTCTAAAATAATTTATATTTTATTTTTTTTATTATGAAATGAGTTATGGTTTTTGAGCATGTGGTATTGATAATTCATGGTATTGGCCCATGCTATTAATAATATCCATTGTAAAGTCGGGGTGGATATCCATTGCTAAGAAACTTGCTATATCGTAAGTTTATTGTAAGTGTTACGTTTTTATGTGCTTATTAATTGAATTTAAATATAGTTATGGAATCATTATTTGTCTTTGCCAAGGTAGGACTCCAAGAATGTATATATGTTGATCACTATTAGTTTAACATTGACCATTGCAACTTATAATATTTAACTTTGAAAAATAAAATGCCACGTGGATAACTACCTTACATATTTTATGCCATAATTTATGGTTATGGTTGCAATATTCATGTATGATTTTTAGATAGTTTTGTAGTGATTTTTTATTCTTAAGATTTGCAAGAAAATCATCCAAAAATAAAATTCTTGAAAATAAATTATACTTAAAATCATAAATGTGTAGACTTACTAGTGGTTACTACCCACCAAAATTTAGACAAGTTCTTTTTCTTGAGCGAGTAATTACTTATCGACTTCAATCTCAATTTATTAGTTACTAGCAAAGCAAGACTATAGGATGATTTGTCTATCAACCATAATTAATTTGGCATTGACTAATGTAACTTATAAACATCTATGCAATTTTTCCCAGGGTAGAATTTTTAACTTGAGTTGGAGGTTCTAAGCTGCCCTGCAAAACAAATTTACAATATAAAAAATTAAATTTTATTATTTTATTACTTCTAACTTTTTATTATTAATTGAGCCAAGATTTAAATGTTTACACTACAACATATTCACCATACTCGGCTCTATATTACTTTTAACCTTTTATTATTTTTTAATTGAGCCGACATATAAATGTTAAATGTTAAACATTTACACCTACACATCTACTCCTATACTAGGTTGTAGAGCGCCTATTGACGCAATAAAATATTTTAATGTGTAAAATATTTTAATATTTTAATATTAATTTATCAATTAAATGTAGATAAATTAATATATATATATATATATATATATATATATATATATATATATATGATGTGTTTTTTTATATTAGTCAATATCATGTGCTTATTTGCATTCTTTCTCTTTCTCTTACACACACATACCCAATTATTGTAAATCCATCTTAATTTCGAATTAAATTTTTTAAGATGTTTTTTTTTTTTTTTAATTAAAAGAATGTAAGATCTTGGATGGGGTGATGACCAAGATAGAAAGGGGAGAAGGCTATCATCATCCCACCTGGCCAAAGGGTCAAGGGACGTGGCAACATGCCATCGTAAAGAATTAATGGCGATGTTATCCAGCATGCGGGTTGTCTATTTGTCCAACCACACCATGGATGTAATGAATTCAAAATTGATCTAGTTATTATCCCACTTGTACATCAATCGAGTTCCAACTCATGTGGATATAATGTAAGAAAGGGCTTCCCCCATGGCTCTAAGCCTGCATTCACATTTCAAGTTTGTTTATGAGGTAACTATTAAGCAGGGTCTCCCAAGTTTGGAGCCTGTAGGGATTGAGACGGGTTCATCATGGTGTTATCTGTAGCTATGCCCAAACGTGATTTTCATTGTCAAAAGGCCATCTTCTAATTCGAGGATATGACAATTCAAGGGAGCTAGTTCACTCTCTGCCCTGCAACAATGCATTGAAAATGGTAATTTTGGTTTTCAATGCAAAACTGTTATTAGTATGTATTCTTTGCTCTCTTGTAGGTTGACCAACTTGTCATTTTCTTTGGTGCTTAGGATTTATGCATTTCATTCCCTCCCCCCCGCCCCCACTATTTCTAGTTTCTTCCTCCGTGTGCCTCCCCCCTCCTTAGCCTTCGTCTAGCCTTGTCTCCCCTCTTTCCCTTGCCCCTCTCTCCTATCCTCTATTTCCCTTGTCCCTATGTCATGTTTCCTCTCCTTCATCCCTCATCTTCCTACATCCTACTGCATGCTTTGCCTTTTGAGGTTTCTCAACACAGACTCTTGTCTTGGGTTATTCTGGTCTATTTCTTATTTGGGCTCACCTTTTATCTTTCCTCTCCCTTGGTGCTAATGCAACCAACGTATCTTATTGTAGATCCCCTTTATTGTGGTAATTCTCTGTCAAGTGCTCAACTTATGTACACATCCTAATTCTCTAAATCCTTGAATTTATTTTGTTCTTTGCTCAAGCCTTACACATTCGTTGACCTTTCCTCCACGCCTCGTCAATGAGCATGAGTTCATATGCGTGACCCTTATTAGCAAGAGAAGTCCCATAGGGGCAATACACGCATGCATCATCCTCTCGAGCATGTCGTCTCTTTCTTTCGTGATCTCATGCTAAGACCCATTTAGGAAGATCTCACTTATGCTGAGGGAGAAGCTTCGTCTCATAGAGTTCGCCTCTCAAACACAAAGGTTCTTACTGACTGGACAGATTGGATTCTGTACACAAGGCATAATAGAGGTTGTTTTAATCAGTATATGCAAACAATTGATCTTTACTGGCACATGAAATTTCTACTCTGATGCACTCTCTTAGACCAACATGAGCATCACACAAATATTCTCCATCCCTTGAACATTTGCACCGACATATGAAGGACTTAGATCAAAGGAAGGAGTATATTGAAGAGCATCTTGACATCCTCCCCTTAGTGGGAGGAACCTCCAAAGATAACAAAGAGTCTATCCAAGTCGTTATCATGGACACAGACCCTTCTTCCTAGTTTGTATCATGTCTATGATTTATGGTTCCTTTGTTACGGTTGGTATTTCATAGTGTCGCTTAGGCTAGATTCTCATTTTTTTTAATGTTAAATTTTGGATTTCTTAATACTTAGTTACCTCTCACCTCTCTATACAATAAATTTTTGAATTTGGTTTGATCTCCCATTAAGAAACTACCTTAACTTTTCAGTTTATCTTATAATTTCTAATTTTGAAGAATCACAATTTACCCTTAAAAATTTAATCTTTTATATTAAAATAAATATATGCTAATTTTATTTAAAATATAATTATCTCCTACACCATTGAAAATATATTTAAAATTTGAAATTAATTTTAATTATCAATAATTTACTAATAAATTACATTATTCTTCTCTATTTAAATTTATATATTTATTTTTAAGTAATTATAAAAATATTTTCACACATATATTTATAAAAGAAAACTAAATTAAAAACCACTATAAAACATATTAAAATGCTTTAATTATAATATTTAGAATAAGCTTCCAAAATAACTCTATTTTAATAATTAATGTTTCAATCCCCTCATGCTACGTGTTTATTGATTTCCCAAGAGCAAAGTATCCTTTCTCATATATATTTTTAATGAATCACAAGTGTTATAAAACGAAGATGATTAATTCATATGATACAATTCAAATGGCAGGTTTTGATATATATTAATAATTTAGAATATCTTAGCATTGGGAAGGTGTAAAGACATGCCGATAATATTATTAGGTTTTTTTCACCTTTAGAATATATATACAGATATATTACAAATCAAGTTAAGTTTTTTTCATGAGATCAATCTGAGATTTTAAGTAGAAGAAAAAATAATAAGTTAAAGTTATAACTTTGCAAAGTTGTAAAACCAAAACACGTCTTACTTAACGAAGGCATTTTTTAGAATAGGAATGTGAATCGTGGCGAGAATCCAGTTATAAGAAGAATCATTACACAAAATTCTATAATGGACAATCAATAGATTTATCGATTCATCATTTAAATGGAGTTTGAGTCTCTACCCACTTATTTGAGTATGTAAAATCAACTTCAATCTACTTGTCCTCGGTAATGTCAATGGTAAAATTTAGATATGCACTAACAAGAAATTCTATGACACGACAAAATTTCAAAGTGGAGGTGCTTGTACAGTAAAATGGATCTACATTATTTTTTTTATCAATTTTTTCTAGAAAACCTTTGATAGGCAAGTCATTGTAATACAACTTCAATTTCTGAGTCTTTATCGATTTTTCCTATAAAACCCCTTAATAGGCAAGTCATGGTAATACAACTTCGATTTCTGAGTATTTTGAGAGCATCCAATAATAGATTGTATAGAAGTATTCTGGAGGCGCTAATGAGATTGAGTTTGCTTAGTATACTCTTCCTTGATCATAACTTGTTGTCTATGGAAATACTCAAAAATATCGTATCATGGCAAGCACTCTCTTCTTTGAATATTTTAAATAATCAATTCACAGGTTCGATTCCTGCAGCCTTGGGATCCTTTTGGAATCTGAAGATTCTTGATTTTTCTAACAATCTATTAGATGGGAGGATCCCATTAGAATTGGGGAATCTAAGACCATATGTTCTTAATCTATCTCAGAACTAGCTATGTGGTGTCATTTCGCCTATTTTGAACAATATGGCCTACAAAAATAGTTTTATTTGTAATGAAGGGTTGTGTGGCGGTGGAGCTTTGGGATTACCAGACTGCCTTTTGAAAGCAGGGGAGCCTTGGCATATGTCGATATTTTTCCTGGGAATTATGCTCTCTACAGCTAAAATTTGTGCGAATGTATTACTCCACTTGTATTATCTCACTGATCCCAGATTCTAAAAGGAAACATCCTCCACGCCATGGAATCAAACATTGTTCCACGGGCTAAGATTCAACGAGTCAGATATCATAAAAAAACTCACAGACAACAACTTGATTAGTTGTGGAGGTAGCGAAACAATATACAGGGTGATCTTGGATAGAGGAGAAGTTGTTGTTGTAAAGAAACTTGGTAGCAACTGATGAGGAAAGTTTGGTGCCGAGAAGAGAAGGAATTCAATGTAGAGATGGATGGTTAGCAGTGGAATAAGGCATAAAAATGTGGTGAAGCTTCTATGTTGCATTTCAAGCAATGCTTGGAAGCTACTGGTCTACGAATTTATGCCCAACGACAATTTATTTGATTTCCTGAGTGGAAATGGGAATGATTCGTCAAGAGAATTCTTGCAATGGCCTCTTCGTCGTAAAATTGCAGTAAGTGTTGTTGGAATTGAGGGACATGTGTTCAAGATTTTGTCGGGAACGAAAAATCTAAAGAGTATCACCACGATAAACCTCACAATAAAAATACCTATCGACATAATTAATATGATATATATTTCAAAACTTATGTGGATTTCAAAGTTAAGAAAATAATTATATTTATGTAATAATTTAATATATTATCTATTTTATATATAATTATAAGTGAAATAAAAAAATATTATAAAATATTTTCCATTAGTTTTAGGATAAAGGAAATAGGTAAGAGTATAATTAAGGTGATAAGTATTTGTATCAATCATATAATAATCATATTCTTGGATCATTGAAATACAATTTTGAGCATAATGTCCAAGAGCACCGCAATCCTTGTATGGTAAAGTTTAGATTTTAGACGTGTTTTCTTTATATATAAATTTTCATTCAAATGGAATATGCAGTTTCACCCTTGAGCTATGGAGGAACCTTGCGTTTTTTTGGTTTTAGTTTTGCCTTGCATTCTTCACTAAAAGAAGCACTTGAATGGTGGAGTAATCAGAAAGCAATATGGAGACTCATTCCACAACTTATTTTTTGGTCAATTTGGAAGTGGAGGAATAAGTATTTGTTCCAAAACAGAAAAGAAGTTTATAAGTCTGTTTTGAGAAGATCATCACACTTTATAACTCCCTTCCTCCCAAGATTTTTCAGCATAAAAATAAAAAAACCAAGGAACATAAAAGTAGCTAGATGAGCTTTCCAAGAGCTTTCTTTGATGGGGCTGCACAAAAACGGTATGTGTGCCTATGGTATCTATATTGTCATGAAGGAAGATCAGCAGTTTGCCATCTACTAGAATGGTGGAAAAGGAACAAACAACAAAACCGAGGCAATGGCTCTATTAGGGCTCCTTCACTTTAGCATTTTCATAAATATTCAGTCTCTGCAGATCTATGGTGATTCCAAAATTGTAATTGATCATGTCATTGCCAAACATTCTATAAAAAACCACAAGTTAACAGGATGGATGAACAAAATTGATTCTTTCTGGAGGAGGAGGAAGGATTATTCTATTCAACATGTGGACAGATCTCAAAATACTCAAGCAGACAATTTGTCAAAGAAAGGGCTTCTAACTCAAATGGGAAAATGGAAAATGAATATAAAAATGGCTGCTAAAACTTACTAGATCCAAGACTTTTCTCTTCCTGGTACATAATCTACCTTGCTATATATCTCAACCCCTGGTATGTATCCTGGAACTGTTTCTTTTCCATAGTGCATGTCTTTTCTCTGTTCACAAAAGATGCTATGAATAAGGGGACTATATCTATCTAGGCCAACTATCTGGTAAACTTTCATTTTTTATGTATACCGCATATACAAATCATTTTCCATTGTTACTTTTTTCTACATGTAGGCTTACAGTCAGCAAAGCCTAGGATTTAGCATCATATTTCAATCTATCCATATGTAAATGGGTCTTATCTGATTTTAATACAATTTAGTCTTTTTCATACTGAAAAAAAATAAATAAATAAATAAAATAATAAAAAACAATAAATAAATAAATAAATAAAATAAAAATAAATAAATAAATAAATTTCATTCAAATGACCAACTCTCATAGTTTCAACATTTCAGTCTCATGTGGCTTGTTGTTGGGAAAATGTCCAATTAATGTTAATTTTAAGTAGTGTGGAATATAAGTTTCACGGAAAATCTTAATTTACATGAGATATTAGATTAAAAAGTGAAAATTTGACATTTTACTTGATATATTAGATTGAAAAGTGAAAAATTGACAGTTGAGATGTCCAATGGGGATTGAGTAGGACAAGGTCACTTCATACAGGGTTAGATGAAAGAAGACAAGGAAGGATGGAAGAATAAATAGACATAATTATCAAAATAGAGGAGCATTGGACTAAGAGTGCCACAAAAGCATGAAAAATTGACATTTTTACTTATTAGATTAAAAATTGAAAAATTGATATGGAGTATTATAATGGAAAGTTAATAAGTTTATTGCGGTTAAAATAATTTAAAATGTTAATTAAATTTATTGGATATTTTAAAATAGTGTTATGTATAGTTTGAGTAAGTTCAATGATTAAGAATATGTGCTTTAATATATATATATATATATATATATATATATATAACAATTTGTTACCACATTACAAAAAAATAAAAATAAATTTATAATTTTTAATAAAACTATTATAAATATTTACTTTCTTCATCTAAATACCCACATCAAAAGTCTAATTTAGTGAAGAAATACACTGCATAGTTTATCTAAAAAGTCATCAATGATTTAAAAAAGTAATTTGTCTTTTATTGTCAAATTATAAAAGACATGGAAGTTAAGTCACATGCCACATCAAAAGTCTAATTTAGTGAAGAAATACACTGCATAGTTTATCTAAAGGTCATCAATGATTTGAAAATGTAATTTGTCTTTCATTGTCAAATTATAAATGACATTGAAGTTAAGTCACATACCAAGGATGAATAAGGGCTAATATTAGTACATGTCATGCTTGTTATGTGTGTTTTGAATATCTATACAAGCCATGATTGCTATGTTAACCAAAGGAGCCATGTAGTGTTCTGAATATCTATCTATGTATAGTCAAAATCAATTGTAAATGACATTGAATTTCTTAAGAAGATTTGTTTATAACTTTGATGCATTTAATTGGACAATAATGTCAAAGTAATGGAAGTTAAGTCACATACCACATCAAAAGTCTAATTTAGTGAAAAAATATACTGCATAGTTCATCTAAAAGGTCATCACTGATTTGAAAAAGTAATTTGTCTTTCATTGTCAAATTATAAATGACATTGAAGTTAAGTCACATACCAAGGATGAATAAGGGCTAATATTAGTACATGTCATGCTTGTTAGGTGTGCTTTGACATGATTGCTATGTTAACCAAAAGAGCCATGCAATGTTCTGAATATCTATCTATGTATAGTCAAAATCAATTGTAAATGACACTGAATTTCTTATGAAGATTTGTTCATAACTTTGATGCATTTAATTGGACAATAATGTCAAAGTAACCTTTTTCAAGTTTATGCATAATATTTGAAGATGTGTGTATGAGTACCTTTATTGAAGTTTATGCATAATTCCTTCATATCCAATGTAACTATGTTCAATGTTCACAAATTAAACTTCTTTGTGAATAAAATCAAAGTATGATGCTCGATAAAGAATGTAATGAATCATTTATTTTAGGAAAATAATAAGAATAATTTTTAACTTTAATAATAATACTAATTTATGACTTTTTAACTAAGACATAGAATATGATGAAGTTTGGTTTTTTTTGGTGGTTTGATTTTTTGTTTTTAATAATTATTATAAAATTTAAATTAAAAACAGGTATATGTTATTAAATAATTAAAATATTTTTTAAAGTGTCGTAAGAGTGGGAGAGAATATATTTTGTTTATTTTTAAAAATAGAACATTTTTTTAGGATTGGGAAAATTTGTAATAATCACGCCGAAGCATATGTTTTACTTCAAGGATTATCATTTACAAAAAACAAAAAATACAAGTTGTGTTTGTTTCATTATTCAAAATATAGTAATGAAAACTATTCCTATTTGCAGGGCAACTAAAGTCGGAGGTCGGCCAACCAACTCTCCTCAAGCCAATGCTGAATGCTTGCGACCATAGAGAACAAATACATAGATAGTAATTTCTAGATTCAGTTTTAGTTTTAGTTTTAGTTTTAGTTTTTCCTTAGATGAGGACGGTCATTTAAACCTCCTCCTATATTTTTGTAATAGACTATTTTTAGAATTTAGCTAGTAGTGTTTCAACCCTTCTCATGCATTTAGAAAGGGGTCCTGAAATTTGTGAAAAATGTTTCCTTAGAACATGGACTTCTGCACCCTCAGAGGAGGTTTTGATGAATGAATGGAACAAGATTTATTGATATCTGTGCTTAATATTTGCTACTGAAATTGGACTTTTGTACTCTTAGTAGATTTTGAATTAAGAAGAGATAAATCATTATTGCTGAAGCTCATGAGTAGAACTTGTTATCAATGGTACTTTTATCTCTTAACGATTTCTGCTTATGTGTTTAAGTGATATTTATGTTCAGTTATTTATATATGAAGGCTTGAATGTTTGAATTATCATTTGGCACTTTTGTACAGTGATGGCTATTTTATTTATGCTTAATATATGAATGACTTATTATGTGATATGCTTTTCACAATTGTTTCGGTTAACCTTTTATATGAAACGGTTCATCTTTATTGAATTCTTTTCTCATAGTGATTGAATGATATTTATTACCAATTGGTGTTAGAAATTATTTTAGATCGCATAATTCAAAGATTAGATCCCGGGTTAGTTTTAGAATTAGATATTTCTGTTCATTAGAATACAATTTAGTATTGTTAGATTAGATTTAGAATTAAAGCATTTTACTTAGGAATTATTAGAAAGGAAATATCAATTCTCAACACACACACACAAAAATTGGGAAACTGGTCCCATTATCCCCAATCAAATCCACCATCCCAAATGGAAAAGGAGCTGCTAACCAAGGTTTGGACCGGGTGGGTATCCCCCTTGTTGTAGACCCGATTTTCGGGGCTTCAATAGGAGGAGAAGCCTTAGACTGATGCGGAGCAGCTGCATGCAGAGGTTCCAGGAGTGGAGACATCCACTCAAGCAGAGTCTTCCAGAGATGGACGAAAGCGCACAAGAGAAGCTGATAGATTGTTGGAGCATGCGAGAAAGAATGTGGGAGCACCATCTTCTCAGCGCAAATAGAGGAGGTCACCTGAGAAGTACACTGGATACATGGCCCTTGCTGGGGAAAGTGCTGAGACTGAGCCATCTTCCTTTGAGGAAGCAGTGCAGCAACTGATTTGGGTTGATGCTATGGTGGAGGAGTATGACTCCATAGTTCATAACAGTATTTGGGACGTGGTTTTGAGACCGCAGAACAAGTCAGTTGTGAGTTCTCGTTGGCTTTACAAGGTAAAGCAAGATGTTGATGGTAGTGTGGAGAAGCATAAGGCAAGGTTTGTTGCCCATGGCTTTTCACAGGTCGAGAGGATCATGTTGCTGCAGTATATTTCGATAGAAGAGCAAGATGCTGACATTTTGACAAAGGCATTGTCAAAGTGTAAATTTGAGTTCCATAGAGACAGAATCGGGGTGGTAGATAATCCCTTTCTTGTTGAGAGGGAGTGTTGAAATATGGCAACAAGAATATTCCAATTTAATTTGTCCTTGAATTAAATTGTGAATTAAAATCGAATTTAGTCTTAAGAGCTACTTGGAATTAATCAATTAATTAATTTTAAATTAATTAGTTGGAGAAATTCAAGTTAGAAGTCTTTCTGAAGTCATGCAAGATTTATCCCTTAAATTAAGGAGATAAGATTGAGTTATATTTTATTTGTAATTAGTTAACTCAGTTTACTAAGTTAAGTCCAGTTAAATTAGTTCCAAACTGTTTGAGGAAGTAATAGTGAGTTAACAGTCAGTTGATGCATTAATGCATCCACCTAGTGCTACTCCAGTTAACTGAAGATTCCCTCATCAAAAAATCATGCATGTCTATTATGAAAAAGACCCAGTTGAGATTAATGTCAAGGACAGTGTACTATCAGTTGCATGTGTTTTCTTATAAAGAAAACTCATGCATGTAGTCAAGGCATCATCCTTGAGGATTGCATAGTTTTTGAGGGGAGTGTTCCACTTGGTGAATAGAAAATCATCCACAAGGAACAACGCAAGGAAATAGGAGCATAAAGGGTAGAGAGGAAGGCTAGAGAGAAGCCAAGATTTCCTGTGAGCATCTGTGATGATTGTACTGAGAGCTGGCCAGCTGTGAGAGGTAAGGATTTGTATAATTCCTATGTATTTCCACCATGTATGATAATACAATAGCGTGGGGTTTTTGGCTGAGGCTTTCCCCAAAGTATTTTCATGTGTATTGTGCCATTGATTCTTCTTCTTCTGGTTATATTGTTCAGTTCGATATTTAAGCTTCCGCAAAATGATAGTAGAAGTAGGTTATAGTATTCTGCTTTGATTTATATTGCATTATCGGGTTAACCTACCATCAGATTTTCTACATGGTATCAAAGGTAGATTTGTAGAAATATCTACAGTTTCCCATTTGACTTGCTTTACGATTTTTTGACCCAAGGAGTTTCTGCAACGGTAACCCAGAAAGGTGTTGCAATGGTGACCCAACGAGTTTCTACAATGGTGAACCAACAAGTTTCCACAACTGTGAATTAGTGAGTTGCCACAAAGTTGAACCAACGAGTTGCCACAATGGTCAACCAACGATTGCATCAATAATAAACCAACGATATGCTGCTGTTGAGACTTGAAAATGTCATTCATTTCCATTACACTTTCACTATTATGTCCATTATATCACCTCCATTTCACCACTATGTCACCACATTCATCCCACTTTCATTATCATTGGGCCACATTTATGTTTTTCCAATCTTTATTAATTCTAAGCCTTTTAAGTGAATTTGTGGTAAAAAATTAGAAAATAATGTGCATATGCTTATACCTAACAAGTGGGTTGAGATTGCTGACATGTGTAGGTCAAAAGGAGACTTCTAGAAGACCCTTATGTGGCACTCTAAGGCCAAATTCGAATTTGAGTGGAAAGAATCATGGGATCATGAGGATATGTGTCATATCTCCTAATTGTATTGTAACTCTAAGAAGACATGTGTCTTATTAGTTCCTATTTTGATTAGGACTCTAGAGGTAGAGGGAGAGATTCATGGACTCTCATTAATGAGATGGCTTCTCATATTTTTGTATAAATAGGAGATTTCTCTCCTTCATTTGTTAGTCTTGGCTTGTTAGTTCTTAAACTTGTTAGCTTGTGAGATGGCTTTGGAAAGCTTTGGAGAACTTTGTTGTACTTTGTAATTTTGAAGAATTTGAATAAAACTTTGATGTTCTCAACATGGAAGGAGATGTGAAGTAGATGTCATGGAGCATATTAAAATGTAAGGTAGAGTAGATTTCATTTTGTAATTTTTCTTTGATTTTATTATGTCATTTGATTGCTTTCAAGTTTGATAGATTAGATTTTCCATTTATGCAATTTTAATTCATGTAAGTGTGTTCAACCGGTTGATTGTAGATTAGTTTTTCTTTACATGTTTTTGCATCAAATAGTGATATGAGATTTGCCTCTCTACTGACTTTGTTTTTTTTTAACTTTTCAGTTTCAGTTATGATTTGATTTCAGTGTTATTTATTTGCTTTGTCAGTTAGTTTAAATATCAAATTCCTCATATCATTGACGATTATCTCCGAAAGCCATAGCTAGGCTAACTGGCGAGGAATCGGATTATGAATGTTGTGATTTGATTTTAGTTTTATTTTTCTGCAATTAGATATCAGATTGCTCATGTCATTAACGATTATCTCCGAAAGCCATAGCTAGACTAACTGGCGAGGAATCGGATTATGAATGTTGTGATTTGATTTTAGTTTTACTTTTCTGCAATTAGATATCAGATTGCTCATGTCATTGACGATTATCTTTGAAAGCAATACCTAGACTAACTGGCGAGAAATCGGATTATGAATGTTGTGATTTGATTTTAGTTTTACTTTTCTGCAATTATATATTAGATTGCTCATGTCATTAACGATTATCTCCGAAAGACATAGCTAGACTAACTGGCGAGGAATCAGATTATGAATGTTGTGATTTGATTTTAGTTTTACATTTCTTCAATTAGATATGAGATTTCTCATGTCATTGACGATTATCTCCGAAAGCCATAGAAAGACTAACTGGCGAGGAATTGGATTATGAATGTTGTGATTTGATTTTAGTTTTACTTTTCTGCAATTAGATATCAGATTGCTCATGTCATTGATGATTATCTCCGAAAGACATAGCTAGACTAACTGGCGAGGAACCGGATTATGAATGTTGTGATTTGATTTTGGTTTTACTTTTATGCAATTAGATATCAGATTGCTCATGTCATTAACGATTATCTCTGAAAGCCATAGCTAGACTAACTGGCGAGGAATCGAACTATGAATGATGTGATTTGATTTTACTTTTATTAGTTTGCAGTTTTTGATTTGTTTGAGTGCAATAACTTAACTTTTATTTCCGTATTTAAACAAGCAGCAGAGACAGTGATTTCATGATCAGTATTTCATCTTTTGTTTGATTGAAGTAGCTGCATATTTACACTTTTGTTTAAGTACTAATTCCATCAATAACATGTTTTGAGATTTTTTGAAGTGCTAAGTTTTGGAAGTTACCATTAGGGACGTAAACCTTGTCTTGAAATCTACATCCATACTTGACCTTTAAAAGTATTCCTAAGACCTTAGAATAGGATTTCCATTTTCATTAGACACTTTAGGAAACCAATAAAAACAAAACCCCAAAACAAAATAAAATCTATAAAACAACGAAGTAAGAAAAATGTTAACTAAGCACATATGGTGCACCACACTTCATCAGTTTACTATACCCAGATTGATAATTTATGTAGAGAAATTTAAGACGTTAAATTGACTAGACGTTTTAGCGTTGTTGTCGGGGAAGTGTAATTAGGAGACCTTATTTCTTACATCTAATTTTTTTTTTAATAATTCTTGAGTATGCTCTCCTCTTGCACTTTGTGTGATTTGGAGGATCAGAAAAAGGATTGTTATGTAAAAAATTAATAATTCTTGAGTATGCTCTCCTCCTGCACTTTGTGTGATCTGGAGGATCAAAAAAAGAATTGTTATGTTAAAAAAATAATAATAACAACAAAAAAAAGGAGACAAAATAAACTATATCATTTCAATTGATTCTAAAAAAAAAAAAAAAAATGAAACTCAACTGCTTTGATAGGTTCAACTGTCCAAGATTGATTGGTTATGGTTTGTAGTGATCCTCAAAACACTATATCATGTTTTAATAAGGGTTTGCAACTTAGTTGCGGAATGTAGCCTGGTTCCGCAACTAGTTGAGAATTCCGCAGCTGATTTCAAGGTTTAGCAGGTTACAGAAATCCAATGAAGAAACTGACCACATGGGCATCTCCGGAATTGTCCTAACATGGATCCTATCCTACTCACCTAGCTCAGATAAATAAAAAAATCAACCTAATACCTCAGTCAAAGTCCTGTTTTTAGCATGTTTTCTTTGAAGACTTTCCTGCCTGAAATTGAAAATCATTAATCCTTTTTATAAAATTTCACAATTTCAGAGAAGAGAAAAAATCTATGGCCATCTCCAATCATAGCTTTCACTGTGGCCTCAATAGAAATCTGCATTCCTGTTCAAGCTTTGGCCTTAAAACGAACCTGCAAAAAAAAAAAAAAAAACCTGCAATAGCCTCCTCTAGTTGTTTCCCTGACTCTTGTAATCAGCAGCAGCAGTAGGCCAATGTTAGTGAAAATCCTTCATACATCCAGAACATCTCAACTGAGAACATACCTATATAGAGATGTCTGCTAACATTTATGAGAAAGTCACGAACTTTATGGAGTGCCATCTCTACTAGATTGTCCATACTTTTGGAAAAAGCGTGGCCTATCTGTTAGTGCTAAAATTGGGTTGGGTTTCTCTACTGCACTGCTTGTTATAATGTTGCTTTCAGTATTGTATTGGTACTTCATATGGAGGCACGGAAAATACTATGACTTTGGTCTTGGCCTGCCAAATGATCTTATCTCAAAGACCAATAATAAAAAAAATAGGATGCTTTTTTACTCTGAAGATCAAAACTTGAACTCTTTTCCAACCTCACACGGATTTGCATCAAATCCACTATAAGATTCCCATCTGTTTCTTTGGCAAGCGTTTGAAACAAACTTCTGAGCTGCTCCAGCTAGAATAAATCTCATTATTTAGAGCACTTGCTCAAGATGATAGGAAACATTTTACAGCGTCCCCTCCCAGAAACTGACTAATTCATTTGTTGTTGATTGCATCTGAAAACAAATTTTTCCTGAAATCGATGTTACAGGCCGAATGCAACAACTCAGGAAAAATGTAAAACAGAGAAAAATGTAAAACTTCAGCTGCACTATTTGGCCAAACGGAGGCGAATTTGAAAAAAATAAAACATGGGTTTTTTCGCCAGTAAGGTCAATTAGATAACCCAGAAACCGTTTTAAGAAATTTGTGGCGTTTTGAGATAATTTCTCGGTTCTCTGAAGCCTCTTTTTGCTTGCCGCATGAGAAAAAACAGTGGTTTTTTTAACGTTATGGCCATATTTCGATTTCTTTGAGAAATCTGCTTAAATCCGATTTCCTTGGCTGCCAGGTCATCCACCGTGTCACTGAATATGTGAAAAAAAAGATTTTTATTAAATGAACAAAAAACAGTTTAAACACGGCACACCTTGGTTGTTTGAGGAAACATGTCTTCCACCACCCGTCTAATCTTGTTCCGCTACTTCCTGTTTGACAGTAAGATGATCAAATACGACACTTCTCCAAGCACCCATCTAACATCTATTCTTATGACTCGGCGTTTTATTTGCTAAAATATCGACACAGGTGTTGATACTCATGGATTTTATCTCCATTGACAAGTTCTGTGTACGTGCTTAAATTTATTATGACGTGCTTGGCAGTCTGACCATACTTTCAGCCAAAAAATCTGCAATAATACAACCTCTGTTAACTCGTAATCCCATGAAAAGCGTCGATGAAGCTCATCTTTATCAAACTGCGCTTACAGCGAGGGTGGATTATATGCTCTGGTTTTAAGTAATTTGAGTAAATCAATAATTAGCATATGGTTGAATCCAGTTTCTAAAATTCCTTTAATCAGCAGCCTTGAGAACTATGCCTTGGAACCAATGGATCTTGCTATTGATCATACAGAAGTAGGAGGATTGCGTGCTAAATTTCAAAACTGATGGTTGGTTGTCTTTTAGCTGCGGAAAGCAACCTGATTCTACAGCTAACTGGCAATTCCGCAGCCATTTTATTACTTCTGTAGGTTATAGGTGTCGAGAGACAAAATGAGCCACATGGGTAGCTGTGAAAATGTCAGTACATGGATGGTGTCCTATTCATTTGATCCAATTCGATGGAAAAGACCCCGGTCAAAGGGAAGTCAAGTTGTGTGTTATCACTAAGTCACCACACTAAGTCGCCGCATGTCAAGAAAAAAATAATAATTTGAATCAATGAAATGAATAAGTTATTTGCTCAATTTTCTGAAGGTATTGTTTAATTTTAGACTGATGATGAAAGATGACTGGCTAACTTTTTATTCAAGATTTTTAGCTACAGAAACTGTTGACATTCCGCAGCTAAAGTCCAATTCCATAGCTGAAAAACCTCATTGTTCAAATCAGCCTAACTTTCTCATACAAAATCAGATTTTGATGATTCAAGTATCGTTGGAAAGATCTCAACAAGATTTACACAATGAGAAATCCATCATTAGAGTTTGAAATGGAAAATAATGAAATAAATTGTTGAAAAGAAGCAACATCAACTTGAGGCACTAATTCCAAATCAGGTATAAAATCTTTTGATTTTTCCTTTGAGAACTTGTTTCATTAATACAAATTCTTAGTTTTGTGTGTAAATATCATAACTAGAGAGATTGGGCATCTCTCTCCTTTGATAATCTTACATTCCATTGCAGAAGAAGTATTAGTTTTTTTTGCAAGTTCCAAGAGGAAGGACAAATGCCTACAAGAGAATGGTGTCTCTCTAAGAGACCAATTTGTTTCATAAGAGGATGATCAACAACAAAGAGGAAATACGCTGATGCAAAATCAGATCCAAACACTTGAAAAAACTTTCAGATACTATTGTCTCCATCATATCCATACTTCATAATAAACCATTCACCTCATTTCACTCCATATTTTCCATTTACATTCACATACACTTCCCATCTCTTTTTGTTCATTCATAACCCATAAATAAAATGAAGAGGCTCATTCACATGCTTATTGCCCATTTCCATTTCTACTCTCCATTGCCATCTTCCATTTTCATCTTCCATTTCTTGTCATTTTCATTTCGCAAATAAGCCCTGCTTCAATGCAAATTATTCAGTCCATAGTCCTTTGAGTTTAAGTTCTTTGTAAAAACACCTTGAGGCTTGCATGCCTTAATGGCAAGTTCTCATGCTGACAAATAATGGGAATACATTAATGTACCTTGTTCATCAGATCTTCTAGGTGACTCGACATCGACAAATTCATTCGTACCTAGCAAGATGTGTTTGGGCATCTTGACTCTCATTGTCATCAATGGTGAGAGTTCTCGTGTTGACTAGTGGCATCCATTAATGGCCACTAAGCCAACAATTTCCTACTATGTTCGACGTCAGAACATATTTTCACATAGTAGGAATTGTGCCAATGAGTTTTGAAGACATGAAGACTATTATTTTCAGCATTTTGGAGCAGATTCAACAAGTTTTAGTAGAAGCAATAAAAAGTCATCTTATCTCGTTATCCATGACTCCTCTTGTTCAGCCACTTGAAGAAGAATATGATCAGAATTTTTAAGCCACCACACATGCAATTCATCCATTCCAAAGGGTAAGTGAAGGTACGTCATTTTTTAACTTTTGACCATAGAATTCCATAAAAAGCTAGAATGATAATTGTTGGAAAAACATTTCTCTTCCTCATTTCATCAAATTGCCAATACCATCAGTTGGGGGGGGGGATACATTCATCTTTTGCCATGTCCATATCATATTCAGGAGCCCACATACTTCCAACATATATCAATTATTACATTGCTATTTTGAGCATACAATGGTTTTTCAAAAAAGTGCTTAAAGGATAAATTAGATACAAATAAAATTATGGTTGTCACACAAGAACCATCCATCATGCAAACCAATAAAGATATACTTTGCAACAATAATCAAAATATCATTATGCAAAATTCAAAGATCAAAATAGAATGCAACGACAAAAATATTGATTGTAACACAAGAACCAACCATGTTGCAATTCCAGTAAAACACTTTGCAAAAATATGAAGTTATCAAATGATATCATGCAATTTAAGCCAAAGCTCAGGGATCAAAAGAGTTAATGTAATATATATTGCATGAGGACATGCAATAGTTTTAGTTGGGGGGTATGATGAGTCTTGAAAATGTCATTCATTTCCATTACACTTTCATTATTATGTCCATTATATAACCTCCATTTCACCTCCATTTCACTACTATGTCACCACATTCATCCCACTTTCATTATCATTGGGCCACATTTATGTTTTTCCAATATTTATTAATTCTAAGCCTTTTAAGTGAATTTGTGGTAAAAAATTAGAAAATAATGTGCATATGTTTATACCTAACAAGTGGGTTGAGATTGTTGACATGTGTAGGTCAAAAGGAGACTTCTAGAAGACCCTTATGTGGCACTCTAAGGCAAAATTCGAATTTGAGTGGAAAGAATCAAAGGATCATGAGGATATGTGTCACATCTCCTAATTGTATTGTAACTCTAACAAGACGTGTCTTATCAGTTCCTATTTTGATTAGGACTCTAGAGGTAGAGGGAGAGATTTATGGACTCTCATTAATGAGATGGCTTCTCATCTTTTTGTATAAATAGGAGATCTCTCTCCTTCATTTGTCAGTCTTGCCTTGTTAGTTCTTAAGCTTGTTAGCTTGTGAGATGGCTTTGGAAAGCTTTGGAGAATTTTGTTTTACTTTGTAGTTTTGAAGAATTTGAATAAAGCTTTGATGTTCTCAACATGGAAGGAGATGTGAAGTAGATGTCATGGAGCATATTAGAATGTAAGGTAGAGTAGATTTCATTTTGTAATTTTGCTTTGATTTCATTATGTCATTTGATTACTTTCAAGTTTGATAGATTAGATTTTCCATTCATGAAATTTTAATTCATGTAAGTGTGTTCAACCGGTTGATTGTAGATTAGTTTTTCTTTACATGTTTTTGCATCAAATAGTGACATGAGATTTGTCTCTCTGTTGACTTTGTTTTTTTTACTTTTCAATTTCAGTTATGATTTGATTTCAGTCTTATTTATTTGCTTTGTCAGTTAGTTTAGATATCAAATTCCTCATATCATTGACGATTACCTCTAAAAGCCATAGCTAGACTAACTGGCGAGGAATTGGATTATGAATGTTGTGATTTGATTTTAGTTTTACTTTCTGCAATTAGATATCAGATTGCTCATGTAATTGACGATTATCTCCGAAAGCCATAGCTAGCCTAACTGGCGAGGAATCGGATTATGAATGTTGTGATTTGATTTTAGTTTTACTTTTCTGCAATTAGATATCATATTGCTCATGTCATTGACCATTATCTCCGAAAGCCATAACTAGACTAACTTGCGAGGAATCGAACTATGAATGATGTGATTTGATTTTACTTTTATTAGTTTGCAGTTTTTGATTTGTTTGAGTGCAATAGCTTAACTTTTATTTCTGTATTTAGACAAGCAACAGAGACAGTGATTTCATGATCAGTATTTCATCTTTTGTGTTATTGAAGTAGCTGCATATTTACACTTTTGTTTAAGTACTAATTCCATCAATTACATGTTTTGAGATCTTTTGAAGTGCTAAATTTTGGAAGTTACCATTAGGGACATAAACCTTGTCTTGAAATCTACATCCATACTTGACTTTTAAAAGTATTCCTAAGACCTTAGAATAGGATTTCCATTTGCATTAGACACTTTAGGAAACCAACAAAAACAAAACCCCAAAACAAAATAAAATCTATAAAACAACGAAGTAAGAAAAGGGTTAACTAAGCACATATGGTGCACCACACTTCATCAGTTTACGATACCTGGATTGATAATTTATGTAGAGCAATTTAAGACGTTAAATTGACTAGACAGCTGCAATGGTCAACTAGTAAGTTTCCGCAACATTCAAATAGTGAGTTGGCGCAACGGCTAACCGATGAGTTTCCAGACCAGTAAACCCACGTGTTGCTACAACATAAAAGTAGCGAGTTGCCACATCGGTGAAACAGTTTGTTGCTGCAACAGTGAACCCATGGATTTTTCACAATCTAGTTTTGTGCTCTCCTAACCCTTGACAAGCAACAACCAATTGTGTGCTCTCTTATTTATGCTAGGGAATTGGTCAAACAATACAGTATTGTCTGCATAAATTTAAAAAAGTAACCCAAATCGCATTTCCTTTATATAATAGTCTACATAAATTATATAATAGTCTGCTAATAATATAATAGTTTGCCAATAAATTATATAATAGTATAAGCAGAAAGATATATACTGATATTTATTTGCGGAATCTAAATTAGTAATGTGGAGGATGAAGGTAAATAGTTGATTTTAATAATAAGGTGAATCCCTCGTTGTTGTATTGGTTCTAAAAAATGACAAGAAATCTAATTTGATGAGAACCACTATGAGTTCCTATTGAAGGGTTTTACAAATTGGGTTTTGACTAGCACTATAAAAAACAACAGAAAAATAAACATTATGCTTATAACTATAGCTAGAATCTGCATAGGTAGGAATCTACATGGGTTTTGACATGTAGAAAAACAACATTATGCTTATAACTAGAACTGGAATCTGCGTAGGCATGATAAGAAAGGATGATAACTACAAGTTTATGAGCCTGCTTCCATTTTATGTCTGCTAAATAACTATAAATAGTAATAGAAATAGAAATTTCCTATTTTGAACTTACAATCTCAGCAATGTCAAACTTTGCTGCTCTAGCTATAGGTGCGTGCAAATGGAAGACAACAAACACAACTAGGGAAATTGGAGCGATTTTTGCAGTATGGTCAATGAAAAACACTGCTATGAATTTCAACGATTTTGTCTAAGGGTGTAGGGATTTCAAAATTATATAGGAGTGAATGGGATTAAGAAAATAGAAGGTAAGAAAGGGAGGCTTTCCAGATGATTACAAAATCCCCCATTAATTCATTTCACTGTTTGGTTGTGTGAATTAGGCGATCCATCATGTCATAGCCAGCGAGCGTGCAAAAAGAAATTTGCGGAAGATGACGGGGATGGAGACGTCAATTGAGATTTGGAGACTCGTTTTGGAGACGGGGCCCACCCCTGTTGATGTGGTGGAGGAGCTCGTCGGAGGGGCATCACCGACATCGAGCATGCGTAAAACACAGAGGGTGTTTCGTTGACACATTAGCCTACTCCATATATATTTAGCATAGTCTAAAGAGCCCACAAATTATTTCGTAAAATAATGGAAATTTTAGTAAGATTATGACAAAATCCAATAGAAAGTTTTAAAAATCTTGATTACCGCTGTCAAACCTCAGGATTTTGGGTGCCCCAAAAGTTATTGATGGTGATGAATCCATTTCCACCATAAAAAAAATGATTCAAACTCCAGCATTCTGATTTTTTGAAAAAAAGAAATACCGGATTTCGGCAAGAAATCTACCATTCAGGCAAATTTGTGGCATCAAGAGACGATGCCTATAGATTTAGACATTTGAATATAATGATGTTTAAATTAGAATTTAAATTTAATAAAAATTATTAAATTATTTATAACTTAAAGAGATGCATGTATAAATAAATGCTACATAGTAGCTAGGTCTTGCCACTTAGTTTAAATATAACTAAATTAAAATATATGTTATTATTAAATATGTTATTTTTATATTAATTTGCAATATATATAAATGTGTTATTTTATTGTTATTTGTAATATATATAAATGTGTTCTTTTTATTATTAATTTGTAATATATATCTATCCGTAGTACTTAAAGTCGATCATGGCATACATTAATTTTAGAAGAAATGTGAACTAAATTAATGTTAAAAAATAATAAATTTCAATCATCGAAGTTTTACGCATGATTTTTAATATATGCCGCACATGAAGTCTATCATGGTCAACGCAACATTAGGATAACCATATATTATGGATTTAAGACATCTGTGGTTTATATCTTTTGACTTAGTTACCGGAGATTCCACAGTAAAAACCATTTTTTCGTCAACGTTTCAAATCCCAACCGGGATCCATCATCAGGACTTCTTGAATGCTTGGTAGCAGAAGAGCTAAATTGAGGGATTAAATAGTAATGAGGAGAGTAGATTTTGGGTTTTTGGAATGAGATGAATGTCGGCCTTTTTTTTTTATTAATTAATTAATTTATTAATGAGATAATTAATTGATTTTAATTTATTATGTTAATTATTATTATTATGATTAATTAATTAATTTTAATATTATTAATAAGTAATTAATTTTAATATATTAATCTTTATTATAAATATTTAGCGGTTGTTATACTAATACTACATATAGTCAATTAATATTTAATATATGTTAGTATATTATTATTAATTATAAAATAGTATGTGAAATAATCATTATTAGTTTATATTGGTATTTAATGAAATTTTAATATATTAATCTTTATTATAAATATTTAGCGGTTGTTATACTAATACTACATATAGTCAATTAATATTTAATATATGTTAGCATATTATTATTAATTATAAAATAGTATGTGAAATAATCATTATTAGTTTATATTGGTATTTAATGAATAATAATATTTAGTATATTGTATTAAATTTTAATATATATATATATATATATAATATGTTTATTTATTATAAAGAAGTATGAAAAATATTTATTATTAATATATATTCGTATTTTATGAATGGTAATATTAGTGTATTGTATCTTTATGATGATCGGAGCTCTGGCGACTCAACCTGCACGCGACCCAGAACCCCTAACTCTGCTCCCGCGCCTCTGCGCCTGGCAGCGCTGCTGCTAGGCCCGCGCCCCTCATTTGCTGGCCTCCCCGTCTCCACTCCTGGGCCTCCTGCCCTCCCTTAGCACCGGGGCCTCCCCCCGGTAGTCCTCCCAAGGTTCTACCTGTCTCTCCATTCGCAGAAATGGATCCCCTGCCTCAGGATCCAGAAGACTTAGAGAAACTGTTTGCCTCTCTCATTCCAGAGAGCGCAGCCGGAAAAACCCGTCCCACAGCCTCCAAGTTCATTAAGAAATTAGATGAAATACCAGAAGTAGCTCTACCTCCTTCCCTCCCGAGGAGAGCAGCAATCTCCTTAGCAGAAAGAGGCCTGGTCGGCCAGTTCACGGGGCTGTGGCCCTCCCCAAGATCAGTCCAGAGATGGGTCGAGAGAAACTGGAACTCGATGGTGCAAGGGAAAATAGTGATCAGGTTTTGTGGCAGAGGATTTTACACCTTTCTATTCGAATCAATGGAAGACAGAAACCTCATCTTCAGAAACAGCCCCTATTTCATGGACTCCCGGGGTCTCTACTTAAACAGATGGACTCCAGACTTTGACCCAGAAATGGATGTCCCCAACGCTGTCCCCGTCTGGGTCCGTCTGCCCCACTTGCCGCTTCATTGTTGGGGAGATGAGTCAGTCAAAGCCATAGGGAACGCAGTTGGCAAATACATTGACAGATCTGAACCAAAGGAGAACATGCATGCATGCACGAGGATTTATGTTGAAGTAGATCTGGGGAAAGGTCTGTCGAAAGCAATCAAACTCAAAGTCAATCAATGGACGCACATTCAGAAAGTGGACTACGAGCAGCTACCCTTCAAGTGCAAGGTATGTCATGAATATGGGCACTTCGCTAATAGATGTAGCAAATCTAAAATAAATGTTCCTGAAGATAATGTCGAAACCCCCGAGGGAGCTTGGGAGCACGTCAAAAAGAAAAAATCAAACCCCCCTCCAGGCCCAAGCTCAAAGGTTCCCCCTGAAAGCACCTCCCTCCCTCCTCATCCCTCTGGCTCGGCCCCTTCTTTCCCATCCTCCTCCAACCCCTTTGAAACCCTGTCTGCAAAGGACCCTCCATCCGCCCCCCCCTTCCCCTCGAGGTGCCATCGTTATCTCCTCTCCTATCTCCCATCCCCAACCCTCTCCTCCCCCAACAGTGGAAAGAATCTTAACCAGAAACAAATCAAAGGAAAACAACCTCTCCACAGATCCCCCCAGGAAAGTTGGAAGAAAGTCTAATAAAGAGATTAGAGATGAAAACGCTGCAAAAGAAATGGCCACTGGAATGCAGCAACCAATGGACACATTTCTAGATAAATCAAAAGGAAGCGGAGAAAAAATGAAAGAGAAGAGCGGGGCAAACACCAAACAAGGAAAATGATGATTTTGGTCTCCTGGAATTGTAGGGGGATGGGCTCCTCCCTAAAAACAAATGCAGTCCGGGATCTCCTCAAATCTGAACATCCAGACCTTCTCCTACTTCAGGAGACCAAAATCACGGAACAAGAGTTCCAAAATCACATAAAAAGAAGCAAAAGCTATGCAGGTGTAGCAACAAGTGCAGCTGGTGCCTCAAGAGGCATTGGAACTCTATGGGACAAAAGCAAATGGGAACTCAAAGAGCAAAAGTCTTACAGCTGGTGGGTAAGAACAGACATCCAGAACAAAGCCTCAAAAGAGGAATACTCCATATACAACATATACGCTCCTAACCATTATAGGGACAAAGCTTCATGCTGGGAATCCATAACATCAGACCTCATGACAGTTCAGGGAAGGAACATTTTCCTTGGAGGTGATCTAAACCTTATCAGGAATGCTGACGAGAAATTGGGAGGAAATTATTATGCAGATCCCTCAAGAGACTCACTAGAAGCAATAATCCAAACCCATAATCTAGTGGATATTCCTCCGCACAACGGGAGATTCACCTGGAGCAATAAAAGAACCGGCAACAACAATATAAAGGAGAGATTAGATAGAATCCTCGCCCAAGAAAGAACAGTGGCAAGATTTTCAAATATCCAAAGAAAAATCATCCAAGGATACATCTCAGATCATAAACCTGTGGCTCTGACTTTAGACAAAGGAAAGAACATGGGGCCCCTCCCCTTTAAATACAACAAGGCATGGGACAACAAAGAAGAATTCCGAAACTTGATCAAGGAGCAGTGGGCAAAAGAAATCATTGGCTCGCCCCATTATATTTGGGAAGCCAAGCTCAAATCCCTCAGGACTGTTATCAAACGATGGGCAAGAAACAATGCTGCAGAGGAAAGTAAAAAAAGAACTGATCTCCAAACACAGCTTGAACAATGGAGTCAGGAAAAGGAGCGAATCCAGTACACAGAGGAAGATCAGGCCAAAGAGAATGAAATGTACAAAGAATTGTATAAGTAGAACATGATGGAAGAAGAAGAGCAGAGACAAAAGTCTCGCTGCCTTTGGCTCAAAGCCAGAGACAAAAACACTTACTTTTTTCATAACAGCCTAAAACTCAGGCGGGCAGGGAACCATATAGAGAAAATCATGATGGATGGGAAAGAGCTTAGAGACCAAGAGGAGATAAAAGAGGCTGCGTCCAGACACTTATGCGCCCTCCTATCCGCAGACACTTAGCCCAACGATAATGCGGAATTCCTCAGCCTTATCGAAAATAAAATCTCGGCGGATCAAAACAACGAGCTCGACCAAGAGGTCACGACAGAGGAAATTGAGGGGTCGATCTTCAGCATGGCGCAGGACAAGGCTTCGGGTCCAGACGGGTTCACAGTGGCATTCTATAGAAATCATTGGGATACCATCAAGAAAGACTTCATTAGAATGGTAAAGAATTTCTTCTCAAAGTGCAAAATGGGGAACAACATTAAATCTTCTCACCTAGCCCTTATCCCCAAGGATCCCAACCCCCAATCCTTCGACAGATTCCGCCCAATCTCTCTGTGCAACATCTCCTATAAAATAATAACTAAAATTCTAGCCAACAAGCTAAAAAAGCTCCTTCCCTCCCTCATCTCTGAGAACCAAGGAGGCTTCGTCCCCAGAAGACAAATTACGGATAACGTTATCCTTATCCAAGAGGCAATTCACAGCAGCATAAATAGAAAGGAGAAGGGCATGATTATTAAACTCGACATGGAAAACGCCTTTGATAGAGTCAATCATCAATTCCTTAAGGCTGCCCTTGGGAAATTTGGGATATCCAGCACCTTCATCAGCAGGATCATGGAGTGTATTTCATCCCCTTGGACAGCCCCTTTGATTAATGGCAGGCCAACCAACTTCTTCAGAAGCTCAAGGGGATTGAGACAAGGCTGCCCGCTCTCACCTTTCCTTTACATTATCATGGCCGAAACGCTAAGCATACACCTGGAAAATCTTCGCAGGCAAAAAGAAATCACAGGTATCAGCATAGTGCGTGGAATCAAGGGGATAAATCACTCTCTCTTCGTTGATGAAACCCTCCTAATTGGAGGAGCTTCCAGTCTCATAGCAAGAAGGTTCAAGAAAACGTTAGAGCTCTTTCTTCAAGTGTCAGGAGGAAAGCTCAATAACAACAAGTGCATGATTTATACCTGGAATGTCCCCAGGCAGATTATTCAGAGAATCTCCTCAATCTTGGACATCCCTGCCCAAAGGAACTGGAGCCATTTCATATACCTGGGATTGCCGTTAGCAAAGGAATCGGTCAAAACCGAAATTTGGGTGAAACTAATAGAGAAGCTAAGAGGGAAACTTCAGAGTTGGGGTGTGTCCTGGCTCAACCTGGCTGGAAGAACAACTCTCATAAAAGCCATCCTCTCAACTCTCCCCATATATCAGTTCGCAACCACTCTCGCCCCGGCCAGCATTCATAAGCACATGGAATTAATCATCAGGAGCTTCTTGTGGCAGGGAGGAAGACAGGACTCCAAAAAATTCAGTTTGGTAAAATGGGACCAGGTTATCTTACCTTTTGAAAAAGGAGGGCTAGGAATAAGAATCCCAAGTCTAGCCAACATGGCCATGGGTTTCAAGCTGATTTGGAGAATTCTTAACGGAAAAGGTGCCTGGTGGACAGAAGTAATCAAAAGAAAATACCTGAACGGCCCCAACTCCAACATCCTTTCGGAATCCATCGTTGACAGACAGAGCACCCCAGTATGGAAACTAATAAAAAAAGCTCTTCCCCATTTCAAAGAGCATATCTCTAGAGCTCCGGGCAGTGGAAGAGACATTAACATCTGGATTGATCGTATAATGGGCTCAGAAGCAAGGGAAGCCCTCCCAAATCTCAGACCTCTGCAATTGTGGATGGAAGGAAAAAATCTTAAGTCCCTATATGACATTTCCTCTTGGGACCAAAACAGGTGGCTGGGCTGGAAGCATCTCCCCCTCCCAAACAATCTAAGGGAACTGTGGGCCGATCTCAAGCTATCTCTCTCAGGGTCAGCTCCCCTTAACAGTTTGTCCGAGGACAAGTATGTCTGGAACCCCAATGGCGGAAACTACACAGTCAAAGAAGGATACAAAACCCTCCAAAATTCCACAGCCATCAACAATTGGCCTCTCCATAAAGTGGCCTGGACTCCGGAATGCCTTCCAAAGATAAAAATTTTTAATTGGACCCTCCTTAAAAGCAAAATCCTCACAGCGGAAAATCTAAGGAAGAAAGGCATCCTCGGTCCCTCAATATGCTGCCTGTGCAGAGTAGCGGAAGAGAGCAGCAATCACCTCTTCCTAGATTGCCCCTTTGCCCGAAATTGCTGGAAGCTCATTACTAGCCCGTTAAGGATTGGTGAACTGCCCAATCAGATCACCCTCCTTCAAAAAAATTGGGGGAACAGCTATCCCTACCCCAAGGAAAACAAAACCCTTGCCAAAAGATTGTGGAATAGCATCCCTCCAACCCTTTGTTGGCAAATCTGGAACACCCGAAACAAAAGCATTTTCAGCAACAAGAAGGCTAGCATCTCAAGCACCCTTGCAAAAACAATTGCCCTCATCTCTGAGACCATCAGTGCTAACGGAATAGTCCAATCAGATCAAGAATCGGGGAACCCAAGGGAAATCGAATGGATGGGCAAATTTAGTCATGAATTAAGGAACTACAAAGCAGCAAGTACAGGTCAAAAAAAGATTGATTGGAAGCTAAGAGGATCTAATGAGGAAATCAGAGATTGGATTAAAAACCAAAAGAGGCCCTCCCTTCAGTTCGATGGGGCATCAAAAAACAACCCGGGTCAGGCAGGTGCAGGAGGAGTCATCAAAGATCATCAAGGAAAAATCATAGTGACTTACGAGTGGGGATTGGGCATAATGTCCAACAATAGAGCCGAGGCCTATAGTCTTCTCCTGGGAACTTCCATTCTGAAGAGACTTGGTCTCCAAAATCCGCTCATATTGGGTGACTCAGCTATTATCATAGCTGCTATGGTTTCGGGGAGGGACTTCAAGCAAACTGCCCTGAACAATATCAAAACTAGGATCATCGACAACATAAGAGATATAAATGGGGCCACCCTCAAACATGTGCTAAGGAGCAGCAACCAAGAGGCCGATGAACAGGCCAACAAGGCAGCCAGTAGACCCACAGGTCAAGTCAGAGAAAACGACTCTTTATATGACAAAGCAATCCCTTAAAAAATCTCGTCCCCCTCCCTTTTCTCAGATTCTGAGCCACCTCAGACTCCATCCTTCTCGAATTTTGCACATCCTCGAATCTCCTTACTCTTTGCCAAATCTCCTCGACTGCGTCAATCCGTCCCACCTCTCTCAGACCCTCCCCCCTGTGATCGTAAATGTCAACTCTCCCAGCATCGATCTTGTGCCTTATTTGCCCTCCGCCGTCATTCCCAGGCTCAGCTCAGATGGACATCATTCCAAAATCCCCATCGCGCGCAGCAAAATCTACTCCTGGGCTCATAGTCACCTCAGGAATCGAATTGATCAGCACAGGATCTCTCGCCCGAGCTTCCTCTCTCCCTCTATTTATAGCATCATAACTCTCTCCTTAATCTCATCCTCCACCGTTTCGAAGTTCTTGGTTCGTGCCTTCTCCCAGTTCAGCCTCTCCCTCGAAGCAGGACGCAGTCATTCGGAGCTTGGTTCACGACCCACGACAACGGTAAACTCAGGCATTTTTATTTTCAAAGTTTCTTTTCCCTCTAACAGTTGGTTTGTTTGGCTGTCACATCGCTCCCCCTTTCTTTCTTCTGTTCTCTTGTCGTCGTGATCCTCCCTTCTGGTCCCCGCCCTATGCAAAGCTCTGCACTCCCCCTTTCTGTCTTTCCTTTCCATCGCCCTCATCCTCAGAAATCGCCCCTACCAGCTCCACCAGCACGTTGGCTTCCTTTCCCAGCTTGGTGAAATGGCGGATCAACAGGAACAGCAGGGAGCCCAGGAGCCTGCTGCCAATCCCTTAGAAAATGTCATCACGAACAGCGAGTGCACTCTCTGCAAAGCGCACACCTTCATGATTGGCAGATTCATCAAGCATTTCAATGACCTCAAGGATGATTATCAGGCGGACAACAGATCAAAACAGAAGAAGCTTGAAAAACAAAAAGCTGAAATCGAGGCCCTGAAGGACAGATGCACCCATCTAGAGGAAGCTATAGCTAATATCAGGACTCTTACCCAAAGTATGCAAGTGGAAGCCTCAACCAGAGCCAGCGCAAGGAAGGATTCTCTCCCGGATGACTCAGTTAATCAGTAGTACCCCTAGGACTCATGAACTGCAAATTTTGTTGGCTGGCAGGCTCTTTTATCCGGCAATATAGCCGTTACCTCTTTCATTTCAGTTACCGTTTATGTAGCAATAAGGATCAAGGGTCTGCGAACCCGTTTTGGATCCTTAATGCCTTGGTTTGTCATATCCATGTAATAGGACTTAGTCCCTGGAAGTTTTTATAATATATCAGTACCCGATTTTGTCAAAAAAAAAATATTAGTGTATTGTATATTAAAATTACTTAAAATCATAAATATTATATTAGCATTAATTAATAATAATAATATTAAAAATCAATATTAATAATTAATCAATAATCAATAATAATTAATTAGTAATAATAATTGATAATTCATGTCAAAGGTTTTAATTTTAATAAAAAGTTTAACTAATTAATAGATTTATTTTTATATAAATGGTTGAACTAATTAATAGATTTATTAATAGCTCATTATAATTATTTATAATAATAGCCATTATCATAATTACTAATGTAAATATTGTAAGTAAGTACTAGTTATTATTAATATTATCATAATTAAATACCTATAGCAATGCTACTAACTACAAAATATTAGAAAGGGAGAGGGAGAGAAAGGGGAAATCTACCACTAAATGCTATGCCTAAGATGAATTGTTGACCTTAATTTCTCTGATTAGGGGAAGCCAGCTTCCACTAATCTCCATACCATTGTCTCTGTTAAGATTATGGGGATGTTTGATAATTTCAAGAGCTTCTCTAATCTTTCGCCTATGATGTTGCTCTTCCCTTGCGATAATTGAGGCGTTTTCCAAGCAGACATGGTGCTTTGTTTTTGAGGAGTGTTCTGCTAAGGCCGAGGTACGAGACCTTTCATTTCTAATATCAGCGCCATGTTCCTTGAGTCTTGTCTGCAGGGAGCGACCTGTTTCACCAATGTAGCTTTTTCCACAAGAACAATCTATTTTATAGACTCCCTTAAGCTGATGTCTATCAATCCTATCCTTGACAGACCTCATACCTTGCCTAATAGTTCCAGGTGCTGAGAATTGCGTGTTAATGTTTTTCTTCCTTAGGATTTTAGCCATATAATCTGCTACTCCATGAATATAAGGTAGAAAAACCCTACCAAACTGAGGTTTGTCTTGAGCCTTAGGTTTATGAGATAGCATCCTTCTTTCAGCCTTCTCTATAGCTCTTCTAACCTCTTTTTCTTTGTAGCCTATACTCTTAAAGGTTGAAACTAAATGTTTCTTTTCTTCATTCAGATGCTCAGCGTCAGAAATTCGAAGGGCCCTGATAGCAAGAGTGTTTAAAACACCAAGTTTCTGGGCTGGGTGATGGTGGGAATCAGCGTGGAGGTAGTTTTCTGTGTGGGTTGACTTCCTGAAAACCTTATGCCCTAAAGAGCCATCCTCTTTCCTGATGATGAGTACGTCTAAAAATGGGATGCTCATGTTTTCTTCAAGCTCCATGGTAAATTTTATTTCTGATGAGATAGAATTTAGGTGAATAAAAAACTTGTCAAGCTCTGTTTTACCATGTGTCCATTTTATATTAGTATCATCAACGAACCGCTTCCACCAAGTTGGCTTCAAATGATAAGATTCCAGGGCTTTCTTTTCAAAGTATTCCATGTATAAGTTGGCCACTTCTCTGACAAATATGACCCCTTGGAAAGGTCAAGACGAGAACAAATTCAATCGCTCTAACTTAGATCCATTGGTCAGAGTGCAAATTCGTCGATGTGCATATTGTTTAGTTCAACTAGCCAAGAGCATTTATGCAATGTGCATCTATGCAACATGTGGTGCATATTGTCTTTTGTTGAAATAAGTGCCTAGTAGGAAACCATATGCACTCTGCAGTCAGTGAAAAAACATTGGAGGTACACCTAAACTACGCAAATGCAATAATTTAAAGTCTTGTTAAAATAAAATCCATCCAACCTAGGTGCAATGATCGTCCCGTCACATCATTATACTATGATCTGGTAGAGTCTAAGATCCTTGCTTCAACCAACTATAAAAGTCTTAGTCTAATGAGACCACAAATTTTCCCGAAAAATAATAGATATTTCGGTATGATTTTGGAAAAAAAATCCAGTGGAAATTTTAGAAAATCTAGGCTATAGTTATAAAGCTTCAGGGTTTTGGGTGCTCTAGGGGTTCTTAATGGTGTTGAATCCATTTCCACTATGAAAAAGAAGATTCAAACACTCTCAAGATTGGATTTATTGAAAAATTTGTCACTGGATTCCGATGAGAATTTCGTCGTCCGGGGAAAATTGTGGCCTCGGTAGACAACACCAATATAAAATGAGTAAATTCAAAACCTTCATTAAGTGGATCATTGAAACTTGGTAGTGTCATGGTTTTTAAAAGTTATTGATGTGATGTTTAATTTGGTGGGTGTTAGGTTGTGATTCATGAATGATCTACGAGAATGTCAGCACTTAAATTGAATCATAATGATCTATAAAGAATATGACCGTGGATCATACAAAACCATAATTACAAAATAAGCCTGAAGCCTATTGAACCAATCATAATGTAAAAAAATAAAATAAATTTATCAAAAATAAATAAGTAAATTTTGTTCTATAATACTAACTTTATAAATTGTTGTTTAATTTTTAACCAAATAAAAATTAATTGATAGTCACACTAGACGAAATGCATTATCACCTGCCTACAAGGATAATAATATTGAAAAATTTAATTGATTTTTTAAAAATAATTATCATAATTAAAAATTAACAAAAATATATATATAAAATTTACACTTTATCATTAACTAGGTTGAGAGATATTAACTAAAGATGTGAAATTCTTTTATTCTTCACCTCGAATTGATATATAGCATTTTGAAACAAATATATATATATATATATATATATATATATATATATATATATATATATATATTTCTCGGTAAAGACTAATTCTATTAAAGGAAAATGAAAATACTATTACAAGGAGGTCGGAACCTCGGATGAGAGCAACTGCGTGCCTTCAGCTCATCAAAACTGTCCCATGATTGGGAAGACCAGTTACAGTATGCAAAAAGCCATACATAGGAACCTGAATACAACAATATAGCCAAAAAGAGGATATGGGATAACCCCCTATGAAGCCGTCGAGACCAACAACAAAAGATAGAGATGCTATCCATTTTAGCAGGAGAACCTCAGACTACCAAACCACAAAGACAAAGAACTAGACTACCGAGCCACAAAGACAGAACCAGAACCACCGAACCAATACCATTTGAACTTGACAAAGTAATCCAAAAAAAACCTGAAGGGGTTCAGGTGGCATCACATGACCACGTCCTGGTCCGGTTGCTCCTCAACAACAGGGCATGCATTACCATACCAGATTTCTCCATCCTTTGCCTCGTCACCCGCCCCGCTGCCACCTTAAGGATCTGCTGTTGGACGGGTGCCGCTAGAACTACCTGCAATGGCAATGGAGACAGAGGCCCCATGGGAGCTGCCACCTGGTGGCTAAGTGTCGCCAGGAACATCACCCTCGACATGCAGTTCGCCATGCCTGTTTACCTCACCTTCATCTGCCAGATTCTGCTCGATTCCATGGCTGCCCGCATTTCGGTGGCCGCCCTGAGAATGCTCAGTCGAGGTGCGCGCTGTAGCTTGAGGCTGAGCCTCTTCCTCAGAGAAAATAATGGTAATGTTGGCTGTAATAATAGGCTTGTTTAGGCAGCTTTGAAATTTAAAATGAGTTGTCTGGAAAGCATTATGCGGGAAATGACTGCGGGAAGGGCTAGGCGGAGGCGAATTTGCTTGAGATGAAGGCGGAGAAGCAGGGGGCAGAGGCTGATCGACAGAGTGTGCAGTCTGAGAATGCCCACGACCACCACGGCTCCCTCCATGGCGGCTTCGCATGCGATGACGGACCATGTTCGGGCTGCGAAGGGAAAACTTGGTAGAATAGGTGTCTGTGGAGGGGAGACGAGGCAGCTCGAGGGGAAACCGAGCAAGATTCAGAGAACAGGGCTGAGCTTGGGAAAAGGAAAGCTTAATTCCAACATCTAGAGCCACCAGGAGCCAAACATTGATGGCAGTAACCGTTCTGCTGCAGAGAATTTCTGTATAGAGTGGGCAAAGGAAAGAGGATGAGGAGCAGACAATGGAATGGAAGGCCGAGTGCACCATGAATAAAACCGCATGAGCCTTATCTCGATCGGAGTGAGCAATTAAGTCGAATTGCAGGCGGACCTGCTGTCGTCTTATGTGAGCCATCATGAGCCAAGTTTGAGCTTGGAGAAATGCGCTATCCAGCAGCTGGCAAGGCCGAGCGCCAGCATCATTAAATGACTCCATTAATACACCCTTAATTCAACCGCATCTGGGTATTTTGAAAAAAATATTAATAACAAATTAAAATTTTAATATCCATTTAAAATTAAAAATATACTCTAAATATTTATTTAATTACTTATTTATTTATTTTAATTTAATAAAATAAATATTAAAATTTCTCAAATATTTTATTTATTTGAAATTTACTAAAATAATTATTAAAAATAACAAATTTAAATTATTAATTATTTTTAAATTTGTTCAAACTTTATACATTCAAAATTACATTTCAAAACTAACGGTTTCGCAACATTATATCTCTTAATTCTTATTAAAAAGATAACAATATAAAGCAATTAAAATATAAGTAAATAAAATATTTTTATATATACCACTCCCCATATTTTTTAAAATATTTTATGAACTTAGACATGGATAACTTTAGTTCATTTTATTATTAATATCGCTGTAAAATTTATTTTTTTAATATTAAATCTAAATCAATATTATAATTAAATTGGTTTAATTATATGATTCAAGTCATATTTTTAATAAAAAACAAAGAGATATTTGATTAATAAAAATATATATATATATAACTTTTAAATTTTAAGTTTAACATATTAGTATAGATGTTTCCAAAATTATGGAGTGTAATTCTATATAAAGTAAAGAAAGTTGAGAAAAGTTTTGCACCTTGAAAGATTTGATCCCTCTCGGCACTTGATAAATCTGAGATTAAGATGGACCTAGGTTGTTTTTTATATACACACATACCATATCTAGGTAGGATCCATCTTTATTTTTCTCTCTCCTCTCATTCTCTCTTCCCTCTAGCCCTACTCTCTCCCACACTCTCTCTCCATCTCTCTCTTGTCACCCTCTCTCTTTCTCCACCTTTCTCTGCCACTATTTCTTCTTCCCTCACTTTCTTAGCCCCTCCAACTCCATCTCTCTCTCCCTCCATCTCTCCTTCCCTCTCTCAAGTGCTCTCTCTTTTCATTCCTCTCTCTCGGTCTCTCCCACCTCCCTCTCTCTCTCCTCCCCATCACTCTCTCTCTTTCTCTTTCCTCCAACTCTGCCATTATCTCCCTCCTTGTATCCTTCTCTCTCTCCTCTCCATCTATGTCTTTCCCTCTCTGTCTATCCCTCCAATTCCATCTCTCTCCCCCCTTCTATCCTTATCTCTCTCCAAGTCCTCTTTCTCGCCCTTCCTCTCTCTCCTTCTCTCCCACCTCCATCTATCTCTCCCCCCATCTCTCTATCTCTCTCTCTACCCTTCAAATCTATCACTATCTCCCTCCCTATTTCCTTCTCTCCCTCCACCTCTCTGCCCCCTCCATATTTATGTCTTCCTCTCCTCTCCTTCTATCTATCTTCCCTCTTCTCCTCTCTCCCTCTATCTCCATCTCTCCCTTGTCACTCTCTCTCTCTCTATACATCTATCTATTTATGTCTTTGTTCTTCCCTCCCTCTCTCTCCCCTTCCAATTCTGTCTTTCTCTCCCTCCCTTTTTCCTCTCCTTCCCCTCCTCTCTCTTTTCATTCCTCTATCTCCCTCTCTCTTACACCTCCCTCTCTCTCTTTCTCCCCTCCATCTTTGTCACTATCTCCCTCCCTCTCTCCTTCTCGCCTCCTCTCTCCTCCCCACCCCTCTCTCTCTTTCTCCATATGATGGAGAATTTTCATTCTATTTAATCAATGATATATGTAATGTCTAAAATAATTTATATTTTATTTTTTTATTGTGAAATGAGTTATGGTTTTTGAGCGTGTGGTATTGATAAGTCATGGTATTGGCCCATGCTATTAATAATATCCATTGTAAAGTGGGGGTGGGTATCCATTGTTAAGAAACTTGTTATATTGTAAGTTTATTGTAAGTGTTACGTTTTTATGTGCTTATTAATTGAATTTAAATATGGTTATGGAATCATTATTTGTCTTTGCCAAGGTAGGACTCAAAGAATGTATATATGTTGATCACTATTAGTTTAACATTGACCATTGCAACTTATAATGTTTAAGTTTGAAAAATAAAATGCCATGTGGATAACTACCTTACATATTTTATGCCATAATTTATGGATATTGTTGCAATATTCATGTATGATTTTTAGATAGTTTTGTAGTGACTTTTTATTCTTAATATTTGCAAGAAAATCATCCAAAAATAAAATTCTTGAAAATAAATTATACTTGAGATCGTAAATGTGTAGACTTACTAGTGGTTAAATTTAGACAAGTTCTTTTTCTTGAGCGAGCAACTACTTATCGACTTCAATCTCAATTTATTAGTTACTAGCAAAGCAAGACTATAGGATGATTTGTCTATCAACCATAATTAATTTGGCATTGACTAATGTAACTTATAAATATTTATGCAATTTTTCCCAAAGTAGAATTTTTAACTTGAGTTGGAGGTTCTAAGCTGCCCTGCAAAACAAATTTACAATATAATAAATTAAATTTTATTATTTTTATTACTTTTAACTTTTTATTATTAATTGAGCCAAGATTTAAATGTTTACACTACAACATCTTGACCATACTTGGCTCTATATTACTTTTAACCTTTTGTTATTTTTTAATTGAGCCGACATATATGTCTAGTCAATTTAACGTCTTAAATTGCTCTACATAAATTATCAATCCGGGTATCATAAACTAATGAAGTGTGGTGCACCATATGTGCTTAGTTAACCTTTTTCTTACTTCGTTGTTTTATAGTTTATGTTGTTTTGCGGTTTTGTTCTTGTTGGTTTCCTAAAGCGTCTAATGCAAATGAAAATCCTATTCTAAGGTCTTAAGAATACTTTTAAAGGACAAGTATGGATAGAGATTTCAAGACAAGGCCTATGTCCCTAATGGTAACTTCCAAAACTTAGCACCTCAAAAGATCTCCAAACATGTTATTGATGGAATTAGTACTTAAACAAAAGTGTAAATATGCAGCTACTTTAATCAAAATAGAATGCAACAACCAATCAATGAGCTAGTGACTATGAAACCCAGTATCCTTGCCGCTGTATAAAAAGAAAATAAAAACTGAACTTAAAGCAACTCAAAGACTGAAAGCAAAGCAAACTAAATCACACTACTTCAACCCACGTTCTGACCCTTCACCTTTCAACTCACTCCGTCTATAGGAAGTAATCATAAACAAGCTGAGTAATATGATATCTAAATTGCAGGAAATTAAATTGCATAAAAGGAAACTAAGATTTAACTACTCATTCATATTTCAACTCTTGAAAATGACATAAGTAATCCAATCTTTAACTTGCAGGAAAGCAAACTAAATCATACTACAAGTAGTAATATTCTGATTCCTTACTAATTGAGTCACTTAGCTATAGAAAGGAAATAATAAACAGATGAGTAATATGATGTCTAATTAGCTGAAAAGTAAATAAGCAAAACAAAACTTGAAAGAAATGACAGTGCTGGAATTAAACTCAAGAAATGAAAATCAGCAGAAAGGACAAGATGATCTCATGTCAGTAGTTATAAAAAAGCTATATGCATTGCTAATCTACAATCAACTGGTTGAACACACTTGCATGAATTAAAATTGCATGAATGAAAAATCTAATCTACCAACTTGAAAGCAATCAAATGACATAATGAAATCAAAGCAAAATTTACAAAATGAAATCTACTCTACCTTATATTCTAATATGCTCTGTGACATCTACTTCACATCTCCTTCCATGTTGAAAACATCAAAGCTTTATTCAAATTCTTCAAAATTACAAAGTACAACAAAGCTCTCCAAAGCTTTCAAAAGCCATCAAGGAAGAACTACAAACTCACAAGCTAAAAAGACTTAAGAACTCCAAACTCTAAGCTAACAAATGAAGGAGAGAGATCTCCTATTTATACAAAAAGATGAGAAGCCATCTCATTAATGAGAGTCCATGAATCTCTCCCTCTACCTCTAGAGTCATAATCAAAATAGGAATTGATAAGACACATATCTTCTTAGAGTTACAATACAATTAGGAGATGTGACACATATCCTCATGATCCCATGATTTTTTCCACTCAAATTCGAGTTTGGCCTTAGAGTGCCACATAATGGTCTTCTAGAAGCCTCCTTTCAACCTACACATGTCAACAATCTCAACCCATTTGTTAGGTATAAGCATATGCACATTATTTTCTAATTTTTAACCACAAATTCACTTAAAAGGCTTAGAATTAATAAAGATTGGAAAAACATAAATGTGGCTCAATGATAATGAAAGTGGGATGAATGTGGTGACATAGTAGTGAAATGGAGGTGATATAATGAACATAATAGTGAAAGTGTAAGGGAAATGAATGACATTTTCAAGACTCAACATACCCCCCAACTGAAGCTATTGCATGTCCTCATGCAATATATATTACATTAACTCTTTTGATCCTTGAGCTTTGGCTTAACTTTGCATGATATCATTCGATAACTTCATATTTCTGCAAAGTGTTTCACTTGAATTGCAACATGGTTGGTTCTTGTGTTACAACCAATTTTTTTGTTGTTGCCTTTTATTTTGATCTTTGAACTTTGCATAATGATATTTTGATTATTGTTGCATAGTAAATCTTTATTGGATTGCATGATGGTTGGTTCTTGTGTGACAACCATGATTTTGTTTGTATCCAATTTATCCTTTAAGCACATTTTCAAAAGCCATTGTATGTTCATAATAGCAATGTAATAATTAATATATGTTGGAAGTATGTGGGTTCCTAAATACGATATGGACACGGAAAGATATGAATATGAATGTATACCCCCCCCCCAACTGATGGTATTGGCAATTTTATGAAATGAGGAAGAGAAATATTTTTACAACAATTATCATTCTTGCTTTTTATGGAATTATATGGTCAAAAGTTAGAAAATGACGTACCTTCACTTACCCTTTGAAATGGATGAGTTGTGTGTGTGGTGGCTGATCATATTCTTCTTCAAGTGGCTGAACAAGAGGAGTCATGGATAGAGAGATAAGATGACTTTTTATTGCTTCTACTAAAACTTGTTGAATCTGCTCCAAAATGCTGAAAATAATAGTCTTCATGTCTTCAAAACTCATTTGGCCAATTCCTACTTATGTGAAAAGATGTTCTGATGTCGAACATAGTAGGAAATTGTTGGCTTAGTGGCCATTAATGGATGCCACTAGTCAACACGAGAACTCTCACCATTGATGACAATGAGAGTCAAGATGTCCAAACACATCTTGCTAGGTACGAATAAATTTGCTGATGTCGAGTCACCTAGAATATCTAACGAACAAGGGACATTAATGTATTCCCATTGTTTGTCAGCATGAGGACTTGCCATTACGGCATGCAAGCCTCAAAGTGTTTTTACAAAGAAATTAGACTCAAAGGACTATAGACTCAATAATTTGCATTGAAGCAGGGCTTATTTGCGGAATGAAAATGACAGGAAATGGAAGATGAAAATGGAAGATGACAATGGAGAGTAGAAATGGCAATGGGCAATAAGCATATGGATGAGCCTTTTGCTTTTATTTGTGGGTTATGAATGGAAAAAAAGAGATGGAAAGTGTATGTGAACGTAAGTGGAAAGTATGGAGTGGAATGAGGTGAATGGTTTATTATGAAGTATGGATGTGATGGAGACAATAGTATCTGAAAGTTTTTTTTTTAAGTGTTTGGATCTGATTTTGCATCAGCATATTTCCTCTTTGTTGTTGATCATCCTCTTATGAAACAAATTGATCTCTTAGAGAGACACCATTCTCTTGTAGTCATTTGTCCTTCCTCCTGGAACCTGCAAAAAAACTAATACTTCTTCTGCAATGGAATGTAAGATTATCAAAGGAGAGAGATGGCCAATCTCTCTAGTTATGATATTTACACACAAAACTAAGAATTTGTATTAGTGAAACAAGTTCTCAAAGGAAAAATCAAAAGAATTTATACCTGATTTGGAATTAGTGCCTCAAGTTGATGTTGCTTCTTTTCAGTAATTTATTTCATTATTTGCCATTTCAAACTCAAATGATGGATTTCTCATTGTGTAGATCTTGTTGAGATCTTTCAAATGGTACTTAAATCATCAAAATCTGATTTTGTATGAAAAAGTTACGCTGATTTGAACAATGAGGTTTTTCTGGCTGCGGAATTGGAGAACAGCTGTGGAATTGGACTTTAGCTGCAGAATGTGTATAGTTTCTGTAGCTAAAAATCTTAAATAAAAAGCTAGCCATTCATCTTTCGTCATCAATCCAAAATTAATCAATACCTTCAGAAAAGTGAGCAAATAACTTATTCATTTCATTGATTCAAAAATATTTATTTTTTTTCTTGACATGCGGCGACTTAGTGTGGCGACTTAGTGATAACACTCAACTTGACTTCCTTTTGACCGGGGTCTTTTTCATCGAATTGGATCAAATGAATAGGAAATCATCCATGTACTGACATTCCCCTAGCTACCCATGTGGCTTCTTTTGCTTGATGACACATGCAACCTAGAGTTTAACAAAACATCTGCGGAAAGTTGAACCAGCTGCAGAAAGTTGAATCAGCTGCGGAAAGTGGTTGAAACAGTCAATCATCAGTTTTACGCATATTTTGGATACTTTTGTCATGCATAGCTTTTTATCTCTTCCGCACTTTCCTGTGGAGTTTCTGCAACCTTAAAAGTGAGTGATTCATCTTTAAAACGGAGGTTTTCAGTTGAAACAAAACCAACCAAAAAGATATTGATCCCTTCTCTAATTGAAAATGCCAGTGTTACTACACAATAAGCCCCAGGCTTCCCATACAGACAGCAGATAAAATCTGATAAATAGTCAAGGATACTAAGGTCGTGCTCAATAATAACATAGTTGTTTGGCCTGAGCAGGGACTGGACTGTTTGTGCAGCTTTATGCTGTAACAATACATTGTTTTGAATCCAAGTATGCAATTGTAACTCGCTGTAATTTTCCACCAGAAAAGATTTACTATATTAATTTTTCAATTTGAAGTGGTTTCATGACATCAGATGTGAATTGAGTGTGCGTATATGAATCACAATTTTTTTATTTTTTTTGTGCAATAAATGCCTAACAGTTGAATGAAACTTCGGTTGATCTTCTACGATTTGTATGATACATTGGATTCAGGATTCTCCATATCTGCATTGTCTACAAGATCTGGTTCTAGCGTGTGTATGAACATTGTCTTCCCTGTTCCATTTTCTCCCAACATTTAACAGGAAGTAACGGAACAGGTACAGACGGGTGGCAGCGACTTCATGGGGTTTAATGATAAAGAGTCGTCTTCAATTGGGATACATCTCTAAACAGGTGTGAGTTTATTAAGATGGAAGGCATGTAATCAGGTTTTAGATGCCAACATACAGTTGATTTCCAATTACAATTCCCTTCCTCAGGCACGCCGAATTGAATCACACATCAAACTATCAGTTAATTAACTCAAATTCCATTTTTCTTCACGCGGTGGCAAAAAAGAGGCTTCAAAGAACCAATAATTTCTCTTAAACTGCCACGAATTTCTTGAAACGGTTTCTGGGTTATCTAATTTACCCCGCTGGCAAAAAAACTAATGTTTTATTTTTTTCAGATTCGTCTCTGTTTGGCCAAATTGTGCTCTCAAAGTTTCACGTTTTTTTTGTGTTTTATGTATTTTTTGTTTGTTTGTTGTCTATCAGGTGTATTACACAGGCACAATGACATGGCTGAAGAATTGGGGCAATGTATTTTGGAATGAACATAATCCTAATCAATCTGGAGTGTCTGGAACCTTTAACGATTCATGAAAACCTTCACTTAGTTTTAAATACAGATGATTCCATACTGACCCAAAACCTGTTCAATAACAGCGTTATCTGTCAGAGGAATCCTTTGCGTGTTTACCTTTCTATTTCCTCTCATGTAAATCAGCTCTCTAATACTCTTCAAATTAGGATAGCCATAAGTCACATATGTTTCACTCCTTTGCAACATAATCACAGTTGCTTTGTTCACTTTCAGGAAGACGCCATTGAAGATCTGCCTCAAATGCAGTAGCTTCCGTGTCTTTGGATGTATATCATTAATACCACAGATGCGAATAATGAAAAGTAGCTTGGCTTCTAGGGTCTTCTTTCGTTCATAATTTTGCTGCAAAAATCCTGCACCATAAACACCTACAAACTAACCGATATACAAGGAAGGCCACTGATTTTTTCACAAATGTTGGCAGGCATCTCCATATAGGTATGGTCTCAGTAGGGATGCTCCGGTTGGACTGAGGGATGGAAGGAATGATTGAGATAAGAAATAGTAGCTGTAACAATGCTAATGATACTCCAGCAATGGATGGAATATAGATGAGTGTTTAAGATTTTCACTAACATTGACCTGCTACCGCTGATTACAAGAGTCAGGTAGACAACTAGAGAAGGCTTTTGCAGATTTTTTTATTTATTTATTTATTTTTATTTATTTTTTTATTGAGGCCACAGTGAAAGCTAGGATTGAGAATAGCCATAGATTGTTTTTCTTTTTTTTTCTTCTCTGAAATTGTAAAATTTTATAAAAATGATTAATGATTTTCAATTTCAGGCAGCAAAGACTTCAAGAAAAACATGCTAAAAACAGGACTTTGACTGAGGTCTTAGGCTGGTTTTTTTATCGATCTGAGCTGGGTGAATAGGATAGGATCCATGTCAGGACAATTCCGGAGATGCCCATGTGGTCGATTTTTTTATTGGATGCTTGTAACCTGTTAAACCTTGAAACAGTTGCGGAATTCTCAACTGGCTGCGGAATCAGGGCACTTTCCGCAACTAAGTTGCAAAACATTATTAAAACAGGAAACAATGTTTTGAGGACCACTACAAACCATAACCAGTCAATTTTGGAAAATTTGAACCTATCAAAGCAGTTGAGTTTCATTTTCTTTTTTTTGAATCAATTGAAATGATGAAGTTTATTTTGTCTCCTCTTTATTTTTATTTTTTTCTTTTTTATAACAATTCTTTTTCTGATCCTCCAGATCACACAAAGTGCAGGAGGAGAGCATACTCAAGAATTATTAAAATTTTTTTTACATAACAATCATTTTCCTGATCCTCCAGATCACACAAAGTGCAGGAGGAGAGCATACTCAAGAATTATTAATTTTTTTTTTTAGATGTAAGAAATAAGGTCTCCTAATTACACTTCCCCGGCAACAGCGCCAAAATGTCTAGTCAATTTAACGTCTTAAATTGCTCTACATAAATTATCAATCCGGGTATCGTAAACTGATGAAGTGTGGTGCACCATATGTGCTTAGTTAACCTTTTTCTTACTTCGTTGTTTTATAGTTTATGTTGTTTTGGGGGTTTTGTTCTTGTTGGTTTCCTAAAGTGTCTAATGCAAATGAAAATCCTATTCTAAGGTCTTAAGAATACTTTTAAAGGACAAGTATGGATAGAGATTTCAAGACAAGGCCTATGTCCCTAATGGTAACTTCCAAAACTTAGCACTTCAAAAAATCTCAAAACATGTTATTGATGGAATTAGTACTTAAACAAAAGTGTAAATATGCAGCTACTTTAATCAAAATAGAATGCAACAACCAATCAATGAGCTAGTGACTATGAAACCCAGTATTCTTGTCGCTGTATAAAAAGAAAATAAAAACTGAACTTAAAGCAACTCAAAGACTGAAAGCAAAGCAAACTAAATCACACTACTTCAACCCACATTCTTACCCTTCACCTTTCGACTCACTCTGTCTATAGGAAATAATCATAAACAAGCTGAGTAATATGATATCTAAATTGCAGAAAATTAAATTGCATAAAAGGAAACTAAGATTTAACTACTCATTCATATTTCAACTCTTGAAAATGACATAAGTAATACAATCTCTAACTTGCAGGAAAGCAAAATAAATCATACTACAACAAGTAATATTCCGATTCCTTACTAATTGAGTCACTTGGCTATAGAAATGAAATCATAAACAGATGAGTAATATGATGTCTAAGTAGAAGAAAATTAAATAAGCAAAACAAAACTTGAAAGAAATGACAGTGCTGGAATTAAACTCAGGAAATGAAAATCAGCAGAAAGGACAAGATGATCTCATGTCAGTAGTTATCAAAAATCTATGTGCATTACTAATCTACAATCAACCGGTTGAACACACTTGCATGAATTAAAATTGCATGAATGAAAAATCTAATCTACCAACTTGAAAGCAATCAAATGACATAATGAAATCAAAGCAAAATTTACAAAATGAAATCTACTCTACCTTACATTCTAATATGCTCCATGACATCTACTTCACATCTCCTTCCATGTTGAGAACATCAAAGCTTTATTCAAATTCTTCAAAATTACAAAGTACAACAAAGCTCTCCAAAGCTTTCAAAAGCCATCAAGGAAGAACTACAAACTCACAAGCTAAAAAGACTTAAGAACTCCAAACTCTAAGCTAACAAATGAAGGAGAGAGATCTCCTATTTATACAAAAAGATGAGAAGCCATCTCATTAATGAGAGTCCATGAATCTCTCCCTCTACCTCTAGAGTCATAATCAAAATAGGAACTGATAAGACACATGTCTTCTTAGAGTTACAATACAATTAGAAGATGTGACACATATCCTCATGATCCCATGATTCTTTCCACTCAAATTCGAGTTTGGCCTTAGAGTGCCACATAAGGGTCTTCTAGAAGCCTCCTTTCAACCTACACATGTCAACAATCTCAACCCATTTGTTAGGTATAAGCATATGCACATTATTTTCTAGTTTTTAACCACAAATTCACTTAAAAGGCTTAGAATTAATAAAGATTGAAAAAACATAAATGTGGCCCAATGATAATGAAAGTGAGATGAATGTGGTGACATAGTAGTGAAATGGAGGTGATATAATGGACATAATAGTGAAAGTGTAATAGAAATGAATGACATTTTCAAGACTCAACAATATAAATGTTAAATGTAACTAAACATTTATGCCTACACATCTACTCCTATACTAGGTTGTAGAGTGCCTATTGACGCAATAAAATATTTTAATAATTTAATATAATTTTTAATATTAATTTATCAATTAAATATAGATAAATTAATTGATACATATATGATGTGTTTTTTTGATATGAGTCAATATCATGCACTTATTTGCATTCTTTCTCTTTCTCTCTTTCTCTTACACACACATACCCAATTATTGTGAATCCATCTTAATTTCGAATTAAATTTTTTAAGATGTTCTTTTTTTTTAATTGAAAGAATGTAAGATCCTAGATGGGGTGACAACCGAGATAGAAAGGGGAGAAGGCTATCATCATCCCACCTGGCCAAAGGGTCAGGGGCTATGGCAACATGCCATTGTAAATAATTAATGGCGATGTTATCCAGCATGCGAGTTGTCTATTTGGCCAACCACACCATGGATGTAATGAATTCAGAATTGATCTAGTTATTATCCCACTTGTACATCAATCGAGTTCCAACTCGTGTGGATATAATGTAAGAAAGGGCTTCCCCCATGATTCTAAGCCTGTATTCACATTTCAAGTTTGTTTCGAAGGTAAGTATCAAGCAGGGTCTCCCAAGTTTGGAGCCTATAGGGATTGAGACGGGTTCATCATGGTGTTATCTGTAGCTATGCCCAAACGTGATTTTCATTGTCAAAAGGCCATCTTCTAATTTGAGGATATGATAATTCAAGGGAGCTAGTTCACTCTCTGCCCTGCAACAATGCATTGAAAATGGTAATTTTGGTTTTCAATGCAAAATTGTTATTAGTATGTATTCTTTTCTCTCTTGCAAGTTGATCAACTTGTCATTTTCTTTGATGCTTAGGATTTATGCATTTCATTCCCTTCCCCCCCCCACCATTTCTAGTTTCTTCCTCCATGTGCCTGCACCCCCCCACCGCCCCATCATTTGTAGTTTCTTCCTCCATGTGCCTCCCCCCTCCCCACCCCCGCCGCCCCACCATTTGTAGTTTCTTCCTCCATGTGCCTCCCCCGTCTACCATTTGTAGTTTCTTCCTCCATGTGCCTCACCCCCCCCCCGCACCACCATTTCTAGTTTCTTCCTCCATGTGCCTCCCCCCCCCCTTAGCCTTTGTCTGGCCTTGTCTCCCTTCTTGCCCTTGCCCCTCTCTCCTATCCTCTATTTCCCTTGCTCCTACGTCATGCTTCCTCTCCTTCATCCCTCATCTTCCTACATCCTATTGGATGCTTTGCCTTTCGAGGTTCCTCAACACAGACTCTTGTCTTGGGTTATTTTGGTCTATTTCTTGTTTGGGCTCACCTTTTATCTTTCCCCTCCCTTGGTGCTGATGCAACCAACGTATCTTATTGTAGGTCCCCTTTATTGTGGTAATTCTCTGTCAAGTGCTCAACTTATGTGGTACACATCCTAATTCTCTAAATCCTTGAATTTATTTTGTTCTTTGCTTGAGCCTTACACATTTTTTGACCTTTCCTCCACGCCTCGTCAACAAGCATGAGTTCATATGGGTGACCCTTATTAGCAAGAGAAGACCCATAGGGGCAATACACGCATGCATCATCCTCTCGAGCATGTCGTCTCTTTCTTTCGTGATCTCATGCTAAGACCCATTTAGGAAGATCTCACTTCTGCTGAGGGAGAAGCTTCGTCTCATAGAGTTCGCCTCTCAAACACAGAGGTTCTTACTGACTGGACAGATTGGATTCCATACACAAGGCATAATAGAGGTCGTTTTAATCAGTATATGCAAACAATTGATCTTTACTGGCACATGAAATTTCTACTCTGATGCACTCTCTTAGACCAACATGAGCATCACACAAATATTCTCCATCCCTTGAACATTTGCACCAACATATGAAGGACTTAAATCAAAGGAAGGAGTATATTGAAGAGCATCTTGACATCCTCCCCTTAGTGGGAGGAACCTCCAAAGATAACAAAGAGTCTATCCAAGTCGTTATCACGGACACAAACCCTTCTTCCCAGTTTCTATCATGTCTATGATTTATGGTTCCTTTGTTACGGTTGGTTTTTCATAGTGTCGCTTAGGCTAGATTCTCATTTTTTTTAATGTTAAATTTTGTATTTCTTAATACTTAGTTACCTCTCACCTCTCTATACAATAAATTTTTGAATTTGGTTTGATCTCCCATTGAGAAACTCCCTTAACTTTTCAGTTTATCTTATAATTTCTAATTTTGAAGAATCACAATTTACCCTTAAAAAATTAATCCTTTTATATTAAAATAAATATATGCTTTATTTAAAATCTAATTATCTTCTACACCATTGAAAATATATTTAAAATTTGAAATTAATTTTAATTATCAATAAATTACATTATTCTTCTTTATTTAAATTTATATATATATATTTTTTAAGTAATTATAAAAATATTTTCCCACATATATTTATAAAAGAAAGCTAAATTAAAAACCATTATAAAACATATTAAAATGCTTTAATTATAATATTTATAATAAGCTTCCAGAATAACTCTATTTTAATAATTAATGTTTCAATCCCCTCATGCTACGTGTTTATTGATTTCCCAAGAGCAAAGTATCCTTTCTCATATATATTTTTAATGAATCATAAGTGTTATAAAACAAAGATGATTAATTCATATGATACAATTCAAATGGCAGGTTTTGATATGTATTAATAATTTAGAATATCTTAGCATGTGGAAGGTGTAAAGACATGCCGATAATATTATTAGGTTTTTTTCACCTTTTTTTAAATGGGGCTAGTTCCTAGAAGAAGCGAAATTTGTTCTCTTTTTTTTTACATATATACATATCAGTCACATAGCTGACATCCGTCACATCCAATCCGTCACATCAACCAGAATACATTCGCAATGGTACAATATAGGCTGCAGCGCAGCAACACAAAGGTGGATCGAACGCGGGCGGGGTGCGAGTAAGCCGACTGCCCCGACCGCTGAATCGTGCACTCATGTGTAAATACAAGTAGAATATATATACAAATATATTACAATCAAATTAGAATTACCAAACAACAATGATTTGGAGAAGTTAAGCTTTTTTCTAATTACTATCACAACATGAGATCACTCTGAGATTTTAAGTAGAAGAAAAAATAATAAGGGAAAGTTATAACTTTGCAAAGTTGTATAACCAAAACACGTCGTACTTAATGAAGCCGTCTTTTAGAATAGGGATGTGAATCATCACGAGAAATCCGCTTATAAGAAGAATCATTTCACAAAATTTTATAATGGACAATTAATGGATTTCCAAATGTTGGGGCAAGGATAAAGAATTGAATATTTATCCATTCACCATTTAAATGAAGTTTGAGTCTCCACCCATTTAATTGAGTATGTAAAATCAACTTCAATCTACTTGTCCTCGGTAATGTCAATGGTAAAATTTAGATATGCACGAACAAGAAATTCTATGACACTATAAAATTTCAAAGTGGAGGTGCTTGTACAGTGAAATTGGATCTACATTTTTTTATTATCAATTTTCCCTATAAAACCTCTGATAGGCAAGTCGTTGTAATACAACTTCAATTTCTGAGTCTTTATCGATTTTTCCTATAAAACCCCTTGATAAGCAAGTCATGGTAATGCAACTTCGATTAATGAGTATTTTGAAAGCATCCAATAATAGATTGTATAGAAGTATTCTGGAGGCGCTGATGAGATTGAGTTTGCTTAGTATACTCTTCCTTGATCATAACTTGTTGTCTATGGAAATACTCAAAAATCTCGTATCATGGCAAGCGCTCTCTTCTTTGAATATTTTAAATAATCAATTCACAGGTTCGATTCCTGCAGCCTTGGGATCCCTTTAGAATCTGAAGATTCTTGATTTTTCTAACAATCTATTAGATGGGAGGATCCCATTAGAATTGGGGAATCTAAGACCATATGTTCTTAATCTATCTCAGAACTAGCTATGTGGTGTCATTCTGCCTATTTTGAACAATATGGCCTACAAAAATAGTTCTATTTGTAATGAAGGGTTGTGTGGTGGTGGAGCTTTGGGATTACCAGATTGCCTTTTGAAAGTAGGGGAGCCTTGGCATATGCTGATATTTTTCCTGGAAATTATGCTGTCTGCAGCTAAAATTTGTGCGAATGTATTACTCCACCTGTATTATCTCACTGACGCCAGATTCTAAAAGGAAACATCCTCCACACCATGGAATCAAATATTGTTCCACGGGCTAAGATTCGACGAGTTAGATATCATAAAAAAACTCACAGACAACAACTTGATTAGTTGTGGAGGTAGCGGAACAATATACAGGGTGATTTTGGATAGAGGAGAAGTGGTTGTTGTAAAGAAACTTGGTAGCAACTGATGAGGAAAGTTTGGTGCCGAGAAGAGAAGGAATTCAATGTAGAGATGGAGATGGTTAGCAGTGGAATAAGGCATAGAAATGTGGTGAAGCTTCTATGTTGCATTTCAAGCAATGATTGCAAGCTACTGGTCTACGAATTTATGCCCAACGACATTTTATTTGATTTCCTGAGTGGAAATGGGAATGGTTCGTCAAGAGAATTCTTGCAATGGCCTCTTCGTCATAAAATTGCAGTAAGTGTTGCTGGAATTGAGGGACACGTGTTCAAGATTTTGTCGAGAACGAAAAATCTGAACAGTATCACCACGATAAACCTCACAATAAAAATACCTATCGAAATAATTAATATGATATATATTTCAAAACTTATGAAAATTTCAAAGTTAAAAAAATAATTATATTTATGTAATAATTTAATATATAATTATAAGTGAAATAAAAAAATATTATAAAAGATTTTCCATTAGTCTTAGGATAAAGGAAATAGGTAAGAGTATAATTAAGGTTACAAGTATTTGTATCAATCATATAATATCATATTCATGAATCACTGAAATACAAATTTGAGCATAATGTCCAAGAGCACCGCAATCCTTGTATGGTAAAGTTTAGATTTTAGATGTGTTTTCTTTATATATAAATTTTCATTCAAATGGAATATGCAGGTTCACCCTTCAGCTATGGAGGAACCTTGCGTTCTTTTTTGGTTTTAGTTTTGTGTTGCATTCTTCACTAAAAGAAGCACTTGAATGGTGGAGTAATCAGAAAGCAATATGGAGACCCATTCCACAACTGGTTTTTTGGTCAATCTGGAAGTGGAGGAATAAGTATTTGTTCCAAAATAGAAAGGAAGATTATAAGTCTGTTTTTGAGAAGATCATCACACTTTATAACTCTCTTCCTCCCAAGATTTTTCAGCATAAAAATAAAAAAGCCAAGGAACATAAAAGTAGATAGATGAGCTTTCCAAGAGCTTTCTTTGATGGGGCTGCACAAAATGGTATGTGTGCCTGTGGGATCTATATATTCATGAAGGAAGATCAGCAGTTTGCCATTTACTGGAATGGTGGAAAAGAAACAAACAACAAAGCCGAAGCAATGGCTCTATCAATACTCCTTCACTTTAGCATTTCCCTAAATATTCAGTCTCTGAAGGTATATGGTGATTCCAAAATTATAATTGATCATGTCACTGCCAAACATTCTATAAAAAAACACAAGTTAATAGGATGGATGAACAAAATTGATTATTTCTGGAGGATGAGGAAGGATTATTCTATTCAACATGTGGACAGATCTCAAAATACTCAAGCAGACGATTTGTCGAAGAAAGGGCTTCTAACTCAAATGGGCAAATGGAAAATGGATATAAAACTAGCTGCTAAAACTTACTAGCTCCAAAACTTTTCTCTTCCTGGTACATAATCTACCTTGCTATATATCGCAACCCCTGGTATGTATCCTGGAACTGTTTCTTTTCCATAGTGCATGTCTTTTCTCTGTTCACAGAAGATGCTGTGAATAAGGGGACTATATCTATCTAGGCCAACTATCTGGTAAACTTTTATTTTTTTATGTATACCGCATATACAAATCATTATCCACTATTACTTTTTTCTACATGTAGGATTACAGTCGACAAAGCTTAAGATTTAGCATCATATTTCAATCTATCCATATGTAAATGGGTCTTATTTGATTTTAATACAATTTAGCTTTTTTCGTACTGAAAATTTTTTTCATTCAAATGACCAACTCTCATAATTTCAACATTTCAGTCTCATGTGGCTTGTTGTTGGAAAAATGTCCAATTAATGTTAATTTTAAGTAGTTTGGAATACAAGTTTCATGGAAAATCTTAATTTACATGAGATATTAGATTGAAAAGTGCAAATTTGACATTTTACTTGATATATTAGATTGAAAAGTGAAAAATTGATAGTTGAGATGTCCAATGCGGATTGAGTAGGACAAGGTCACTTCATACATGATTAGATGAAAGAAGACAAGGAAGGATGGAAGAATAAATAGACATAATTATCAAAATATAGGAGCATGGGACTAAGAGTGCCACAAAAGCATGAAAATTTGACATTTTTACTTATTAGATTAAAAATTGAAAAATTGATATGGAATATTATAATGGAAAATTAATAAGTTTATTGTGATTAAGATAATTTAAAATGTTAATTAAATTTATTGGATATTTTAAAATAGTGTTATGTATAGTTTGAGTAAGTTTAATGATTAAGAATATGTGCTTTAAAATATAAATATAAATATATATATATAAATATATATATATATAAATATAAATATATATATATATATATATATATATATATATATATATATATATATATATATATATATATATATATATATATATATAATAATTTATTACCACATTACAAAAAAAAAAAAAAAAAAAAATTATAATTTTTAATAAAACTATTATAAATATTTACTTTCTTCATCTAAATACCCACATCAAAAGTCTAATTTAGTGAAGAAATACACTGCATAGTTTATCTAAAAAGTCATCAATGATTTGAAAAAGTAATCTGTTTTTCATTGTCAAATTATAAATGGCATTGAATTTAAGTCACATACCAAGGATGAATACGGGCTAATATTAGTACATGTCATGCTTGTTATGTGTGTTTTGAATATCTATACAAGTCATGATTGCTATGTTAACCAAAGGACCATGTAGTGTTCTGAATATCTATCTATGTATAGTCAAAATCAATTGTAAATGACACTGAATTTCTTATGAAGATTTGTTTATAACTTTGATGCATTTAATTGGACAATATTGTCAAAGTAATGGAAGTTAAGTCACATACCAAGGATGAATAAGGGCTAATATTAGTACATGTCATGCTTGTTAGGTGTGTTTTGAATATCTATACATGTCATGATTGCAATGTTAACCAAAAGAGCCATGTAGTGTTCTGAATATCTATCTATGTATAGTCAAAATCAATTGTAAATGACATTGAATTTCTTATGAATATTTGTTTATAACTTTGATGCATTTAATTGGACAATAATGTCAAAGTAACCTTTTTCAAGTTTATGCATAGTATTTGAAGATGTGTTTATGAATACCTTTATTGAAGTTTATGCATAATTCATTCATATCCAATGTAACTATGTTCAATGTTCGCAAATTAAACTTCTTTGTGAATAAAATCAAAGTATGATGCTTGATAAAGAATTTAATGAATCATTTATTTTAGGAAAATAATAAGAATAACTTTTAACTTTAATAATAATACTAATTTATGACTTTTTAACTAAGACATAGAATATGATGAAGTTTGTTTTTCTGTGGTTTGATTTTTTGTTTTTAATATTTATTATAAAATTTAAATTAAAAACAGGTATATGTGATTAATTAATTAAAATATTTTTTAAAGTGTCGTAAGAGTGGGAGAGAATATCTTTTGTTTATTTTTAAAAATAGAACATTTTTTTAGGATTGGAAAATTTTTAATAATCAAGCTGAAGCATATGTTTTACTTCAAGGATTATCATTTACAAAAAACAAAAAATACAAGTTATGTTTGTTTCATCATTCAAAATATAGTAATGAAAACTATTCTTATTCGCAGGGCAACTAAAGTCGGAGGTCGGCCAACCAACTCTCCTCAAGCCAATGTTGAATGCTTGCGACCATAGAGAACAAATACATAGATAGTAATTTCCAGATTCAGTTTTAGTTTTAGTTTTAGTTTTAGTTTTGCCTTAGATGAGGACGGTCATTTAAACCTCCTCCTATATTTTTGTAATAGACTATTTTTAGAATTTAGCTAGTAGTATTTCAACCCTTCTCATGCATTTAGAGAAGGGTCCTGAAATTTGTCAAAAATGTTTCCTCAGAACATGCACTTCTGCACCCTCGGAGGAGGTTTTGATGAATGAATGGAACAAGATTTATTGATATCTGTGCTTAATATTTACTACTGAAATTGCACTTTTGTACTCTTAGTAGATGTTGAATTAAGAAGAGATAAATCATTATTGTTGAAGCTCATGAGTAGAACTTGTTATCAATGGTACTTTTATCTCTTAACGATTTCTGCTTATGTGTTTAAGTGATATTTATGTTCAGTTATTTATATATGAATGCTTGAATGTTTGAGTTATCATTTGGCACTTTTGTACGGTGATGGCTATTCTATTTATGCTTAATATATGAATGACTTATTATGCGATATGCTTTTCACAATTGTTTCGGCTAACTTTTTATACGAAACGGTTCATCTTTATTGAATTCTTTTCTCATAGCGATTGAATGATATTTATTACCAATTGCTATTAGAAATTATTTTAGATCACATAATTGAAAGATTAGATCCCGGGTTAGTTTTAGAATTAGATATTTTTGTTCGTTAGAATACAATTGCATATTGTTAGATTAGATTTAGAATAAAAGCATTTTACTTAGGAATTATTAGAAATGAAATATCAATTCTCAACACACACACACACAAATTGGGAAACTCATCCCATTATCCCTAGTCGAAACCACCATCCCAAACGGAAAAGGAGCTGCTAACCAAGGTCTGGACCTGGTGGGTATCCCCCTTGTTGTAGACCTGATTTTCGGGGCTTCAACAGGAGGAGAAGCCTTAGACTGATGCGGAGCAGATGCATGCAGAGGTTCCAGGAGTGGAGATATCCACTCAAGCAGAGTCTTCCAGAGATGGACGGAAGCGCACAAGAGAAGCTGATAGATTGTTGGAGCATGTGAGAGAGAATGTGGGAGCACCATCTTCTCAGCGCAAACAGAGGAGGTCACCTAAGAGGTACACTATACATGGCCCTTGTTGGGGAATGTGTTGAGACTCAGCCATCTTCCTTTGAGGAAGCAGTGCAACAATTGATTTGGGTTGATGCTATGGTGGAGGAGTATGACTCCATAGTTCATAACAGTGTTTGGGATGTGGTTTCGAGACCAGAGAACAAGTCAGTTGTGAGTTCCCGTTGGCTTTACAAGGTAAAGCAAGATGTTGATGGTAGTGTGGAGAAACATAAGGCAAGGTTTGTTGCCCGTGGCTTTTCACAGGTCGAGAGGATCATGTTGTTGCAGTATATTTCGACAGAGGAGCAAGATGCTGACATTTTGACAAAGGCATTGTCAAAGTGTAAATTTGAGTTCCATAGAGACAGGATCGGGGTGGCAGATAATCCCTTTCTTGTTGAGAGGGAGTGTTGAAATATGGCAACAAGAATATTCCAGTTTAGTTTGTCCTTGAATTAAATTGTGAATTAAAATCGAATTTAGTCTTAACAGCTACTTGGAATTAATTAATTAATTAATTTTAAATTAATTAGTTGGAGAAATTCAAGTTAGAAGTCTTTCTGAAATCATGCAAGATTTATCCCTTAAATTAAGGAGATAAGATTGAGTTATATTTGATTTGTAATTAGTTAACTCAACTTACTAAGTTAAGTCCAGTTAAATTAGTTCCAAACTATTTGAGGAAGTAATAGTGAGTTAACAGTCAGTTGATGCATTAATGCATCCAACTAGTGCTACTCCAGTTAACTGAAGATTCCCTCATCAAAAAATCATGCATGTCTATTCTGAGAAAGACATAGTTGAGATTAATGTCAAGGACAGTGTACTATCAGTTGCATGTGTTTTCTTATAAAGAAAACTCATGCATGCAGTCAAGGCATCATCCTTGAGGATTGCATAGTTTTGGAGGGGAGTGTTCCACTTGGTGAATAGAGAATCATCCACAAGGAACAGCGCAAGGAAATAGGAGCTTGGAGGGCAGAGAGGAAGGCTAGAGAGAAGCCAAGATTACCTGTGAGCATCTTTGATGATTGTACTGAGAGTTGGCTAGCTGTGAGAGCTAAAGATTTGTATAATTCCTATGTATTTCCACCATGTATGATAATACAATAGTGTGGGGTTTTTAGCTTGTTATCACTCAGGTTGTTCCCCAAAAGTTGTGAGAAAAGGGAATACGGCTGAGGTAACCACAGACCAATCTTTCAGATGCAGGTTCTAGCCAATCTGCATCCAGAGAGGGCTCTCTCTTTATGATTTAGCTTTGTTTTGCTGTATGTTAGGCTAGTTATGAAGTACAGGGGTTTGTTTGATTTTTGGATGGTGACATTCAATAGAACAGGGGTGTGAATATGAGAAGTTCAGTCCATTGGGCTAATGGAGTTGTGAAGGTGAACTGCTGGATATGGTTTCTTTGACAGAGGGAGGAACTACAGAGCAAGGTAATTAACCATGGAATAATTTGTAGGCTGGAATCAGGTGAGATGGGGTCAGGGGATGAAGGGCAATCAAGAATCCTTCATCGCGCTGACAGAGGGAAAATGGATGAGTATTGCCAAGGAGCAATTAAGAATTACTTAGCTATATTCAAGATGTAAGAACCAGGGAAACAGGAGCAGTTAAGAATTCCTGCTTATGCCAATCCTGAAGAAAACATGAAAAATAACAGAGATTGAACGCAGAGTACAGTTAAGCAAGTTCTGGGTTATTCTTTTTCCCTGTTATTCAAATTGTGAACATAGATGATATATAAAAACACAGAAACTATAAAACATGAGTTAGAAAAGACTTATTGATCCATGAAATAATTCGAAATTTCTGCAACATGGTCTTCTACTATTAATTCCACAACCAGAGAATTCAACAACAACACATTCCAACAACCTTTTATTCAGAAAAGTTCTCAGAGTTACAGCGCAGCTCCAGAAACGTATCACCAACCCCTAATACTTTTCTTGGGGAGGTATTTGTACAAAATGTTTACAAAATATCTCAATGAGATAATATCTAGCAATAACTTCTTCTACCTACTCCACAGGAGAAATAAATGATCTTGGGAACAGGAAGAAATAAATGCAGAAGTGAGTGATGTTTCGCTGGTCCGTCAGTTGGTGAGACGCATTGACAGTTTGCTCAGTGAGTCGGCTGGTGGCTGCTTCCTTTGATATTACGTGGTTTAATTTCGCTTTAATAGACCACTGCCCAGCGCGATTTTTATCTGCTCTTTTTCTGCTTTATGATACGTTGTATTTTGGAAGAAACAAAAATTTGAAATTCACCTACAAAATTTCCAGCATACTCTGCCACCACTGCTCTTCTGGCAACTGATGTCTCTGTAACTTTATCAAAGTTTCATCTGCGTCTGTGTACCTGTAGAAGTTAGGCTGGACTGTAAAAAGATGTTGTACTTCATGCTCAATATAAAACAGATTTTCCAAATTGTTGTATAGAGATTGGCCAGATGGAAGGGTCTTCTCTGCAGGAGTACTTGATGATGATGCATTTTGTTGATCAACAACATATTTATTTAATCTGATCTGGTACTCAGCTTGTCTTATCAGGCGTTCATTGTTTCCCACTAGACTGGGCAAGCCCTTTTCCTGCAAAACTGCAAATTTCTTTACAAAAGAATCTACTTCCACCTGTATGTCCTGGCTCTTCCTCTCCAAATTCTGCATCAGGGTTCTCATGGTCAGAACTCTTTTGATTGTTAGGATGGTGCCTGTCCTATCCCTGATGTCCAATGTTGCTAGTTCGTCCTTAGTTTTAGTGTTCAAAAATTGGATGAGCCTGTTGGCATGTTCGAGCTTATGTCCTAATAAATTTCTGGCCCTTTGAATCTCCACCTGGGCTGCTGCTATCAAGTCAATCTGTTCATATATAATTTGAATGGATCTCCATATATTGCTAATTGATTCACTGATATTAGCCCATAGAATGCCCCTGATTTCTCCCAGAGGTTTGTCTAAAGAGAGGTCCTTTTCCAATGCTTTGACTTTATTCTCTAATGCCTTTACCTCTCTTGTTTTTTCTACCACAGTCATTTTATATTTGTCATAACTTACTTCCAACTTGGCCAATTTCTCTTTAGTTTCTCTTAATTCTGATACTTGGAGTTTTAAATCCTCCATAGCCTTTATCAATTCTTCAGTGGTCATGGTAGTGTTGCTGCCTGCTACTGTTGTTGATGAAGTACCTGCTGTTGATGCTGGGACAGTGGGAGGGACTACTGTTGTAACTGTGGTAGGAGCAGTTGTAACTGTTGGAGCTGTTTGAGATGGCTGGGAGGTCAACACTCCCTACTTTTCCTGCAATGCCTTCTCCAATTCCTGCTCTGTCTCATTTAACCTTTGATTCATTTTCATTAGCAAGTCCATCATGTCTTCTTCTGCTTTTTCTTGCACAACCTCTGTGGTTTGTGGATGCATAGTAATTGGCAGCTTCAATTGTTTCTTGAGGGCAGCTATGTCATCCTCCTTTTTCTTCATTAATGATTTTATTCCCTTTGCATCCTTGGGATCATGTCCCAACTCAATGATAATTTCTTCCAAGGACTTTATCCTGTTGTCCTTGGCCAAAGAAGATGCCTTTTCTAAATCCAGTTGGGCAGATGTGTTATTCAATGAATTCTGCAATTGTTGAGCTAGCATTTCTTTGTCTGCCAATGTGGAGTAGACCATTGATGAGCCTCAAAAATGGATAATTATTTGGGCTCATTCAACCTCCTAATTCAACTTAATCCACCATTCTCATTAGTTTATTGCATGTTTTTGATTATATTTATGCTAATAGAGTGAATTGGGTTAGTCATTATGCCAACAAGTCTAATGGGTGCTTTGTGTAGCCTCTTTGGTCAACTTGGAGACAAAATTGAAGGTTTTAATGAGCACTTGGCAGCCAAATTCGTGGGAGAACAAGGGAGAGGATTTGTAGGAAGGTGTCCCCTTCATTTATGGGCCCTTACCTCGAATTCTCCACCATCAGCTCGGAGTTCAAGGGCCACCAAATCAATTAGCACAAGGGCAGCCAAGAAAGTCAAGTAGGACTGCTGTTAACTACAAGTTTTGGGCAGCCGAGTCCCTAAAGTTTAGGAGGACTGTTGGGTCCTCAATTTGTATAAATAAGAAGGCTTAGGGCCTCATTTTGGTTAGCTAGTTGGTAGCTAGTAGTTAGCCAATAGTTATTCATTTTGTAGGCAGAAGTTAGCTAGTTTGTATTTCGATTTTGAGGCAATAGATTAGCTTTTCTTTCAGCTCATTTTCAAGTTCTCCTTGTGGACAGTTTTGATGTAACTCTTCTTTTCTTGCTCAATGAAGATGAATCCAGCTTTGCACCAGCTCTAAATCTCTCTTAGGAGGCTGTAGCTCTTGGGGTTGGGCCCATCTCAAGCGCCCAGTACCTCCTTTGTTTACCTTTATGTGTCTTTGCTGCATTCTTAGAGTAAAATCTGCTATTTAGATTTAAAACTTGTTGTGTTATTTAGGTTGGTTTTGATGATTAAAGTAGATTTTCATGTTCAGATTGATTTGGATAGATTAATAACATAAAGGATCCTTGGAAAAATGGGCTCAAGCACCTCTGATCTTACCTCTCCCTCAGTGGGATCGTGAGTTGGGACAAAGGTGACCTTGCTGCCCACAGAAACGCTGTTTTGCTTCACCATGCAAGTATTAGTGTTGGATTCTTAGTTGTCAAACTTGATATCAGTTTTGACTGCATGCTTAGGGTTATGATTGCTTAGTTGCATAGTTAGTTCATCTGATTTTGTGCACATAAACTTCTGTTCCATTTCTTTTGCTATTATCTCAGTCAGATTAGGTCAAGGTAATTAGGTTCTTGATTTTCCAAGTCTTAATTTGTTAAATTCGAAAAATAACTTGCAGAGCACCTGTTATCCTTCTTTATCTACCCATAATCCATCAGATAATCTGCTCCAACCCTTAGTCCATGATTCGTACCCTTCATTTGCCATCCTTTCCCCACCTTGCCCTAATTCCTACATTCTTGTGCATCATCGCTTCCTCCATCCTTGAACAAATCCAATCGCTCCTTAGCCTCATCCACCAAGTCCTAGACCTCTTCACATCCCTATTTCACCTCCATACTCATTCCTCCATCTTTTTCCCTCCATCCATGCTCCAAAATCCCATTTTGAAACATCCTGTAGAAGAATTACAGAACATCCTGCAGAAATCCTGAACATCCTGTAGAACCCCTGCAGACTTCCTGTAGAAGCTCATAAACACGGTTTCTTGGTAGCCAAACTTTGTGAGACTCTCTGGAAGGGTGTTAGGGACCCCTTAGACCCTCTCTGAACCTTCCCAACCTTTCCCAAGCATTTCTCCTCCTTGATCCACCTCTGCACAGTCAAAAATAGTTAGAAGCACATGCATGATAATTCCAACAACTTAAACAAAAATACAAAAAGATGTTTTCTTCAGATAGAGGTAGTTTAGACACATGTATTTTACCTTCATAGAAGTAATGGCATCTCTTTTAGTAATTTGCATGCTCTCCTTTGCATCAGTAGGACTAGCTGGTAGAATTAGGGTTTGCTAGGGTTTGCGTTTCTTTTTGGCTTTCAGTTTCTTTTTGCAATTAGGTTAGCTTCCTTCGAGTTAGCTTTCATCCATCAATTAAAAAGCTTCTTCTAAGAGCTCATAGAAGTTGGCTTAAGCTCCTAGTGGACTTGTGCCAGCTGACCAAGTGACAGCTACAGCAAGAGCTAGTACTTGTGCATACAGCACCGTCGCTTCCAAGTTTGTTACGAACTACCGGGTTGATAAAATTAAAGAAGGGAGTTCCAGGAGTTGTAGTATTATTGCTACAATACTGGAGCCCACCATCTTTTTGGCGTCGTTGCCGGGGAAGCGTCAGAGTATTGGTGATTGTTGCTTTTCTTCTATTTTCCACTACAACCTTCTGCTAAGTAGTTTATTTCATTTCCATTATGCAATTTCGTTTATGCAAAAGTAGATTAGCATTTCTCGCTTTCATAGATTAGCATTTCAATTCCGCAATTTCATTTTTGCAAGCGTAGATTAGCATTTCAATTCCGCAAGCATAGCCTAGCATTTCATTCCTGCAATTTCATTTGAGCAAAATAGATTAGTCCTTTCATGATTTCATTTCAATTCCGCATTTTCATTTCAGCAAGATAGTTAGTTGCAGTTCAATCTATTTTAGTTTTTGCAGGTACAAGTAGAAAAAATGAAAAAACAACCAAAAAGATTTCCTTTCATGCCTTGTAGGAGTAGAGATAATTTAGAAAAATATTTGCACAACACCCCCCACTGCTTCACACAGCCAACCTTCTCTCTTCTTCGATGGCTGTGATTAAGAAGAAGCCCTAGGTGGACATCAAGGCATCTTTAAAGAACCTCTAGGGGAGAAGAAGAAGAAAACATTCCTCTGGAGCGAATGGCTACAAGCAGAAATGTTGGGAGCAGTACCTTATCCAGAAATGAATTTGTGAATCAGATCGAAGATTTCAAGAGTGATATGAGGTAGTTTCTTGCCATGCAACTGGAGACCTTGCGGATCCAAAAGAAGCAAGAAGAAGCCAAGAGGGCTTTGGCCATTTTTTGTCCTAGGTGCACTAGAAAGCATCCTAGGAACGAATGTCCATTGTACTCCATAGAAGTGTGTTTTGTCTGTGAAGAATACCATCCTACAGATCAGTGCCCTTCCTTACCCAGAATCAAAGCTGCATATCAGAGAGCCAAAGGAGCCACTGAATCACTCTATTATATGAACCAAAGGAGGCTGCATGGACCTAGATCTTACCAGCAGGAGCTGCAAGGGACACCCGAGACCTATTATTACCCCTATCAAGCCACTTTCATGCCTTCTTGGGGTCCCCCTGCTCAACCTTCCTGGTTCACACCTCCTCCGTGTTCCTTCATAGATCCATATTATGCCCAACCAGCTGCTCATTCGTTTCACTCTTATGCTCAGCCACAACCTCAGTGGAATGCACCTCATCAGGGGTGGAGGCCCCAGTACAACACTCCTCCCACTTCTTTTCCTCCACCACCTGCTCATCCACAACCATCACCTCCTCCTCCACCAAGGCAACCCCAAATGCCTACCCAACCACAACCCCATCTGCATCCATCTCGAATATACACCCCCACTGAGCTACCCATACCACCATTTCCAAACTTGTCCATTGGAGTAGCTCAACAAAATTGCAATGCTGAGACACAACATGTCCAAATGACTCCTCTTGAGCTCGATGATCTTCACCATAGCTCAGGAAGAGTATTGCAAAAAAGAGACTATATTGAAAGCATTGAAGGACCACATCAGGCAAAAGAAGATTCAGAAGAGGAAATCAAAGAACAATGGGCTTTACTTGATGAAGAGAAGAAATCAAAAGCAGAGATAAAGAAAGATCCCTCATGGTTACCATCAAATATTCCATGTATTCAAAAGAAAGATCAGCAAAAAGAGGAAGATGAGAAGGTCATGATAGAAGGTGACATGAAGAATGATCCAGATCAACAAAAGAACCAAAGATATCAGAGCTAGATTGAAATATGGTTTCAGACGGTCACTAAGTTGCAGCAGTACTCTCTTATTCAGCTATGTTTGATCCCTTCAAAGTCAAATCATTTGGTCTCTGAGATCCGGATAGCTGTCAAAGCATGCATTTCAAGCCTCCACATCAGTTTACCTCTAATCTCGATGTGCACATGGCTCCATTGGAAGTATTCTTATACTTGAGAACGATTTTGTTTTTCAAGTAGGGTAGGGTAGAAAAGAAAAAGAAAAAAAGAGAAAAAAGAAAAAGAAAAAATGAAAAAAGAGGAAAATAGAAATCTAAGGTGAAAACCTCCTCGGAGGCACCTTAGATTGGCTCATTGATTGAAAACCTCCATGAGGCAGTCAATGGGTTGGGAAAAAAAAAAGAGAAAAGAGAATAAGATCTCTGGGTGAAAACCTCCCTTGGAGGCGCCCAGGGCAGGCAATTAGGGTGAAAACCTCCATGAGGCGCCCTAGTTGTTTTTCAAAAAAAAAAAAGAGAAAAAGAAAAAGAAAAATAAATCTAATTTCCATTGAATAATTTCAGGTTGCAGCAATGACATTGCAGGTCAGGAGGATCACTCAAAACAAAGACAAAGGAGTTTTTGTGCCTTCTAGAGGAAGTTCTATATTTCTACAGGAAACATCCTGTAGAACCTTCAAGCGAGCCAGATTCGATTTTGGAAGGGGGTCTAAAGCTTGGAATCCATTGGTTATGCCTGCAAGCATCCATGTTACCATTTCTCACCCTTTTCCATCATCTTTTCCACCTCATTGTGCTTCTCATTGTGCTTCTACAGGAAGTTCCTGTAGAAATTGTAGGAAGCTAGAAATGGATGTCAAAAAGGTGGTTTGGCGAACATGGTAGCTTCCTCAAGGGTTCAGAAGTCCTCCTGCACTTTTCAAACTCCTCCTCCATCATCTCCATGCCTGCATCACAACCCAAGCTCAATTTTTCATACCATGCAACAAAACTGCAAAATGCCTTAAAGCAAAAATACCTAGAACAGAATTTGTTTCTTCCATAACTTGAAAACCATGCATCCATTTGAAAAACCGTTTTACAGAGAATCATACAGGGGTGATGGCAGCATGCTTGAGCAGTTTCAGCCAATTCCGGTGCACGGTTTTCGAGAAATTAGCCTCCATCTCCTTCAGCCATTTTTGCATTTTCTCCATATCCGTGCATCCGTTTCAAAACTTGTTTCATGGGGAGATGCACATGGGTGATAGTAGCCTACCCAAGCAGTTTCAGCCGATTCCGATGCACAGTTTCCGAGAAATCGATCTCTGAAATCTTCAGCCATTTTCCATTTTTCTCGAAATTTGTGCATCCATTGATCGTAATTTTGCTATGGGAGATGCATAATGGTGATAGGAACGTGCTCAGCAAGTTTTAGATTGATCTGGTTTACCGTTTGGGAGCAATGGCAAAAACAAGTTTCTATCCAGTGAAAATTCAGCAACAGCAGCTTGAGGGTGCAGATCTGAACGTGGAAATGAACTCCTGTAGCATGCATCTGGCCAGAGGACACCTGCACAAGGAAACCAGCCATGAATTAGCAACCAAGCCATCATGCAACCATAGAATCAAATGCATGCAGCAATGACAGGCCACAGCAGCTCACAACAACCATTTAACTTCAGGTACGTGACTGAAACTCGTTCTTCTATTGCACAGATCTAATTTAAAAACTGCATGAACAAATGAAATGGTGGAATTAAGGCACGAATATAGCAAGATTAAGCCGATAGTTCCTTTTCCAACTCTCTAGCAATCAACCAGGAATCATGCAGCGTACGTGTTAGACAACTCACGTGAAAAAAAAAAAAAAAAAACAGACAGTGGTAGAGGCTTTAACTCCAGTGCAACTGATTAACAAGAAGAGGACATGCAGCTCATCATAGCACTACCGTCTGCATGTGGCCATGTACACCTGGCCACCTCACTCCTTCACCACAAATCACGCAACAATTAATGAACGCTCAGCTGAAACTCACAGATTGTTGTTAACTTGCACTTGCAACATTTTCAACTGAAGTATTCATCCTCTGCTTCCACAAAATGATTAACCTATCGTCCTCCGTTGTGTTTTTCTACCTGTCTTCGATATTCTGTTGTGTATCAAGCTCGCACAGAGGTGCAGGGGCACTGTACAGGCGTTTCTACAGGAAGACGTCCTACAGGAAAGTATAGCAAAGCCGTCCAGAGTAGAAAAGCCCGAGTTTTCTTCATTAAATTTGGAGCCTGAAGAGAGATATGTAGCACAAGGGAAGAAGATTTTGCGGCCTCATCATTTATTAGATGACTAACAGAGGTATTGGGAGATAATGATGAACTTCAAACGCTCAAAGAAAGGTTATTTGGAGATGTGTTAAGACACAGGAGGACATCATTCTTCCACCATAGATTGTCCTTGCAGTACGGCCAAGGTCTGGTATATGGGATTATGTCCGTGTCAAATGTTGATGAACTTGCTGTTGAACAACTTTCTGTGGCTGAATATTTGGAATTCAAGGAGCACCTTGTGGATGAAAGTGTCAAGGATAAATATGCATTGAAGCTAGACCTTGAGCCCTTCAATGAATCTTTTCCTCGCCCAACACGACCATCTTCCATTGGTAGTGGAGTTCAATTTCTCAATCAGCATTTGTCCTCAAGATTATTCCATGATAGAGAAAGCATGCAGCCCTTGCTGCATTTCCTTCGAGCACACAGCTACAAAGGCTAGAAGCTGATGTTGAATGAGAGAATACAAAGTCTGTCCAAGCTACGCTCAGTCTTGGTAAAGGCAGTGGAATATCTTAAAAAGTTCCCCAAGAATACACCACATACAGAGTTTGAATACAAATTACAAGAAATGGGATTGGAAAAAGGAAGGGGAGACAATGCAGAACATGTCTTGGATATGATTCATTTGCTCTTGGAGACTTTGCAGGTCCCTGATCCATCAACTTCAGAAACATTTCTAGGAAGGATTCCTATGGTCTTTAATGTTGTGATTCTTTCACCTCAGGGTTATTTTGGCCAAGCAATTGTTTTAGGAATGCCAGATACTGGTGGACAGGTTGTGTATATACTTGATCAAGTTTGTGCATTGGAGAATGAAATGTTGCTGAGAACAACACATCAAGGATTGGACATCAAACCTGAAATTATTGAGGTGGCGCGGTTGATTCCTAAGGCCTATGGTACAACATGCAATCAACGAATTGAAAAAAGCCACAAGGAAAGCAAGAGGAAAAGCAAGAAAGAAAAAGAAGGAAGAAACAGAGAGGAAAAGGAGAAATGGGCCAAATTGCTAAGCCTAAAACTGTGGGAGGAACAATGGCACAAACACCTTGGAAAAGGATTGCAGAAGAGAGCAGAGAAGATTGAAAAAGGCCAAACAAGTAGGGACACACCCAAGGCAACCACAACATAGGTCAAGGAGAAGGCACCCCAGCCAAACAATCCAAATCAGAGAAAACTGGTTCTACAGGAAGTTAGCAGACTGTTTCTACAGGAAGACAGAGAACTGTTTCTACAGGAAGCCAGAAAACGGCCTCCCAGCACAAGCAAAAGTGTCCCTACCAATTTCCCAGGCATCCTCACATCCACCCCCTCCATGAACACTCATTTTTTTCAGGGTTCGGGCACAATTTAGTCACGGTTCAACCTTCTACAGGAAGCTACAGGAATTTCTACAGGAAGTTCTGTATTTTTACCAAAAACATCTTGTAGAAGCCTTTGGGCAGGCCAGAATCAATTATGGAGAGGTATTTGAAGCTAGAAGTCTGTTGAGGAGGCATGCAACCACTCTTTTCTTCCATCCTCCACTGGTTTCATCTCCTTTCACCACCATTGCCACCATCAGATTGAATATACTTGCACAATCATACCAAGGTTGAGAATTCACAAGGAAAAGGAGCAGGCAGTGGGAAGAAGCAAAGAGAAAAGCATGATTTCATGACAGAGAAAAGGACATCACTTCAGAAGCTTTGCATGACAAGGAGGCCACCAAGGCCATCAAAAATGAGGAGATAGATTGGTTGCTCAGAGGATGAGCAACACTTTCAGTAGGGGGTGATGATGAGCCCCAAAAATGGATAATTATTTGGGCTCATTCAACCTCCTAATTCAACTTAATCCACCATTCTCATTAGTTTATTGCATATTTTTTATTATATTTATGCTAATAGAGTGAATTGGGTTAGTCATTATGTCAACAAGTCTAATGGGTGCTTTGTGTAGCCTCTTTGGTCAACTTGGAGACAAAATTGAAGGTTTTAATGAGCACTTGGCAGCCAAATTCGTGGGAGAACAAGGGAGAGGATTTGTAGGAAGGTGTCCCCTTCATTTATGGGCCCTTACCTCGAATTCTCCACCATCATCTCGGAGTTCAAGGGCCACCAAATCAATTAGCACAAGGGCAGCCAAGCAAGTCAAGTAGGACTGATGTTAACTACAAGTTTTGGGCAGCCGAGTCCCTAAAGTTTAGGAGGACTGTTGGGTCCTCAATTTGTATAAATAAGAAGGCTTAGGGCCTCATTTTGGTTAGCTAGTTGGTAGCTAGTAGTTAGCCAATAGTTATCCATTTTGTAGGCAGAAGTTAGCTAGTTTGTATTTCGATTTTGAGGCAATAGATTAGCTTCTCTTTCAGCTCATTTTCAAGTTCTCCTTGTGGACAGTTTTGATGTAACTCTTCTTTTCTTGCTCAATAAAGATGAATCCAGCTTTTCACCAGCTCTAAATCTCTCTTAGGAGGCTGTATCTCTTGGGGTTGGGCCCATCTCAAGTGCCCAATACCTCCTTTGTTTACCTTTATGTGTCTTTGCTGCATTCTTAGAGTAAAATTTGCTATTTAGATTTAAAACTTGTTGTGTTATTTAGGTTGCTTTTGATGATTAAAGTAGATTTTCATGTTCAGATTGATTTGGATAGATTAATAACATAAAGGATCCTTGGAAAAAGGGGCTCAAGCACCTCTGATCTTACCTCTCCCTCAGTGGGATCGTGAGTTGGGACAAAGGTGACCTTGCTGCCCACAAAAACGCTGTTTTGCTTCACCATGCAAGTATTAGTGTTGGATTCTTAGTTGTCAAACTTGATATCAGTTTTGACTGCATGCTTAGGGTTATGATTGCTTAGTTGCATAGTTAGTTCATCTGATTTTGTGCACATAAACTTCTGTTCCATTTCTTTTGCTATTATCTCAGTCAGATTAGGTCAAGGTAATTAGGTTCTTGATTTTCCAAGTCTTCATTTGTTAAATTCGAAAAATAACTTGCAGAGCACCTGTTATCCTTCTCTATCTACCCATAATCCATCAGATAATCTGCTCCAATCCTTAGTCCATGATTCGTACCCTTCATTTTCCATCCTTTCCCCACCTTGCCCTAATTCCTACATTCTTGTGCATCATCGCTTCCTCCATCCTTGAACATTTACAATCGCTCCTTAGCCTCATCCACCAAGTCCTAGACCTCTTCACACCCCTATTTCACCTCCATACTCATTCTTCCATCTTTTTCCCTCCATCCATGCTCCAAAATCCCATTTCGAAACATCCTGTAGAAGAATTACAGAACATCCTGTAGAAATCCTGAACATCCTGTAGAACCCCTGCAGATTTCATGTAGAAGCTCATAAACACGGTTTCTTGGTAGCCAAACTTTGTGAGACTCTCTGGAAGGGTGTTAGGGACCCCTTAGACCCTCTCTGAACCTTCCCAACCTTTCCCAAGCATTTCTCCTCCTTGATCCACCTCTGCACAGTCAAAAATAGTTAGAAGCACATGCATGATAATTCCAACAACTTAAACAAAAATACAAAAAGATGTTTTCTTCAGATAGAGGTAGTCTAGACACATGTATTTTACCTTCATAGAAGTAATGGCATCTCTTTTAGTAGTTTGCATGCTCTCCTTTGCATCAGTAGGACTAGCTGGTAGAATTAGGGTTTGCTAGGGTTTGCGTTTCTTTTTGGCTTTCAGTTTCTTTTTGCAATTAGATTAGCTTCTTTCGAGTTAGCTTTCATCCATCAATTAAAAAGCTTCTTCTAAGAGCTCATAGAAGTTGGCTTAAGCTCCTAGTGGACTTGTACCAGCTGACCAAGTGACAGCTGCTGCAAGAGCTAGTACTTGTGCATACAACACCGTCGCTTCCAAGTTTGTTACGAACTACCGGGTTGATAAAATTAAAGAAGGGAGTTCCAGGAGTTGTAGTATTATTGCTACAATACTGGAGCCCACCAACCATCTCTCCAGTTTTCTTGTGCAATTCAAGCTGGTCCATGTGAATGTCTTTGGCAAGAGCTTCCAGATTTGTTCTATATAATCAGCAACTAACTGTGGCTGCTGCACTTTAAGCTCGAAGTGGCTCAAGATCATCTTTCCTTCCTTAATGTCATATGCAGACATTAACCTTTGTTGTTTGGTAGGGATCATCTTGAGAAATTGATCATAAAACTGCAGTCTAATTGGCTCATTCTGGGCCTTGATGTCCGTGAATGTTCTTTTGATATCAGCACCTTGCTTGCTTTGCAGCCTTGAGGAGAAAACTTCCACACTATGTTGTTTCTCCAATTGCTACCTATGAGAATTGGTGGATGTTTCTACCACTGGAGATGTCTGTGGGCTGGTTGCCCTTTCACCCCTTGGACTTTCTATGATTTCTTCACTGATTTCCTCTTCAGGTAGAGGATCTATTCTTTGCCTTTTCGCCTCTGGTTTCTCTGCTAGCCCACTTATAGGTGTGGTCTCTTCTCGGTCCCTTTTTCTGCCCTTTTCCTCATTTAGAGGAGTCTGCAATGTTGGTACCTATGGTGCTTTGGTCTGGGCAGGAGGAATTTGCCCTTGGCCTTGCTGCTTTGATGATGTTGGTTGATCTGTCATTTCGTGTTGCTCTGTATGCAGCACTTCTTTGCCTTTAGATGTCCCTGCAGCTGGTGTAGTGCTTTCTTGGGCTGGTTGTTGTGAAGTTGCAGCAGTTGATGTGCCCACTCCAGTTTGCTGAGGGAAATTGAAAGAGACCTGTCCAAAAGAGTCCAGGTCAAGAGTCTTTTCAAGATTTTTCATTGCTTGTTCCATTCTTTCTTCCTCAGTAAGCTGCTCTATCAATGTGCCCTCTACCCACTCATCTTGATTAGCATACTGCTCTATTTCAGGTATCCTACAATGATTATAGGCTGATAGCCTATTTTTTACCTTTCTATCACAGATGAATCCATTTGGGTCATAGGGTACCCACCAAAAACTTCTTTTTAATTTGAGTTGTTCACCCAATATCTTTTCAGCATCTTGCCATCCTTCTTTTTTGTTAATGACGAAGGGGCCTAATTGGTTTCTTAATTTCAGCTGAGCCTTTTTCTTGGCAGCATAAAAATGAGTCAAATCTGAGCTGATAAATTGCCTGAAGTATTCAAGAGAAAAGAGTCTCATAGGCACATATTTTGGTAGTTTATAGGGGCACAACTCACAGCCATATATCCTGATCTCAGTGTGATTATGGTAGAAGTACCAATCACCTATCTTGTAGTTTTTAGAGAGCTGTAAAATTTTTTGCATGTCACCAGAGAGTCTGGGAGGAGGAGTTCTCATTAGTAGAGAGGAGACTGGATGTATAAATAGATCAATGAACTCACAGTAAGTGTAGGGAGAGTTATGGACTTCATGGAAGACTGAGGTCCAAAATATCACAGACCTCCTTTCTCCTTTAGTATCCAATTTTCTAATAGGACACTGAAAACTGTCTGTTTGATAGTACAAAAATAGATGATAGATATAAGAGGTATATTTGAAGACTCCCTCTCTGTCCAGCTTTATGAATTGTTCATGGATTTTGTTGCTAATGAAGGTAGCAAAGTCAAATTTGACAGTAGGAGAATGTCCTGGAATAAACATGGACATCAAAGCTAAAATGGTCTCATCAATATATTCACTTGTTTTAAATCCCAAGACATAGGATATCATGTCAGTAATGAATTTTCCAGCTTCATTGAACCAGACTTGGCAAAAAGGAGGTGGATCTCTGGGCTGGCAATTTGGTCTCATGAATAACTTGGCAATTCGGCCTATTTCTGCAGTGGATAATTTAGAGCCTTCATCCACCAATTGTCCCATGGAAAGAGGAGCCAGAGGCTGACTAGGTTTGAAGTGCAACATCTCATTGATTGAGTCAAGAGTTATATGGAAAAGGACAGTTCCAGTTGGAGACATGACTGCTCTCTGAGTAGGCTCATAATTGGCACATCACAGGCGAATGACATCTGGAAATACATTTACTGAGGGGAGATAGTATCTGGGCAGATTGGATTCCCATATCCCAAAGGGATCAGCTTTGTTTAGGTGACTGTTTCTTATTTCACAGTATGCTTGGAGGTGGTTTTTGTCACCAATTAAGTCTTGTATTTGAAAATCCCTGTCAGCTAGGGGCAACCCCTCCAAATCCTTGTGAGGTGCATTAAGGGGAGCAACATTCAGGGCCACTGGAGTCTCCATTACTTAATTTTCTGTGATTTTTTTCAATTTGAAAAATTGGGTTTTTGCAGCAACAGCAGGTAAAATAACACTTTTGGGTCCTTTCTGCGGGAATTGCAGGCCGGAGCCGACTTATATTTAGTTCACTGGATGAATTTGCAGTGGAAAATGGAGTTTGCGGGATTTCTTGGTAAAATGGGCAAAAACAATGGTTATAGTGCGCCTTTTTGCAGGTATTTTGATGATTTTAACTCAAATTTGGGTTCTTCGGGCAACTTTGCAGAGAAAACCGAAAAAACATGGGTTTGGGAACGAAATTTGGTTAAATACATGTTTTATCAGTGGACTATGCGATTTGCAGGTGGCGGACTGAGCTAGAAGGCCGAACAGTGGAGTATCTTGGCTTGGAAGCGGACTATGTGGTCGAATGACTACTTTCGGACGTAAATTGGCATGCACCAATCGCATAGAGAAAAAAAAATAGAAATGAACAAAAACGACCATTTCACGCCTTTTTGACAAAAAAATGATTTTGGCGGGTTTTGGCACGTTTTGGTCGGGTGACGTCAGCATGACGGAGTGCTTTGTCATGTAGCAGGGTGACTTGGCGCTAACGTAGTGCTGGCGTGGTCGTCATGTTAGCGGATGACGCGAGGGTGACGTCAGCGGGGAGGGAGCATGGGCGTTAAGCGGTTTGGCCCCCGCACCGCCTTTGGGCCATGGTGGTATTGGAGGGGGGGGCAGCGAGCATAGCGGGAGCCTGCCACCTGTCCCAGGGTACGACAGGAATACCGCCATCCCCGGGCGCTAACGATCGGCACAAAAGGGCGCGCGATATTCATGTGGGCCGTCGGATCTGTGGACTATGATCCGACGGTTGGCGGCGAATGAAAGTGGCGGAGGGCTATGGCACGGGGACCCACCGTATTATTCAACGTTTTATAATGTTTCGCGGGTATAACCTTTGGTTGAGTGGTCAGGCTGGTTTGGTTATTCATTTAACCAAATGTTAAATGAATTCCAATGTTTTTATGTGCGGAGGGTTATTACATGGCTCCAAGAGAACCCATAATTCCCAAAATACAATGATTTATGGCTATAATTGCCGGGGGTCGGGATATTTAAACTTTTTGGGGTTTTTATGCATTTTATATAATACGGGGGGGGGGGGGGTTTATGTAGGAGCTATATAATAGAGTTAATAGGTTAAAATGAGAAATATATTCAAACAAAAGCACTAAGTCAAAAAAGTGAAACTTAGGCTTAGGGAAATGAAAAAGGGATCCAAGTCATGAATTTTGGAGACTTAGCATAATGGAAGAAAAACATTTTTACACAAGAAATGTGGCTTTGATATCCTAAGTAGAAACAGAGTTTCACTTAGTCTTTCTCATGAAATGAAGTGAACTAGGAGCACTGAGCAGATCTCAATGTCCTTGTGGGGAGGTTAGTAAGTGTTCTTGGAGAAATGAGGAGGGAAATTAGTCATGCTTCATCTGTTTTGTGACCACATAGTTGACATGATACTTTATGATATCCATGAGATGAATCATCTTTAAAAGACAAAATTGCTCACAAACCTGCTTCTGCAACATCAAAACTGCCTACCCAGCCTATTACACCTAACATTTTTTCTTCTTTTCTGATTGGGTGCATTTGAACTAGCAAACCCTTACTCTCTTCTTTTCTTTTAGCTGCAATCCTATCTAAGTCTGCCCTTATTTCTTCCAGGGGCTCAGATTTAACTGTTGAGCACCCTTGCTTCTCTACCTAACTACTTATCTGCCAAGCTTGAACTGTTTGGACATAATTCACTCTCTATCTCTAAAACAGGAAATTTAAACATGGACTAGTCAAGATTAAGTTGTTTGGCCATCCATAAACTGTGACAGAAATCACTGATTTCACATTTTGAACTTCTTGAGAAAAAATAGGATAGTAGTGGCATTTTGGACTAGCACACTTTCTTGGTCTTCTTCATCTAGGGTTCATTTTCTTTCTTTTTTGACCAATTCATTCTTTTTGACCTTTGATCTTTCTTTTAGGGCATATCCTCTTTTCATTTTTTAAATTTTTTGATTCTTTCAAAATATGGAACCTTTGCAGCATGGAAAGGATGAACATATTTGGCATTTTAGCAGTCAATCATGAAATATGACACCTATTGGTATAGGAACATAACATAGCTGAGGCTTTCCCCAAAGTATTTTCATGTGTATTGTGCCATTGATTCTTCTTCTTCTGGTTATATTGTTCAGCTCGATATTTAAGCTTCCGCAAAATGATAGTAGAAGTAGGTTATAGTATTCTGCTTTGATTTATATTGCATTATCAGGTTAACCTACCATTAGATTTTCTACATGGTATCAGAGGTAGATTTGTAGAAATATCTACAGTTTCCCATTTGACTTGCTTTACCATTTTTTGACCCAAGGAGTTTCTGCAACGGTAACCCAGAAAGGTGTTGCAATGGTGACCCCACGAGTTTCTACAATGGTGAACCAACAAGTTTCCACAATTGTGAATTAGTGAGTTGCTACAAAGTTGAACCAACAAGTTGCCACAATGGTCAACCAACAATTGCATCAATAATAAACCAACGATCTACTACAAAGGTCAACTAGTGAGTTTCCGCAACATTCAAATAGTGAGTTGGCGCAACAGCTAACCGATGAGTTTCCAGACCAGTCAACCAGCGAGTTGCTACAACATAAAACTAGCGAGTTGCCACATTAGTGAAACAGTTTGTTGCTGCAACAGTGAACCAATGGATTTTTCACAATCAAGTTTTGTGCTCTCCTAACCCTTGACAAGCAACAACCAATTGTGTGCTCTCTTATTTATGCTAGGGAATTGGTCAAACAATACAGTATTGTTTGCATAAATTAAAAAAAGTAACACAAATCGACATTTCCTTTATATAATAGTCTGCATAAATTATATAATAGTCTGCTAATAATACAATAGTTTGCCAATAAATTATATAATAGTACAAGCACAAAGATATTAACTGAGATTTATTTGCGGAATCTAAATTAGTAATGTGGAGGATGAAGGTAAATAGTTGATATTAATAATAAGGTGAATCCCCCGTTGTTGTATTGGTTCTCAAAAATGACAAGAAATCTAATTTGATGAGAAGCATTATGAGTTCCTATGGAAGGGTTTTACAAATTGGGTTTTGACTAACACTATAAAAAACAACATAAAAATAAACATTATGCTTATAACTATAGCTAGAATTTACATAGGTAGGAATCTACGTGGGTTTTGACATGTAGAAAAACAACATTATGCTTATAACTAGAACTGGAATCTGCGTAGGCATGATAAGAAAGGATGATAACTACAAGTTTATGAGCCTGCTTCCATTTTATGTCTACTAAATAAATAGAAATAGAAATTTAATATTTTGAACTTACAATCTCAGCAACATCAAACTTTGCTTCTCTAATTATAGGTGCGTGCAAATGGAAGACAACAAACACAACTGGGGAAATTGGAGTGATTTTTGCAGTATGGTCAATGAAAAACATTGCTTTGAATCTCAACAATTTTGTCTAAGGGTGTAGGGGTTTCAAAATTATATAGGAGTGAATGGGATTAAGAAAATAGAAGGCAGGAAAGGGAGGCTTTCCAGACGATTACAAAATCCCCCATTAATTCGTTTCACTGTTTGGTTGTGTGAATTAGGTGATCCATCATGTCGTAGCCAACGAGCGTGAAAAAAAAAATTCGTGGAAGATGACGGGGATGGAGACGTCAACAGAGAGTTGGAGACAAAGAAAAGTTTGTTTTGGAGACGGGGCCCACCCCTGTTGATGCGGTGGAGGAGCTCGTCGGAGGGGCATCATCGGCATCGAGCATGCGTAAAACACGGAGGGTGTTTCATTGACCCATTAGCCTACTCCATCTCTATTTAGCATAGTCTAAAGAGCCCACAAATTATTTCGTAAAATAATGGAAATTTTAGTAAGATTATGACAAAATCCGATAGAAAATTTTAAAAATCTTGATTACAGCTGTCAAACTTCAGGATTTTGGGTGCCCCAAGAGTTATTGATGGTGCTGAATCCATTTCCACCATAAAAAAATGATTCAAACTCCAACATTTTGATTTTTTGAAAAAAAGAAATACCAGATTTCGGCAAGAAATCTACCATCCAGGCAAATTTGTGGCGTCGATAGACAACGCCTATAGATTTAGACATTTGAATATAATGATGTTTAAATTAGAAATTTAAATTTAATAAAAATTATTAAATTATTTATAAATTGAAGAGATGCATGTATAAATAAATGCTACATAGTAGCTAGGTCATGCCACTTAGTTAGAGATGCAGGTATAAATAAATGCTACACAGTAGCTAGGTCCTGCCACTTAGTTTAAATATAACTAAATTAAAATATATGTTATTGTTAAATATGTTATTTTTATTATTAATTTACAATATATATAAATATGTTATTTTTATTGTTAATTTGTAATATATATAAATGTGTTCTTTTTATTATTAATTTGTAATATATATCTACCCATAGTACATAAAGTCGATCATGGCATACATTAGTTTTAGAAGAAATGTGAACAAAATTAAAGTTAAAAAATAATAAATTTCAATCATCGAAGTTTATCATGGTCAACACAACGTTAGGATAACCATATATTGCATACCGTTATAGCCACTTCTCTGACAAATATGACCCCTTGGAAAGGTCAAGACGAGAACAAATTCAATCGCTCTAACTTAGATCCATTGGTCAGAGTGCAACTTCGTCGATGTGCATCTTGTTTGGCTCATGTTTAATCTATGCAACATGTAGTGCATATTGTCTTTTATTGAAATAAGTGCCTAGTAGGAAGCCATATGCACTTTGCAGTCAATGGAAAAGCATTGGAGGTACACCTAAACTATGCAAATGCATTAATTTAAAGTCTTGCTAAAATAAAATCCATCGAACCTAGGTGCAATGATCGTCCCGTCACATCATTATACTATGATATTGTAGAGTCTAAGATCCTTGTTTCAACCAACTGTAAAAGTTTTAGTCTAACGAGATCACAATTTTACTCGAAAAATAATAGATATTTCGGTATGATTTTGGAAAAAAATCTGGTAGAAATTTTAGGAAATCTGGGCTATAGCTATAAAGCTTCAAGATTTTTGGTGCTTTATGGGTTTTTTATGGTGTTGAATCCATTTCCACCATGAAAAAGAAGATTCAAACACTCCCAGGATTGGATTTATTGAAAAATTTGTCGCTGGATTCCGATGAAAATTTCGTTGTCCGGGAAAAATTGTGACCTCGGTAGACAACACCAATATAAAATGAGTAAATTCAAAACCTTCATTAAGTGGATCATTGAAACTTGGTAGTGTCACATTCCTTGCTTATGGTTTTAAAAAGTTATTAATGTGATGTTTAATTTGGTGGGTGTCAAGTTGTGATTCATGGATGATCTACGAGAATGCCAGCACTTAAATTGAATCATAATGATCTATAAAGAATATGACCATGAATCATACAAAACCATAATTACAAAATAACCCTGAAGCCTATTGAACCAATCATAATGTAAAAAAATAAAATAAATTTATCAAAAATAAATAAATAAATTTTGTTCTATAATACTAATTTTAAAAATTGTTGTTTAATTTTTAACCAAATAAAAATAATATTATCACCTGCCTACCAAGATAATAATATTGAAAAATTTAATTGATTTTTTAAAAATAATTATCATAATTAAAAATTATTATAAAAATTAACAAAAATATATATACATATAATTTACACTTTTATCATTAACTAGGTTGAGAGATATTAATTCTTTTATTCTTCCCGTCGAATTGAAATTTAATAAAATAATTATTAAAATAACAAATTTAAATTATTAATTATTTTTAAATTTGTTCAAACTTTATACATTCAAAATTACATTTCAAAACTAACGGTTTCCCAACATTATATCGCTTAATTCTTATTAAAAAGATAACAATAAAAGAATAACAATATAAAGCAATTAAAAGATAAGTAAATAAAATAATTTTATATATACACTCCCCAATTTTTTTTAAATATTATATGAACTTAGACATGGATAACTTTAGTTCAATTTATTATTAATATTGCTGTAAAATTTATTTTTTAATATTAAATTTAAATCAATATTAAAATTAAATTGGTTTAATTATATGATTCAAGTCATATTTTTAATAAAAAACAAAGAGATATTTGATTAATAAAAAATTATATATATATATATATATATAACTCTTAAATTTTAAATTTAACATATTAGTATGGATGTTTCCAAAATTATGAAGTGTAACTTTATATAAAGTAAAGAAAGTTTTTTTCATATGTTATAAACTGGTATAGATTTATCTTAATTCTTGGTTTATCAAGCGTTGAGAGGGATCAACTCTCCTGAGTTGAAATCTCTTTTTTGAGTACAAAATTTGAGAAAAGTTTTGCACCTTGAAAGATTTGATCCCTCTTGGCGCTTGATAGATCCGAGATTAAGATGGACCTATGTTGCTTTTTATCTAAACACATACCATATCTAGGTAGGATCCATCTTTATTTTTCTCTCTCTCCTCTTATTCTCTCTTCCCTCTAGCCCTACTCTCTTCCACACTCTCTCTCCATCTCTCTTGTCACCCTCTCTCTTTCTCCAGCTTTCTCTGCCACTATTTCTTCTTCCCTCACTTTCTCTGCCCCTCCAACTCCATCTCTCTCTCCTTCCCTCTCTCAAGTGCTCTCTCTTTTCATTCCTCTCTCCCGGTCTCTCCCACCTCCCTCTCTCTCCCCTCCCCATCACTCTCTCTCTTTCTCTTCCCTCCAACTCTGCCATTATCTCTCTCCTTGTATCCTTCTCTCTCTCCTCTCCATCTATGTCTCTCCCTCTTTCTCTATCCCTCCAATTCCATCTCTCTCTCCCCCCTTCTATCCTTATCTCTCTCAAGTCCTCTTTCTCTTCCTTCCTCTCTCTCCTTCTCTCCCACCTCCATCTATCTCTTCCCCCATCTCTCTCTCTCTCTCCACCCTCCAATTCTATCACTATCTCCCTCCCTATTTCCTTCTCTCCCTCCACCTCTTTGCCCCCTCCATATTTATGTCTCCCTCTCTCTCTTCCCTTCCTCTCCTCTCCTTCTATCTATCTTCCCTCCTCTCCTCTCTCCCTCTCTCTCCATCTCTCCCTTGTCACTCTCTCTCTCGCTATACATCTATCTATTTATGTCTTTGTTCTTCCCTCCCTCTCTCTCCCCTTCTAATTCCGTCTCTCTCTCCCTCCCTTTTTCCTTTCCTTCCCCTCATCAGTCTCTCTCTCTGTGCCCTCCATCTTTGTCACTATCTCCCTCCCTCTCTCCTTCTCGCCTCCTCTCTCCTCTCCGCCCCTCTCTCTCTTTCTCCATATGATGGAGAATTTTCATTCTATTTAATCAATGATATATATAATGTCTAAAATAATTTATATTTTATTTTTTATTGTGAAATGAGTTATGGTTTTTGAGCATGTGGTATTGATAAGTCATGGTATTGGCCCATGCTATTAATAATATCCATTGTAAAGTGGGGGTGGATATCCATTGTTAAGAAACTTGTTATATTGTAAGTTTATTGTAAGTGTTACGTTTTTATGTGCTTATTAATTGAATTTAAATATGGTTATGGAATCATTAATTGTCTTTGCCAAGGCAGGACTCTAAGAATGTATATATGTTGATCACTATTAGTTTAACATTGACCATTGTAACTTATAATGTTTAACTTTGAAAAATAAAATGCCACGTGGAGAAAATGTTGTTTGATTATTGAGACACAAGATCAAGCAAAAAATAGTTCGTTTACATTATCATAACTAAAATTCTATGAGAAGCATTGATGGTGCATCTATGTGATGGACGCGATGGAGCACTCTGTGATAGACCGTAAGGGTTTCGGCTAGCACCCTCACTGTTACCTGTTAACTCTCTACCCGCGAACCTGTTGCTGCCTGTTACCCGGCCCGGTTTTTCAGGTCCATCTGTCGCTTTCAGGATGACTACAGCTATAATGGGTGATGTTATGGAAATGGAGGAGGCTGTAGATTATTCAGAAGACCTGCATCCTGAGCAGGTGATATTTGGGTGCCCTAATTTCTCTTCTGCAGAAGCTGGTTCTAGCCGACCATCGATCCCATCGCTGCAAACAACTTCTCCGGTGGTAACCCTACCGGATCACCGACCTGCTCAGCATTCTGCCAGAAATTCCCCCTGGGGGCCTCCTGCCTTGGACCTCCCCCCTCTGTCCCCTGGGACCCTTCGCTTTCTGTCGACTGTTATCCCTCCGTCGCCCTCTTTTGACCCGCATCCGCACAATACAACTTTCTTCGCCGCGACATCTTCGGGTCCTCCCACTTCGGCAGCTGCAGCTCCCTCTGCCTCCCTTCACTCGCCCTCGGGCTGTTTTGAGGCTCCTGCTGTTAGGGTTAGATCTTCAAAATCAATTCATTTGGAAGGCTCCCCGGATCCATTAGTGGATCACCCATCTGCACCGCGTACCGGGAAGAAAAGAACCAAGTGTGTCAAAGCGACTTCAAGGGACATCTCGATTCGTTTTGGAGATACGTCTGCTATTGGGGAAGCAGCTATCATGGCGAGCACCATACTTGTTGGGCATGTCCGCGGGAGGGCGTATTCGGCGACCCGCCTCACCCTATGGGTGAAGGAAATTTGGGGAGGGGTTCTCAAGGAATTACCTGAGGTGCAAGTTTTACCCAGAGGCTGGTTTGCCCTACACTTTGCAAAGGAGAACTACACAGACTTGGTGCTGGCGAGGTATTGGCACATTGAGATGGCGCCGGTACTGTTAAAGAGATGGAGCCCTCTCTTTGACCTGGAGAGAGAACAAATTGGAGCTGGTCCACTGTGGGTTCGTCTGCCAGGGCTCCCCCTCCAGTACTGGAGTGAGGAGGTCTTCATGCGCATTGGGAATGCACTGGGATCATATCTTGATCATGATCGAACCTTCGTAGAGTCAAGGAACAGAACTCTCGCTCGCATCCTGGTATATCTGGATACCCGCGAAGGCTTGGAGGAGAAGATTACTCTGCACTGGGGGAAATACACAAGGGTTCAGATATTGGATTACGAAGGGGTTCCATTTAGATGCCGCCGCTGCCACAAGGTGGGGCATATATTCAAGGACTGTCCACTCAACAAGAAATAGGAAGAAACCCCTGCGCCATCCAATGTACCCTCGAGGACTATCTCGCCGGCCTCTCTGCGCACTCCGGCACCAGGACCTCCCATCAGCAACCCTCAAAATGTACCTGGAGCCGCTCACAGAACTCTATCGCCGCCGGTCACCAGATCTCGGGCTGCTGCAGCAGCTGCCACTGCATCGGGTACATCTCTCTCTTCTCCCTTATCTTGTATTTCTCCTTGCTCCTCATTGCATACTCCATCCATGTCTGTTGCATTTTTCACTTTACCCTCATCTCCGGTCTATGCTCCAACAGCACCCTCTTTGCATTCTCACCCCTCGCCATCCTCTTCTCCTTCCTCATCTCGGGGGTCAAAACACCATTATAATCTTCGCCCTCGAGTACACTCTCACGGATCTCATCTTAAGATTGCTGGTTTGGGTCTTGTATCATCCGGGTCGACTCCCTTGACTGTCCGGGGGAGAAAATCTTATTTGTCAAAAGCTATCAGGCGTTTGGAGCGGAGGTTGCCTCTGGGCGTCAATCTACAATTGATGGGGTTCTTAGAGCAGCGAACACCCCTGGCAATCTCCCTCCATGAAGTGCCTTTCCTTCAACTAGAGAGGCTTGGCTAGTGCCTCCAAGAAACTAGCTCTGCGTAGACTTTTTGAATCTATACCTGTTGACATTATTCTCCTCCAAGAAACCCTAGGCCCGGCTGACCCTATTACCGATTCCTTATCCTCCATCATCCCGGGATGGCAGTTTTTGGCTATGGATTCTACTGGAAGATCGGGGGGCCTTGCGATTGGTTTCAATCCATCATCCATCAAAGCACAAGCTTCCTGGGGAGGTCAAGGGTTTATGGGCATAGACCTCTTCTCGGCAGACCTTGGGACCAGCCTCAGAGTTATTAACATATACGGCCCCTGTCAACAAAGGGAGAATTTTTGGAATCATTTACTGAGCCTATCTATCTTCACTGCTGACAACATCATTATTGGGGGTGATTTAAACTTCTCCTTGGGATATAGTGAATCGTGGGGATCCATGGCTCAAGTAGACTCGATCACAGGTTATATGACAGACCTTCTGGAGCGACACAACCTGATCGATGTCCCTATGCACAAACCACTCCCTACCTGGAGGAACAGAAGAATTGGAGAAGCTGCTCTTGCCCGCAGATTAGACAGATTTATAATGAAAGGAACCCTTATACAACAACTGCATTTTTACAAACAATGGGTGGGTACTGGTGGCATTTCGGATCACTACCCAATATACCTGGAGATTTTGGGTCCTCATAAAAAGCCAAAAGCCCCCTTCAAGTTCAATCATGGCTGGCTACAGGATCCTACATATATCAAGATGGTTAAGGATTTTTGGACTCAAAACCCGATTGATAGGTCAGATACCTTGGCAAAAGGGTTCTGCTCTAACCTATCTCAGCTCAAGCACCTCTCTATTAAATGGGCCAGAGAAAAATACCAAAAGGAAAACTCAGCCCTACTGCTTATAGAATCTGAACTATCCACACTATCGGATGAAAGAGGATTGGGGTTTTCCACAGCAGAGGACAAAATCCACCTGGTGGAACTAGAAAACCAGAAGACAAAAATACTAAAAGATCGAGAGGAATCCATCCGTCTTCGTAGCAGAGCCATTTGGTTAAAAGCAGGGGATGACAACACTCGGTTCTTTCATAATTATGAAAAAGGTAGAAAGGTCAAAAATACAATCTGGAATATACCATTGCTAGAAGGTGGAGTAGCAGACTCCTTCAATAAGCTCTCACACCTGGGATCATCTCATTTCAGGAACCTCTACAAACAACCTCCTGGCTCGACTATTGCTGATATTATCAACATTGCTGGACACTTCCCCAGGTTTGTAAATGAGGATGAGTCGGAGGCACTATTTGATCCAGTGACACCTGGGGAACTTGAGAGCACTCTAAAATGGTTCAAAAGGGAGAAAAGCCCGGGACCGGACGGTTGGACCATTGAGTTCTACATTACTTTCTATGATCTGCTCAGCAATGATTTATTGAGGGTTGTGGAGGAATGCAGGGTATCTGGGTCACTATACAATGCCATCAATTCGACTTTCATAGCCCTGATCCCCAAATCGGACTCCCCTTCCTCCTTCGATGATTATCACCCCATCTCTCTGTGTAATGTGCTCTACAAGATCATCTCAAAGATCATCACAAATTGCCTCCGTCCTATACTGTCCCGTAATATTGTCCCTCAACAATTTGCTTTCCTTGAACATCGTCAGATACATGAAGCCATTGGTTCGGCTCAGGAAGCCTTTCATGCCATTTGGTCCAGGAACCATAAAGCCATTATCCTAAAGATAGACTTGGCAAAGGCATTTGACGGTGTCAGTTGGCTCTACATCAAGATTCTCCTCATCCACCTGGGTTTCCCTATCAATTTCATTACCTGGATCATGGCTTGTATCTCCACCCCCACCTTCAGTGTTCTGATAAATGGGTCGGCATCTCAGTTTTTCCACTCTGAACGCGGTCTCAGACAGGGTTGTCCTCTGTCTCCCCTTCTCTTCTTGATTGTCATGGATGGTTTGAGTCGATTAATTGCTTCAGCTAAGAGAAATGGGGAATTTAGTGGACTCAAAATATCTGACGACTGCTTTCTCACCCATCTTCTTTTTGTGGACGATGTCATGATTTTCCTTGATGGCAGCATCAGGGACTCTCGTACTTTTTCGAAAATCCTCACCCTTTTCTCATCAGCCACTGGGATGCTTGCAAACCATTCAAAATCATCTATCATCCTCACCAGAACCTCTATCCATGAGTCCCATTTTGCTCGTCAACTGTTTCCATTCTGCATTAGTCCCTTAGATCGTGGTCTCAAATATTTAGGTTTCTGGATCAAGCCTATCAGCCAAAAGATAGCTGACTGGGTTTGGCTTGTAGCTAAACTGGAAAAGTGCCTTAACATATGGAGCCACCGATATCTATCCAGAGCTGGTAGACTTGTATTGGTTAAATCTGTCCTGGAGGCCACACCGGTCTTTTGGATGGCTCTTGCTTGGATTCCGAGGAGCATCTTGGCAAGATTACACCAAATATGCAACAGATATCTTTGGAATGGGAACCAGGACAAGCGCATATTTGCATGGGTAGGATGGAAGAAGATAGCTCTGCCCAAAAAATGGGGAGGCTGGGGATTAAAAGACCTGCCTACATTTGCACAAGCCCTTGCTGCAAAAATGGGGTGGACGTTACTCACAGGTCATAATCTCTGGACTAACATTACATATCACAAGTACATCTGGCCTCTACACATAATGGAATGGATCCGACTTCCAAACTAGCCTAAATCCGGCATCTCATCTGTATGGAAAGCACTTCTAAAATCCATGCCTCTCATCAGGGACAACCTGGTTTGGAAAATCAACGATGGATCTATGGCTCGTATCGGTACAGACCCATGGAATGGATGCGGAGGCAGACATATACTATCCGAGGCCCTCATACAACACCTACATTCTCAAGAGATCAAAGTGCTAGCTGACATTGCAGATCCACACAATTCATCCATTTTAGAACAGCGCTGGAAATCTGCACTACAGATCAATCTTCCACTCCACTGGCACCAGGAATGGACTGACTATATTAATGCTTTGACAGAGTCACACATCAGGATTAAACAGGGGCCGGACGAACTTATTTGGCATCAATCCGAGAATGGAATATATACACCAAAGACGGGCTATTTAACGCTGATATCGCACAAGGTACCGGATATGATCTCATTTTGGTGGAAGACATTATGGAAGCTCACTGCGCCCCCCCGGACAAAACTCTTTTTTTGGTGTATCCTAAAAGGTATAGTCCCCACTGGGGAATATCTTACGCGCAGAGCTGTATACGGGCCTACCTGGTGCACCCTATGTAAATGCACTTCTAAAACGAGTCTCCATCTGTTCCTGAATTGCACAGCGCTGATGAACCTGTGGCAATCCGTATCCACATCTATACATTTCACAGGCAAATGGGAAGGCGATGATATTAACAGAGCCTGGGAATCATGGTATTATCGACACAAAGGATCCAAATTACAAAGCCTTCCCATTATTATCAGTTGGTACCTCTGGCTGGCTCGAAACCGGGCTATTTTTGATGATAAACCTGTGAGCTGGCCTCATCTATCTGCACTCATCATATCAGCCTATAACGATATGCCTGAGCCTCCGCAACCTCGTACTCGAAGACCACGCGACCCTCCGCATATTGATAAACGTTCTCCATGGGCTTTTTTTGATGGCGCTGCCCAGCAGCAGGGGTGCGGGGGTGGTTTTATTTTATACATCAATGAACATCATTTCTATAAAGTCCGGATGGGTTTGGGGATAGGCTCAAACAATTTCGCTGAAATCATCACTCTTCGTCATCTCATGCATTTCTCATTGGGGCATAATTGCATGCACATTCATATATTTGGAGACTCGAAGATCATCATAGATTGGTTCAACAATATTACTGTTTGTCACACACATACACTCAGTAACATATTGGATGAAATAAATATATTGAAGGCACAGTTTATTGACATTACTTGCAATCATATCTATAGGGAACACAACAGCAGTGCCGACCAACTTTCCAAGGAGGCCACGACACTACCCAGAGGAGAGTGGATGATACAGGAGCAACAAGGATCAAATGCATATCAATACTATCATCGACCTTATATAGATCCACATTACCATAGGGCAGCTAGCCCATGAGATGCAAAAACAGAAATTTTTGTTACCTTTTTGAACAACTTATTTTTGTATATAGTTGACAGAATCTACTTTACAGAAGCCCTGCGTGGCAAATATGTACATATAAATAGAACAACTAAACGAACATCCTGCGTGATGATTTTGGATATATATCTGATATTATAGACCATATACTGAGCCCTCAAAAGGCTGACAGACTCTATAGCATATGCACAGTGCATCTACAATATGTAATTTTTGAAGTTAATGAAAGATTACGATTTTCCCAGTGGAAAAAAAAAAATGCCACATGGATAACTACCTTACATATTTTATGCCATAATTTATGGATATGGTTGCAATACTCATGTATGATTTTTAGATATTTTTGTAGTGATTTTTTATTCTTGCAATAAAATCATCGAAAAATAAAATTCTTGAAAATAAATTATACTTAAAATCATAAATGTGTAGACTTACAAGTGGTTACTACCCACCAAAATTTAGACAAGTTCTTTTTCTTGAGCGAGCAATTACTTATCGACTTCAATCTCAATTTATTAGTTACTAGCAAAGCAAGACTATAGGATGATTTGTCTATCAACCATAATTAATTTGGCATTGACTAATGTAACTTATAAACATTTATGCAATTTTCCCCAAAGTAGAATTTTTAACTTGAGTTGGAGGTTCTAAGCTGTCCTGCAAAACAAATTTACAATATAACAAATTAAATTTTATTACTTTTATTACTTTTAACTTTTTATTATTGATTGAACCAAGATTTAAATGTTTACACTACAACATCTTGACCATACTTGGCTCTGTATTACTTTTAACCTTTTATTATTTTTTAATTGAGCCGACATATAAATGTTAAATGTAACTAAACATTTACACCTACACATCTACTCCTATACTAGGTTGTAGAGCGCCTAGTGACACAAAAAAATATTTTAATGTGTAAAATATTTTTATATTTTTATATAATTTTTAATTTTAATTTATCAATTAAATATAGATAAATTAATATATATATATATATGATGTGTTTTTTTTATATGAGTCAATATCATGCACTTATTTGCATTCTTTCTCTTTCTCTCTTTTTTTGACACACACATACCCAATTATTGTAAATCCATCTTAATTTCAAATTAAATTTTTTAAGATGTTTTTTTTTAATTGAAAGAATGTAAGATCCTGGATGGGGTGACGACCGAGATAGAAAGGGGAGAAGGCTATCATCATCCCACCTGGCCAAAGGATTAGGGGTCGTGGCAACATGCCATCATAAAGAATTAATGGCGATGTTATCCAGCATGCGGGTTGTCTATTTGGCCAACCACACCATGGATGCAATGAATTCAGAATTGATCTAGTTATTATCCCACTTGTACATCAATCGAGTTCCAACTCGTGTGGATATAATGTAAGAAAGGGCTTCCCCCATGGCTCTAAGCCTGCATTCACATTTCAAGTTTGTTTCTGAGGTAAGTATCAAGCAGGGTCTCCCAAGTTTGGAGCCTGTAGGGATTGAGATGGGTTCATCATGGTGTTATCCATAGCTATGCCCAAATGTGATTTTCATTGTCAAAAGGCCATCTTCTAATTCGAGGATATGACAATTCAAGGGAGCTAGTTCACTCTCTGCCCTGCAACATTGCATTGAAAATGGTACTTTTGGTTTTCTATGTAAAATTGTTATTAGAATGTATTCTTTGCTCTCTTGCAGGTTGACCAACTTGTCATTTTCTTTGGTGCTTAGGATTTATGCATTTCATTCCCTTCCCCCCCCCCCACCATTTCTAGTTTCTTCCTCCATGTGCCTCCCCCGGCCCCACCCTCCTCCCCCGCAGCCCCTTAGCCTTTGTCTGGCCTTGTCTCCCTTCTTGCCCTTGCCCCTCTCTCCTATCCTCTATTTCCCTTGTTCCTACGTCATGCTTCCTCTCCTTCATCCCTCATCTTCCTACATCCTATTGCATGCTTTGCCTTTATAGGTTCCTCAACACAAACTCTTGTCTTGGGTTATTCTGGTCTATTTCTTGTTTGGGCTCACCTTTTATCTTTCCCCTCCCATGGTGCTGATGCAACCAACGTATCTTATTGTAGGTCCCCTTTATTGCGGTAATTCTCTGTCAAGTGCTCAACTTATGTGGTACAATCCTAATTCTCTAAACCCTTGAATTTATTTTGTTCTTTGCTTGAGCCTTACACATTCGTTGACCTTTCCTCCACGCCTCATCAACGAGCATGAGTTCATATGGGTGACCCTTATTAGCAAGAGAAGACCCATAAAGGCAATACACGCATGCATCATCCTCTCGAGCATGTCGTCTCTTTCTTTCGTGATCTCATGCTAAGACCCATTTAGGAAGATCTCACTTGTGCTGAGGGAGAAGCTTCGTCTCATAGAGTTTGCCTCTCAAACACAGAGGTTCTTACTGGCTGGACAAATTGGATTCCATACACAAGGCATAATAGAGGTCGTTTTAATCAGTATATGCAAACAATTGATCTTTACTAGCACATGAAATTTCTACTCTGATGCACTCGCTTAGACCAACATGAGCATCACACAAATATTCTCCATCCCTTGAACATTTGCACCGACATATGAAGGACTTAGATCAAAGGAAGGAGTATATTGAAGAGCATCTTGACATCCTCCCCTTAGTGGGAGGAACCTCCAAGATAACAAAGAGTCTATCCAAGTCATTGTCACGGACATAGACCTTTCTTCCTAGTTTGTATCATGTCTATGATTTATGGTTCCTTTGTTACGATTGGTTTTTCATAGTGTCACTTAGGCTAGATTCTCATTTTTTTTAATGTTAAATTTTGTATTTCTTAATACTTAGTTACTTTTCACCTCTTTATACAATAAATTTTTGAATTTGGTTTGGTCTCCCATTGAGAACTACCTTAACTTTTCAGTTTATCTTATAATTTCTAATTTTGAAGAATCATGATTTACCCTTAAAAAATTAATCCTTTTATATTAAAATAAATATATGCAAATTTTATTTAAAATCTAATTATCTTTTACACCATTGAGAATATATTTAAAATTTGAAATTAATTTTAATTATCAATAATTTACTAATAAATTACATTATTCTTCTTTATTTAAATTTATATATTTATTTTTAAGTAATTATAAAAATATTTTCACACATATATTTATAAAAGAAAGCTAAATTAAAAACCATTATAAAACATATTGAAATGCTTTAATTATAATATTTAGAATAAGCTTCCAAAATAACTCTATTTTAATAATTAATGTTTCAATCCCCTCATGCTACGTGTTTATTGATTTCCCAAGAGCAAAGTATCCTTTCTCATATATATTTTTAATGAATCACAAGTGTTATAAAACGAAGATGATTAATTCATATGATACAATTCAAATGGCAGGTTTTTATATATATTAATAATTTAGAATATCTTAGCATTTGGAAGGTGTAAAGACATGCCAATAATATTATTAGGTTTTTTTCACCTTTATAATATATACACAAATATATTACAATCAAATTAGAATTACCCAACAATAATGATGTGGAGAAGTTAAGTTTTTTTCTAATTACTATCACAACATGAGATCAACCTGAGATTTTAAGTAGAAGAAAAAATAATAGGTGAAAGTTAGAACTTTGCAAAGTTGTAAAACCAAAACACGTCTTACTTAACGAAGGCGTTTTTTAGAATAGGAATGTGAATCGTGGCGAGAAATCCAGTTACACAAAATTTTATAATGGACAACCAATAGATTTCCAAATGCTTGGGCAAGGATGAAGACTTTGAATATTTATCCATTCACCATTTAAATGGAGTTTGAGTCTCCACCCACTTATTTGAGTATGTAAAATCAATTTCAATCTACTTTTCCTCGGTAATGTTAGTGGTAAAATTTAGATATGCACGAACAAGAAATTTTATGACACTACAAAATTTTAAAGTGGAGGTGCTTGTACAGTGAAATTGGATTTTTTATCTATTTTTCCTATAAAACCTCTGATAGGCAAGTCATTGTAATACAACTTCAATTTCTGAGTCTTTATCGATTTTTCCTATAAAACCCCTTGATAGGCAAGTTATGGTAATACAGTTTCGATTTCTGAGTATTTTGAGAGCATCCAATAATAGATTGTATAGAAGTATTTTAGAGGCGCTGATGAGATTGAGTTTGCTTAGTGTACTCTTCCTTGATCATAACTTGTTGTCTATGGAAATACTCAGAAATCTTGTATCATGGTAACCACTCTCTTCTTTGAATATTTTAAATAATCAATTCACAGGTTCGATTCCTGCAGCCTTGGGATCCCTTTGGAATCTGAATATTCTTGATTTTTCTAACAATCTATTAGATGGGAGGATCCCATTAGAATTGGGGAATCTAAGAGCATTTGTTCTTAATCTATCTCAGAACCAACTATGTGGTTTCATTCTGCCTATTTTGAACAATATGGCCTACAAAAATAGTTTTATTTGTAATCAAGGGTTGTGTGGCGGTGGAGCTTTGGGATTACCAGATTGCCTTTTGAAAGCAGGGGAGCCTTGGCATATGTCGATATTTTTCTCGGGAATTATGCTCTCTGCAGCTAAAATTTTTGTGAATGTATTACTCCACCTGTATTATCTCACTGACGCCAGATTCTAAAAGGAAACATCCTCCATGCCATGGAATCAAATATTGTTCCACGGGCTACGATTTGACGAGTCAGATATCATAAAAAAACTCGCATACAGCAACTTGATTAGTTGTGGAGGTAGTGGAACAATATACAGGGTGATGTTGGATAGAGGAGAAGTGGTTGTTGTAAAGAAACTTGGTAGCAACTGATGAGGAAAGTTTGGTGCCGAGAAGAGAAGGAATTCAATGTAGAAATGGAGATGGTTAGCAGTGGAATAAGGCATAGAAATGTGGTGAAGCTTCTATGTTGCATTTCAAGCAATGATTGCAAGCTACTGGTCTATGAATTTATGCCCAGCGATAATTTATTTGATTTACTGAGTGGAAATGGTAATGGTTCATCAAGAGAATTCTTGCAATGGCCTCTTCGTTATAAAATTGCAGTAAGTGTTGCTGGAATTGAGGGACACATGTTCAAGATTTTGTCGGGAACGAAAAATCTGAACAGTATCACCACGATAAACCTCACAATAAAAATACCTATCGAAATAATTAATATGATATATATTTCAAAACTTATGAAAATTTCAAAGTTAAAAAAAATAATTATATTTATGTAATAATTTAATATATTATCTATTTAATATATAATTATAAGTGAAATAAAAAAATATTATAAAAGATTTTCCATTAGTTTTAGGATAAAGGAAATAGGTAAGAGTATAATTAAGGTGACAAGTATTTGTATCAATCATATAATATCATATTCATGGATCACTGAAATACAAATTTGAGCATAATGTCCAAGAGCACCGCAATCCTTGTATGGTAAAGTTTAGATTTTAGACGTGTTTTCTTTATATATAAATTTTCATTCAAATGGAACATGCAGGTTCACCCTTCAGCTATGGAGGAACCTTGCGTTCTTTTTTGGTTTTAGTTTCTTGTTGCATTCTTCACTAAAAGAAGCACTTGAATGGTGGAGTAATCAGAAAGCAATATGGAGACCCATTCCACAACTTGTTTTTTGGTCAATCTGGAAGTGGAGGAAAAAGTGTTTGTTCCAAAACAAAAAGGAAGATTATAAGTCTGTTTTTTAGAAGATCATCACACTTTATAACTCCCTTCCTCCCAAGATTTTCCAGCATAAAAATAAAAAAGCCAAGGAACATAAAAGTAGCTAGATGAGCTTTCCAAGAGCTTTCTTTGACAAGGCTGCACAAAACGATATGTGTGCCTATGGTATCTATATTTTCATGAAGGAAGATCAGCAGTTTGCCATCTACTGAAATGGTGGAAAAGGAAACAACAACAAAGCCGAAGCAATGGCTCTATCAAGACTCCTTCACTTTAGCATTTTCCTAAATATTCAGTCTCTGCAGATCTATGGTGATTCCAAAATTATAATTGATCATGTCACTACCAAACATTCTATAAAAAACCACAAGTTAACAAGATGGATGAACAAAATTGATTCTTTTTGGAGGAGGAGGAAGGATTATTCTATTCAACATGTGGACAGATCTCAAAATACTCAAGCAGACGATTTGTCAAAGAAAGGGCTTCTAACTCAAATGGGCAAATGGAAAATGGATATAAAAATGGCTGCTAAAACTTACTAGATCCAAGACTTTTCTCTTCCTGGTACATAATCTACCTTGCTATATATCTCAACCCCTGGTATGTATCCTGGAACTGTTTCTTTTCCATAGTGCATGTCTTTTCTCTGTTCACAGAAGATGCTCTGAATAAGGGGACTATATCTATTTAGGCCAATTATCTGGTAAACTTTTATTTTTTATGTATACCGCATATACAAATCATTTTCCACTGTTACTTTTTTCTACATGTAGGCTTAGAGTGGGCAAAGCCTAAGGTTTAGCATCATATTTCAATCTATCCAAAAAAAAAAAAAATTCAAATGACCAACTCTCATAGTTTCAACATTTCACTCTCATGTGGCTTGTTGTTGGAAAAATGTCTAATTACTGTTAATTTTAAGTAGTGTGGAATACAAGTTTCACGGAAAATCTTAATTTACATGAGATATTAGATTGAAAAGTGAAAATTTGACATTTTACTTGATATATTAGATTGAAAAGTGAAAAATTGACAGTTGAGATGTCCAATGGGGATTGAGTAGGACAAGGTCAATTCATACAGGATTAGATGAAAGAAGACAAGGAAGGATGGAAGAATAAATAGACATAATTATCAAAATAGAGGAGCATGGGACTAAGAGTGCCACAAAAGCATGAAAATTTAACATTTTTACTTATTAGATTAAAAATTGAAAAATTGATATGGAATATTATAATGGAAAGTTAATAAGTTTATTGTGATTAAGATAATTTAAAATGTTAATTAATTTTATTGGATATTTTAAAATAGTGTTATGTATAGTTTGAGTAAGTTTAATGATTAAGAATATGTGCTTTAAAAAAAATAATTAAAAAAAATAATATATATATATATATATATATATATAAAACAATTTATTACAACCAAAAATAAAAAATAAATTTTTAATTTTTAATAAAACTATATAAATATTTACTTTCTCATCTAAATACCCACATCAAAAGTCTAATTTAGTGAAGAAATACAATGCATATTTATCTACAAAGTCATCAATGATTTAAAAAAGTAATTTGTCTTTCATTGTCAAATTATAAAAGACATGGAAGTTAAGTCACATACCACATCAAAAGTCTAATTTAGTGAAGAAATACACTGCATAGTTTATCTAAAAGGTCATCGATGATTTGAAAAAGTAATTTGTCTTTCACTGTCAAATTATAAATGACATTGAAGTTAAGTCACATACCAAGGATGAATAAAGGCTAATATTAGTACATGTCATGCTTGTTATGTGTGTTTTGAATATCTATACAGGTCATGATTGCTATGTTAACCAAAGGAGCCATGTAGTGTTCTGAATATCTATCTATGTAGAGTCAAAATCAATTGTAAATGACACTGAATTTCTTATGAAAATTTGTTTATAACTTTGATGCATTTAATTGGACAATAATGTCAAAGTAATGGAAGTTAAGTCACATAGCACATCAAAATTCTAATTTAGTGAAAAAATACACAGCATAGTTTATCTAAAAGGTCATCAATGATTTGAAAAGTAATTTGTCAAATTATAAATGACATTGAAGTTAAGTCACATACCAAGGATGAATAAGGGCTAATATTAGTACATGTCATGCTTGTTAGGTGTGTTTTGAATATCTATACATGTCATGATTGCTATGTTAACCAAAAAAGCCATGTAGTGTTCTAAATATCTATCTATGTATAGTCAAAATCAATTGTAAATGACACTGAATTTCTTATGAAGATTTGTTTATAACTTTGATGCATTTAATTGGAAAATAATGTCAAAGTAACCTTTTTCAAGTTTATGCATAATATTTGAAGATGTGTGTATGAGTACCTTTATTGAAGTTTATGCATAATTCCTTCATATCCAATGTAACTATGTTCAAAGTTCACAAATTAAACTTTTTTGTGAATAAAATCAAAGTATGATGCTTGAAAAAGAATGTAATGAATCATTTATTTTAGGAAATTAATAAGAATAATTTTTAACTTTAATAATAATACTAATTTATGACTTTTTAACTAAGACATAGAATATGATGAAGTTTGTCTTTTTGGTGGTTTGATTTTTTGTTTTTAATATTTATTATCAAATTTAAATTAAAAACAGGTATATGTTATTAATTAATCAAAATATTTTTTAAAGTGTCGTAAGAGTGGGAGAGAAAATATTTTGTTTATTTTTAAAAATAGAACATTTTTTTAGGATTAGGAAAATTTTAATAATCAAGCTGAAGCATGCGTTTTACTTCAAGGATTATCATTTACAAAAAACAAAAAATACAAGTTATGTTTGTTTCATTATTCAAAATATAGTAATAAAAACTATTCCTATTCGCAGGGCAACTAAAGTCGGAGGTCGGCCAACCAACTGTCCTCAAGCCAATGTTGAATGCTTGCGACCATAGAGAACAGATACATAGATAGTAATTTCCAGATTTAGTTTTAGTTTTAGTTTGAGTTTTAGTTTTAGTTTTATTTTTGCCTTAGATGAGGACGGTCATTTAAACCTCCTCCTATATTTTTGTAATAGACTATTTTTAGAAGTTAGCTAGTAGCATTTCAACCCTTCTCATGCATTTAGAGAATGGTCCTGAAATTTGTGAAAAATGTTTCCTCAAAACATGCACTTCTGCACCCCCGGAGGAGGTTTTGATGAATGAATGGAACAAGATTTATTGATATCTGTGCTTAATATTTGCTACTGAAATTGCACTTTTGTACTCTTAGTAGATGTTGAATTAAGAAGAGATAAATCATTATTGTTGAAGCTCATGAGTAGAACTTGTTATCAATGGTACTTTTATCTCTTAACGATTTCAGCTTATGTGTTTAAGTGATATTTATGTTCAGTTATTTATATATGAAGGCTTGAATGTTTGAGTTATCATTTCGCACTTTTGTATGGTGATGGCTATTTTATTTATGCTTAATATATGAATCACTTATTATGCGATATGCTTTTCACAGTTGTTTCAACTAACCTTTTATACGAAACGGTTCATCTTTATTGAATTCTTTTCTCATAGCGATTGAATGATCTTTATTACCAATTGCTGTTAGAAATTATTTTAGATCGCATAATTGAAAGATTAGATCCCGGGTTAGATTTAGAATTAGATATTTCTGTTCATTAGAATACAATTGCATATTGTTAGATTAGATTTAGAATAAAAGCATTTTACTTAGGAATTATTAGAAAGGAAATATAAATTCTCAACACACACACACACACACACACAAATTGGGAAACTGGTCCCATTATCCCCAGTCGAACCCACCATCCCAAATGGAAAAGGAGCTGCTAACCAAGGTCCGGACCGGGTGGGTATCCCCCTTGTTGTAGACCTGATTTCGGGGCTTCAACAGGAGGAGAAGCCTTAGACTGATGCGGAGCAGCTGCATGCAAAGGTTCCAGGAGTGGAGACATCCACTCAAGCAGAGTCTTCCAGAGATGGACGGAAGCGCACAAGAGAAGCTGATAGATTGTTGGAGCATGCGAGAGAGAATGTAGGAGCACCATCTTCTTAGCGCAAACAGAGGAGGTCACCTGAGAGGTACACTGGATACATGGCCCTTGCTGGGGAATGTGTTGAGACTGAGCCATCTTTCTTTTAGGAAGCAGTGCAACAACTGATTTGGGTTGATGCTATGGTGGAGGAGTATAACTCCATAGTTCATAACAGTGTTTGGGACGTGGTTCTGAGACTGGAGAACAAGTCAATTGTGAGTTCCCTTTGGCTTTACAACGTAAAGCAAGATGTTGATGGTAGTGTGGAGAAGCATAAGGCAAGGTTTGTTGCCCGTGGCTTTTCACAAGTTGAGAGGATCATGTTGCTGAAGTATATTTCGACAGAGGAGCAAGATGCTGACATTTTGACAAAGGCATTGTCAAAGTGTAAATTCGAGTTCCATAGAGACAGGATCGGGGTAGCAGATAATCCCTTTCTTGTTGAGAGGGAGTGTTGAAATATGGCAACAAGAATATTCCAATTTAATTTGTCCTTGAATTAAATTGTGAATTAAAATCGAATTTAGTCTTAACATCTACTTGGAATTAATTAATTAATTAATTTTAAATTAATTAGTTGGAGAAATTCAAGTTAGAAGTCTCTCTGAAGTCATGCAAGATTTATCCCTTAAATTAAGGAGATAAGATTGAGTTATATTTGATTTGTAATTAGTTAACTCAGTTTACTAAGTTAAGTCCAGTTAAATTAGTTCCAAACTATTTGAGGAAGTAATAGTGAGTTAACAGTCAGTTGATGCATTAATGCATCCAACTAGTGCTACTCCAGTTAACTGAAGATTCTCTCATCAAAAAATCATGCATGTCTATTATGAGAAAGACCCAGTTGAGATTAATGTCAAGGACAATGTACTATCAGTTGCATGTGTTTTCTTATAAAGAAAACTCATGCATGCATTCAAGGCATCATCCTTGAGGATTGCATAGTTTTGGAGGGGAGTGTTCCACTTGGTGAATAGAGAATTATCCACAAGGAACAACGCAAGGAAATATGAGCTTAGAGGGTAGAGAGGAAGGCTAGAGAGAAGCCAAGATTGCCTGTGAGCATCTGTGATGATTGTACTGAGAGCTGGCTAGCTGTGAGAGCTAAGGATTTGTATAATTCCTATGTATTTCCACCATGTATGATAATACAATAGTGTGGGGTTTTTAGCTGAGGCTTTCCCCAAAGTATTTTCATGTGTATTGTGCCATTGATTCTTCTTCTTCTGGTTATATTGTTCAACTCGATATTTAAGCTTCCGCAAAATGATAGTAGAAGTAGGTTATAGTATTCTGCTTTGATTTATATTGCATTATCGGGTTAACCTACCATTAGATTTTCTACATGGTATTAGAGGTAGATTTGCAGAAATATCTACAGTTTCCCATTTGACTTGCTTTACCATTTTTTGACCCAAGGAGTTTCTGCAATGGTAACCCAGAAAGGTTTTGCAATGGTGAACCAACGAGTTTCTACAATGGTGAACCAACAAGTTTCCATAATTGTAAATTAGTGAGTTGCTACAAAGTTGAACCAACGAGTTGCCACAATGGTCAACCAATGATTGCATCAATAATAAACCAACGATCTGCTGCAATGGTCAACTAGTGAGTTGCGCAACATTCAAATAGTGAGTTGGCGCAACAGCTAACCGATGAGTTTCCAGACCAGTCAACCCACGAGTTGCTACAACATAAAACTAGCGAGTTTCCACATCGGTGAAACAGTTTGTTGTTGCAACAGTGAACCAATGGATTTTTCACTATCAAGTTTTGTGCTCTCCTAACCCTTGACAAGCAACAACCAATTGTGTGCTCTCTTAATTATGCTAGGGAATTGGTCAAACAATACAGTATTTTCTACATAAATTAAAAAAAGTAACCCAAATCGACATTTCCTTTATATAATAGTCTGCTAATAATATAATAGTTTTCCAATAAATTATATAATAGTACAAGCACAAAGATATATACTGAGATTTATTTGCAGAATCTAAATTAGGAATGTGGAGGATGAAGGTAAATAGTTGATATTAATAATAAGGTGAATCCCCCGTTGTTGTATTGGTTCTCAAAAATGACAAGAAATCTAATTTGATGAGAACCACTATGAGTTCCTATGGAAGGGTTTTACAAATTGGGTTTTGACTAGCACTATAAAAGACAACAGAAAAATAAACATTATTCTTATAACTATAGCTAGAATCTGCATAGGTCGGAATCTACGTGGGTTTTGACATGTAGAAAAACAACATTATGCTTATAACTGGAACTGGAATTTGCATAAGCATGATAAGAAAGGATGATAACTACAAGTTTATGAGCCTGCTTCCATTTTATGTCTGCTAAATAAATATAAATAGAAATAGAAATAGAAATTTCCTATTTTTAACTTACAATCTTAGCAACATCAAACTTTGCTGCTCTAGTTATAGGTACGTGCAAATGGAAGACAACAAAAACAACTGGGGAAATTGGAGTGATTTTTGCAGTATGGTCAATGAAAAACACTGCTCTGAATCTCAACGATTTTGTCTAAGGGTGTAGGGGTTTCAAAATTATATAGGAGTGAATGGGATTAAGAAAATAGAAGGCAGGAAAGGGAGGCTTTCCAGACGATTACAAAATCCCCCATTAATTCGTTTCACTATTTGGTTGTGTGAATTAGGCAATCCATCGTGTCGTAGCCAGCGAGCGTGTAAAAAGAAATTTTCGGAAGATGACGGGGATGGAGATGTCAATAGAGAGTTGGAGACAAAGAAAAGTTCGTTTTGGAGACGGGGCCCACCCCTATTGATGCGGTGGAAGAGCTCATCGGAGGGGCATCACCGGCATCGAGCATGCGTAAAACACGAAGGGTGTTTTGTTGACCCATTAGCCTACTCCATATATATTTAGTATAGTCTAAAGAGCCCACAAATTATTTCGTAAAATAATGGAAATTTTAGTAAGATTATGACAAAATCCGATAGAAATTTTTAAAAATCTTGATTACAGCTGTCAAACTTCAGGATTTTGGGTGCCCCAAGAGTTATTGATGGTGTTGAATCCAGTTCCACCATAAAAAAATGATTCAAACTCCAACATTCTGATTTTTTGAAAAAAAGAAATACCAGATTTCGGCAAGAAATCTACCATCTAGGCAAATTTGTGGCGTCGATAGACAACGCCTATAGATTTAGACATTTGAATATAATGATGTTTAAATTAGAAATTTAAATTTAATAAAAATTATTAAATTATTTATAACTTAAAGAGATGCATGTATAAATAAATGCTACATAGTAGCTAGGTCCTGCCACTTAGTTTAAATATAACTAAATTAAAATATATGTTATTGTTAAATATATTATTTTTATTATTAATTTGCAATATATATAAATGTGTTATTTTTATGGTTAATTTGTAATATATATAAATGTGTTCTTTTTATTATTAATTTGTAATATATATCTACCCGTAGTACACAAAGTCGATCATGGCATACATTAGTTTTAGAAGAAATGTGAACTAAATTAAGGTTAAAAAATAATAAATTTCAATCATCGAAGTTTATCATGGTCAATGCAACGTTAGGATAACCATATATTGCATATTGTTATAGCACTTCTCTGACAAATATGACCCCTTGGAAAGGTCAAGACGAGAACAAATTCAATCGTTGTGCAACTTCGTTGATGTGCATATTGTTTAGTTCAACTGGCCAAGAGCAATTATGCAATGTGCATCTTGTTTGGCTCATGTTTAACGGATTCCCTAGAGAATCTATGCAACATGTGGTGCATATTGTCTTTTGTTGAAATAAGTGCCTAGTAGGAAACCATATGCACTCTGCAGTCAGTGAAAAAACATTGGAGGTACACCTAAACTACGCAAATGCATTAATTTAAAGTCTTGTTAAAATAAAATCCATCGAACCTAGGTGCAATGATCGTCCCGTCACATCATTATACTATGATATGATAGAGTCTAAGATCCTTGTTTCAACCAACTATAAAAGTCTTAGTTTAACGAGACCACAATTTTGCCCAGAAAATAATAGATATTTTGGTATGACTTTGGAAAAAAAATCCAGTAGAAATTTTAGGAAATCTGGGCTATAGCTATAAAGCTTCAGGATTTTGGGTGCTCTAAGGGTTCTTAATGGTGTTGAATCCATTTCCACCATGAAAAAGAAGATTCAAACACTCCCAAGATTGGATTTATTGAAAAAATTGCCACTGGATTCCGATGAAAATTTCGTCATCCGGGAAAAATTGTGGCCTCGGTAGACAACACCAATATAAAATGAGTAAATTCAAAACCTTCATTAAGTGGATCATTGAAACTTGGTAGTGTCACATTCCTTGCTTATGGTTTTAAAAAGTTATTGATGTGATGTTTAATTCGGTGGGTGTTAGGTTGTGATTCATGGATGATCTACGAGAATGCCATCACTTAAATTGAATCATAATGATCTATAAAGAATATGACCATGGATCATACAAAACCATAATTACAAAATAAGCCTGAAGTCTATTGAACTAATCATAATGTAAAAAAATAAAATTAATTTATCAAAAATAAATAAATAAATTTTGTTCTATAATATTAACTTTATAAATTGTTGTTTAATTTTTAATCAAATAAAAATTAATTGATAGTCACACTAAACGGAATGCATTATCACCTGCCTACAAGGATAATAATATTGAAAAATTTAATTGATTTTTTTTAAATAATTATCATAATTAAAAATTATTATAAAAATTAACAAAATATATATATATATATATATATATATATATATATATATAAAATTTACACTTTATTTTAACTAGGTTGAGAGATATTAACTAAAGATGTGAAATTCTTTTATTCTTCACCTCAAATCGATATAGCATTTTGAAAAAAAATATTAATAACCAATTAAAATTTTAATATCTATTTAAAATTAAAAATATACTCTAAATATATATATTTTTTAATTTAATAAAATAAATATTAAAATTCCTCAAATATTTTATTTGTTTGAAATTTACTAAAATAATTATTAAAAATAACAAATTTAAATTATTAATTATTTTTAAATTTGTTCAAACTCTATACATTCAAAATTACATTTCAAAACTAACGGTTTCGCAACATTATATCTCTTAATTCTTATTAAAAAGATAACAATATAAAGCCATTAAATGTAAGTAAATAAAATATTTTTATATATACCACTCCCCATATTTTTAAAAATATTTTATGAACTTAGACATGGATAACTTTAGTTCAATTTATTATTAATATTGCTCTAAAATTTATTTTATTAATATTAAATTTAAATCAATATTATAATTAAATTGGTTTAATTATATGATTCAAGTCATATTTTAATAAAAAAGAAAGAGATATTTGATTAATAAAAAATTATATATAGATATATATATAACTCTTAAATTTTAAGTTTAACATATTAGTATGGATGTTTCCAAAATTATGAAGTGTAACTCTATATAAAGTAAAGAAAGTTGAGAAAAGTTTTGCATCTCGAAAGATTTGATCCCTCTCGGCGCTTAATAGATCCGGGATTAAGATGGAACTAGGTTGTTTTTTATATACACACATACCATATCTAGGTAGGATCCATCTTTATTTTTCTCTCTCTCCTCTCATTCTCTCTTCCCTCTAGCCCTACTCTCTCCCACACTCTCTCTCCATCTCTCTCTTGTCACCCTCTCTCTTTCTCCACCTTTCTCTGCGACTATTTCTTCTTCCCTCACTTTCTCTGCCCCTCCAACTTCATCTCTCTCTCCCTCCATCTCTCCTTCCCTCTCTCAAGTGCTCTCTCTTTTCATTCCTCTCTCTCGGTCTCTCCCACCTCCCTCACTCTCTCCTCCCCATCACTCTCTCTCTTTCTCTTCCCTCCAACTCTGCCATTATCTCCCTCCTTGTATCCTTCTCTCTCTCCTATCCATCTATGTCTCTCCCTCTCTCTCTATCCCTCCAATTCCATCTCTCTCTCCCCCCTTCTATCCTTATCTCTCTCAAGTCCTCTTTCTCTTCCTTCCTCTCTCTCCTTCTCTCCCACCTCCATCTATCTCTCCCCCCATCTCTCTCTCTCTTTCTCTCTCTCTACCCTCCAATTCTATCGCTATCTCCCTCCCTATTTCCTTCTTTCCCTCCACCTCTCTGCCCCCTCCATATTTATGTCTCCCTCTCTCTCTTCCCTTCCTCTCCTCTCCTTCTATCTATCTTCCCTCCTCTCCTCTCTCCCTCTCTCTCCATCTCTCCCTTGTCACTCTCTCTCTCTCTCTCTATACATCTATCTATTTATGTCTTTGTTCTTCCCTCCCTCTCTCCCCTTCCAATCCTGTCTCTCTCTCCCTCCCTTTTTCCTCTCCTTCCCCTCCTCTCTCTTTTCATTCCTCTATCTCCCTCTCTCTTACACCTCCCTCTCTCTCTCTCTCTCCCCTCTACACATCAGTCTCTCTCTCTATGCCCTCCATTTTTGTCACTATCTCCCTCCCTCTCTCCTTCTCGCCTCCTCTCTCCTCCCCGCCCCTCTCTCTCTTTCTCCATATGATGGAGAATTTTCATTCTATTTAACCCATGATATATGTAATGTCTAAAATAATTTATATTTTATTTTTTTATTGTGAAATGAGTTATGGTTTTTGAGCATGTGGTATTGATAAGTCATGGTATTGGCCCATTCTATTAATAATATCCATTGTAAAGTGGGGGTGGATATCCATTGTTAAGAAACTTGTTATATTGTAAGTTTATTGTAAGTGTTACATTTTCATGTGCTTATTAATTGAATTTAAATATGGTTATGGAATCATTATTTGTCTTTGCCAAGGCAGGACTCCAAGAATGTATATATGTTGATCACTATTAGTTTAACATTGACCATTGCAACTTATAATGTTTAACTTTGAAAAATAAAATGCCATGTGGATAACTACCTTACATATTTTATGCCATAATTTATGGATATGGTTGCAATATTCATGTATGATTTTTAGATAGTTTTGTAGTGATTTTTTATTCTTAAGATTTGCAAGAAAATCATCCAAAAATAAAATTCTTGAAAATAAATTATACTTGAGATCGTAAATGTGTAGACTTACTAGTGGTTACTACCCACCAAAATTTAGACAAGTTCTTTTTCTTGAGCGAGCAATTACTTATCGACTTCAATCCCAATTTATTAGTTACTAGCAAAGCAAGACTATAAGATGATTTCTCTATCAACCATAATTAATTTGGCATTGACTAATGTAACTTATAAACATTTATGCAATTTTTCCCAAAGTAGAATTTTTAACTTGAGTTGGAGGTTCTAAGCTGCCCTGCAAAACAAATTTACAATATCACAAATTAAATTTTATTATTTTTATTACTTTTAACTTTTTATTATTAATTGAGCTAAGATTTAAATGTTTACACTACAACATCTTGACCATACTCGGCTCTGTATTACTTTTAACCTTTTATTATTGTTTAATTGAGCCACATATAAATGTTAAATGTAACTAAACATTTACGCCTACACGTCTACTCCTATACTAGGTTGTGGAGCGCCTATTGACGCAATAAAATATTTTAATGTGTAAAATATTTAATATTTTAATATAATTTTTAATATTAATTTATCAATTAAATATAGATAAATTAATTGATACATATATGATGTGTTTTTTTATATGAGTCAATATCATGCACTTATTTGCATTCTTTCTCTTTCTCTCTTTCTCTTACACACACATACCCAATTATTGTGAATCCATCTTAATTTCGAATTAAATTTTTTAAGATGTTTTATTTAATTGAAAGAATGTAAGATCCTAGATGGGGTGACGACTGAGATAGAAAGGGGAGAAGGTTATCATCATCCCACCTGGCCAAAGGGTTAGGGTCTATGGCAACATGCCATCGTAAAGAATAAATGGCGATGTTATCCAGCACGTGGGTTGTCTATTTGGCCAACCACACCATGGATGTAATGAATTAAGAATTGATCTAGTTATTATCCCACTTGTACATCAATCGAGTTCCAACTCATGTGGATATAATGTAAGAAAGGGCTTCCCCCATGGCTTTAAGCCTGCATTCACATTTCAAGTGTGTTTCTAAGCTAAGTATCAAGCAGGGTCTCCCAAGTTTGGAGCTTGTAGGGATTGAGACGAGTTCATCACGGTGTTATCTGTGGCTATGCCCAAACGTGATTTTCATTGTCAAAAGGCCATCTTGTAATTCGAGGATATGACAATTCAAGGGAGCTAGTTCACTCTCTGCCCTGCAACAATGCATTGAAAATGGTAATTTTGGTTTTCTATGCAAAATTGTTATTAGTATGTATTCTTTGCTCTCTTGCAGGTTGACCAACTTGTCATTTTCTTTGGTGCTTATGATTTATGCATTTCATTCCCTCCCCCCCCCCCACCATTTCTAGTTTCTTCCTCCATGTGCCTCCCCCCACACTTAGCCTTCGTCTGGCCTTGTCTCCCTTCTTGACCTTGCCCCTCTCTCCTATCCTCTATTTCCCTTGTTCCTACGTCATGCTTCCTCTCCTCCATCCCTCATCTTCCTACATCCTATTGCATGCTTTGCCTTTCGAGGTTCCTCATCACAGACTCTTGTCTTGGGTTATTCTGGTCTATTTCTTGTTTGGGCTCACCTTTTATCTTTCCCCTCCCTTGGTGCTAATGCAACCAACGTATCTTATTGTAGGTCCCCTTTATTGTGGTAATTCTTTGTCAAGTGCTCAACGTATGTGGTACACATCCTAATTCTCTAAATCCTTGAATTTATTTTGTTCTTTGCTCGAGCCTTACACATTCGTTGACCTTTCCTCCATGCCTCGTCAACGAGCATGAGTTCATATGGGTGACCCTTATTAGCAAGAGAAGACCCATAGGGGCAATACACGCATGCATCATCCTCTCGAGCATGTCGTCTCTTTCTTTCGTGATCTCATGCTAAGACCCATTCAGGAAGATTTCACTTGTGTTGAGGGAGAAGCTTCGTCTCATAGAGTTCGCCTCTCAAACATAGAGGTTCTTACTGACTGGACAGATTGGATTCCGTACACAAGGCATAATAGAGGTCGTTTTAATTAGTATATGCAAACAATTGATCTTTACTGGCACATGAAATTTCTACTATGATACACTCTCTTAGACCAACATGAGCATCACACAAATATTCTCCATCCCTTGAACATTTGCACTGACATATGAAGGACTTAGATCAAAGGAAGGAGTATATTGAAGAGCATCTTGACATCCTCCCCTTAGTGGGAGGAACCTCCAAAGATAACAAAGAGTCTATCCAAGTTGTTATCACGGACATAGACCCTTCTTCCTAGTTTGTATCATGTCTATGATTTATAGTTCCTTTGTTCAGTTGGCTTTTCATAGTATCGCTTAGGCTAGATTCTCATTTTTTTTAATGTTAAATTTTGTATTTCTTAATACTTAGTTACCTCTCACCTCTCTATACAATAAATTTTTGAATTTGGTTTGATCTCCCATTGAGAAACTACCTTAACTTTTCAGTTTATCTTATAATTTCTAATTTTGAAAAATCACAATTTACCCTTAAAAATTTAATCCTTTTATATTAAAATAAATATATGCTAATTTTATTTAAAATCTAAATATCTTCTACACCATTGAAAATATATTTTAAATTTGAAATTAATTTTAATTATCAATAATTTACTAATAAATTACATTATTCTTCTTTATTTAAATTTATATATTTATTTTTTAGTAATTATAAAAATATTTTCACACATATATTTATAAAAGAAAGCTAAATTAAAAACCATTATAAAACTTATTGAAATGCTTTAATTATAACATTTAGAATAAACTTCCAAAATAAGTCTATTTTAATAATTAATGTTTCAGTCCCCAAGAGCATAGTATCCTTTCTCATATATATTTTTAATATATAAAAATAAATAAATAAATAAAAATAAAAAATAAAAAAAATTCATTTAAATGACCAACTCTCATAGTTTCAACATTTCAGTCTCATGTGGTTTGTTGTTGGAAAAATGTCCAATTAATATTAAGTTTAAGTAGTGTGGAATACAAGTTTCACGGAAAATCTTAATTTACATGAGATATTAGATTGAAAAGTGAAAACTTGACAGTTGAGATGTCCAATGGGAATTGAGTAGGACAAGGTCACTTCATACAGGATTAGATGAAAGAAGACAAGGAAGGATGGAAGAATAAATAGACATAATTATCAAAATAGAGGAGCATTGGACTAAGAGTGCCACAAAAGCATGAAAATTTGACATTTTTACTTATTAGATTAAAAATTGAAAAATTGATATGGAATATTATAATGGAAAGTTAATAAGTTTATTGTGGTTAAAATAATTTAAAATATTAATTAAATTTATTGGATATGTTAAAATAGTGTTATGTATAATTTGAGTAAGTTTAATAATTAAGAATATGTGCTTTAAAATATATATATATATATATATATATATATATATATATATATATATATATATATATATATATATAAAACAATTTATTACCACATTACAAAAATATATATATATATATATATATATATATATATATAGATATATTATATTTTTTAATAAAACTATTATAAATGTTTACTTTCTTCATCTAAATACCCACATCAAAAGTCTAATTTAGTGAAGAAATACACTCCATAGTTTATCTAAAAAGTCATCAATGATTTAAAAAAGTAATTTGTCTTTCATTGTCAAATTATAAAAGACATGGAAGTTAAGTCACATACCACATCAAAAGTCTAATTTAGTGAAGAAATACATTGCATAGTTTATCTAAAAGGTCATCAATGATTTGAAAATGTAATTTCTCTTTCATTGTCAAATTATAAATGACATTGAAGTTAATTCACATACCAAGGATGAATAAGGGCTAATATTAGTACATGTCATGCTTGTTATGTGTGTTTTGAATATATATACAAGTCATGATTGCTATGTTAACAAAAGGAGCCATGTAGTGTTCTGAATATCTATACAAGTCATGATTGCTATGTTAACCAAAGGAGCCATGTAGTGTTCTGAATATCTATCTATGTATAGTCAAAATCAATTGTAAATGAAACTGAATTTATTAGGAAGATTTGTTTATAACTTTGATGCATTTAATTGGACAATAATGTCAAAGTAATGGAAGTTAAGTCACATACCACATCAAAAGTCTAATTTAGTGAAAAAATACACTGCATAGTTTATCTAAAAGGTCATCAATGATTTGAAAAAGTAATTTGTTTTTCATTGTCAAATTATAAATGACATTGAAGTTAAGTCACATACCAAGGATGAATAAGGGCTAATATTAGTACATGTCATGCTTGTTAGGTGTGTTTTGACATGATTGCTATGTTAACCACAAGAGCCATGTAATGTTCTGAATATCTATCTATGTATAGTCAAAATCAATTGTAAATGACACTGAATTTCTTATGAAGATTTGTTTATAACTCTGATGCATTTAATTGGACAATAATGTCAAAGTAACCTTTTTCAAGTTTATGCATAATATTTGAAGATGTGTGTATGAGTACCTTTATTGAAGTTGATGCATAATTCCTTCATATCCAATGTAACTATGTTCAATGTTCACAAATTAAACTTCTTTGTGAATAAAATCAAAGTATGATGCTCGATAAAGAATGTAATGAATAATTTATTTTAGGAAAATAATAAGAATAATTTTTAACTTTAATAATAATATTAATTTATGACTTTTTAACTAAGACATAGAATATGATGAAGTTTGTTTTTTTGTGGTTTGATTTTTTGTTTTTAATATTTATTATAAAATTTAAATTAAAAACAGGTATATGTTATTAATTAATTAAAATATTTTTTAAAGTGTCGTAAGAGTGGGAGAGAATATCTTTTGTTTATTTTTAAAAATAGAACATTTTTTTAGGATTGGGAAAATTTTTAATAATCACGCCGAAGCATATGTTTTACTTCAAGGATTGTCATTTACAATAAACAAAAAATACAAGTTATGTTTGTTTCATTATTCAAAATATAGTAATGAAAACTATTCCTATTCGCAGGGCAACTAAAGTCGGAGGTCGGCCAACCAACTCTCCTCAAGCCAATGCTGAATGCTTGCGACCATAGAGAACAAATACATAGATAGTAATTTCTAGATTCAGTTTTAGTTTTAGTTTTAGTTTTATTTTTTCCTTAGATGAGGACGGTCATTTAAACCTCCTCCTATATTTTTGTAATATACTATTTTTAGAATTTAGCTAGTAGTGTTTCAACCCTTCTCATGCATTTAGAGAAGGGTCCTGAAATTTGTGAAAAATGTTTCCTCAGAACATGCACTTCTTCACCCTCGGAGGAGGTTTTGATGAATGAATAGAACAAGATTTATTGATATCTGTGCTTAATATTTGCTACTGAAATTGCACTTTTGTACTCTTAGTAGATGTTGAATTAAGAAGAGATAAATCATTATTGTTGAAGCTCATGAGTAGAAATTGTTATCAATGGTGCTTTTATCTCTTAACGATTTCTGCTCATTTGGAACTTTTGTACAATGATGGCTATTTTATTTATGCTTAATATATGAATGACTTATTATGCGATATGCTTTTCACAATTGTTTCGGCTAACCTATTAGATGAAACGGTTCATCTTTATTGAATTCTTTTCTCATAGTGATTGAATGATCTTTATTACCAATTGCTGTTAGAAATTATTTTAGATCGCATAATTGAAAGATTAGATCCCGGGTTAGTTTTAGAATTAGATATTTATGTTCATTAGAATACAATTGCATATTGTTAGATTAGATTTAGAATTAAAGCATTTTACTTGGGAATTATTAGAAAGGAAATATCAATTCTCAACACACACACACCCACAAAGTGGGAAACTGGTCCCATTATCCCCAGTCGAACCCACCATCCCAAACAGAAAAGGAGCTTCTAACCAAGGTTCAGACCGGGTGGGTATCCCCCTTGTTGTAGACCCGATTTTCGGGGCTTCAATAGGAGGAGAAGCCTTAGACTAATGCGGAGCAGCTGCATGGAGAGATTCCAGGAGTGGAGACATCCACTCAAGCAGAGTCTTCCAGAGATGGACGAAAGCGCTCAAGAGAAGCTGATAGATTGTTGGAGCATGCGAGAAAGAATGTGGGAGCACCATCTTCTCAGCGCAAACAGAGGAGGTCACCTGAGAGGTACACTGGATACATGGCCCTTGCTAGGGAATGTGTAGAGACTGAGCCATCTTCCTTTGAGGAAGCAATGCAGCAACTGATTTGGGTTGATGCTATGGTGGAGGAGTATGACTCCATAGTTCATAACAGTGTTTGGGACGTAGTTCCGAGACCGGAGAACAAGTCAGTTGTGAGTTCTCGTTGGCTTTACAAGGTAAATCAAGACGCTGATGGTAGTGTGGAGAAGCATAAGGCAAGGTTTGTTGCCCGTGGCTTTTCACAGGTCAAGAGGATCATGTTGTTGTAGTATATTTCGACAGAGGAGCAAGATGTTGACATTTTGACAAAGGCATTGTCGAAGTGTAAATTTGAGTTCCATAGAGACAGGATCGGGGTGGCAGATAATCCCTTTCTTGTTGAGAGGGAGTGTTGAAATATGGCAACAAGAATATTCCAATTTAATTTGTCCTTGAATTAAATTGTGAATTAAAATCAAATTTAGTCTTAAGAGCTACTTGGAATTAATTAATTAATTAATGACTTTTAAATTAATTAGTTGGAGAAATTCAAGTTAGAATTCTTTCTGAAGTCATGTAAGATTTATCCCTTAAATTAAGGAGATAAGATTGAGTTATATTTGATTTGTAATTAGTTAACTCAGTTTACTGAGTTAAGTCCAGTTAAATTAGTTCCAAACTGTTTGAGGAAGTAATAGTGAGTTAACAGTCAGTTGATGCATTAATGCATCCAACTAGTGCTACTCCAGTTAACTGAAGATTCCCTCATCAAAAAATCATGCATGTCTATTATGAGAAAGACCCAATTGAGATTAATGTCAAGGACAGTGTACTATCAGTTGCATGTGTTTTCTTATAAAGAAAACTCATGCATGCAGTCAAGGCATCATCCTTGAGGATTTCATAGTTTTGGAGGGGAGTGTTCCACTTGGTGAATAGAGAATCATCCACAAGGAACAACGCAAGGAAATAGGAGCTTAGAGAGCAGAGAGGAAGGCTAGAGAGAAGCCAAGATTGCTTGTGAGCATCTGTGATGATTGTACTGAGAGCTGGCTAGCTGTGAGAGCTAAGGATTTGTATAATTCCTATGTATTTCCACCATGTATGATAATACAATAGTGTGGGGTTTTTAGCTGAGGCTTTCCCCAAAGTATTTTCATGTGTATTGTGCCATTGATTCTTCTTCTTCTGGTTATATTGTTCAGCTCGATATTTAAGCTTCCGCAAAATGATAGTAGAAGTAGGTTATAGTATTTTGCTTTGATTTATATTGCATTATCGGGTTAACCTACCATCAGATTTTCTACATGGTATCAGAGGTAGATTTGTAGAAATATCTACAGTTTTCCATTTGACTTGCTTTACCATTTTTTGACCCAAGGAGTTTCTGCAACGGTAACCCAGAAAGGTGTTGCAATGGTGACCCAACGAGTTTCTACAATGGTGAACCAACAAGTTTCCACAATTGTGAATTAGTGAGTTGCTACAAAGTTGAACCAACGAGTTGCCACAATGGTCAACCAACGATTGCATCAATAATAAACCAACAATCTACTGTTGTTGAGTCTCGAAAATGTCATTCATTTCCATTACACTTTCACTATTATGTCCATTATATCACCTCCATTTCACTACTATGTCACCACATTCATCCCACTTCCATTATCATTGGGCCACATTTATGTTTTTCCAATCTTTATTAATTCTAAGCCTTTTAAGTGAATTTGTGGTTAAAAATTAGAAAATAATGTGCATATGCTTATACCTAACAAGTGGGTTGAGATTGTTGACATGTGTAGGTCAAAAGGAGACTTCTAGAAGACCCTTATGTGGCACTCTAAGACCAAATTCGAATTTGAGTGGAAAGAATCATGGGATCATGAGGATATGTGTCACATCTCCTAATTGTATTGTAACTCTAAGAAGACATGTGTCTTATCAGTTCCTATTTTGATTAGGACTCTAGAGGTAGAGGGAGAGATTCATGGACTCTCATTAATGAGATGGCTTCTCATCTTTTTTTATAAATAGGAGATCTCTCTCCTTCATTTGTTAGTCTTGGCTTGTTAGTTCTTAAGCTTGTTAGCTTGTGAGATGGCTTTGGAAAGCTTTGGAGAACTTTGTTGTACTTTGTAATTTTGAAGAATTTGAATAAAGCTTTGATGTTCTCAACATGGAAGGAGATGTGAAGTAGATGTCATGGAGCATATTAGAATGTAAGGTAGAGTAGATTTCATTTTGTAATTTTTCTTTGATTTCATTATGTCATTTGATTGCTTTCAAGTTTGATAAATTAGATTTTCCATTCATGCAATTTTAATTCATGTAAGTGTGTTCAACCGGTTGATTGTAGATTAGTTTTTCTTTACATGTTTTTGCATCAAATAGTGATATGATATTTTCCTCTCTGCTGACTTTATTTTTTTTAACTTTTCAGTTTCAGTTATGATTTGATTTCAGTCTTATTTATTTTCTTTGTCAGTTAGTTTAGATATCAAATTCCTCATATCATTAACGATTATGTCTGAAAGCCATAGCTAGGCTAACTGGCGAGGAATCGGATTATGAATGTTGTGATTTGATTTTAGTTTTACTTTTCTGCAATTAGATATCAGATTGCTCATGTCATTGACGATTATCTCTGAAAGCCATAGCTAGACTATCTAGCGAGGAATCGGATTATGAATTTTGTGATTTGATTTTAGTTTTACTTTTCTGCAATTAGATATCAGATTGCTCATGTCATTGACGATTATCTCCGAAAGCCATAGCTAGACTAACAGGCGAGAAATCAGATTATGAATGTTGTGATTTGATTTTAGTTTTACTTTTCTGCAATTAGATATCAGATTGCTCATGTCATTGACGATTATCTCCGAAAGCCATAGCTAGACTAACTGGCGAGGAATCAGATTATGAATGTTGTGATTTGGTTTTAGTTTTACATTTCTGCAATTAGATATCAGATTGCTCATGTCATTGACGATTATCTCCGAAAGCCATAGCTAGACTAACTGGTGAGGAATCAGATTATGAATGTTGTGATTTGATTTTAGTTTTACTTTTCTGCAATTAGATATCAGATTGCTCATGTCATTGATGATTATCTCCAAAAGCCATAGCTAGACTAACTGGCGAGGAATCGGATTATGAATGTTGTGATTTGATTTTAGTTTTACTTTTCTGCAATTAGATATCAGATTGCTCATGTCATTGATGATTATCTCTGAAAGCCATAGCTAGACTAACTGGCGAGGAATCGAACTATGAATGATGTGATTTGATTTTACTTTTATTAGTTTGCAGTTTTTGATTTGTTTGAGTGCAATAGCTTAACTTTTATTTCCGTATTTAGACAAGCAGCAGAGACAGTGATTTCATGATCAGTATTTCATCTTTTGTTTGATTGAAGTAGCTGCATATTTACACTTTTGTTTAAGTACTAATTCCATCAATAACATGTTTTGAGATCTTTTGAAGTGCTAAGTTTTGGAAGTTACCATTAGGGACATAAACCTTGTCTTGAAATCTACATCCATACTTGACCTTTAAAAGTATTCCTAAGACCTTAGAATAGGATTTCCATTTTCATTAGACAATTTAGGAAACCAACAAAAACAAAACCCCAAAACAAAATAAAATCTATAAAACAACGAAGTAAGAAAAAGGTTAACTAAGCACATATGGTGCACCACACTTCATCAGTTTACGATACCCGGATTGATAATTTATGTAGAGCAATTTAAGATGTTAAATTGATTAGACATTTTGGCGTTGTTGCCGGGGAACTGTAATTAGGAGACCTTATTTCTTACATCTAATTTTTTTTTTAATAATTCTTGAGTATGCTCTCCTCTTGCACTTTGTGTGATCTGGAGGATCAGAAAAAGGATTGTTATGTAAAAAATTAATAATTCTTGAGTATGCTCTCCTCCTGCACTTTGTGTGATTTGGAGGATCAGAAAAAGAATTGTTATGTTAAAAAAAAAAAATAACAACAAAAAAAGGAGACAAAATAAACTATATCATTTTAATTGATTCTCCAAAAAAAAAAAAATGAAACTCAACTGCTTTGATAGGTTCAACTGTCCAAGATTGATTGGTTATGGTTTGTAGTGGTCCTCAAAATATTGTTTCCTGTTTTAATAAGGTTTTGAAACTTAGTTGCGGAATGTAGCCTGATTCCGCAGCTAGTTGAGAATTCCGCGGCTCATTTCAAAGTTTAGCAGGTTACAGGCATCCAATGAAGAAACTGACCACATGGGCATCTCTGGAATTGTCCTGACATGGATCCTATCCTACTCACCTAGCTCAGATCAATAAAAAAATCAGCCTAAGACCTCAATCAAAGTCCTGTTTTTAGCATGTTTTCTTTGAAGACTTTGCTGCTTGAAATTGAAAATCATTAATCCTTTTTATAAAATTTCACAATTTCAGAGAAGAGAAAAAATCTATGGCCATCTCCAATCATAGCTTTCACTGTGGCCTCAATAGAAATCTGCATTCATGTTCAAGCTTTGGCCTTAAAACGAACCTGCAAAAAAAAAAAAAAAAACCTGCAATAGCCTCCTCTAGTTGTTTCCCCGACTCTTGTAATCAGCAGTAGCAGGCCAATGTTAGTGAAAATCCTTCATATAGCCAGAACATCCCAACTGAGAACATACCTATATAGAGATGTCTGTTAACATTTATGAGAAAGTCACGGCCTTTATGGAGTGCCATCTCTACTAGATTGTCCATACTTTTGGAAAAAAGCGTGGCTTATCTGTTAGTGCTAAAATTGGGTTTGGTTTCTCTGCTACACTGCTTGTTATAATGCTGCTTTCAGTATTGTATTGGTACTTCATACGGAGGCACAAAAATGACTATGACTTTGGTCCTGGCCTACCACATGATCTTATCTCAAAGACCAATAATAAAAAAAACAGGATGGTTTTTTACTCTAAAGATCAGAACTTGAACTCTTTTCCAACCTCACACGGATTTGCATCAAATCCACTATAAGATCCCCATCTGTTTCTTTGGCAAGCTTATGAAACAAACTTCTAAGCTGCTCCAGCTAAAATAAATCTCATTATTTAGAGCACTTGCTCAAGATGATAGGAAACATTTTACAATGTCCCCTCCCTGAAGCTGACTAATTCATTTGCTGTTGATTACATCTGAAAACAAATTTTTCCTGAAATCGATGTTACAGGCCGAATGCAACAACGCAGGAAAAACGTAAAACAAAGAAAAACGTAAAACTTCAAATGCACGTTTTGGCCAAACGGAGGCAAATTTGAAAAAAATAAAACATGGATTTTTTTGCCAGTAAAGTCAATTAGATAACCCATAAACCGTTTTAAGAAATTCGTGGCGGTTTGAGAGAATTTCTTGGTTCTCTGAAGCCTCTTTTTGCTTGCCACGTGAGAAAAAACAGTGGTTTTTTTTAACAGTTGCGGCCATATTTCGATTTCTTTGAGAAATCTGCTCAAATCTGATTTCCTTGGCTACCAGGTCATCCACCGTGTCACTTAATATGTGATAAAAAAAAAGATTTTTATTAAATGAACAAAAAACAGTTTAAACACGGCACGCCTTGGTTGTTTGAGGAAACACGTCTTCTGCCACCCGTCTAATCTTGTTCCGCTACTTCCTGTTTGACAGTAAGATGATCAAATACGACACTTCTCCAAGCACCCATCTAACAGCTATTCTTATGACTCGGCGTTTTACTTGCTAAAATATCAGCACAGGTGTTGATACTCATGGATTTTGTCTCCATTGACAAGTTTTGTGTACGTGTTTAACTTTATTATGATGTGCTTGGCAGTCTGACCATACTTTCAGCCAAAAAATCTGCAATAACACAACCTCTGTCAACCCGTAATCCCATGAAAAGCGCCGATCAAGCTCATCTTTATCAAACTGCGCTTACAGCGAGGGTGGATTATATGCTCTGGTTTTAAGTAATTTGAGTAAATCAATAATTAGCATATGGCTGAATCCAGTTTCTAAAATTCCTTTAATCAACGGCCTTGAGAACTATGCCTTGGAACCAATGGATCTTGCTATTGATCATACAGAAGTAGGAGGATTGCGTGCTAAATTTCAAAACTGATGGTTGGTTGTCTTTTAGCTGCGGAAAGCAGCCTGATTCTGCAGCTAACTGGCAATTCCGCAGCCATTTTATTACTTCTATAGGTTATAGGTGTCGAGAGACAAAAAGAGCCACATGGGTAGCTGGGAAAATGTCAGTACATGGATGGTGTCCTATTCATTTGATCCAATTCGATGGAAAAGATCCTGGTCAAAGGGAAGTCAAGTTATGTGTTATCACTAAGTCACCACACTAAGTCGCCACACTAAGTCGCCGCATGTCAAGGAATCAATGAAATGAATAAGTTATTTGCTCACTTTTTTGAAGGTATTGTTTAATTTTAGACTGATGATGAAAGATGAATGGCTAACTTTTTATTCAAGATTTTTAGCTACAGAAACTGTCGACATTCCGCAGCTAAAGTCCAATTCCGCAGCTGAAAAACCTCATTGTTCAAATCAGCCTAACTTTCTCATACAAAATCATATTTTGATGATTCAAGTGTCATTGGAAAGATCTCAACAAGATTTACATAATGATAAATCCATCATTAGAGTTTGAAATGGAAAATAATGAAATAAATTGCTGAAAAGAAGCAACATCAACTTGAGGCACTAATTCCAAATCAGGTATAAAATCTTTTGATTTTTCCTTTAAGAACTTGTTTCATTAATACAAATTCTTAGTTTTGTGTGTAAATATCATAGGGCATCTCTCTCCTTTAATAATCATACATTCCATTGCAGAAGAAGTATTTTTTTTTTTTTCAGGTTCCAAGAGGAAGGACAAATGACTACAAGAAAATGGTGTCTCTCTAAGAGACCAATCTGTTTCATAAGAGGATGATCAGCAACAAAGAGGAAATATGCTGATGCAAAATCAAATCCAAACACTTGAAAAAACTTTCAGATACTATTGTCTCCATCACATCCATACTTCATAATAAACCATTCACCTCATTTCACTCCATATTTTCCATTTACATTCACATACACTTTCCATCTCTTTTTGTCCATTCATAACCCACAAATAAAAGCAAGAGGCTCATTCACATGCTTATTTCCCATTGCCATTTCTACTCTCCATTGCCATCTTCCATTTTCATCTTCCATTTCTTGTCATTTTCATTTCGCAAATAAGCCCTGCTTCAATGCAAATTATTGAGTCCATAGTCCTTTGAGTCTAAGTTCTTTGTAAAAACACCTTGAGGCTTGCATGCCTTAATGGCAAGTTCTCATGCTGACAAATAATGGAAATACATTAATGTCCCTTGTTCATCAGATCTTCTAGGTGACTCGACATCGACAAATTCATTCGTACCTAGCAAGATGTGTTTGGGCATCTTGACTCTCATTGTCATCAATGGTGAGAGTTCTCGTGTTGACTAGTGGCATCCATTAATGGACACTAAGCCAACAATTTCCTACTATGTTCGACATCAGAACATCTTTTCACGTAGTAGGAATTGTGCCAATGAGTTTTGAAGACATGAAAACTATTATTTTCAGCATTTTGGAGCAGATTCAGCAAGTTTAGTAGAAGCAATAAAAAGTCATCTTATCTCGTTATCCATGACTCCTCTTGTTCAGCCACTTGAAGAAGAATATGATCATAATTTTTCAGCCACCACACATACAACTCATCCATTGCAAAGGGTAAGTGAAGGTACGTCATTTTCTAACTTTTGACCATAGAATTCCATAAAAAGCTAGAATGATAATTGTTGGAAAAACATTTCTCTTCCTCATTTCATGAAATTGTCAATACCATTAGTTGGGGAGGGTATACATTCATCTTTTTCCATGTCCATATCATATTCAGGAGCCCACATACTTCCAACATATATCAATTATTACATTGCTATTTTGAGCATACAATGGCTTTTCAAAAAAGTGCTTAAAGGATAAATTAGATACAAATAAAATTATGGTTGTCACACAAGAACCATCCATCATGCAATCCAAAAAAGATATACTTTGCAACAATAATCAAAATATCATTATGCAAAATTCAAAGATCAAAATAGAATGCAACGACAAAAATATTGATTGTAATACAAGAACCAACTATGTTGCAATTCAAGTAAAACACTTTGTAAAAATATGAAGTTATCAAATGATATCATGCAAAGTTAAGCCAAAGCTCGGGGATCAAAAGAGTTAATGTAATATATATTGCATGAGGACATGCAATAGCTTTAGTTGGGGGGTATGTTGAGTCTTGAAAATGTCATTCATTTCCATTACACTTTCATTATTATATCCATTATATCACCTCCATTTCACTACTATGTCACCACATTCATCCCACTTTCATTATCATTGGGCCACATTTATGTTTTTCCAATCTTTATTAATTCTAAGCCTTTTAAGTGAACTTGTGGTTAAAAATTAGAAAATAATGTGCATATGCTTATACCTAACAAGTGGGTTGAGATTGTTGACATGTATAGGTCAAAAGAAGATTTCTAGAAGACCCTTATGTGGCACTCTAAGGCCAAATTCGAATTTGAGTGGAAAGAATCATGGGATCATGAGGATATATGTCACATCTCCTAATTGTATTGTAACTCTAAGAAGACATGTGTCTTATCAGTTCCTATTTTGATTTAGGACTCTAGAGGTAGAGGGAGAGATTTATGGACTCTCATTAATGAGATGGCTTCTCATCTTTTTGTATAAATAGGAGATCTCTCTCCTTCATTTGTTAGTCTTGCCTTATTAGTTCTTAAGCTTGTTAGCTTGTGAGATGGCTTTGGAAAGCTTTGGAGAATTTTGTTGTACTTTGTAATTTTGAAGAATTTGAATAAAGCTTTGACGTTCTCAACATGGAAGGAGATGTGAAGTAGATGTCATGGAGCATATTAGAATGTAAGGTAGAGTAGATTTCATTTTGTAATTTTGTTTTAATTTCATTATGTCATTTGATTGCTTTCAAGTTTGATAGATTAGATTTTCCATTCATGCAATTTTAATTCATGTAAGTGTGTTCAACCAGTTGATTGTACATTAGTTTTTCTTTACATGTTTTTGCATCAAACAGTGACATGAGATTTGTCTCTCTGCTGACTTTGTTTTTTTTTAACTTTTCAATTTCAGTTATGATTTGATTTCGGTCTTATATATTTGCTTTGTCAATTAGTTTAGATATCAAATTCCTCATATCATTGACGATTATCTTCGAAAGCCATAGCTAGACTAACTGGCGAGGAACCGTATTATGAATGTTGTGATTTGATTTTAGTTTTACTTTTCTGCAATTAGATATCAGATTGCTCATGTCATTGACGATTATCTCCGAAAGCCATAGCTAGACTAACTAGCGAGGAATCGGATTATGAATGTTGTGATTTGATTTTAGTTTTACTTTTCTGCAATTAGATATCAGATTGCTCATGTCATTGATGATTATCTCCGAAATCCATAGCTAGACTAACTGGCGAGGAATCGAACTATGAATGATGTGATTTGATTTTACTTTTATTAGTTTGCAGTTTTTGATTTGTTTGAGTGCAATAGCTTAACTTTTATTTCCGTATTTAGACAAGCAGTAGAGACAGTGATTTCATGATCAGTATTTCATCTTTTGTTTGATTGAAGTAGCTGCATACTTACACTTTTGTTTAAGTACTAATTCCATCAATAACATGTTTTGAGATCTTTTGAAGTGCTAAGTTTTGGAAGTTACCATTACGGACATAAACCTTGTCTTGCAATCTACATCCATACTTGACCTTTAAAAGTATTCCTAAGACCTTAGAATAGGATTTCCATTTGCATTAGACACTTTAGGAAACCAACAAAAACAAAACCCCAAAACAAAATAAAATCTATAAAACAACGAAGTACGAAAAAGGTTAACTAAGCACATATGGTGCACCACACTTCATCAGTTTACGATACCCGGATTGATAATTTATGTAGAGCAATTTAAGACGTTAAATTGACTAGACAGCTGCAATGGTCAACTAGTAAGTTTCCGCAACATTCAAATAGTGAGTTGGCGCAATGGCTAACCGATGAGTTTCCAGACCAGTAAACCCACAAGTTGCTACAACATAAAACTAGCGAGTTGCCACATCGGTGAAACAATTTGTTGCTGCAACAGTGAACCAATGGATTTTTCACAATCAAGTTTTGTGCTCTCCTAACCCTTGACAAGCAACAACCAATTGTGTGCTCTCTTATTTATGCTAGGGAATTGGTAAAACAATACAGTATTGTCTGCATAAATTATAAAAAAGTAACCCAAATCGACATTTCCTTTATATAATAGTCGTCATAAATTATATAATAGTCTGCTAATAATATAATAGTTTTCTAATAAATTATATAATAGTATAAGCACAAAGATATATACTGAGATTTATTTGCGGAATCTAAATTAATAATGTGGAGGATGAAGGTAAATAGTTGATATTAATAATAAGGTGAATCGCCCGTTGTTGTATTGGTTCTCAAAAATGACAAGAAATCTAATTTGATGAGAACCACTACGAGTTCCTATGGAAGGGTTTTACAAATTGGGTTTTGACTAGCACTATAAAAAACAACAAAAAAATAAACATTATGCTTATAACTATAGCTAGAATCTGCATAGGTAGGAATCTCCGTGGGTTTTGACATGTAGAAAAACAACATTATGCTTATAACTAGAACTGGAATCTGCGTAGGCATGATAAGAAAGGATGATAACTACAAGTTTATGAGCCTGCTTCCATTTTATGTCTGCTAAATAAATATAAATAGAAATAGAAATAGAATTTTCCTATTTTGAACTTACAATCTCAGCAACGCCAAACTTTGCTGCTCTAGTTATAGGTGCGTGCAAATGGAAGAAAACAAACACAACTGGGGAAATTGGAGCGATTTTTGCAATATGGTCAATGAAAAACACTGCTTTGAATCTCAACGATTTTGTCTAAGGGTGTAGGGGTTTCAAAATTATATAGGAGTGAATGGGATTAAGAAAATAGAAGGTAGGAAAGGGAGGCTTTCCAGACGATTGCAAAATCCCCCATTAATTCGTTTCACTGTTTGGTTGTGTGAATTAGGCGATCCATCATGTCGTAGCCAACAAGCGTGCAAAAAGAAATTCGCGGAAGATGACAGGGATGGAGACGTCAATAGAGAGTTGGAGACAAAGAAAAGTTCGTTTTGGAGACGGGACCCACCCCTGTTGATGCGGTGGAGGAGCTCATCGGAGGGGCATCACCGACATCGAGCATGCGTAAAACACAGAGGGTGTTTCGTTGACCCATTAGCCTACTCCATATATATTTAGCATAGTCTAAAGAGCGCACAAATTATTTCGTAAAATAATGGAAATTTTAGTAAGATTATGACAAAATTCGATAGAAATTTTTAAAAATCTTGATTACAGCTGTCAAACCTCAAGATTTTGGGTGCCCCAAAAGTTATTGATGGTGCTGAATCCATTTCCACCATAAAAAAAATGATTCAAACTCCAGCGTTCTGATTTTTTGAAAAAAAGAAATACCGGATTTCGGCAAGAAATCTACCATCCAGGCAAATTTGTGGCGTCAATAGACAACGCCTATAGATTTAGACATTTGTATATAATGATGTTTAAATTAGAAATTTAAATTTAATAAAAATTATTAAATTATTTATAACTTAAAGAGATGCATGTATAAATAAATGCTACATAGTAGCTAGGTCTTGCCACTTAGTTTAAATATAACTAAATTAAAATATATGTTATTATTAAATATGTTATTTTTATTATTAATTTGAAATATATATAAATGTGTTATTTTATTGTTATTTGTAATATATATAAATGTGTTCTTTTTATTATTAATTTGTAATATATATCTACCCGTAGTACATAAAGTCGATCATGGCATACTCTAGTTTTAGAAGAAATGTGAACTAAATTAATGTTAAAAAATAATAAATTTCAATCATCGAAGTTTTACGCATGATTTTTAATATATGCCGCACATGAAGTCTAGCATGGTCAACGCAACGTTAGGATAACCATATATTGCATATCGTTATAGCCACTTCTCTGACAAATATGACCCCTTGGAAAGGTCAAGACGAGAACAAATTCAATCGCTCTAACTTAGATCCATTGGTCAGAGTGCAACTTCGTAGATGTGCATACTGTTTAGTTCAACTGGCCAAGAGCATTTATGCAATGTGCATCTATGCAACATGTGGTGCATATTGTATTTTGTTGAAATAAGTGCCTAGTAGGAAACCATATGCACTCTGCAGTCAGTGAAAAAACATTGGAGGTACACCTAAACTACACAAATGCATTAATTTAAAGTCTTGTTAAAATAAAATCCATCCAACCTAGGTGCAATGATCGTCCTGTCGCATCATTATACTATGATATGGTAGAGTCTAAGATTCTTGCTTCAACCAACTATAAAAGTCTTAGTCTAACGAGACCACAATTTTGCCCGAAAAATAATAGATATTTTGCTATGATTTTGGAAAAAAAATCCGGTAGAAATTTTAGGAAATCTGGGCTATAGCTATAAAGCTTCAGGATTTGGGGTGCTCTAGGGGTTCTTGATGGTGTTGAATCCATTTCCACCATGAAAAAGAAGATTCAAACACTCCCAGGATTGGATTTATTGAAAAATTTGTCGCTGGATTCCGATGAGAATTTCGTTGTTCAGGAAAAATTGTGGCCTCGGTAGACAACACCAATATAAAATGAGTAAATTCAAAACCTTCATTAAGTGGATCATTGAAGCTTGGTAGTGTCACATTCCTTGCTTATGGTTTTAAAAAATTATTGATGTGATGTTTAATTTGGTGGGTGTCAGGTTGTGATTCATGGATGATCTACGAGAATGCCACCACTTAAATTGAATCATAATGATCTATAAAGAATATGACTGTGGATCATACAAAACCATAATTACAAAAGAAGCCTGAAGCCTGTTGAACCAATCATAATGTAAAAAAATAAAATAAATTTATAAAAATAAATAAATAAATTTTATTCTATAATATTAACTTTATAAATTGTTATTTACTTTTTAACCAAATAAAAATTAAATGATAGTCACACTAGACGGAATACATTATCACCTACCTACAAGGATAATAATATTGAAAATTTTAATTGATTTTTTTTAAATAATTATCATAATTAAAAATTATTATAAAATTAACATATATATAATTTACACTTTATCATTAACTAGGTTGAGAGATATCAACTAAAGATGTGAAATTCTTTTATTCTTCACCTCGAATTGATATAGTCTTTTGAAAAAAATATTAATAACCAATTAAAATTTTAATATCTATTTAAAATTAAAAACACACTCTAAATATTTTATGTTTTTTTTTTAATTTAATAAAATAAATATTAAAATTTCTCAAATATATTATTTATTTGCAATTTAATAAAATAATTATCAAATAACAAATTTAAATTATTAATTATTTTTAAATTTGTTCAAACTTTATACATTCAAAATTACATTTCAAAACTAACGGTTTCCCAACATTATATCGCTTAGTTCTTATTAAAAAGATAACAATATAAAGCAATTAAAATATAAGTAAATAAAATATTTTTATATATACCACTCCCCATATTTTTTTAAATATTTTATGAACTTAGACATGGATAACCTTAGTTCAATTTATTATTAATATTGCTGTAAAAAATATTTTTTTAATATTAAATTTAAATCAATATTATAATTAAATTGGTTTAATTATATGATTCAAGTCATATTTTTAATAAAAAACAAAGAGATATTTGATTTATATATATATATATATATATATATATATATATATATAACTCTTAAATTTTAAGTTTAACATATTAGTATGGATGTTTCCAAAATTATGAAGTGTAACTTTATATAAAGTAAAGAAAGTTTTTTTTTCATATGTTATAAATTGGAATAGATTTATCTTAATTCTTGGTTTATCAAGCATTGAGAGGGATCAAATCTCCTGAGTTGAAATCCTTTTTTTGAGTACAAAACTTGAGAAAAGTTTTGCACCTCGAAAGATTCGATCCCTCTCGGCGCTTGATAGATCCGGGATTAAGATGGACCTAGGTTGTTTTATATACACACATACCATATCTAGGCAGGATCCATCTTATTTTTCTCTCTCTCCTCTCATTCTCTCTTCCCTCTAGCCCTACTCTCTCCCACACTCTCTCTCCATCTCTCTCTTGTCACCCTCTCTCTTTCTCCATCTTTCTCTGCCACTATTTCTTCTTCCCTCACTTTCTCTGCCCCTCCAACTCTATCTCTCTCTCCCTCCATCTCTCCTACCCTCTGTCAAGTGCTCTCTCTTTTCATTCCTCTCTCCCACCTCCCTCTCTCTCTCCTCCCCATCACTCTTTCTCTTTCTCTTCCCTCCAACTATGCCATTATCTCCCTCCTTGTATCCTTCTCTCTCTCCTCTCCATCTATGTCTCTCCCTCTCTCTCTATCCCTCCAATTCCATCTCTCTCTCCCCCCTTCTATCCTTATCTCTCTCAAGTCCTCTTTCTCTTCCTTCCTCTCTCTCCTTCGCTCCCACCTCCATCTGTCTCTCCCCTCATCTCTCTCTCTCTCTCTCTACCCTCCAATTCTATCACTATCTCCCTCCCTATTTCCTTCTCTCCCTCCACCTCTCTGCCCCCTCCATATTTATGTCTCCCTCTCTCTCTTCCCTTCCTCTCCTCTCCTTCTGTCTATCTTCCCTCCTCTCCTCTCTCCCTCTCTCTCCATCTCTCCCTTGTCACCCTCTCTCTCTATACATCTATTTATTTATGTCTTTGTTCTTCCCTCCCTCTCTCTCCCCTTCCAATTCCGTCTCTCTCTCCCTCCCTTTTTCCTCTCCTTCCCCTCCTCTCTCTTTTCATTTCTCTATCTCCCTCTCTCTTACACCTCCCTCTCTCTCTCTCCCCTCTACACATCAGTCTCTCTCTCTATGCCTTCCATCTTTGTCACTATCTCCCTTCCTCTCTCCCTCTCGCCTCCTCTCTCCTCCCCGCCCCTCCCTCTCTTTCTTCATATGATGGAGAATTTTCATTCTATTTAATCAATGATATATGTAATGTATAAAATAATTTATATTTTATTTTTTTATTGTGAAATGAGTTATGGTTTTTGAGTATGTGGTATTGATAAGTCATGGTATTGGCCCATGCTATTAATAATATCCATTGTAAAGTGGGGGTGGATATCCATTGTTAAGAAACTTGTTATATTGTAAGTTTATTGAAGTGTTACGTTTTTATGTGCTTATTAATTGAATTTAAATATGGTTATGGAATCATTATTTGTCTTTGCCAAGGCAGGACTCCAAGAATGTATATATGTTGATCACTATTAGTTTAACATTGACCATTGCAACTTATAATGTTTAACTTTGAAAAATAAAATGCCACGTGGATAACTACCTTACATATTTTATGCCATAATTTATGGATATGGTTGCAATATTCATGTATGATTTTTAGATAGTTTTGTAGTGATTTTTTATTCTTAAGATTTGCAAGAAAATAATCCAAAAGTAAAATTCTTGAAAATAAATTATACTTAAAATCGTAAATGTGTAGACTTACTAGTGGTTACTACCCACCAAAATTTAGACAAGTTCTTTTTCTTGAGCAGCAATTACTTATCGACTTCAATCTCAATTTATTAGTTACTAGCAAAGCAAGACTATAGGATGATTTGTCTATCAACCATAATTAATTTGGCATTGACTAATGTAACTTATAAACATTTATGCAATTTTTCCCAGAGAAGAATTTTTAACTTGAGTTGGAGGTTCTAAGCTGCCCTGCGAAACAAATTTACAATATAGCAAATTAAATTTTATTATTTTTATTACTTTTAACTTTTTATTATTAATTGAGTCAAGATTTAAATGTTTACACTACAACATCTTGACCATACTCGACTTTGTATTACTTTTAACCTTTTATTACTTTTTAATTGAGCCGACATATAAATGTTAAATGTAACTAAACATTTACACCTACACATCTACTCCTATACTAGGTTGTAGAGTGCCTATTGACGCAATAAAATATTTTAATTTTTAATATTAATTTTATTTGCATTCTTTCTCTTTCTCTCTTTCTCTTACACACACGTACCCAATTATTGTAAATCCATCTTAATTTCGAATTAAATTTTTTAAGATGTTTTTTTTTAATTGAAAGAATGTAAGATCCTAGATGGGGTGACGACCGAGATAGAAAGGGGAGAAGGCTATCATCATCCCACTTGACCAAAGGGTCAGGGGTCATGGTAACATGCCATCGTAAAGAATTAATGGCGATGTTATCCAACATGCGGGTTGTCTATTTGGCCAACCACACCATGGATATAATGAATTCAGAATTGATCTAGTTATTATCCCACTTGTACATCAATCGAGTTCCAACTCGTGTGGATATAATGTAAGAAAGGGTTTCCCCCATGGCTCTAAGCCTGCATTCACATTTCAAGTTTTGTTTCTGAGGTAAGTATCAAGCAGGGTCTCCCGAGTTTAGAGCCTGTAGTGATTGAGATGAGTTCATCATGGTGTTATCTGTAGCTATGCCCAAACGTGATTTTCATTGTCAAAAGGCCATATTCTAATTCGAGGATATGACAATTCAAGGGAGCTAGTTCACTCTCTGCCCTGCAACAATGCATTGAAAATGGTTATTTTGGTTTTCTATGCAAAGTTGTTATTAGTATGTATTCTTTGCTCTCTTTCATGTTGACCAACTTGTCATTTTCTTTAGTGCTTAGGATTTATGCATTTCATTCCCTCCCGCCCCCCCACCCACCATTTCTAGTTTCTTCCTCCATGTGCCTCCCCCCCACAACCTTTGTCTGGCCTTGTCTCCCTTCTTGCCCTTACCCCTCTCTCCTATCCTCTATTTCCCTTGTTCCTACGTCATGCTTTCTCTCCTTCATCCCACATCTTCCTACATCCTATTGCATGCTTTGCCTTTCGAGGTTTCTCAACACAGACTCTTATCTTGGGTTATTCTGGTCTATTTCTTGTTTGGGCTCACCTTTTATCTTTCCCCTCCCTTGGTGTTGATGCAACCAACGTATCGTATTGTAGGCCCCCCTTTATTGTGGTAATTCTCTGTGAAGTGGTAATTCTCTGTCAAGTGCTCAACTTATGTGGTACACATCCTAATTCTCTATATCCTTGAATTTATTTTGTTCTTTGCTCGAGCCTTACACATTCGTTGACCTTTCCTCCATGCCTCATCAACGAGCATGAGTTCATATGGGTGACCCTTATTAGCAAGAGAAGACCCATAGGGGCAATACACGCATGCATCATCCTCTCAAGCATGTCGTCTCTTTCTTTCGTGATCTCATGCTAAGACCCATTCAGGAAGATTTCACTTGTGTTGAGGGAGAAGCTTCGTCTCATAGAGTTCGCCTCTCAAACACAGAGGTTCTTACTAACTGGACAGATTGGATTCCGTACACAAGGCATAATAGAGGTCGTTTTAATTAGTATATGCAAACAATTGATCTTTACTAGCACATGAAATTTCTACTCTGATACACTCTCTTAGACCAACATGAGCATCACACAAATATTCTCCATCCCTTGAACATTTGCACTGAAATATGAAGGACTTAGATCAAAGGAAGGAGTATATTGAAGAGCATCTTGACATCCTCCCCTTAGTGGGAGGAAGCTCCAAAGATAACAAAGAGTCTATCCAAGTCGTTATCACGGACATAGACCCTTCTTCCTAGTTTGTATCATGTCTATGATTTATGGTTCCTTTGTTACAATTGGCTTTTCATAGTGTCGCTTAGGCTAGATTCTCATTTTTTTTTAATGTTAAATTTTGTATTTCTTAATACTTAGTTACCTCTCACCTCTCTATACAATAAATTTTTGAATTTGGCTTGATCTCCCATTGAGAAACTACCTTAACTTTTCAGTTTATCTTATAATTTCTAATTTTGAAAAATCACAATTTACCCTTAAAAATTTAATCATTTTATATTAAAATAAATATATGCTAATTTTATTTAAAATCTAATTATCTTCTACACCATTGAAAATATATTTAAAATTTAAAATTATTTTTAATAATCAATAATTTACTAATAAATTACATTATTCTTCTTTATTTAAATATATATATTTATTTTTATGTAATTATAAAAATATTTTCACACATATATTTATAAAAGAAAGCTAAATTAAAAACCATTATAAAACATATTAAATGCTTTAATTATAATATTTAGAATAAGCTTCCAAAATAACTCTATTTTAATAATTAATGTTTCAATCCCCTCATGCTACGTGTTTATTGATTTCCCAAGAGCAAAGTATCCTTTCTCATATATATTTTTAATGAATCACAAGTGTTATAAAACGAAGATGATTAATTCATATGATACAATTCAAATGGCAGGTTTTTATATATATTAATAATTTAGAATAATATTATGATACAATGCAATGGTCAACTAGTGAGTTTCCGCAACATTCAAATAGTGAGTTTGCACAACGGCTAACTGATGAGTTTCCAGACTAGTCAACCCACGAGTTGCTACAAGATAAAACTAGCGACTTGCCACATCGGTGAAACAGTTTGCTGCTGCAACAATGAACCAATGAATTTTTCACAATCAAGTTTTGTGCTCTCCTAACCCTTGACAAGCAACAACCAATTGTGTGCTCTCTTATTTATGCTAGGGAATTGGTCAAACAATACAGTATTGTCTGCATAAATTAAAAAAAGTAACCCAAATCGACATTTCCTTTATATAATAGTCTGTATAAATTATATAATAGTCTGCTTTTTTTTGTGTAAGTAAGCTTTGGTATTAACAGTAATAACATATAGTACAAAAAGTCTGCCGAAGCAGATGACTGGCCGCTATGAAGCAGGCCTTACCAACAAAAACTGTTTGAGACAAAAGACTGAAAGGATGCTTCCAAGAGGTACTCCACGTAGAACACATAGACTGAGAGAAGATCGAGAACTGCCAAAAAAAGTACACCACACAGGGTGACTCGAGCCAAAGACTGGCCAGCCAGAAGACTTAGCAGAAGGGGACAGAAAACATAAAGGACAGTGAGCATACAAGACCGAGCCGACATAGGCAAAACAGAGGGACGAGGAAGAGAGAGCAGAGGAATCTTCGACGGGCGCTGAGAGCCACTCTTAGCAGTGGAGAGCATTTTCCTGCTAGGCCTTCGACGGGCCACCCTGGTGCGGCTCTGGAGGCTTACTGTCAGACGAAATGGTTTTCTTGAGCAGCTTAATCAATTCTGTGAGCTTGGTGCTGACCGAACCCAGCTCCTGGTGAATAGCGGAGAGCTTAAATTCGCTGCTCTCAACCACGGCCATATGATCATGGGTCATGGTGGCAGCAAAACGTTGAAGAGTTCGCAGCTGCTCAGCTTGTTCTTCTTGGACATCCATGGCCTTAGCCAGGATGGTTTTCATGCGCCAAGCTTCGGCCTGGGTGCGGATGAACTGGGTCGCCCGAGTGCTGACCGTCCCTGGATCCTGCAGCCAGTCAACTTCCTGGCCAAGCTGCTGGTCTGAAAGCTTGCCTTCTTCCTCTTTTGCAGAGGTTTCCAAATCGATGATCTTACGTTTGTTTCGCGCAGAGGTTCGGCGCTCATACATTTCTCTTGCAAGCTGCAACTCTCTGTTTGCAGCGTTGTTTCGGCAACCGTCCCCCGCCATGGGAGCACTCGCCTGAATGAAAATGTTCTGGGAAATATTGCAATTCGAAGGATGCAGAGTAAAGGGCTTCAAAGCATTGGTGCTCCAAAGGAGATCGGGCGAGGTTATATAGATGGAGGCGGGAGGATTTCGGGCTGAGGATCGGATCGCTACATGCAAATTGCCTGTCCGATCGGCATAAATGCTGTAATTCATGGTCGTAGGAGGCAAATGCGGTGAGTGAGAAAGATTTCGGTGGCCTTCGCCTGCGCGGTTGTGAACGCACCAAGTGTCCCGCTGTCCTGTGGTTCTGCGGTGGCTTATGTCACCCCGGATCCCAATTCTGTACAAATTTGTGTGACCTGCAGTGGGCATTATTTCCCTCAACCACAAGGTCCTTTGATGCTTGCTATGTAATGAAAGCTCGCGTCCCGTCGTCCTATCCATGTTCTTGAGGAAGAGAAATGGGCGGCCTGTCATTCTGCCGTGTCAGCTGCCACCAAGTCCATTCGTGCGAGGTGAGAGCACCTTTCCTTGAGTTGATTACTCTCGACCTGATGCCAACAGCTGTCCACCATTCCGTTTGGGCTATCAATCCCATGGTTTGCCAAGTGGTCTGCTACCGAGTTTGCCTGCCTTCTTACCGGCTGGAAGACGAGGCCCTTCATTTTCCCGAGCAAATTCCCTATGCTCTCTGTGACCATGGCCAAGCGCCAGTGTTTGGTTACTTTGCTGATCGGCGTGCCTCCATAGATTTTCCTTGCCACCAAGATTGCAATTTCAGAGTCGCCCTCAATTACTGCGTTGTCTGCCTGTTTTCTTTGCAAGATTATTAGACCTTTCTCCATTGCTGCGAATTCCATTTCATTGTTGGTGCCTTCGCCCAACGCTTGACTGAAAATGTGGAGTATTTCCCCTCTCTGGTTGCGGATGAGGCCTCCGATGCCCGCTGGTCCCGGGTTGCCACGTGAGGCCCCATCGAAGTTCAGTTTCAGGAAGCCATCAGGAGGACGAGTCCATCGATTTGGCGTGTTTCTGATGTTCGGCTGTTTAGCTGGGGGCTTTTGGCTTTGCTCGTAACGAATGTTGAAAGCATTCAGAATTCTCTGGTCTTCCGCAGAGATTTTGTTGGACGGGTCTATTTGACTTTTTACCAGAATCAATTGGCGAATGTTCTCAATTAAGGTAATTTTCAAGTGCTCTATATCCCTGTGTTCATTTTGAAAAATTCTCCTGTTCCTTTCTTTCCAGATTGTCCATGTGATGAAGCCAGGCAGGATTTTCCATATGCTATTGATTTGGGGGTTTTCTGAGTAATTGCTTGGCCAATTGGTGATGGTGTTTTGTATTGATTCTAAATCCCTGTTATGCTGCTGCATGATGGCCTCAAACCCTAGCCAAATATGATTAGCCCATTCACATGTATTGAATAAGTGATTCATTGTTTCTTCTGCTTGATTACACATTGGACAGAAAGAGGGGCCCTCAAATCCTTTTTTCCTCAGGTTCTCCCAGGTGAGTGTCTTGCGCCTCATGAGGAGCCAAAGAAAGGTTTGAATTTTTGGCTAGAATAGGGGATCCCAGACCTTGTTGAGCCACGGGGCTGGCTCCCCCTGCTCTGTGAGTTCTAGCTATTCTCTTGCTTCTTTTAGAGTGAAATTTCCATTACCCTTCATACCCCATCTCAGCTTGGCTGCCCCTGAGGTTATCCTGATTTTTCTTTTATGTAAAACTTGGAGAAGATCATGAATTCTATTGTGTTCCTCGTTGGGGTTGCCGGTGTCTGGAAGAGTCCATTCACGCCAAGCCTGGTCGTTTCCATTGGGGATCCAGTACTGATGGACTGTGAAATTTCCCCTGTTTTGACAGTTTATTTTGTAGTTTTCGAGGTCTGGGTTTTCAAGCTTTGGGTGCTGTTGCCAGGCATCTTCCCAGAAGAGGGCTGATTCCCCATTACGGATCTCCCAGAAACTGTGGTCCTGAATAATGTTTCGGTTTCTTTTAGCTAGGTTCCAGATTGGAGAACCTTCCGGCAAATCCTGGAGTCTGATGAGATCCTGGTCTCTGCAGTTGGGGGTGTATTTCTCCTTCCAGTGACGGGCCCAGGGGAGGTTGGTCTCTTTGAGCCAACGCCACCACAGCTTGGCACCTCCTGTTTTGTTGCTGATATCAGGATCTATTAGGTTTAAACCTCCTGCCCTTTTCGATTGACAGATCTTATCCCATGCTACGAGAGCCCATTTCCTTTTTTCTGCACTTCCACTCCATAGGAAGGATCTTTGGATGGATCGAATTTGCTGCAGGATGGCTTTGGGTGCCGGGAGGATAGAGAGCATGTACTGAGGGATAGCCTGAAGGATGGCTTTAGTTAAAACTAGGCGTCCCGCAAAGTTAAGGGCCCTGTGGGTCCAATGTTTGCATCTTTTTTCCAGGTTTGCTATGAGCCTTTCCCAATGGATCCTTTGCCACGGCTTGGTGGTGAGCGGAGCTCCCAGATACTTCGAGGGAAGAGAGCCTTTTCGAAAGCCTAGGATGCCCGTGAGATGGTTCTGAATTGAAACATGAGTGTTAAAGAAAAAAATAGTCGATTTAGAATGGTTTACTTCCATACCTGATGCCCTGCTGAAAAGAGAAAGGATAGATTTGAAAGCCTTGGCCTCTTTGACAGTGGGGGAGCCATGCAGCATAGTATCATCGGCAAACTGCTGGTGAGTAGTTGCAGGGGTGGAAGGGAAAGGGCGCAATCCATTAATTCTTCCTTCTGCTTTGGCTCTGTGAATATATCTGCTAAGCCCTTCCATGAGGATCACAAAGAGGAAGGGGGATAAGGGGTCACCTTGTCTGATGCCGCGGGAGGGCGAGAAGGTTGCCGAGGGGGATCCATTAACCATAATAGAGAAATTTGTTGACTTGATGAGAGCAAGAATCCAGTTGGTCCACCTATTGTCAAAACCAAAAGCCTTTAAAGTGGCCTCCAGATATTTCCAATTAACTTTGTCGAAAGCTTTTGAGAGGTCTAATTGAATCATCATTCCAGGGGTTTTTTTTTACTGTAAAGTGTGAGTCATCTCCTGTGCCAGGAGGATGTTGTCCAGAATTTGTCTACCTTCCACGAAGCCTGACTGTTCCTCCGAGATGATGTCAGGGAGGATAGGTTTAAGTCTGTTGGCGATGACTTTAGAGATGATTTTATAAACCACGTTGCACAGAGCTATGGGGCGGAACTTTTCTGGAGTTCGGGCTTCCTCCTCTTTGGGGATCAGGGCTAGGAAGGTGGAGTTCAGGCCTTTGAGGATTGAGCCAGAGCGCCTTGAGTCTTCAACTACTTCCCAAATCTCAGTTTTGACAGTTTGCCAACAACCTTTGTAGAAATTTATTGTAAAACCATCTGGGCCAGGAGCTTTATCGTTTGGCATGTCTTTAACTGCTTCCTCCACCTCCTCCATTGATATCTTTCTTAACAGAGAGGCATTCTGAGCTGGAGTAATGAGTTGGGGTATGGCCTGCGTTATTTCCTCACGGGCTTCCACACGTTCTTCTTGAGATTCCTGGGCAATTTGCTTGAAGTGGGTGGTAAGCAGAGTTGAGATCTCATTATGATTCTGAATGACTTCTCCAGCAGCATTGGTGAGCTTGAGGATTTTGTTTGCTCCCCTGTAATCCATTGTCGATCTATGGAAGAATTTTGTGTTTCGCTCTCCCTCCTTCAACCATTGGATGCGGGATTTTTGCTTCCAAAGGATTTCTTCCTGTTGGCATCGGAGATGCCATTTCTGCATTAGAATCTTTTCCTGTTCATTGGAGTTTTCTTTGTTAATCCCTGAGGCCCAGTCCTTGTGAATTTCACTTAGTCGGTCTTCTATATTTTGTTTATCCTGGAAGATGTTACCAAATTCGGTTGTATTCCATTCCTTTATTTTGAGTTTGATGAACTTCAGTTTGGACTGGAGTTTAAACATTTTGGTCCCTCTGATGTCCCTGGGCTCTTCCCACCATTTTTTTACCAGTTCCTGAAAATTTGGGTGAGTGAGCCAGAATTTCTCAAACCTAAAGGGCCTGTTTTTAGGGGTCTCAAGGAACGCAGCTTCCAGGGCAATGGGCCAGTGGTCTGATCCCCCACTGGGGAGTATATCAGAGGCGACTGTTGTTCCTTCCAGTAAGATGTTTTCTGAGATCAAAAAACGGTCAAGGCGAGAGGCTATCCTGTTTTCTCCTCCTCTTCTGTTGTTCCAAGTGTAGAGCCCATTTTTAGGAGGGATGTCAACGAGCTTGGCCGAATCCATGAAGTCGACAAAGAGCTCTGAGTCCTTGTTGAGACGTCTGAGACCTCCTTTTTTTTCCAGAAGGGTAGTAATCATATTGAAATCCCCTCCCATTATTATCTTGGAATGCTGGTGTCTCTGCTTTAATTTTGTTAACATGCTCAGGAATGATATTTTATCTTCTAAGCGTTGTGGTCCATATACATTTATACAGAGGTAGGTTTCAGAATTACCTGTTAGTTGAAATTCTATGGAAATGTATGATCTGGTAGCTTCCATAGAGGTGATTTCGATGGTTCTGGAATCCCAAAGAGTTGCAATGCCTCCTTCCCATCCTTGGCTTGCAATGTCTATGTATTTGACAGAGTTTCCTAGCTTTCTGGTGATGTTCTCCAGCTGAGCAGAGACGCATTTTGTTTCTTGAATGAACATGATGTCTGGCTTTTCCTGTTGTAACTTCCTCTTGAGAAGTCGTTGCTTGTTGAGGCTGTTGAGCCCTCTTGTATTCCAGGAGATGATTTTCATTGGTAACGAGGGGGTTATTGGGGGGACAGGAAGGAATGCAAGTCCTTCATTTTCCCTGAATTGATCAAGAAAATACCCAAATCATGGAGGACCTCTCCATTTGTCCTTCTACCTCTTCTTTTATTCTGCTTTCGTCCTAGAGAGTGAATAAACAGGTTTTTAGAATGGTTACCTGTGCCTTTCATGATTCCCAATCTTTTCTTTTGTTTGTCTAAGGCTGCTTGTTGTTTTGCAATGAAGAGATCTCTGATTTTCCTTATTTCTTCCTCTGGAATGTTTTCCAGCCCTTGAGTTTTCCATTGCTTTTCCATATCTGACAGATTCACTCCTTCTTTTTCTAGGACGTCGTTGAGTTCCAGGTCTTCACTTCCCCCGTCGCTTGTTAGCATGTCTATGTCTTCGTCTCTGTCGTCTGCTACTTCCTGCGTTTGAGTTTCTGTGTCTTCAGTGAACTCCTCTGCATCTGTAGTTCCATGGACGGTCTTATTTTTTTGGGGAGCTTCTGGAAGCTTTGTCTCTTTTTGGTTGCCTTCCGAGTCTGCTTCTGAGTCCAAAATGTTGAACGGATTGAGGGTTCTGCTAGGATCCGTTGTTGTTTTGTTTATTCTTTTCCTGTATGCCCTTTGGCGTGGTTTTGGCTTTTTGAAAACCTCCTAGTCCTTTGTTGGTTGCTCAGGTTTGGCCTCTTCTATTGGTTTGTTTAATGGACATTCCCTGATCAGGTGGCCGTGTTCGTGGCATTTCCTGCATCGGAAGGGGATCTGTTTGTAGTCGATGGCTTGGAAATAATCTTCATCTCTGAACTCTAGCCACAGTCCGTCATGCAAGGCGCCTGAGACGTCCATTTCAACGCAAATCCTGGCACAGGAGGTGTACTTCCTTTGCATGGTTGCCTCTGAGGCTTTGATGAAGGTGCCGAGGCGGTCTCCGATGCTCTTAAGGGTTGCTAGACCCCAGTAGTCGATAGGTAAAGAGAAGAGACGGATCCAAACAGGGACTCGGGTGAAAGTTTCTTTTTCAGGCGCAAAGTTTGCTTTCCAGGGCCTCATGTAGAGGCCTGCGGAGGAGAGGAAATACGGACCTCCATCGAAGATCCTATCCTTATCTTCTAGGTTAGAAAAAACAACAGTGAAAAAACCTTTAGCTCCAAGATGGAGTTTGACATCACCTTTTGGTCTCCAGTGTTGCTTGATCCATATGCAGAGAGCTCGTTCTGTTGGCCACAGTCCCATAAACTTGCATATGATTGCATGCTCCATCATGTGGTCTCTGTAGACCTGGATATCTGGGTCTGAGAAGACCACTCGGAGAGCTTCCTTCTTTTTAGGTTTGCAGATACCTTGCAGGTTATTTTTGGGGCTGAGGTTGGAGGCTTCCGTTTTATCCTCCTTTTCTGCAGTGCGTTTTCCTTCTCTGTGGTCCCTTTCTTCGTCTGACGGTTCGAGTATTGGAACCAAGCTGCTCTTGCCTGCTTCTGATTTGTTCACGTGCCTTTCCTTTCTGTTGCTATCCTGTTCTGGCGTTTCTGATCCATGATTTGGATCTTTCTGCCCCTGGGCTGCCATTCCAATGCTAGTCCCAGAACTGTCTTTTCGGGCTTCATACCCTGCGATATTGAAGCCTTCAGCAGTTTTGTTTTTCTGCATGACTGCTTTCCTGTAGGATGGGGTCCCAGTGGACCCCCCTTCTGTCATTTGTCGGGCCAGAACACGGCCTCTGTGGATAAGAACCTCTAATCGATGTTGGTGTGCTGCCAGTGCTGATGGAAGGACCGAATGGTGCAGGGAAGAAACCCTAGGAGCAGGGTTTTCGCCAGGCCATTCTCAGAGCTCAATCCAAGTATCAAAACTTATATAATAGTCTGCTAATAATATAATAGTTTTCCAATAAATTATATAATAGTATAAGCACAATTAAGATATATATTGAGATTTATTTGCGGAATCTAAATTAGTAATGTGGAGGATGAAGGTAAATAGTTGATATTAATAATAAGGTGAATCCCTTGTTGTTGTATTGGTTCTAAAAAATGACAAGAAATCTGATTTGATGAGAACCACTATGAGTTCCTATGGAAGGGTTTTACAAATTGGGTTTTGACCAACACTATAAAAAACAACAGAAAAACAAGCATTATGCTTATAACTATAGCTAGAATCTGCATAGGTAGGAGTCTACGTGGGTTTTGACATGTAGAAGAACAACATTATGCTTATAACTAGAACTGGAATCTGCATAGGCATGATAAGAAAGGATGATAACTACAAGTTTATGAGTCTGCTTCCATTTTATGTGTACTAAATAAATAGAAATAGAAATAGAAATTTCGAACTTACAATTTGAGCAACGTCAAACTTTGCTGCTCTAGTTATAGGTGCGTGCAAATGGAAGACAACAAACACAATTGGGCAAATTGGAGCAATTTTTGCAGTATGGTCAATGAAAAACACTACTCTGAATCTCAAAGATTTTGTCTAAGGGTGTAGGGGTTTCAAAATTATATAGGAGTGAATGGGATTAAAAAAATAGAAGGTGGGAAAGGGAGGCTTTCCAGATGATTACAAAATCCCCCATTAATTCGTTTCACTGTTTGGTTGTGTGAATTAGGCGATCCATCATGTCGTAGCCAGTGAGAGTGCAAAAAGAAATTTGCAGAAGATGACGGGGATGGAGACGTCAATAGAGAGTTGCAGACAGAGAAAAGTTCGTTTTGGAGATGGGGCCCACCCCTGTTGATGCGGTGGAGGAGCTCGTCGGAGGGATATCACCGACTTCAAGCATGCGTAAAGCACGAAGGGTGTTTTGTTGACCCATTAGCCTACTCCATATATATTTAGCATAGTCTAAAGAGCCCACAAATTATTTCATAAAATAATGGAAATTTTAGTAAGATTATGACAAAATCCGATAGAAATTTTTAAAAATCTTGATTACAACTGTCAAACTTCAGGATTTTGGGTGCCCCAAGAGTTATTGATGGTGTTGAATCCATTTCCACCATAAAAAATTGATTCAAACTCCAACATTCTGATTTTTTGAAAAAAAGAAATACCAGATTTCGGCAAGAAATCTACCATCCAGGCAAATTTGTGGCGTCGATAGACAACGCCTATAGATTTAGACATTTGAATATAATGATGTTTAAATTAGAAATTTAAATTTAATAAAAATTATTAAATTATTTATAACTTAGAGATGCATGTATAAATAAATGCTACATAGTAGCTTGGTCCTGCCACTTAGTTTAAATATAGCTAAATTAAAATATATGTTATTGTTAAATATGTTATTTTTATTATTAATTTGCAATATATATAAATATGTTATTTTTATTGTTAATTTGTAATATATATAAATGTGTTCTTTTTATTATTAATCTGTAATATATATCTACCCATGGTACATAAAGTCGATCTTGGCATACATTAGTTTTAGAAGAAATGTGAACTAAATTAAGGTTAAAAAATAATAATTTTCAATCATTGAAGTTTTATGCATGATTTTTAATATATACCGCACATGAAGTCTATCATGGTCAACGCAACGTTAGGATAACCATATATTGCATATTGTTATAGCCACTTCTCTGACAAATATGACCCCTTGGAAAGGTCAAGATGAGAACAAATTCAATCGCTCTAACTTAGATCCATTGGTCAGAGTGCAACTTCGTCGATGTGCATATTGTTTAGTTCAACTGGCCAAGAGCATTTATGCAATGTGCATCTTGTTTGGCTCATGTTTAACGGATGCCCTAGAGAATCTATGCAACATGTGGTGCATATTGTCTTTTGTTGAAATAAGTGCCTAGTAGGAAACCATATGCACTCTGCAATCAGTGAAAAAAACATTGGAGGTACACCTAAACTACGCAAATGCATTAATTTAAAGTCTTGTTAAAATAAAATCCGTCGAACCTAGGTGCAATGATCGTCCTGTCACATCATTATACTATGATATGGTAGAGTCTAAGATCCTTGCTTCAACGAACTATAAAAGTCGTAGTCTAACGAGACAACAGTTTTTCCCGGAAAATAATAGATATTTTGGTATGATTTTGGAAAAAAATCCAGTAGAAATTTTAGGAAATCTAGGCTATAGCTATAAAGCTTCAGGATTTTGGGTGCTCTAGGGGTTCTTAATGGTGTTGAATCTATTTCCACCATGAAAAAGAAGATTCAAACACTCCCAAGATTGGATTTATTGAAAAAATTGTCACTGGATTCGGATGAGAATTTTGTCGTCCGGGAAAAATTGTGGCCTCAATAGACAACACCAATATAAAATGAGTAAATTCAAAACCTTCATTAAGTGGATCATTGAAACTTGGTAGTGTCACATTCCTTGCTTATGGTTTTAAAAAGTTATTGATATGATGTTTAATTCCGTGGGTGTTAGGTTGTGATTCATAGATGATCTACGAGAATGCCATCACTTAAATTGAATCATAATGATCTATAAAGAATATGACCGTGGGTCATACAAAACCATAATTACAAAATAAGCTTGAAACCTATTCAACCAATCATAATGTAAAAAAATAAAATAAATTTATCAAAAATAAATAAATAAATTTTGTTCTATAATATTAACTTTATAAATTGTTGTTTAATTTTTAACCAAATAAAAATTAATTGATAGTCACACTAGATGAAATGCATTATCACCTGCCTACAAGGATAATAATATTGAAAAATTTAATTGATTTTTTTAAATAATTACCATAATTAAAAATTATTATAAAAATTAACAAAAATATATATATAAAATTTACACTTTATCATTAACTGGGTTGAGAGATATTAGTCACACTAAACGAAATGCATTATCACCTGCCTACAAGGATAATAATATTGAAAAATTTAATTAATTTTTTTTAAATAACTATCATAATTAAAAATTATTATAAAAATTAACAAAAATATATATATATAATTTACACTTTATCAGGGTTGAGAGATATTAACTAAAGATGTGAAATTCTTTTATTCTTCATCCCGAATCGATACATAGCATTTTGAAAAAAATATTCATAACCAATTAAAATTTTAATATTTATTTAAAATTAAAAATATACTTTAAATATATATATATATAAATTTAATAAAATAAATATTAAAATTTCTCAAATATTTTATTTATTTAAAATTTACGAAAATAATTATTAAAAATAACAAATTTAAATTATTAATTATTTTTAAATTTGTTCAAACTTTATACCTTCAAAATTACATTTCAAAACTAACGGTTTCGCAACATTATATCTCTTAATTCTTATTAAAAGATAACAATATAAAGCAATTAAAATATAAGTAAATAAAATATTTTTATATATACCACTCCCCATATTTTTTAAAAGATTTTATGAACTTAGACATGGATAGCTTTAGTTCAATTTATTATTAATATTGCTCTAAAATTTATTTTTTAATATTAAATTTAAATCAATATTATAATTAAATTGGTTTAATTATATGATTCAAGTCATATTTTTAATTAAAAACAGAGATATTTGATTAATAAAAAATTATATATATAACTCTTAAATTTTAAGTTTAACATATTAGTATGGATGTTTCCAAAATTATGAAGTATAATTTTATATAAAGTAAAGAAAGTTGAGAAAAGTTTTGCACCTCGAAAGATTTGATCCTTCTCGGCGCTTGATAGATTTGGGATTAAGATGGACCTAGGTTGTTTTTTATATACACACATACCATATCTAGGTAGGATCCATCTTTATTTTTCTCTCTCTCCTCTCATTCTCTCTTCCCTCTAGCCCTACTCTCTCCCACACTCTCTCTCCATCTCTCTCTTGTCACCCTCTCTCTTTCTCCACCTTTCTCTGCCACTATTTCTTCTTCCCTCACTTTCTCTGCCCCTCCAACTCCATCTCTCTCTCCCTCCATCTCTCCTTCCCTCTCTCAAGTGCTCTCTCTTTTCATTCCTCTCTCCCGGTCTCGCCCACCTCCCTCTCTCTCCCCTCCCCATCACTCTCTCTCTTTTTCTTCCCTCCAACTATGCCATTATCTCCCTCCTTGTATCCTTTTCTTTCTCCTCTCCATCTATGTCTCTCCCTCTTTCTCTATGCCTCCAATTCCATCTCTCTCTCCCCCCTTCTATCCTTATCTCTCTCAAGTCCTCTTTCTCTTCCTTCCTCTCTCTCCTTCTCTCCCACCTCCATCTATCTCTCCCCCATCTCTCTCTCTCTCTCTCTCTACCCTCCAATTCTATCACTATCTCCCTCCCTATTTCCTTCTCTCCCTCCACCTCTCTGCCCCCTCCATATTTATGTCTCCCTCTCTCTCTTCCCTTCCTCTCCTCTCCTTCTATCTATCTTCCCTCCTCTCCTCTCTCCCTCTCTCTCCATCTCTCCCTTGTCACTCTCTCTCTCTATACATCTATCTATTTATGTTTTTGTTCTTCCCTCCCTCTCTCTCCCCTTCCAATTTCGTCTCTCTCCCTCCATTTTTCCTCTCCTTCCCCTCCTCTCTCTTTTCATTCCTCTATCTCCCTCTCTCTTACACCTCCCTCTCTCTCTCTCCCCTCTACACATCAGCCTCTCTCTCTATGCCCTCCATCTTTGTCACTATCTCCCTCCCTCTCTCCTTCTCACCTCCTCTCTCCTCCCCGCCCCTCTCTCTCTTTCTCCATATGATGGAGAATTTTCATTCTATTTAACCAATGATATATGTAATGTCTAAAATAATTTATATTTTATTTTTTTATTGTGAAATGAGTTATGGTTTTTGAGCATGTGGTATTGATCAGTCATGGTATTGGGCCATTCTATTAATAATATCCATTGTAAAGTGAGAGTGGATATCCATTGTTAAGAAACTTGTTATATTGTAATTGAAATTAATTTTAATTATCAATAATTTACTAATAAATTACATTATTTCTTTACATAAATTTATATATTTATTTTTTAGTAATTATAAAAATATTTTCACACATATATTTATAAAAGAAAGCTAAATTAAAAACCATTATAAAACATATTAAAATGGTGTAATTATAATATTTAGAATAAGCTTCCAAAAATACTCTATTTTAATAATTAATGTTTCAATCCCCTCATGCTACGTGTTTATTGATTTCCCAAGAGCAAAGTATCCTTTCTCATATATATTTTGAATGAATCACAAGTGTTATAAAACGAAGATGATTAATTCATATGATACAATTCCGATAATATTATTAGGTTTTTTTCACCTTTAGAATATATATACAAATATATTACAATCAAATTAGAATTACCAAACAATAATGATTTGGAGAAGTTAAGTTTTTTTCGATTTATTATCACAACATGAGATCAACCTGAGATTTTAAGTAAAAGAAAAAATAATAAGTTAAAGCTATAACTTTGCAAAGTTGTAAAACCAAAACATGTCTTACTTAACGAAGGCGTTTTTTAGAATAGGAATGTGAATCGTGGCGAGAATCCAGTTATAAGAAGAATCATTACACAAAATTTTATAATGGACAACCAATAGATTTCCAAATGCTTGGGCAAGGATGAAGACTTTGAATATTTATCCATTCATCATTTAAATGGAGTTTGAGTCTCCACCCACTTATTTGAGTATGTAAAATCAACTTCAATCTACTTGTGCTCGTTAATGTCAATGGTAAAATTTAGATATGCATGAACAAGAAATTCTATGACACTACAAAATTTCAAAGTGGAGGTGTTTGTATAGTAAAATTGGATCTACATTATTTTTTATCGATTTTTCCTATAAAACCTTTGATAAGCAAGTCATTGTAATACAACTTCAATTTCTGAGTTTTTATCGATTTTTCCTATAAAACCCTTTGATAGGAAAGTCATGGTAATACAACTTCGATTTCTGAGTATTTTGAGAGCATCCAATAATAGATTGTATAGAAGCATTATGGAGGCGCTGATGAGATTGAGTTTGCTTAGTATACTCTTCCTTGATCATAACTTGTTGTCTATGGAAATACTCAAAAATATCGTATCATGGCAAGCGCTCTCTTCTTTGAATATTTTAAATAATCAATTCACAGGTTCGATTCGTGCAACCTTGGGATCCCTTTGGAATCTGAAGATTCTTGATTTTTCTAACAATCTATTAGATGGGAGGATCCCATTAGAATTGGGGAATCTAAGACCATATGTTCTTAATCTATCTCAGAACTAGCTATGTGGTGTCATTTCGCCTATTTTTGAACAATATGGCCTACAAAAATAGTTTTATTTGTAATGAAGGGTTGTGTGGCGGTGGAGCTTTGGGATTACCAGACTGCCTTTTGAAAGCAAGGGAGCCTTGGCATATGTCGATATTTTTCCTGGGAATTATGCTCTCTACAGCTAAAATTTGTGCGAATGTATTACTCCACCTGTATTATCTCACTGATGCCAGATTCTAAAAGGAAACATCCTCCACGCCATGGAATCAAATATTGTTCCACAGGCTAAGATTCGACGAGTCAGATATCATAAAAAAACTCACACACAACAACTTGATTAGTTGTGGAGGTAGCGAAACAATATACAAGGTGATGTTGGATAGAGGAGAAGTGGTTGTTGTAAAGAAACTTGGTAGCAGCTGATGAGGAAAGTTTGGTGCTGAGAAGAGAAGGAATTCAATGTAGAGATGGAGATGGTCAGCAGTGGATTAAGGCATAAAAATGTGGTGAAGCTTCTATGTTGCATTTCAAGCAATGATTGGAAGCTACTGGTCTACAAATTTATGCCCAGCGACAATTTATTTGATTTCCTGAGTGGAAATGGGAATGGTTTGTCAAGAGAGTTCTTGCAATGGCCTCTTCATCGTAAAACAGCAGTAAGTGTTGCTAGAATTGAGGGACACGTGTTCAAGATTTTGTCGGGAACGAAAAATCTAAACAGTATCACCACGATAAACCTCACAATAAAAATACCTATCGACATAATTAATATGATATATATTTCAAAACTTATGCAAATTTTAAAGTTAAGAAAATAATTATATTTATGTAATAATTTAATATATTATCTATTTTATATATAATTATAAGTGAAATAAAAAAATATTATAAAAGATTTTCCATTAGTTTTAGGATAAAAGAAATAGGTAAGAGTATAATTAGGGTGATAAGTATTTGTATCAATCATATAATATCAAATTCATGGATCACTCAAATGCAAGTTTGAGCATAATGTCCAAGAGCACCGCAATCCTTGTATGGTAAAGTTTAGATTTTAGACGTGTTTTCTTTATATATAAATTTTCATTCAAATGGAACATGCAATTTCACCCTTGAGCTATGGAGGAACCTTGCATTCTTTTTTGGTTTTAGTTTTGTGTTGCATTCTTCACTAAAAGAAGCACTTGAATGGTGGAGTAATCAGAAAGCAATATGGAGACCCATTCCACAACTTATTTTTTGGTCAATCTGGAAGTGGAGGAATAAGTATTTGTTCCAGAACAAAAAGGAAGATTATAAGTCTGTTTTTGAGAAGATCATCACACTTTATAACTCCCTTCCTCCCAAGATTTTTCAGCATAAAAATAAAAAAACCAAGGAACATAAAAGTAGCTAGATGAGCTTTCCAAGAGCTTTCTTTGACGGGGCTGCACAAAACAATATGTGTGCCTATGGTATCTATATTGTCATGAAGGAAGATCAGCAGCTTGCCATCTACTAGAATGGTGGAAAAGGAACAAACAACAAAGCCAAAGCAATGGCTCTATCAGGACTCCTTCACTTTAGCAATTGTAATTGATCATGTCACTGCCAAACATTCTATAAAAAACCACAAGTTAACATGATGGATGAATAGAATTGACTCTTTCTAGAGGAGGAGGAAGAATTATTCTATTCAACATGTGGACAAATCTCAAAATACTCAAGCAAACGATTTGTCAAAGAAAGGGCTTCTAACTCAAATGGGCAAATGGAAAATGGATATAAAAATGGCTGCTAAAACTTACTAGATCCAAGAATTTTCTCTTCTTGGTACATAATCTACCTTGCTATATATCTCAACCCCTGGTATATATCCTAGAACTGTTTCTTTTCCATAGTGCATGTCTTTTCTCTGTTCACAGAAGATGCTATGAATAAGGGGACTATATCTATCTAGGCCAACTATCTGGTAAACTTTTATTTTTTATGTATACCGCATATACAAATCATTTTCCATTGTTACATTTTTCTACATGTAGGCTTACAGTCAGAAAAGCCTAGGATTTAGCATCATATTTCAATCTATCCATATGTAAATGGGTCTTATTTGATTTTAATACAATTTAGTTTTTTTCGTACTGAATTTTTTTTTCATTCAAATGACCAACTCTCATAGTTTCAACATTTCAGTCTCATGTGGCTTGTTGTTGGAAAAATGTCCAATTAATGTTAATTTTAAGTAGTGTGGAATACAAGTTTCACGGAAAATCTTAATTTACATGAGATATTAGATTGAAAAGTGAAAATTTGACATTTTACTTGATATATTATATTGAAAAGTGAAAAATTGGCAGTTGAGATGTCCAATGGGGATTGAGTAGGACAAGGTCACTTCATACAGGATTAGATGAAAGAAGACAAGGAAGGATGGAAGAATAAATAGACATAATTATCAAAATAGAGGAGCATGGGATAAGAGTGCCACAAAAGCATGAAAAATTGACATTTTTACTTACTAGATTAAAAATTGAAAAATTGATATGGAATATTATAATGGAAAGTTAATAAGTTTATTGTGGTTAAGATAATTTAAAAGGTTAATTAAATTTATTGGATATTTTAAAATAGTGTTATGTATAGTTTGAGTAAGCTTAATGATTAAGAATATGTACTTTAATATATATATATATATATAACAAATTATAATTTTTATTAAAGCTATTATAAATATTTACTTTCTTCATCTAAATACCCACATCAAAAGTCTAATTTAATGAAGAAATACACTGCATAGTGGATATTATAATTTAATAATACCCACATCAAAAGTCTAATTTAGTGAAGAAATACACTGCATAGCTGATCTAAAAGTCATCAATGATTTGAAAAAGTAATTTGTCTTTCATTGTCAAATTATAAAAGACATGGAAGTTAAGTCACATACCACATCAAAAGTGTAATTTAGTGAAGAAATACACTTCATAGTTTATCTAAAAGGTCATCAATGATTTGAAAAAGTAATTTGTCTTTCATTGTCAAATTATAAATGACATTGAAGTTAAGTCACATACCCAGGATGAATAAGGGCTAATATTAGTACATGTCATGCTTGTTATGTGTGTTTTGAATATCTATACATGTCATGATTGCTATGTTAACCAAAGGAGCCATGTAGTGTTCTAAATATCTATCTATGTATAGTCAAAATCAATTGTAAATGACACTGAATTCCTTATGAAGATTTGTTTATAACTTTGATGCATTTAATTGGACAATAATGTCAAAGTAATGGAAGTTAAGTGACATACCACGTCAAAAGACTAATTTAGTGAAGAAATATACTGCGTAGTTTATCTAAAAGGTCATCAATGATTTGAAAAAGTAATTTGTCTTTCATTGTCAAATTATAAATGACATTGAAGTTAAGTCACATACCAAGGATGAATAAAGGCTAATATTAGTACATGTCATGCTTCTTATGTGTGTTTTGAATATCTATACATGTCATGATTGCTATGTTAACCAAAAGAACCATGTAGTGTTCTGAATATCTATCTATCTATAGTCAAAAGCAATTGTAAATGACATTGAATTTCTTATGAAGATTGTTTATAATTTTGATGCATTTAATTGGACAGTAATGTCAAAGTAGCCTTTTTCAAGTTTATGCATTAATTTTTGAAAATATGTGTATGAGCACCTTTATTGAAGTTTATCCATAATTCCTTCGTATCCAATGTAACTATGTTCAATGTTCACAAATTAAACTTCTTTGTGAATAAAATCAAAGTATGATGCTCGATAAAGAATGTAATGAATCATTTATTTTAGGAAATAATAAGAATAATTTTTAACTTTAATAATAATACTAATTTATGACTTTTTAACTAAGACATAGAATATGATGAAGTTTGTTTTTTTGGTGGTTTGATTTTTTGTTTTTAATATTTATTATAAATTTAAATTTAAAAAATATATGTTATTAATTAAATAAAATATTTTTAAAGTGTCGTAAGAGTGGGAGAGAATATTTTTTGTTTATTTTTAAAAATAGAACATTTTTTTAGGATCGAGAAATTTTTTAATAATCAAGCTGAAGCATATGCTTTACTTCAAGGATTATCATTTACAAAAAAACAAAAAATACAAGTTATGTTTGTTTCATTATTCAAAATATAGTAATGAAAACTATTCCTAAAAATATTCATTCAAAAATTCTTATAAAAAAATTATAAATCTCCTACTACAGTTCGAAAAATGTGAAATTTTCCATGTTCTTACATCATTCAATCATTTGGTTGACTCATTGGCCAATGAAAAAACAAGTTTACCCTGGGAGGAATTAAAAATTCATAATAATATTGATCCATGTTACCTTCCTTAAATTATCTAAAGAAAATAATGGGCAAAATATCACACAACAGAACATTATGCCAAAGTAGCAGCTATGGAGCATGCATGGCATGTAATACAAAGGGTAAAGTCCTTTGAAGTTGGGTGTGTTAGATACAACTCACACATTTTCATGAATCCTAGATATAATGGATGTTACAGGATGGTGTCGAAAGTACACTAAGGCAAGGCTGATAACACAAGAAGTTGAGATTATGGGGTTGAGATGAGTGGAAACACAAGGGTATTGAATGCTAGATTTGTTCATAGAAACACAAGGGTATTGAATGTTAAATTTGTTCATGGGAAATATATATATCTAGTTTTGTGGCAAGAGGGAGTGATTTGTAAGAATGAGAAAGCTAAGAGTTGTAAAAAAATTTCATCATAATTCCTATCACATGAAACCTCAACTCTAGAGTGAGTTCAGTACTTGGTTGAAATTTGAGGCATGTGAGAAATCAAGGATTTAGCTTCTCCCTTATTTCATGGGTCATAGGGATGTGATAGGAAAACACTCAAATGATGTCAAAGTTAAATGACGTTGAGGAGATGAATGAAGACAAGGGATTAGTGATTGTTAGCCTTGTTAGGTGGCAAGTTATGGATGTGTTTTATGGTAGGAGGTGGCGTCATGGAGGATGAAGGAAAGTGGGAATGCTTCATATCTCTATTTTTTATTCCCCACACAAGACACCAATTTTGAGGGCACCATTGTACTTGGTTAGAAGTTGCACCGTGGGAAATACAAGATATTTCTACTTCCTTGTTTAATCTATGGGAATATATTATGGCATTGTGGGAGCGGGACAAATCAATAAGAAGTTGAGGCTATCTCTCACAACTCTAGCACAACTTTAGTGGTATGTAGGGGTTGGGAAACTATGGAGAAATGATATCCCAATGTCATCAGCATACTATCATGTTTTGAGTAAGGATCTGATTTTTTTTATTTGAATCTTTGGAGAAATAAAAAAATGACTATCTGATTCTTTCAAGAAGTCAAAAAAGATAGTTATATATGGAAATTTCATGTTTAAGCAAATTTGTTAGGAAAATTGTGGAAATTCTAATAAGATTTTGATAAAATCCACTAAGAATTTTTGTAAATATAAATTACAATGGTCAAACTTCAAAGTTTTAGCTGAGTCAAAAAAAAATTATGATGCTAAATCTATTTTCACTATAAAAAAACATGATTCAAACACGGCTCAATAAAAGACAGGCCTGATTCTAACCATCATTGTGTTTGTGTGTGGTTTGCGCCTGGATATCCTGTTTTCGGACAACTCGTGCCCAATAAAGAAAAAGTCTGTAACTCGTTCAACACAACTTCTGTTTTAACTAATCCATTTAGCCATCAGATAGTGGGAAGTGAATTTCAGAACTTTTCCGGCACCGGTTTGCACCTGTACAGACTATGACTCTGATTTCTCGGCAAGTCTCTATTTGCTTTTCAGCTTCCCCAGTCGCCTGCCGTATTAACTTAGCTTTGTTCAGGTCTGTCACCATCCACATTTAATCAGATTACATACCGTGATTGACAATTTCTGTACCTGCGCCTGTGTGTTTGAAGCTTTTATGTTCTGCTTTCGCCATGGCCATGTTCACTGTCAGGATTCAGCAATTGATAAGGTGTTGTTTCATGAGGTCCTAAGTGCTCTTATGACTCACCTGCCCCGTCACTATCATTCATCATTACAGCCATTTCGCTTCAGAAGCCTAGCTTTTCTGGGCAGTTTATTAGAAAATTATTCCCTGGTGACTGAGCAATCCACATATTCACATCAGACTTTTGGATAGCTTACTTTTCAAAGAGAAAATCATTGGATTCCTTTATGGGAATTGGCGTACATACCGTTGCGTCCTCGATTACATGATAGTATATGGCACTTTCACAAACTTCAAGTCTTTGAAAACTTTTATGGTCACCTTTCTGCCACTCTTCTTTTTATTATTGGTGTTAATTGCTGGTAAATAAATCATTAAGATATTGATGATGTCATTAGATCAATCGAATGACCCTTTTGTCAAATGGGAAATTCATGGCCAAGGTACTATGTATGCATGTCTAGGTTCAATAATTAAATATTTGATGATGTCATTGGATAAAATCGTATGTCATTTTTTTCAAGAATGGGAAATTCATGGCCAAAAGTCCCCCCACATGTCCTTAGGACATGTCATGGGGAATACCATATCAAATGGAGCATGATTTGATCATTTTTAAGTTCTCATTAGTCTTAATTATTTTTGCTAAATTATCTCATCTTTTTATATCATCTACCTTGTGATAAGCTATTTTTTTAAAAGTTTTTCTTAACGCTGGTTCTCTACTTTTGGTTTGTCACTTCTTCTTTTTTAACTAGTATGAGCTTTTCTAAGAGTGTGGAAATAACGTGAGATATGGGTAGTAACATGGGAAGCTATGATCAAAGAAAAGATGGGAGGTTTTACAAGTTCATGTCAAAGACGTAAAACACACAATTCTCTAAGAGTGTGGAAACAACATGAGATATGGGTAGTAACATGGGAAGCTATGATCAAAGAAGAGATGGAGGTTTTACAAGTTCACGCCGAAGAGGTAAAGCACACAACTGGAGTAGACATTTTATGATGGGGTTAGGAAGGAAATGGGAATTTTGAAGTCAGGAAACCTATTAAATAATAGTTAGTGTGGATCATATTGAAAAGAAAAGAATTTGGGATGAACTTTGGAAACCACAACTATGGACAAAAATCACATCCTTTCTTTGGCTCCTATAGACAAACCTTAACATGGGATTAACTAATAAAAAATGACTTTGAAGGACCATCAATATGTTTGATTTGTATACTAGCGGAGGAAACATTCAACACCTCTTTAATAAATATAGAGATAAATGAGCTTCAAGCCTCTGGGATAAAGGAGTCACACTCTTCAAAGTATTATATAGGATTAGAGGAGATATAAACCAAACTTTAGAATGTTGGAGACTAGACCATTTCAACAACCCTATCTTAAATAAAGTATAGAATACATTCCTAGGTTTCCTTCTCTGGAACATCTGGAAAAAATCTAAGAGAAAGATATTCCAACAATAACAACAAAATGAGAACCTAGTTTGTAAAACAATCAAAGCCATTATGTGAAAATTTATTAATGTGGCATCATGGACAAAAGAGAATTGGAAACAAAATGGGTTTGAGTCAGTTATATTCAATCATTAGCAATTAGATCAGTTTTGTAAGACTCTAAATTGGACTAGAACCTGCCCTAGAAAGGAATTGAAAGGCTAGATGCAAGCTAATGATGGTATGTCATGATGTGTTAGTGGTAACACAAACCTGGAAAAATAAAAATATGTTGACTTCGAGGGATGAATAGAAGTACTCACGCAATGAATTTGAATATGGTGTAAAAAGATGAAATGTAGGAAAATGAGTTGGCTTTCCAAATATATAATTTTTATTTATAGAAATTGTATCTAACTATGTGAATTTTGAGTTTTCCTAACATTGGTATGTTATTTTTCATGCAAAATATAATGCATATGTTTTCGTTAGTCCAACCTTTGAGTATCTAAATGATGAAATCTTGCTACAAGAACTTGTGCAGTCGTAGAAAACATAATTTTCTTGTCCACATCTATTTTTCAAAAATTTAATTTTTGGAAATGCCTCCACATTTGAATGGAAATATCTACATTGGATCATTTCCACTTTTGGTGATTTAACAAGTCTTCTTATGAGAAACTCAAAATCATTGTTTATTGAAGTGTCCTATGAACAAAACATTGTTTTGGAGATTGTTGATCTACTTTTTGTTGAGGTGGTTGTGTTGGATAGGGGTTTGAAATATCTTGGCTTCTATTTGAAACCAAGCAATTATGGCATTAGAGACTCGTGTTGGTTGATTTAAAAATTTGAAAGAAAATTGTCTATTTGGTCACTAAAGTGGTTAACACATGGGGGAAGGTTTATATTAGAACAACCAGTCTTGCAGAATCTTTTTGTATTCTGGATGCATCTCTATTTGATGCCTAAACATATAATTAAGTAGATTAATTCCTTAACATTATATTTTATCTGGGTGGGTGCTAAAGATGTTAACAAGATACATTTAGTCTGATTAGATGATATATATATGAGGAAAGAGGACAGAGGTTGGGGTATAAAGAACATTGAAAAATTTGGATGGTAATTGGCAACGATGAGCTTATGGAATGCCTTCTTTGGAGAAGGCATATGACAAAGGATAATCGTGGAAAAATACTTAAAAAATAGGTGTGTACAGGATTGGATTAAGTCTAGGTCTCGAGTTCTTGGAAAAGTCTCATATATATGAAACAGTTTTATGAAGATTAAACATTGGTTGTTAGGAAACTTGAAGTGGGAGATTGTGTCAGGCACATCAGTGGAAATTGGCTTGGATCAGAGGATTCTTGAATAATCATTCTATGCAATTCCCTCTCATAATGATCCTTCGTGATAAAGGTATTTATTTTTAAATCAAATTCAGATTGTTAATTAGCATTCGATTATTTGACCTGGATATCCTTAATATATTTGGGACTATTTGGTGAATCTGCTGAGATTTGGCATAGGTTTGTGATCAATTTATATTTAGCTAGTATCACTTTGTCGGAAAAGGATGACCACTTTACATGGGATGGAAAAGCAGTTCAGGGGAAGATCACTATTAAGGAGGCCTACAACTATATAACTCAATCACATTAGAGGTTTGGGGAAAGGTGGTGGTTCATGAAGGTAAGGAAATGGAACTTCCCCCTAAAACTCAAATGTTTTGGGTGGTTGGTTTGGTAGAACATGGGAAAACTTATGCATGATAGGTTGTATAGGTTCTAGTAGATGCGTAATGTGCAAGGTTGATAACGAGGATGTCTCTCACCTTTTCCTTAAGCGTCCCTTTATTTTTTTCCATTTGGATCGGTGTTTTAAAAAATTTAAATGTCAATGTAGGGTGGGATTCTACAATAGTCGAAGCATGTCTAAAGGATTAGAAGAAGGAATATAAGGAATTCAAAACACTTCCTTTTTATGTTTTCTGGGGCATATGGAGGAGAAAAAATGCACATATTTTCAAAAACATCCCACTGGAGATTAACAGAATTTGCATAAAAAATTGTGCATAGTTTAATGAGTTTGGGCATGTGGCACATAAGATAAAAAAATATGCTTTCAACATTTGGAAATTTGGAACAAATATCCATTGGAATTTTTTGATGGTGTTGTTATTCATAACATGTGCGACAATGGGGCATACATTGTCTTACAACCAACAAATTTTATCATTTATGTTGGAACAATGGTACATGTACAAATACTCGGGTAGAGATTATTTCTCTTTGGATATTGTGCGAAATGGTTATCCATAGAGACATTGGATGTCTACATAGATTCGAAAGTTGTTATCGATTGGGCTAATGAAAGTTCTACCTTTGATCTCCTAATGCTCATAAATTGGATGAATAGAATCAGAGAGCTAATTAGACATTTTAGTGGGGTGACTTTTACTCATATATACGTGGAACTGAATAACATTGATTATACACTCTCAAAGAAGGGACACAAATATCCATTGTGGGAGATTAACTTCATCGTATATAGTGATGGAAAATTTTAAGGATTGGCAAAACCCAGTATACTTGATGACCTCTCATACTTAATGTTAATCTACATGAATTTATGTTTAGATAAAGTTATACTCTTTTGTTATGTTGTTATATATCTATGTTTTTTATCATACGGCTACAGGGATAGATTTCTAAAATCCGATTTATGTGATATCTATTATGTTACATGGTAGATACTAGATATGGCTGAATTTTAAATATTATAGACAAAAGTAAACAATATTTTTTAATACAAAGTTGTTGGTTTTTTCTTTCCTAGAATATATATATATATATATATATATATATATATATATATATATATATATATATATATATATATATATATATATAAGTCACTATATCATTGAAATTACAAAGCCTTCCATCAATGTAACCTAAAAGGGTCTAACCATTATTAAACAGTCAATTCTTTTTTAGATTGATATGTTAATATCCTATAGTGCACCATATAATTTTTTACAAAACGGTTAACTCCCCTAAAAGTTATAGTGGAAATAGAAGAGGGATGTATTTTAATATTTTGATATATGTCAATAGACTCAATGTATTGAAAATAATAAAATTTATTATTTTATATATATATATATATATAGAGAGAGAGAGAGAGAGAGAGAGAGAGAGAGAGAGAGAGAGAGAGAATCTACACAATTGACTCTATATGTGTATGTAGTTTCATGTACAATGAATTTGTTTAGCGCATAGAAAAATAATGTCAAAGCTAGAGATGCATATGTGTTTTCTCAAAAAATGATTTTTTCATGTAATTTCAGTCCAAGCCACCAATTTAATAATCACAAACCTATATTTGAAGCAACCAAGTCATTATGCACATAGGGTTCCTTCCAGGAAAAATGAAATTAAAAAAGGCACATGTTTTCCTAGTACAAGGGAGATTGACTACATGATTCTCGATTCCATAATGCCTTGCAGTGCTTGAACCATCACCATAGACCCTATTATGAAGCAAATTAAAGGATTAGGCTAGGGGGAAGTGACAAGGGCTACATAAGGGAAGTGCACGTGAGAACACAGGTAGGGAAGAAACATAGGGAATGGTTTTGGATTGAGTTCTATTCTCATGGAGAATTGTTGAATAAACATATTATATTATGGTAAGGCCAATAACATCAATACTAAATATCAATGAAAGGTGATATATACATACCTTGGAACCTTGGTTGAGGACCAACATCATAACTTCAAGCATATTGGGAGTCTCCAGGGAAAACAACATATTATATTACCTCCTAAAGAGTGTCTCCTTTTGTCCATAATGACACCAAATCTCCACAAAATTCACTATGTTGGAAACATACTCTCATTACTAGAAGTTCAAGGTCGATTATTGACTAAGGATTGACCTTCTTCATATATGCATGTAAACCTGCATGGGATGGGCCTCAAGAAGATAACTTCCTCAATAATCACCCTTACTACCCAAATCTAGTAGCCCTAGCTACATAATAATAACCTCAGCAATGTTGGAGCCTACACATTAACCATCTTCATTAATGAAACATTGAGTAAGTGCAAAGGAGAAAACCATACTTGCTCAAGAATCCAAATGTTCAATAGGAGAGAAACCATGGCCAATAGAGCCCCATGCAAAGTCACGACACTTTTGTATTTTTTTGTGCAAACTTTGAATGCACCTTTCTCTTTTCTTCATGCCTGTGTATATTATGCGGCTTGTAAAGATTGTCTTGGGCCACTATAGTGAATGTTGTGTCTTGGGTATATAACATTAATATAGGAGCACGTTCCTTTGACATTGTTGCAAAGTGCAATATAAATGTTATTCTTATTTCTTGATGTTGTTATTATATTCTTCTCAATGCCCTCTTCTAGCATAGTGCCTTGCATTCTCAAGTTGGCATTTTTTACAAATGAAATGAAATTTGTTAAATACCATGAAAATGTGTATTGTTCCCTCCCTTTATAAGTGGCACCTATAGATATAACATGCAAGTGGAGGAGATGTGTAGGAAAACCAAACCTCCACACACCCACCCTTAGTCATTTTATAATATATTAGTATTATTGAAGATGCACTTCCTTAAAATGGTTCCTACTCCTTTTATAATTATTGTATTGGAAGTCTAGAGGTTTTTGTGTTGTTAAATCAAATAAAGAGGTTTGGATAAAGATGTCACAAGTCTTTCATCAAACTTGTGTACCTTTTGGTATCATTTAAAAAGTTGGACAACCTTCCTCTGTTGAACTGCACTATATTATAGAAAATATTATCTCATGAATTTTACAAAGTTTTGTCTTGGATCAATTTAGTTGTAGTATCAAATTTCCTTTCTTATACATGATACATGCTAGTAGGTGTATGTAATTATTAAAACACAAGGGAACTTTTTAGGTTTTATAAAGTAGGAGATGTGTCTCTTTGCACGATAGAGAAATCAATAAACGTGGGATGGATAAAGAATGATTTGAAGGATGAAATATAAGCATTAGGGGAATTTTGATGTCTAAAATAGCCTCTTAAGGAAAATAAAAAAAAATAATAGTAAAAGTAATAAAATAAGAATTATGAAATTTTAAAGGAAATGAAAGAAAATTGCATTTTTATCGTATTTTCTACTTATCTCCTTATGAGTTTACTCAAATTTCAAGTGTGGGCTCTCGTTGGATGCATACTATTTTGCACCCACTCTATATATTTTATAGTAAAGCCACACAAATAAAAATTGAAAATACTTGAAAAAAATGTGTTTCTTTTCAAAACAACATTTATTTACTTTAAAAATGTAGACAAAGTATTTTGTTTGATACCCTTCAACCAAAAATGGCAATCAATTTATACCAATCCAACTTGAATACCACTCTTGGCATCTACGTTGACCATATTTTCGTAGTTATTCACCAACTTCTTAAACGTGAGTTTTACACAACCACTTCCAAAGATCTGGTGGCCATCAAAATCATATCTAGGCCATTAGTGTATGCAAAGAGCCTCATAAACGACACAACTACGAGAAGAGTCTTCGTTTCTTTATTGTAATCAATAAGCACCTCGTCTTCGATTTATTATGTCTCATTAATGTTATGAAATTGAGGCAATGGGCAATTGAAGTTAGGTAATTGTGCCAAGCTGGTGGCTAGATATTGTGGGTCATTTAAGGTCCTGGAAAGGATTGATCTAGTTGCATATAGGCTTGCATTACCTGCATCTATGCATATTAATGATGTATTTCATGTTTCATTGCTTGAGAAATATGTTCTTAGAACTAATCATGTTATTCATTAACAAATGACTTAGGTGGAACCCAAGGGAGACTTCTATGTTCAGCCGATGCAGATTTTGGACATCTAGTTCAAAGTGCTCTGGAATTGAGCCATAGTTATGGTAAAGATGTAGTGGATTGTGATAGGTCATGAGGATGCGAACTGGGAGGATGAAGAAGTAATGAGGGTAGAATACCCTCATATATTTTACTGATATGATATGTATGTTTGTATATACGATGCACCAAGGACAATGCATAAAATAAGGGGGAGGAATATAATACCCATACCTATTTTAATGATGTAAATGCCTAATTTGATGATGTAAATCCATGTAATTTTGATATTAGGTTGTTGAGCTAGATATTTTATTATGTGGCCTGTGCGCCCATGTAGTTATCTAGATAGTTTTGGGGTCACCATACCTCATGTTAATTAATGTTTTTATGTTAAAACCCCAGTTTTAGGGTTCTCGCTAATTGTTGTTAATGTACATTTATTTCCACTGCATTATTATGTATTTGTAATTTAAATGTGAAAAATAATGCATTCATGGCATGTATTGTTGCATTCATATTAATTATAATAGATAGGAACAAATAAAAATTATGTCAATTCAAGAATGTACACTTCCACATTTAATTTATTCAAGATTAAGCAATGCTAGTTGAGTGGTGTTTTCTAGTTGGGAGTTGGGGACCTCATAAGGTGGTATCATATGTGCTTCGTGCGCTGCTTTCTTGTTACCTAATGGTGCATAAATTATGGGCATGCCCTTGCCCACATCTTCCACAATAACTATTGTTTATGTGTTGTTCACAATCCTCATCTTATCATCCTTATGAGGGTAGTCTCTGTGTCTATGATCTCCTTTACATCCCTAACATTTAATAGGTGGAAGTTGAATTATCCTTCTTGAAATATCACCCCCTTTTGGCTCATCAGGAGTTGGTGTTATTTGTTGGGTTGCCTAAGAATTATTCTTGAATGAAGAGGGTTTAAACCCCTTTTCCCTTTGCCCCATAAAATCCTTCTTCTTCTTGCCCAAAGTTCTCTACAAAACTGATATATTTTTGTCTTCTCATACAATTGCTTTGCCTTTCTCATGGCTGCCTCTAGGATTTTAGGTTCATCATATTTCAACTTATCAACATAAAAGGATGGTAGCCAACTAATGTATCTTTGTATTTTAACCTTTTCATCTCCGATGAAACAAACATACCTCAATAACTTAGTGAATTTCTAGGTATACTCCTCCATGGTCATGCTTCCCAACTGAAGGTCGAAGAATCCTTGCATTATCCATTCCTAATATAGTTTTGATAAATACTTTATTTAGAAATCTTCTTTGATTTCTTCCATGTGATATGCCTTTCATCTAGATGCTTCACTACTTTGAGTTGCACCCACCATAGGTTAGCCTTACCTTTTAAATGGTATATGGTAATTCTAGCCTCCAAGTTAGAAGAGTAAATATACAATTGAAGATTTTTTCTCAACTCCAGCAACTAGGCCTTAACCTTTTCTCCTTTCTTGTTTTCTCTATTAAATGTGGGAGGTTTGATTTTCCTCGGCTCCCCTTATATATTTTCCTTTTTAGTTCCTCTCCTTATCTTCCTGACTGGTGAGACAGTAGGGCTACTTCCAGATTCAAAAGTAGAGTAAGCCCTTTTGTTGGTCCTTCTTGCTTAGTAATGGTTCCAATGAGAAGCACTCATGGAATTCCTTGAACTTTCGTTACCTCTCCCTTTAAAATGAGCATTGTGTTTATGTTTATCTTGGACTCAATTTACTAGCCCAATTCTCTCTGGATTTTGTTTAAATTCTACAAAATTTGGTTGTTAATCTGTTGCTTCTCCTTCACTAACTTCTCATTATCAACTTTGTAGTTGAGCACTTCCAATTTTAGACACTTCACAGTTTCTTCCAAATACCTACCCTCAGGTTAGTCCACTCCATGACCATTAGATTTGGTTTCAACACTACTCATGCTTATCATTGAAACCCTCTTAGCTTCCTCTTCATTGTAAGGCCCTTGCACATCTTTTAGATACCTATCTACCATTATGCAATTGTCACTGTTAATTACATATAGATTTTCCTATGAATTTATCCCCAAAATTATTATTGAATTCCAAAATATGGGTTTCTCGGGTTATTATACACGTTAATCTTTCTATTAACTATCAACTTGCATTATTCTGATACTCAAGCTGAAAGATATACCCACTGAAAATTTGCAACTTGTTAGCGCATTTTGCCCCTTAAAAACTCCTGTAGCTTTTCTTTAATTTTTTCTAGAAAATTTAGCCTCAAATCCAAATTCTAGGTGGATGGTAGTATTCTTCCTAGAATTGCCTTTATTTCAACTATTCACATGTCAAATTATGACCTACAAGTTGAAATTTATAGCCTTATGAAGTTCAACTTGTTTTTCTCAATTTCTCTATAGATAAAAATGTAGTTTCTGCTTGCTTTCATGAAGCCTAAAGTTGTACTCCTTTTCACTGGTAACTCTTGGGTCTCTTTCGTGCTTTTGATGATTCTTTAATCTACCCAAGTCTTCCCTAGTTCCTTATTGGCAACAAATTGGCTCTCTAGCCTCTTTCTCCACATGGCCAATGTACTAACTTCTTTCTAACCAAAGACCCCCTAATGTCCATTTTTGTATTTTTTTTAAACTATGCAAATGTCTATATAGTAAAGTTATATTATTATTTTATTTATATATATATATATATATATATATATAAATAATAACATCTTAACCAAAATAAAAACTCGTTGTCCATGTTTTTTATATATAACTAAATAAGAAAAATTACGCGAAAATCAACCATCAAAAGGCTCGTGATTCCGCCATTTCTACGCAATCATCATACATTATAAATATCTATATATATTTTAATGTATATTACGCGAGGCCCATCCCACCATCCTCCGTGGCAAGACATATTTACCAGTATATCCAGCCATTAATACATGAGGGCAGTATATGCCCACCACTTGATAATATAGTTGCTTCAATCCTACGGTGAGCATATACTACCCCTACATATTTATTGTTAGATACATTAATAAATATTGGTTGCCATCCTCCACACTCCCACATACTCCAAACACCATATATAATATATCACATATATTTAACAAGTCATGAAGACCCCACTAAACCTCCAACTAACCATCAACAACAAAGGCTCGGTAAACGAATGACCAAGATTCAAATACGGACCCCACAAATCACGCATGTGACTGCTCGATTGATAACTAAGTAATTAGACAATTGTGATGTTATCAGATCTCGGACTTGCACGGGGTTAGCGGAAAGATGCGCCCCAACAAATATTTTATACTTTGTCTCTCTATATGTATGTGTGCATATTATTTTGTTCATATGGAAATGTATTAGTTAATTTGGATATTTAGATAATTTATTTAAGTTCTATGTTGAAATATTTATAAGAAAAATATAAATTTTTTTGTTTTTGGTTTTTTTAACTATTTTTTATTATTTTATCTCTATAAAGTTAAAACGAAATTACATTATTAACAATGAATCAAGTGAGCACAATGAGAATGCCATTATTGATTTTTTATAATGTTTTTAATTAAAATTAACCAAATACGTATAATCATTTATGTTTCTATTGTAGTTGACAATTTTTTTATTCAGAGTTTTTTTTAAGAGACACATGGCAACTATGCGTTGAGAATGAACGAAATCACACATCCCCCTCATAATAGACTGTAAAATGCATCTCTCGACGCAATCATATAAAAAAATTAATTTATAATTCTAAAAAGACGGTTTATATATATATATATATAGGCATACACACACAGGAAACAAGTATCATTTGTATTATAAAAGATGGATTAATGGCTAGAACCATTTACATGTTTCTATTATTTCAAAGGCTTCAATATTCCAGTAAATCCTGAACTTAATTTTCTTGCCTTTGTGGGCTCTTTGAACAACAATTTATTTTACATTGATATCTTCCATAAATTCTACAAAATACCCCCAAAAATAAAGCATATTTACATTACATATATTCAAGACCGTGGGCTATGTCAACTCTATGGGCATTAGCATCTTGAACCTCAGACATGTGCTCTCCAATTCTTGCCTCCCCATCTTTCAACCTGAGATCAAATTCACCAACTAACAAAGCTTCCCCATTGACTTGGAGCTTCATAAATAACAATTCACCCTCTAGATATGCTTGTTTCTTATCCATTTTGGTTTGTAACCATTCATAATGTTTTTCCAATAACTGAAATCTAGTTTTTTTCTTTCTCCACCAATTTAGGTATTTTATTAGAGATTTATATCATCCCCACTACTAGGCTTAGACAAGTTTTCCATATACTACCTCCATCGTTCCTGATCTTTCTCCTCAACTTGCTTCTCGAGGGTTGCCACTTCCTTTCTCTTCAAGTTCATCTTGCATAATCAAAGGGAGAGCCTCAGGATTGCTGAAATTGGAAAAAATCCCCCAAGGATCCCTTGTATATATGTTGGTAACTCATGAAGCTAAAATGGGCGATGCTAGAGAGAAGGATTAATTTTTGGATCGGCTCGAATCCTTAACCTTGTGGAATGGAGTGGATCTGCCATGGATTTTAAGCCTTGATCATAAACTACAGTGCATTGCATTTAAGACCAAAGAGCAAGATTGTTGTGTTCAAAATACCGACAAGTTTAATCAGTTCACATCCCATTTAAACCTTAAACTAATCCCCTGCCAATTATCGAATCCACACAGATTTGTATTCAAAGAGCAATGATTGTTGTACACTCCACCTCCATGTGTTGTTGCACAACTATAACATACGTGACATATTAAGTGTTCATGGCCAACACCACCTTCTTTAGCAGGGCTTTCAAACCCATTAATTTGCCCGATTTTCAAGGATTGGCCAGATTGGCCCAAAGATTTTTGGTTTATTTCCAAAATTCCTTGCCTCGGTGTTGCCCCTTGATTGACAATTTTATCTATCATTAGGGGAATTTTGAGGTCTAAAATGGGCCTCCTAAGAAAATGTACAACCAAGATGAACTTTATAAGAACCAATAGGATTCAAGATGATGATGTCAACCATGGGGATGATTCACCATTTTTGGAGTAAAAATGTAAAAAAATTAAAAAATAATAAAATAATAAAACTACATTTTCAACTCTTATTTTCAACTTATCTCCCTAAGGTTTTTCTGAAATTTCGAGCAGGAGTACTCATTGGATGCAAAATTTAATTCCTAATCCAAAGAGTATCCATATTGCATACTTTTGATGGACCTCCTACACGAAAAATGAGAAATACATGAAAAAACATGATTGCAATCACATTTTTCATGTATTTCTCATTTTTCATTTAGCAGGGTCCATCGAAAGCATGCAACATGGATACTCCTTGGATGATGAATCAAACTATGCATCCAAGAAGTGTTTCCGCTCAAAATTTGAGTAAACCCATAGGGAAATAAGTTGGAAAAATAATTTTTCTTTTTTCCCTCTAAAATTTGATGATGCAATCTAATCTTATTTTAATATTTCCACTATTCTTTTATAATTTCTGTAAGAGGCCCATTTTAGACCTCAAAACTTCCCCAATGAACCACGTTCAGATGCTTATTTACGTGATAGAGGGCAATCTCTTTGAATTTCTCTAGCCATAAAGCAATCTTGTTGAATATTGTGGAGTTGGAGGATCCTCTCTTGGTCTTTAATTTGGAGACTCGTCTTATGACAATCATAGAGTCTCTTAAAATCGTCATTTTCTTTATGGCTTTGTTAATAGTAAGATCCAGTCCTTTCCATAGTGCTAAATATTCAGCTTGATTGTTAGTTGAGGTGCCCAATCCCCAAGCATATTTTATCTCTGTTTGTTCTTTGGAGCGGAGGATCATCCCTTCCACCCCTGCCACCCGTTAAATATTTTAGTTTAATACATGAAGAAAATATTAATTTTTATTTTAATAATATAATTATTTCGCAATTTTAATTTTTTTAATAATTTAAATTTAATAATAAAAATGATATATCTATATATAGTTAAGTGGGTGTAACTTGGGTGGCAAGATCTATATATATTTTTGTCTATAAACACGAAATTGTTTCCTAATTAAACTATATGATATCTAATGTCAATACGAACTCTCAGGAAAAAAAATGACCCGATCTAAAAACCAGATAACCGTAGATATACATCATTACAAGAGATGAGATCTTGCTTTTTCAACGAAGTGAAATGGTTTTAGTAACCTGCTTCCTCCACCAAATAAAATGGTTACAGTTAGCCTGTTGACCGCAACCATTCCACTCGGCGGAGGAAGCTATCTCATCTCTTGTAATAATCCACGACTATGCGGTTTCCCGTTCTGGTCGTTTCTTTTTCTTGATAGTTGAGGTTGACGTTAAATATCAGAGTAGTTTAATCAAGTGAGGTGACAATTACAATGGTGTCTGCCAACAAAATTTCAAATTTCAAATTTGAAATACATAAAGTATGGGTTATGAATATGGTATGGGATGTGATGAGAGGAAGGTATGTGATTAAAAATATATATTTTTAGTAGGAAACAATTTATTAGGATGTTGTTTTTTTGTTAAAATAAAAAAATTGTGATGAATCTTGATTTGTGTTATTCAAACCAATTTCTTTTGTTCTTATTGCATAGGTGGATTCAAGCCTTAATACTTGAATTGTGAAAATTTCATTTTTTAAACTAGTGATTCCAATCCATAAGAGATTCTGAGAAAAAATTGATTACAAGGTTATGGGAGTCATTTCCACCGTTCATTGCTTAAAACATTGTGTCCTACCTGCCAAGCCACCGTCTTCACCAACCCTCCTTCAATGTTCTCTGCAAACTCTACCTAAATTAACAGCTCAGCAAGGGTTCAGCAAGCTTTCTATTATTCCGGCCCCGGTTTGCACCTGCACATTCCTGGACAGGCTCCAACTCCAATTTCTCGGCGAGACTCTGTTTCTCGTACAGTTTCCAGCCGCCCACTGCAATAGCTTCGCTTTATTCAGGTCCGTCTCCATCCTCATTTAATGATATTATGTACCTTGCACCCTAGTTACCAGAAACGGGACGATGTCCTCCGTTTCTGTCAGAAACCTTTGGAGAAACCCAGCCATGCTAGAAACGCCATCTGCAACGGCCGTTTTCGTTTCCACTGGCAAGAAACAGTTTCCCGCGAAACGAAACAGTTTCTTCTCACCGTTTCCGGATAGACTTGGAGTTAAATTTATTTTTTCAGACTCGGGTTAAATGTAATTTTTTCAAACAGTCAGTTAAATCGAGTTTAATTAGCCATTGATTGTTAGTTTTCTGGATACAGAGGGTTGAGTCCAGTTTAATTCGCCCAGTTTAATTCGCAGTTGACTGTTAGTCTGCTGCAGTGGATTGTTAATTTTCTTTAATTCGCAGTTGACTGTTAGTGTGCTGCAGTGGACTGTTAGTTTTCTGTTAGTCTGCTGCAGTGGACTGTGTGATGTTTCATATTTATTTTTACTTGTATTTTTGTTATTGTTGTTTGGAAGTGTCACTGAATATATTTTTTCACAATTTTTGGGAAAAATATTACTATATTTACAATAAATAAAATATAAAACAAAATAATGGATTGCAGTGTGATCAGTTAATCGTAAGACAGTGAAAATTAACCAAAATTATCAAACCTTACTATGGCGGATTCATTCTTTGTAACTCAGTGAGAAGTTAATGAAAAAACTGTAGATTGCGTCCATTAAGTCGAAGACCAAAATCGTGAAAGCTTACTCTAAGCCTAGTAAGTTAGTAAAGATCAATAGTCACAATTACCAAATAATTTATTTATAAGATTGTGGGCTATTTTTGACCATTTTGCCCCAACACTTTTTCGGCTATCCTTAAAATTCCACTAGGATAGAGATTTTTTCCGATTACGTTTTTTTAATGGTATTCTATAATTGAAGAATTTTCACAAATGTTGTGAAGATTTAGGAATTTTGTAATTAGATTTGTAATTTGGAAAATTTAAAATAAATATAATTAAATAAAGTGATGAGAATTATTATTAGGAATTTTATTTTGAAATTATATAATATCCATTATTTTAATATAATACCCAACTAGTATTTGAGTAAAAGGGAAAAATCAATAGGAGAACTCAATGTTACCAATCAACATACCTAATTATTGCTAGTGCGTAGCCCCCACACATATATTTAGAGAGAGAGAGTGAGTGTTATGGAACAAGTAGTTTAGAGAGAGAGAGTGAGTGTTATGGAACAAGTAGTTATAATTTATTAAAATATCACTGAAGCCATGTATCATGGGATTTTGTAAACATTGCAGAAACATTGCAGGTTTATGATTAATGCTTTGTTTATATTGTTCACCTTTAATATGGTGTTTTTCTCTCTCCTCGTTTCTTATATGTGAAACCTCAAAACTTCGTTTCTCGTACCGTTCTCGTTTCCCGTTTCTCGTTTCTGGTAACATAGCCTTGCACCTTTGTGTTTGAAGCTTTCATGTGCTGCTTTAGCCGTCCCCATGTTCACTGTCAGTGTCATGATCCAGCATTTGATGAAGAGTGCTTTCATCAGATCCTGAGTGATTTTATGACTCACCTGTCCCAGGTAGCAATTTCAGAATTTAAATGGAAACACCCATTATAGCAATTTCAGAATTTAAATGCAAACACCCATTAAATTTGACGGTTTTAGCAATTTTATTATTTATTTTGATCATTTGGCGCTGACTCTGGAGTACTTTTATGACTCACCTTAGATTAAGAATTTCAAATCTTAAACCCATCAAATTTGACAGTTTTGCAAATTTGAAATCCATTTTGATCATTTTAACAAAGCAAAAAAGTTTCAAAATTCCCAAAGTATTTGTGTGACTCACCTGAATTTCAAATTTAAATAAAAACACTTATCAAATTTGATGATTTGTACAACTATACTATCTATTTTGATCATTTTGTTCTATACTATCTATTTTGATCATTTTAACAAAGCAAAAAAGTTTCAAAATTCCCAAAGTATTTGTGTGACTCACCTGAATTTCAAATTTAAATAAAAACACTTATCAAATTTGATGATTTGTACAACTATACTATCTATTTTGATCATTTTGTTCTATACTATCTATTTTGATCATTTTGTTATGAGTACTTACTTTTTTTTTCAGAAGAAAAAGCACTATATAGAATATATTATAAACAGAAACTGATATATACAAATACTGGAGGGTCATAAATCTCGGATTATGCCCTCGAAATCTGTGGGATATGTTCTGTGCATCAACATTGTAGAGCATTTAAACATAAAAAAATAAGTATATCCGGATATTCGGAAGACTGGAGGAGATATATATATCCAAAAAAAAATCTGTGGGATATGTTCTGTGCATCAACATTGTAGAGCATTTAAACATAAAAAAATAAGTATATCCAGATATTCGGAAGACTGGAGGAGATATATATATCCAAAAAATATTGGCTATATAGCAAAACAAATATCTGCAAGAATTATGTGTCGGGCATAGAGAAAGGTTGGATCTAGTATGCGCAGGAATCCATTGTGATGACCAGATACCATATACCGAATGGTGAATGCATCCCTTTTTTGACAAAACATCCGCCTAAACATTTTGATTGCGTTTTATATGTGCAATAAGAAAAGAACTAGAGTTCCAAAGAGTAGCAATCCTGTTCAGCCATCCTGTAAGGCTGTTCTGAGTACTCACTTATGGCTCATCTACTTTAAAATAGAAATTTCAAATCCGAAACACACATCAAATTTAACAATTACTGCAATTTTAATATCCATTTTAACAAAACACGAAGTTTTGTTTTTTAACTATATTTCACGAACAAATCACACCAGGCAATTATCAGGTCAAAGGCCTGCTCCTCGCCCTCATTCATCTCATTACCACCATAAAAGCTCCCATTTCCTGTACATACATTCGTTGAGCTGCCCTTTATTTGTCTTCAAAAAATAAGAATTAAAGCTACGACAGAAATGAATGGAATTACCACTCAAATCTTCGCCATCGTTTTCATAAATATCTATTTTGGACAAGAATCGCTTGTTCTAATTCAACATACCTGAGAATCCAATTTACAATCTATAAAAAGTTACAGTTTAATTAATTTGTTTTTTCCCTTGAAAATTATAGAAATTTTGGTAATGTTTTAATAAAATTTGATAGGGATTTTTGTAAATTTAGATTACAATAGTCAAACTTAAAGATTTTGGGTGCGTTAGAAGTTTTTGATGGTGCTGAATTGATTTCCACTATCAAAAAGCATGATTCAAAAAATGTTACTGCAAGATTTTTTGAATTTTTTTGCTCAGATTCCAACCACATTCCTCGGCCTCTGTAGACAAAGCCATTAAAAAGGGAAATTAGCCATAGGTACTAAGGCAATTAGTGTTTTAAAAAGGGAAATTAGCCACAAGTACTAAGGCAATTAGTGTTTTTTTTAATTGGGTTGAACCCCCGTAGACAAAGCCATTACAAAGGGAAATTAGCCATAGGTACTAAGGCAATTAGTGTTTTTTTTAATTGGGTTGAGCCCGGTTAGCTACAATGTTGAATGGAAGAAGTGAAGTTTGATGAAATTTGGATGTCCCTTGTCCACTTCAATGTTGGATAGAAGAAGCGAACTAGACATTCTTTGAGATAGGTCTATTCCTCAAAGGTGGTTAACCCCTCTCATGAGATTTGATCCTATAATCTGGTCAAAAAAAAAAACTTAACCCCTCTCATGAGATTTGATCCTATAATCTGGTCAACAAAAAGAACCACTAAGTCCCACTGAGCCAAAATAGGCTTCCATTGAAACTTCTTCTTACCCTTGGGGAATACCATCTGTGCAAAATCACTAGTCTTAGAGGATAGCTGAATGAAAAATTCAGTAGTGACAGCAAAATTGTAATTTTGTTATTGTTTAAAATATATTTTTTAATTCAACAAAATTCTCAAATTTTATAATTAAATACTTTAAACTCATTTTTAAATTTTTTTTTTCTAGATTTTTTATTAAAATTAACAATAAAAAAAATCCTAAAAATCCATTTTAACTTTTTTAAATTTTAATTAAAATTAATATAAAAAAATATACCAAAAAATCATTTTATTTATTAATTAAACTAAACCTATACTCATAACTTTTCAAAAAAAACTTACCTTAATATTCTCATTCAAAAACACTTACCTTAATATTCTCATCACAACTTTTCAAAAACACATACCTTAATATTCTCATCACAATCTTTGGATACTTTACTTTTCAACTGGTCTTTGAACGACCATTCTTGAGGTTGAGGTTTTTACTGTGTAATATTCCTAGTTCAGAGGAAATTTCATTATTAAGAATTTAGTGATGTCTTTGCATGGAATTGTTTAAATTTATTGTGAATATTTTATTAAATAATAAATAATATATTTATTTATTTATAAAATATAAATTAATTAGTTTGTATAAAATTTAGTTTTAATTTATTTAAAAATTCAAATTTAATATAAATAAATTAAATTTTTCAAATTTTAATAAAAAGTATTTAAATAAATTATTCTTACTTATAATACCGAAGTATTTACACAAACAAATTTTCATTAATGTCATCAAACCATTTCATCTTTATATATCAACTACTCTCTAATAAAAAAGGGATTTTTTTATTTTTTTTCTCATTCTGTTTTCTCCCCTTGTTTTGTCGCTCAAACCATCATGTAATATGGTAGATCAAATCACAGTTTGAAACTTTGCATAGAAGTTTACTCAGATTTTTTGTTTTTAGTATGGAAACTCAATTTTGATGGTGAAATATATACATGTTTCATTTATCTTTGTCATGTGATGTATTTGAAAAATGAATTTTGAATTATTTTTAATAAAATTTTAAATCTTAATTATACGTTTATTTTTAATACTATTATTATTTATTTTTATTTTTTTGCCAAAATGTGAATCAAATCCCATTATATACATATATATATATATATATATATATAAAACCCACTTTATAGGATCCATAATTTAGAGTGCAGTACTATGATAAATCCAACAATTTTATGAATTTAAATCATTTTTATATTTTGAGTAAGGAATATGTATTAATTGTTTTAGTTATTTTTTTCTATAAAATATTAAAATCTTCGCATATTCAAATTTATTTCAATTTCATTCATTAGAGTTAAAAAAAATTATGATACAAATTTGATGGAAAACAAATATGGAGTATAAGTAATTTAAAAAAGAGTATATAAATAAGAAAAAGTATTTTCATTTCGAAAAGAATTAAGTTTTGATAATTAATATTTTAAAATATATTTTACATTATTTACATTTGAATTCAAAAATAATGAAAAAAAACAATGTATAAAATAAATTTAAAATGACAAATTAAAGTTAACCCAAATAAAAAGTATATATATTCTCAAACTAACAAAAAATTCCCTACTTAAATAGTTCATAATATGGTAGTATTAATGCACCCGGATGCGGGTGCTTCTACTAGGCATTAAATATGGCATACGCCACGCCACCTGGGAGCAGGACAGATCGCCGGCACCTGTACGCGGAGGCCTGCAAAAGGAATTACAAGTTAATGCACAAGGTAAGCGAATTTAGTGTGCAGCAGAGGAGACGGGACGCTGCATTCAAGCCGAGCATGGCTGCTCAGGACTCGATGCAGAACAGGAGTAGAGCCCAAGGCCTTTCCCCCGTGGTGAGAATGGATGCTACGCCGTATATTGGGATTAACATGTCAATCATAGAACAGAACTGGCCCATTGCTGCTTCCCGTGTTCGGAGAGAGGTTATACCGGCTTCCAGTATTCGAGGGATTGTTGAGTGTTTGGGGTCTCTGGTCTTAAGCGCCATGCCGCGCAGCCGAGGAGTACCCAGGCGAGGAGGGAGGTCTGGTACCCGTGTTGGCCTGGACATGGAAGATTTACAACCAATTGCGCCCATTGCCTCAGCGCCACCCTCGTCTCCCAGCTCTGAGCAGGAATGCCTTCTTCCACAGGGCACCTACCAGACTTTTCGCTTCAGGTTTCCTAGCTGCCTAGTCAGACCAGAAGTGGTGGTCAATTTCACGGTTTTCATCTCTGAGGAAGAGCCTGGAATGCCCAATTCTAACTCCCCTGCCTCTGCTAGTGTTCAAGATAGTGATATCCTTCTGGGCGACATGAACGGATTGGTTTATAGAGCCCACCGTTACGAGGAAGCTCCAGCTCAGAACGCCCTGGTCCAGCAAGCTCCGACTCAGGAAATTTCAGGTCATGCTGCCTCTATGCTAGAGGTTTTGCCGCCGCCAAATTCGAATATGGAAATGGAGGTCTTCAGCACTCGTGCTCAACCAGTTCCGGGAGAGCTGCCTCAGGACGTGGACGGGATGGTCCTCTGGCTCGACTCGCCCAGCCCGGACAAAGGAATGCAGGCGGCCTCGCCCAACCAGACAGCCTAGTTCTCTTCGGGTGCACTGTTTTGTCCTTTTTGCAATCATGTCGATACAAATGGTGTTGTTTCCTTGTGTCCAATTCAGTCCTAGGTCTCAGTTTGGCTACTGCTGCAAGTCTCAGGCTTCAGCAACATGCTCTTCTTGTTTTAGTGTCAATGATGTAAAATGGCTCTGTCCTGCCAGTAGCTATGGTGCTTTTGTCAGTTTGAGTCCAGGTTATTTGATGTCCAGGAAGCATTATTATGGACTGTGTTTTATGACTCGGTTAAAGCAGATAGACAGTATAGTCCAGCTTCTTCTGTTTGAGGACTGGCCTCGGCCTCCTCGCAAGATCTAAACTTTGTACATATTTTTCTTTTCTTAATATAGCAGTAGCCTTTACTTAGAAAAAAAAATAAAATATGGTAGTATTAATGAAAGACAATAATAAACGCCTTCCTCTTTAAACTTATGCTATTTATAAACATGTCAATAACTTTGAGATCCACATTCTCTAATGTTTTATTTTCAAAAATGGTTAATCCATTTCCTTTCAACATGTCACATTACACTAAACTCAAATCTTACAATAAATAAAGACAATGAAAACCTTATTTTTCAAACTTAATAAAATGTTATGCAAAAGCAATTTTCAAAAAATTACAAGTCTCAATTAAAACTATGATAAAATTGAATAACACTTTGAAATAAGCAAGAAAACAAGAATGTTGCTGAACCAAAAAAACAATTAAAAATCAAAACATCACTTCTCAAGGATTTCTATAAAAGCCCAAATACCCTACAATAAATATAAATAACCTCATCTCCTTTGCACCTCTATACTTCTAAAAACCTCATTGCTAGCAAGATTTTTCCCATTTTGATAGCGCTAATGAATCTTTTCAATGATAGTTGTCGAACCAAAATTTTGACTCTTATATGGAGAATACACTTAATATTTCAATAAATATTTTTTCATGCCCTTTGAGTGAATCTTAGTCACGTATTAATGGTTGGTTCTACGCATTGTTTTTTAAATTATATTGGTCAGATTCAAACGCTAAAAGAATTGCTATAAGTTTATATGTTTAATTAATTATATGAATTATTTTGTTTTTAAAATCTAGTTATTTTAATAAAATATACCAATATATTCAATAATAATATTATTAGTTTTCACTTATAATATTATATTTTTTATACTTTAAAAACATTATTTTTTTTATATTTTAAAGACATTATTGATATCAATTAGTTATTATATTAAAACATATATATAATATAATCTTAATTTATTGAATAAATAAATGATGATGATGATAATAATACAATATTTTAATTTATAATATTATATTCAAAAAATTATTTATTTATATTAATTAATTATTATATTAAATCTAAACTAAAATATGTAATTTAATACCTAATAAGTGATAAATTTTTGAAATATTAATTGTATAGATTTATCTTAAAGATAAATTTAGTAAGTGCCAAGAGATTAAATCTTTCGAGGTGCTAATTTCTTTTAGAGTGTAAAAATTGAAAACCCCTTACTACCCCACACATATATCATGGTTTAAATTATATTGTGAATGTATAAATAAATTCAAAGCCTAGAAAATCTCTTTGGCTAATAAGATTGTGTAGACAACTCAACTTAACAATTCCTACAAATAATTATTGGATTTCATACAATATTGACAAAAGAAATATACCAAAAAAAAAGACCAAAACATAGAATAATAAGACTACATAAAAAAATTTAAAAGCAAAGTTTAATATTTTCAATTGTTCTATATAATAAGTACATAGTTTTTTTGTTTATATATATATATATAAATATATAAAACATGGGTATTGATATATTTTAACTATGAGCCACATTGAATTTTTTTTCATTAATCATATTTTTTAAATGCCACATGTTATTTTATATTAAGAATTGAATAAATTATATATCTTACTCTTATTATTAGTCTTTGATTCTAGCAATCAATTTGCTTTTGACTACCCATTAGTTGAGCTTTCTCACACACACACATATATATTATTGAAAAAACTAATTTTTAGTCATCCCATTGGTTCATATTTTATTTCCACCTACATGACATGTGCATTGGAGTATAATGAAATAATTGTTATTATAGACAGATTTATGCCACCCTCGAGGCTTCTACAACTTCCATCACTATCATTACTCTAACCCATGTTATATAGATAAAATATATCAATACCCATGTTATATATATATATATATATATATATATATATATATATATATAACATGGGTATTGATATATTTTATCTATGAGCCACATTGAATTTTTTTTATCATTAATCATATTTTTTAAATGCCACATGTTATTTTATATTAAGAATTGAATAAATTATATATCTCACTTTTATTATTAGTCTTTGATTCTAGCAATCAATTTGCTTTTGACTACCCATTAGTTGAGTTTTGACACACACACAGGCACACACACATATATATATTATTGAAAAAACTAATTTTTAGTCATCCCATTGGTTCATATTTTCAAGGTTTTATTTCCACCTACATGACACGTGCATTGGAGTATAATGAAATAATCGTTATTACAGACAGATTTTATGCCACCCCCGAGGCTTCTACAACTTCCATCACTATCATTACTCTAACCCGTTCTTTCTTGCCAGTTCTGCGCAAGAAATTGACAGTTATTTTGGAGGGATGGGATATGTTATTATCAATTCCCTCCCAAGATCTGCAATAATAAATTTGGGTTTCTTGACCACTTCCTTCATCGTTCTTTTGTTAGTATGTATGTGACGTTGCATGATCAAATGCAAATTTTTTCTTTCATAATGATTGCAAGAGTATAAAGAGAAGTATTTACCAAAGCCATGCAAGGTTGTAGCTCTACTCGTTGGGACTTTTATTTTGTTCATGAAAATTGTACAGGCCCGTGTGTTTTGATGGTCAATTGCCCTTGCATCAACACTTCTACCTCCATGATGTTGCAGATGCTCTTATTCTTCTTTCAACCACCAGTCATGATATCTTGGTTAAGTGCAACAATGCACCACTCTTTATAATGGTTTATCAATTTCAATGAATTCTATGGATATGCTTTTGAAATTAACCATGTGCCTTATATATAACCTTTCCTTCTCGCTTTCCATTCGTTTTTCGTTGTCGACACTTTTATTCTATTGATGAAAATTGTACATGCTTGCGTGTTTTGATGATCAATTGCCCTTGCATCAACACTTCTGCCTCCATGATGTTGCAGATGCTCCAGTTCTTTTTTCAACCACCAATCATGATATCTTGGGTAAGTGCAGGTATGCACCACTCTTTATAATGGTTTATCAATTTCAATGAATTTTATGGATATGCTTTTGAAACAAACCTTGTTCCTTATATATAACCTTTCCTTTTCGTTTTCCATCCATTTTTCGTCATCGACATTTTTAACAATGTAAATTATCAAACGTGAATTATAAACTCAAAACGAGAACTCTAGCCAAAAACCCCTAAAACGATGAACAAACAGCTCGAAAATGAAAAGTTTTGATGTTGGAATAATGTTCTTTTGGGGTAAATTTTCAACATTTTTTTAAAAATGCAAGTGAAGACCAATTTTTTTGTGCAAAAAAAAACAATGAAAATAATAAGTGTTGACATGCATTTTTTTCATTTTCAAGATAAATTTTCAACATTTTTAAATAATGACGTTAAAGATAAAATATCATGATTTTGAAAAACCTTCAAATTTCAAAAGAAAATTGAAAGCAAAAAATTACCAAAAAAAAACCAAAATTAAAACAATGAAAAAAAATAAAAAATAAAAAGTTAACAAAATTATAACCACTAAATAAAAATATATATAAGAGTAAAAAAATGACAAAACAAAAATCAAATTTATAAAACTATATAAAAAAAATAAAAATAAATCAGACATACAAAATGTAAAAATAAAAATATATATATATATATATATATATATATATATATATATGTATATATATATACACAAACACATACAAAAAAACAGAATTAATTAACAAAATAAAAATAAAATCTAAATAAAATCTTATTGGACAATTAAAAAAAAAATAAGTAAAATAAATTTTAAAAAACAAAAATTAAGAGATTAAAAAAAACATTAAAAAACCGAAAAAAAAAAAAACATTAAAAAACAGTTATAAAAAATATTTTAATAAATAAGAAAAAAATTAAAAATAACACATTAAAAAAATTTAAGGAAAAAAAATTTAAAAACTCAAAAGATAAAATTAGAAGAAAACCAAGCGGGCCCTCAGGGCTTGGGCGAGGCTCATCCAATTCTCGAAATCAGATGAACCCAGCACACGGCCCAAGCGAAAACACATTCTTTTAATGTGTTTAAATGTTTTTTAATATTGTTTTTTAAAATGTTTATTTTTTGTAAAAAATTTAAATTTATGTTTTCTTAGTTATTTTTAATATTTTTAATGGTTTTAAATGTTTTTCATAATTATTTTTTCTAATATATATTTTTTTCTTAAAAGTTTTAAATTTATTTTTGAATATATATATATATAATTCTTTTTAAATAGATTTTTAAATTTAATTTTTTTTATTGCAATGTTTCTTTATTGTTTTAATAATTTTTTTCTTATTCTTTTATGTTTTTTAATAATTTAATTATATTTTTATTTTTAAATTTTTTATGTTTCTGATTTTTATTGTTTTTTAAATTGTATGTTTTATTTATTTATTTATTTTTAATTGTTATCATTTTTTATATTAAATTTATAAAATTCGTTATTTTTCTAAAAAAAATTATTCAATTTTTCTATAAAAATATTTTATTTAACATGTCATTTTTAGCGAAAAGTTTTGAAATACATATTTTTTTTAATTATATCTCTATGTAAAACGTGTATTTTTTATCAAGTTTTTAAAATTATTATTTTTTAGTGACAATTATTTTATGTGTATTTAAATATTAATTAATGATATATAAATATAAGAAAAAATTCATATTAATTTTATTATTATTTTTTAAGCTTTGCAAAAAATATAAAAAATTCATTATAAAAAAACATTGCAAAGGAAAACAAATAACACAATTTTAGAAAATCCTTAAAAAACAAATATCTTAGGACGAAAATATGAAGAGGAATAAGATAACTTTAAAATGTAGGTTTTAACTTCGTACATAAATTACCAGCATACGAATTCTAAAAACAGAATATTAACAATGATGAGAGAATAAAACATAGAATAGATATACAAAGAAATTTTTCCCTCGATTCCAAAATTGGGACTACCAAATCGATTTTTCATTATATTCCTTTCAATGTTACAATACATATGTATACATTTTGAAGCATCCATTAACCTTGGATTAGAACATAACCGCAGTTCCTTTGACTGGATCTACAAAATACCATGGGTAGAAAACCCTCACGCCCAAAACCATGTGCGAAACCCACGCATAAAACCATAGGTAGGTCCACCCATCTAATACAGGGTCCAATTTTTTTCCCCGAGGCACTGCCTCGGACCCCGTAGAGGGGGGCTACTGCCCCCTAAAACCCCCTAACAGGGGCGGTTGTCACCCCCTGTGAACCCCATGTTGCGCCTAACACAACAAAGAGCCTGTTATCGCCCAACTGTGACCCCCTGTGCGTGGAGCTAGTCGTGGAAAGAATATAACACAAACCCAACAAAAAAATGGTTAAATAATCAACATTGAATATATATATATATAGGACATAAGAAAATTTAAAGTTTCAAAAATATGTCTTAAAAAAATTGTTGATGTTTTTCAAAATCCGCATGAAAATCACCAATATTTAAAAAACATTATCTAAACTTAATACATTAGAAAATTTAAAGTGTCAAAAATAAACCCTCTAAAGAAAGGGGTTGACGCCGCATCAACACTTTTTAAAATTAACATGAAAATCACTAACATTTAAAAAAAATGTTCAAACATGATACATAAGAAAATTTAAAGTGTCAAAAATATGCTCCAAAAGAAAGATGTATTGTAAATCAACACTTCAAAATCAAATGATTTTTTTCTACCTTAAAAAAATGGATACTCAACACAGTGCCCAAATACCTCCTAGAACCTACTTCCAAACCCTGACTAATCCATACACCTTTAGTCTCAAACCTGCAAAGAGACTTTGTAGATTTGCTCAAATAAGAAATTAGAGGTTACCAATGGATTTAGAACATCCAAAAACCCCTAAGTCCACTCTTTTTGAGCTCAATTTGGATAAAAACTCAAAAAGATATGAGCTTTCAAGCTCTCCCATGAATTTCACTGTTAACTGTCCTACAAATTCAAGCTTTTGTCTATTGGTTCTACAAATCCGCCCTAAAATTTGCTAATGGAGCAAAAATTTAGCTACCCGTCGGTGCATTCTATTGGATGATTAATTTAGCCTCGGACTCCTTAATCTGAAAAACACGGCAACATGGTCCACATAGGGTCGAGGGTTGGGCCTTAACTCCTGCCCCCTCCGGTTAAGCCCCTTAATTCTCAGGATAAGGTCGTGTGGGGTACCACGGGTCCAAGGGTTGGTCCAATGACCCACCCTAACTATCGGAGCCCTCAAACTTTAGCGTTGTGGTCATGTGAGAAGTGCATATGGCTTGGGTTGGAGCTGCCGTCGAGCCCCTACTTCACTGGTGCTTAAACACTCAAGCCTCGGTCCGGTGGTGACCATGCTAACCTTGCGCTGGCCCCCTGCCGCAAGCTCCTCCACCTAGCGCCCTCTAAACTCCGCGATGTTCATTATATGGTGGTAAGGTGACTATGGGCTGGTCCTAAACCTTAGCACCTTCAACTGTTAACTCTGGGGTATAACATATGGCCTGGTGGTTGCAATTCTTGGTGCTGGAATCATGGGTTGGGGCTAATCCCACACCCTCGGCTCCCCCACCCAGGTCCTATGGGCATGGGGTGACTAGGGGCTAGGGCTTAGCCCCGACCCCATCCCCCATTGCAAATCTGCATACAATTCAAATATACTTGCGCCACTATAGTTAATAAGAACTACCCTGTGGCATGGCGGTAAGGCGTTGTGTTGCTAGACCATAGGTCTCACGTTCGATTCTTGTGAGTGCAGTTTAACCCATAACATAATTTTAATGCATCGTTGGGAGGCGACGTGGCAGCCATCAATTGGCCCACATGGCTTCCATCCATTGGACCACGAAACCACAACCAACAACCAATCAGAACTCAACAGAATTTGACCAATGAGGTGAGGCCACTTGGCAACCCACCATTGGCCCTAAAATCACAATCACCTTGCCTAGTTAGCATACAGACTGCACAGTTAGTGTACCTGCATCTAACCTGCAAAAATGTTGCATGCTTAGGAAAATGATCAGAACGCGATATCAGGAGCATATGATATCGGTTTTAAGTGATTCAAGTTGTGTTGGATTTAGATCAACGAGCTCTTCGATTTGGCGCTAGTTTCAGAAGTTTTGGGAACTTTCATTTTTGAGCTTAAAATTAATCACCTAATCAGACCTCCCTACTAGGAACTTTTGGACTCCAAAAAATTACTGCCCTAGTCAATATAAAGAGGTTGGAACTCAAAAATACCCAAAAACTCAATCCAAAATGCAAAATTTTCAATTGGCGTCCTTCAATCCCCAATCAAGTCACTTAACTTATCATCCTCATGAAGGCCCGTTGTCCTGTTAAGAATTGAGCCATCATTCTTATCATTGTTGTAGGAACAAAATACTGATGAGTGGAATTTGAACATTCTCTCTACTCTCATCTTTGCACGGCTCCAAAAACACTTCATCTTGAAGTTAAATTGTTGAAGACAAACTTGACTCCATCTTGGAATTCAGAAGAAAAATATTTTTGCTTTAACGTCTTCAAGCTGAGTTTTTACATAAAAAGTACATTGCTACAAAAATTTTCATGATATGGTTTGCCTTGCCTACAATACATAGTCATCCTATACAACCTTGAAAACAAAGATTCAATTCACACAAGTTTCAAATTGAATACTTGTATCAGTCAACATAGGACGACTTGTAGACAACGTTGAACGATAATCTTGCTCATTCACAAAAGTCCTTAGCAAGTGGACTATAACAAGTCAATACATAGATCAATGAAAAACATATTCTCGTTGAACATAGTGACAATGAATGTTCACTTTACAAAAGTACCTAAATAGGTAATGTCAACAAGTATTTACAAAAAATTTAAAAATAAATTTAAATAATTCGACCCAAACTTTGTCTCTCCTAGGCTCATGGGTTCTCTTCTTGCATCTTCTTTGTCTTGAAGGTTGCTTAAGAGTGTTGTGAGTCCTCTTTGCCACCTCTTGTTTCTCTTGCATTATGTAGCATAATCTCTTTACCTTTCTTTGAACAAAGCTCTAGATGCAACTTCCAACATCGTTCAGTGCTATGTCCATGCACCTTTTAATGAGGAAAAAAGAACTTCCTCTTGTTTGCTGACATAGAAGTTCTCTCATGTGAAAAAGAGTCATTATGCTTGATGCCTAAAATTTGGTTCATTCTTTTAACCATTATCATACATTGCTCACATACATCCATGCAATGGTTAGTCACATCACAAAATGTACAAGGGTATTGATTCCACAAGTATTCAAAAATTTCATGCATTGGAAAACACTTTTGAGAGTTATACATGTCTCCAGAGCTGCAGCTTTGATAGTTGTCACAACATGGTGACTTCTCATGCTCAGATGGTTGACGTAACTCAAGTTGTTTGGATAATTCCCCAAACTTCCTTCGACTATATCCCAATCCCATATACTTCGGTCTCTCCTCAACCATAATTGGATTGGTAATACCTTGGCCATTTATGTCAAGGCCTCCACTTTCATATCTCGTCTTGGAAAGCAACTTCATACCTATGTCTTTGGTATGTTGCTCGAACACTGCAAAAGATTTGTTATGCATATAAACAGAAGGAGTGGAACTTGAGATGCTAATTACCTCCTTAAATTTGTCATTCATCTTTTCAGCTTTTGATGCCGACGATGATGGCCAACTTGTACATACTCTAGCCACCCACTCTTATCCAATGGAATATGGTGTGCTTCTTGAAGGTGATTGCAAAATGCACATGCAACATCTTCCACATATGGTCCAAAACCACTATTTGAACCATGACCACATACTGACCTCATTCTGGAGGTTTCTCTTGCTGGTACAAGAGTAGAGCTTTCTGCAACTTGCTCATTAAGTATTGGCAGCAAAACAAAGCGCATGTGTCTCTTCTCCTCTTCAACTATCTCTAACATCCTTCTCAACTCTATGTTCTCCATCTGAAGAACCAATATTTGCTCCTCTAACTCTTGAAGACTCTTTTTACTGCCCATTCTTGCAACTTGGTCAACTGGTGCTCTGATACCAAACTGATATGAAATTGGATTAGGTGATTTCTTCCTCTTTTCCAAAATCAAATAAAACAAAAATTAGGACTATGTCGACGCTTTGCAAGGTTAAAAATGGGTCTTGAACAACAGGTTTCCAATATCTCTTCAAGTCATGAATTAGTCTTCATATGTAACTTAATATAATGAAAATAAAAACACATAATCCATGCAGGCATAATGAAGAGCAAGATAAAAGGTTTGTTGCCAAATTTCACCCCTCCTAGTCTACATCTTCGGGCATATCAGCATGACTAGACCACTCATATATTCAGTATCAAATTAAGTACATAAAATTTTGTTGTAGGTAAATATGTGGTTGTTACCCGTACAAGGTAATGTTCTCCTACAAATAACTCTCACAAACAACAACAACTCAAAGCATCTCCTACAAAGATGACATAATTCAATTGAAAAGAACTAAAAAGAGTATGTGAACACTTCAATTCCACATTGAAGCACATAAACAAAAATTCACGTTAAGAAAAGTTGAATCTGATTTGAACCTTGCTGGTTACAACTGCTGCAGTAGCCTTATGGAAAAGAGAATACCCCTACAAGGTCTTCTCCATGGCCAAATACCTCCTAGAACTGCTTCCAAACCTTGATTGATCCATACACCTTTAGTCTCAAAACTGCAAAAAGACTCTGTAGATGTGCTCAAATCAGAAATTAGAGGTTACCAATGGATTCATAACATCCAAAAACCCCTAAGTGCACTCTTTCTGAGCTCAATTTGGATAAAAACTAAAAAATATATGAGCTTCCAAGCTCTCCCATGAATTTCACTATTAACCATCCTACAAATTCGACCTTTTGTCTATTGTTTATACAAATCTGCCCCAAAATTCGCTAACCGAGCGATAATTTAGCTAACGATCGGTGCATTCTGTTGGATGATTAATTTAGCCTTGGACCCCTTAATCCAAAAAACACGGCCACATAGGGCTGAGGGCTGGGCCTTAACTTCCACCCCTGTCAGTTAAGCCCCTTAATTCTCGGGAGAAGGTCGTGTGGGGTGCCATGGATCCAAGGGTTGGGCCAATGGCCTGCCTTAACCATCGGAGCCCTCAAACTTTAGTGTTGTGGTCACATGAGAAGCGGATATAGCCTGGGTTGGAGCTACCGCTGAGCCCCTACTCCACTGGTGCTTAAACACTCGAGCCTCCGTCTTGTGGTGACCATGTGACCCTAGGTCTAACCCCCTGCTACAAGCTCCTCCACCTATCGCCCTCCAAACTCAACGTTATTGGTTATATGGTGGTAAGGTGACCATGGGTTGGTCCTAAACCTTAGCGCCTTCAACTGTTAGCTCCGAGGTATAACATATGGTCCGGTGGTTGCAATTGTTGGTGCCAGAACCATGGGGCGGGGTTAAGCCCGCACCCTTGGCTCCACCACCTATGGTCCTATTCCAAAAATAGCTTTAAGTTTTGGATCTAGAGTCATAGACAAACAAAGATGCATGAAATATAAAAATGAAAATAAATTAATCCTAGGAATTTCTAGGAAGAGCTTGATAAGCATGCCTATTTGATCAAAGTTTCTATGCCTAGTTGAGCTAGACAACCCCAAACAATTAGTAAAAAGATGCATAAAAATTAAGGAGAATTTTAGGCATCCACTTAATAGGGCTAAGGTGTTCCTTGCAACTATTATTCATGAGTACTTGAGATAACTATTCATCTATGTACTTGATGTACTTGAGGCAAATCCTCATCTCCTTCTAGTTCATGACCACTTTATCCAACATGAGTAGTATCTCCTCTTTAGCCTCATTTCTCTCAATGGTAACTTTCCCCAACAACATTTTGAGCTTTTAGTAAAGTCAATGGTGAGGAAATACTAGTTTTACCTTCCCCAAGCATTCCCTAAGTCAGGGACCTTATCTGAAACATTTGACAATACCTCTAAGTCTATGGTGCATGTCCTATAAAAAATGACCAATGTCTTGAACTCCCTTAGCTCCTTGTGCACAATCTATGTAATTTTTTTGCATATGCCCTTCCTGAGGATTTAGCTCTTAAATAAGCTTGTGAGCCTCTCTGACCTCTTGCTACTACCTTGGTGGACACAAACCATTTTCTTGGCCATTGTTGGCTACACATGATACCAAACTACTAGAGACCAATGATGCCCAAACCCTAGTTTCCAGAAAACTAACTTGCATAGTCACGTTAGGATGAAGACAATTGATAAAGAAGGAATATGCTCTCTCGCACTCATTGTGAGGTGAGACAGAGAAAACTCACTACCAAGATGGAGAACTATGAACCAACTATAGGGAAACAATTACTTTAAGGATGGAAATTGCAACACCTTCATGGTCTCGAGCTTAAATAACCACCCGATTTTACAAATATAGATGGAAAGAAAATTAAGCTTGTTGTGATGCTTCGAGAATGGTGGTGGAGGAATCATGGCCACCACCACCCCCCATCCCTTGTAATGGTGTCATTAACATCTTGTGAGCTAACCTAAATCATATCTTCTCCCATCTACTGATATTAACTACATGAACCTCCCACATGTTGCAAATATTACCCTAGTACTGAGGCACGCCATGCCCTGTAATTGAATTAATCAATAACACCTTGTTGCCCCCTCCCCCACCCCCCTTACCCAATCCATGGTTATTAATATTCTTATCATTATCTTACTTTTCATTTTCATATTATATTAGTTGGGACAACCAATTCTATTGCTTGAAAATATTGTGTTTTTTAGTAACTGCGAGAATTGACAACTAGGTCAGTGTCATATTTGCATACACGGGGTCGACTGGCCGCTACCACTATACATTAAGGGCCTACGACTTGTCCTCCTTTCCATAAAATAGTTTACTTTCAAGAGATTAAACCTTGGATCTCTTGGTTTACATGATTTCACATCACTTTGATCACTAATTAAGCTACTTGGAGACATTACTTAAAAAAATTGTTACTTGAAAATGTGTTTGTTCAAATCTCAAAAATACTTAAACTTATATGTTTGCCGAGTTCCCAAAAATGCTTACACTTTTACTTAATCTTTTAAACATATTTTTGCTTAAATTTGATTTTAATTTTTTTTCAATACATAAAATAATTTTTATAAATTTGATTTCCACGCTTTAAAATTTACATTTTTATTCAAACTTCAATTAAATAAGTCAAATCAATAAAAGAGAAATATCGATGATTAGTATTATAAAATCAAGATATTTCAGAATGTTCCATATTTATCTTTTATTAAAAAATAACAATTTTAATTATTAAAATTTGCAATTTTAATAAAGATAATATAATAAAAAATTTATAAACCAAAACGCATCCAAAAGGTTATGAATGATTTAGATGAAAAAATTGTCTTTAACTCTAAACTTATTAAGAGCATGGAAGGTAGGGTGCATGTACAAGTTATTCATTACCATAGGGATTACATTTTTATTCAAACTCTAATCAAATAAGTTAAATCAATAAAAGAGAAATATCGATTATTAGTATTATAAAATCAAGATATTTCAGAGTGTTCAATATTTATCTTTTATTAAAAAATAACCATTTTTAATAAAGATAATATAATAAAAATTTAATGAAATAAATTTAAAAATTTAGAAACCAAAACGCATCCAAAAGGTTATGAATGATTCAGATGAAAAATTTGTTTCTAACTCTAAACTTATTAAGAGCATGGAAGTTAGGGTGCATGTACAAGTTATTCATTACCATAGGGATGAGTAAGGGTTACTAGTAGTACGTGTCATGTTAGGTTGGGAATTAAATGAGGAATTAATTTTTTAGATGAGGAATTTTTTTTATATGAGGAATTAAATTTTGCATATAATGAGTGTTCTCACTTGATATTTGAGTCAAACCGTCGGGGGATAAGTTGAAAAAATATTTATTTTTTTTTAATCTTTTTACTTTTTAACTCTAAAAATGGTGAATCATCCCTCATTGTTGACATCATCATCTTGAATCCTATTGGTCCTTACAAAGTTGATTTTGGTTGTACATTTTTGTTTTGAGGCTCATTTTAGACCTCAAAATTTCTCTAATGCATATTTTTTTCAGTGTTTGTGAGCTCTTTTTGTAGGGTTTTCTAACAATGTTTTTGCATATCTCAAAGTATTTACAATGTGTTTCTCCTTGTGTTCATTGTTGTTAGGCAGGATCATGACCAAAAGTGAAAATATATTTTTGGTGCATTTGCTTGGAAACATATTACTAATAGGTTATTTCTTTATATATTATTATTGGTATAATAATCAATAATATTGATTATTATTATTCCAATATATTATAATTGCAAGCATTTCCATTATAACTCTTATTCTATTAGATCTTACATATATTATTGATTACAAAGAGTGAAAATTCTCGATCATATGGATGGAGGGGGGAGAGAGAAGAAAAAATAGAGAGAGAGAGTGTGAGTGATGGGGGAGAGAGTGGGAGGTGGAAGAGAGAGGAGGAGAGAGAAAGGAAGAGAGTGTGATGGGGGGAGAGAGTGGGAGGTGGAAGAGAGAAGGGGAGAGAGGAAGGAAGAGAGAGAGAAGGGGTGAGAGAGAAGGAGAGAGTGAGGGAGGGAGAGATGGAGTTGGAGGGGGAGAGTGAGGGAGGGAAGAACAAATACATAGAGAGATAGAGGTGGAGAGAGAGAGGGAGTGGCGAGGGAGAGATAGAGAGAGATGATAGGAGGGAAGAGAGAGAGAAGGAGAGGAGAAAGAGGGGGGAGAAGGGGAAGAAAGAGACATGAGACACAGAGATGGAGGGATATAGATAGTGACAAAGTTGGGGAGAGAGAGAGAGAGAGAGAGAGAGGTAAGAACAAAGACATAGAGAGATACAGGTGAAGAGAGAGAGGGAGTGACAAGCGAGAGATGAAGAGAGAGTGAGGAAGAGAGGAGAGAAGGAAGAAAGAGAGAAAGAAGGAAAGGAGAGTGAGGAGAGAAGGGGAAGAGAGAGAGGGAGACATAGAAATGGAGGGCGGATAGAGGGAGAGAGAGAGAGAGAAGGAGAGAGGGAGGGAGATATTGACAGATTTGTAAGGAAGAGAGAGAGAGAGAGAGATTGGGGGGCGAAACAGAGGGAGGTGGGAGAGAAAGGGAGAGAGAGGAAGGAAGAAAGAGAGGACTTGAGTGTGTGTGTGCGTGATTGGGGGGAGAAATAGAGGGAGTTGGTAGAGAAAGGGAGAGGGAGGGAGGAAGAGAGAGAAGGATAGAGGGAGGGAGATAGAGAGACACAGGGCTAGAGGGAGAGAGAGGAAGGAAGAGAGAGAGGAATTGAGAGAGAGAGAAGGAGAGAGGGAAGGAGAGAGAGACATAGTTATAGTGGGGGGAGAGGGAGGTGTTGTAACTTGGAGACAACTTCTAGTTGCAGGAGGTCAGTGCCTAGGACATTCACAAATTGATGAAAAATTTAAAGACTGGTTGGAGAGAGAGATGATGAGAGATGCAATGATCATTCTAGTTCAAAAACCTATCTTTTGAAACCAAAAAGACCAAGTTAATTAAGGTTACAAAGCTTTTAAATTAAATAGATTATTAGAGGCAAAATGACGAGGGGTGGAGTTTAATAACTTAGGCACATAGGAATTTAAGTTTTAGCCCTGCAGAAAGAATAGTGAAAGGAATAAGAAATTGTGAAGAATTTTTGGAAGAGTGAAGCACCTATTAAGAAATTTAAAATAAAACATGAGTATCACTTATGAGGTAAATTCATGGCTCCAATTTAAATAACCCTTTTACATCATACGCTTAGTCCAGTAGAAAAAAAATATAAATAAAATGATAAAATCATAAAAAAAACAAACAAACAAAAACCAAAAAAAAGGACATTGCAACTTTCCTTAAAAAAAAACTGGAATCAAAGTGGTATTTATTTATTGATAACATTAGAGAATTTCATTATTACATCTTTTGTACTCCAAGACTCCCAGCCTATGAACCCCTACAAAATTGTATTCCCTTACCAAGACTAATTGTCTTTAATCAGTTATGAAACCGATTTCCTTGGGTTACAAGAATATTCATTTTTTTGGACCGGATTTATTAAATAACACTAACACTTCATTGTTAATTTTAAATATTTGAAACATTTCAATATTATATACATAATATCTAATTCCTCCTCTAAATAAAATCCTACTCTGCGAACTTTGTAATAATACTTTTGTATACCAATAAAGTTCAAATTAAATGGACGGATATAGACCTCTGCCATATGTAAACAATTTTTGGAATGTCTGAACGATTTTGCGGGACCCAGGCTGTCATCATGCACGTAAAAAACCATAGGCGGTTTTTGTGGAAACTTAAGGTAGCTTTGCGACAGGTTCCTTTAGCGGTTTTTAGAATGATGGGGTACCTGTCATATTCAATCTGGGCCGTTAATCTGTCGACTGGATAGATTTTGCGATACAACTCTTTGGCCATGAGAACCCATGGTAAAACCATTGGATCTAGAGACGAAAAATTATTCTCTACCGCTTTCCATTTCCATTTTACTGCTAATTTCTCACAGGTTTGCATTTTCAACTTTGCAATGATGCCAAATGACCCAAAATTTCCTGGAAATTGTTTCAATGCTACGCAAGAACGAAGAACAAGATATTTAAAGATCGAAGTTTCCTATGAACATTGAGATCTGGAGGAACAATGATCCTTTATCAATAATAACTGGATTTGTCTATAAATTCAATCATCCATGTATTATCAAGCACTTTCAAATTTGCACATACCAGGTGCATACCCTTTTGACGAACTAGAAAAATATCTCAAATCGTTTACAATTTCTCAAATCCACCATCGTAAAAGTTAATTGAGGTCACTCTGCCAAAAAACCCATGTATTTTTTTTTTTTAAATTTGACTCTATTTGCCTGAAAAATGAGCCTGCAATCACTACCTAGAGATGTCTACCTTTTCCAACCCTTGGTGTTCACTTTCTTCCATTAACCATGTTTAATACAGCAGTATCCTTTTTGGACACATGTGACTGCACTTTAATTGCCATTTTCCATACCTTTTATAAGGCTATAAGCATCTAAAAACTGAAGCAAAGATAAATTTGTCAGAAAAAAGGCCTGAAGGTCACACATGAGCTGCAAATTTCTCCTCTTCTTGTCATTTTTTCACCCTATCAAACTCCTCCCTTATCATTTCAGGTGTTTTCGTTCTTGGAACAATCCCTATATCTCATGAGCTGCAAATTTCTCCTCTTCTTGTCATTTTTTCACCCCATCAAACTCCTCCCTTATCAATTCAGGTGTTTTCGTTCTTGGATCAATCCTTATATATGATGTTAATGCTTCCATACTATAGATATCATAAATTTTCCTCTTGTGTGCATCACTCAAAGTTTCTTAGGCTTCGTGTAATTTTTGAAAGTTTTCTATGGCAATGTCTTTCATAGTGAGGAAGTTGACAAATGTGACATATAGAAGCACTTTGAACTTTTGGGAGGAGTGGAATACATGGGGTTGTTATTGACAAATCCACTGAAAGAGTAATCTTATTTTCAAAGGCGTTTTTAAATGCCAAATTTTGATAATATTTCAACATATGCCTAAAATGACCAATGCTGGATTGACATAATCACTATCTTGACTTTGATCCAAGCCACTAGCAGAGGAAACATGTGGTGTGTGGGGGTGTGAAAGAATATCTAGTAATATGTAAGAAAGCTTGAGTTGTATTTTACAAGCAACTTTAACCTTCTTGGACTTGAAAGGCCCATGGCCTATTCTAAGCATTCCATACTAGTTGCAATAGTCTCGAGCACTCTTCCATCATATGGCCTTATAGTATGAAGTTTAGAAATAGTATTATGGCTAGTCCAAATTCCTCCTAGAGCTCTTTCTGTAAACTGTAATGAAATAGATATAACCCTAAGAACTTCCTATCTAGCATTGCAAAGGAGCTTCGGACAAAAACTTTTAAATATTTGATGATTTGTTGCCTACCATGTTTTCACAATAAGAGGAATAATCACTAATGCAATACACTTTATGGGAAATTGAACTTTATTTTCTCCACAGAGAAGAAAGTAAAAATTGACATTGTTTCCAAAAATCTTGCTATATACTGCAACACTGATTCCAATATAGCCTTAGAGTATGCCTGTCAATGTGCCCTCGCTGAGAGGGAAATTCCACATGTTTGTGACATGAACAACAATATTAAACCATGTTGAACTATTGATACCAATACGTAATGCAACCTACACATGTTATTTGTGTTAATTGCTCATAAATCAGAGCCACTGAAGTTTGCTTGAGACATTCTTTGATATTTTGGCCTTGTAATATTTAGCTACAATAGGAGGGAAGAAGAAAGACATAGAAAGAGAAATGTGGAGAGAGAGAGAGAGAATGAATAGGGAGGGATGGGGAGAGAGTGAGGGAGAGAGGAGAGCCAGAGGGAAGAGACAGAGAAGGAGAGAGAGAGGGAGAGAAGGGGAAGAGAGAGAGAGGGAGAGGAAGACGGATGGATAGAGAGACAGATAGATATGGAGAGAGAGTGAGTATGTTGGGGGGTGAGATAGAGAGACAAATAAGGAGAGACAGAGGGAGATAGAGTTATAGATGGAGGAGGGTGAGAGGAAAGAAGAGAGAGATAGAGAGAGGGAGGAAGGGAGAGATAAATAGATATGGAGAGAGAGAGTGTGTATGTATGCTCGAGGGGTGACATAGAGAGACAAAGGAGAGATGGAGGGAGAGAGAGAGAGAGAGAGAGAGAGAGAGAGAGAGAGAGAGGGAGGGGGAGAGAGAGAAGGAAGAAGAAAGAGATACATAGAGACAAATACAAATATTATATAGTACTATATAATATTGAACATTATTAACCATAGATGAAGAGGAAGTAAGAATTTTACAAAAGGTAAAAGAAGTTTGATTTAGAAAGCCACGAATATTTTTTTTTCACTGAAATAGATGCATTGATTTCAATGCAGATGTTGATTTCTAATCATGTTTGATTGTTTGCACCGGATGCGTTGATTTCAGTTTAGTTTCTATTTCTGATCCTATTTGATTACTTGCACTAGATGCATTTATTTCAGTGTAGATGTTGGTTTCTAATCCTATTTAATTGTTTGCGCTAGATGCATTGATTTCAATGTAGATGATTTTTAATCTTATTTGATTTCTTGCACTAGATGCATTGATTTTAGTGTATATGTTGATTTCTAATCCTATTTTATTACTTGCACTAGATGCATTTATTTCGGTGTAGATGTTGATTTCTGATTGGATGTAACTAGATGTATGATGTAGATGAATTTCAAAGTAATTATATTAATAGTGTACATTGATTTCAATGTAAGCACAAAAGAATTATTGACAGTACATTTATTTTTGTGTTACAATAGTTCAACCATAAATAAAACACTTGTATTTTCATCTTAAATAAAATGTTCACTTACCAAAAATGTTTTCTTCTTGAAACTATATAATATTTGTAATTAACTACATTCTTATTATTCTCATTTTCCATCGTTCAACATTGTTAGTCATTTTTCATTTAAATGAGATAATAGAAGATAACTACCATTGCCACTTACTTGGGGTTTAACACTCTATAAGTCACAATGATTAACATTGGAGAAAGCTACTATTAATATTGGAGAGCAAGAGAGACATGGTATGATGTTTACTACAATAGATTGAGTTAAAGATTTGAATGGTCTATGATTTCAACTACCCTTTTTATATGATTGATATGAAAAGATGGAAAAAAAACAGGCATGACAATAAGAAGAATAGAAGAAAATAGTTTGAGATTGATCATAATGAAGACTATTTGTAATTGGCTACATCCTTATTTTTCACATTTTATATGATTTGACACTATTACATTTTGATTTCGCATTCAAAACTTTATTTAATCATTTTTTATCATTCAAGTTATTAATGGTCTCTGCCATCTCAACAACTGAGGTAACAAAGAAAATTTAAAATTAAAATGACCAAATTAATATATTTAGAATTTTTAAAATGATTAGAATAATTAGATGTTCAACAAATTTTGCTTAACTGTGCACAGTTGAAACCAACCTAGATCCATCTTAACCCTGAATCTATCAAGCATCGAGAGGGATCAAATGTCTCAAGGTTCAAACCTTTTTTTTGAGTGAAAAACTCAAGGAAAGGTTTTCACCTCAAGAAATTTGATCCCTCTCTGCGCTTGACAGATACAGGGTTAAGATGGATCCAGGTTGGTCATAATGCCACCCACCTTAGTACTCAATTATTAATCATATGTTAACCTGAGTTCAATGAAAAGATAGGACAAATGTTAAATGTGCCAACACATAAAATGCTGGATAAGGGGTAACATCAAGTCAGCCAACTATAAAATATTATATTCAATTAACATAATTTAAAGTAAATATTATAAAAAATATTACAATTTTTTTTCAATATTATATTATAAAATATATTTTATCTTTTAGTGTTAATCTTATAGTCAACCTTGATCCATATTAACTCTAGATCTATCAAGTGCGAAGAGGATCAAATCTATCAAGGTGCAAACCTCTCTTTTGAGTGCAAAACATGAAGAATGGTTTGCACCTTGAGAGATTTGATCCCTCTCGACCCTTGATAAATCCATATGTAAGATGGATCTAGGCTGGTTTAATTATTGATAATTATTTATTTTATTTTATTTTTATTTCTATGTAATTTGGCAGAGTCAAATCGCTTTAATTAATAATTATAATTATTTATTTATTTTTATTTTTATTTTTATGTAATTTGTCCCAATCAAAATGTTTACATCACATAACATAACATAACCTCACAACATCTCTTCCTCTTAGTGCAATTAAGATAAAGTGTTTATTGTGTTGATAGGTTCATTCTATAATTCTGGTTGAGGGAGATGTGTAATTCTTTCTACACTCAACCTCCATTTGTGTCTTTATTTAAATAAAAATAAAATGTTTTATAAATGAAAAAAATGCAGATTGTAATAAAAAATAAAAATTAATATACATGTTTATTTACTTTTAATTAAAAAAATTATAAAACATAAAGAATCCTATTGTGCTCCCAAGTTTGTTATTGCACAGGGAGGCGCTCTACAACCTAGTATGAGAGAGATGTTGTCATATAATGTTATGCTTAGAAATAATAAAATAATATTTACATTAACAAAGTAAAAAATAGCGATAACAAAAAAAGATCAATGTGGGCCATAAATAAGGTACTTCAATTTTCACCTTAGTTTTATATCAACTTTATATAGAGAGATAAAGTAAAAAAAAATACCTTTTGAGGGGGATTTTTATTACAATACTTGATATGGAGTTGATGAATGACGTGTGAAAATAATATTATTGATATTACATTTATGGGTAATTCATTTTATGTTCATTTGACATGTAATATTTAAAACAAAAATATTAATAACAAAAACAATTCATTATATATAGAGAAAAAAAGAGAGAGATTATAGTCTATGTTCTCTACTTCCAAATATGAATGGGCATGTATTAACATTTTAATGTGGAGAATGTGAAACATAAATAAATTTTTTTTGTTATGTCAACTATGTCCAAATTATATAAAACAAGTGGAAAATAAAATAAAAAAAATCTTATACTAAAACATTTTATTTGGGTGTTGCTCAAAACTAACATACATCCATCCTAATTCTAGATCTACCAAGATGTGAGAGCAATAAAATCTCTCAAGGTGCAAATTCCTCAAATTTTGCACTCAAAAGGAAGTTTGTATCTTTAAATATTTCAAGCCTCTCGAAGTTTGGTAGATCTAGAGTTGAGATGGATATGTTGGTTGATATTACAATATAGTATGAAGATGTGGTAAAAACATTTCACTTTACAATCTAGTATGAAAATGTGGTAAAAATATTTTACTCTTACACTCAGCCATAAATAAAATATTTAGATGTTCATATGAAGTAACATAATTTTATTAAAGCCCCGCGGGTTAGCTCAGTTGGTCAAGCCCCCATCATTAAAACACCTATGTTATTGAAATATCACGAGTTTAATGAAAATGTATACATTGTGTGTGTGTCAAGGGGTGACGTGTGTGTCTAGATTCGTCTTAATCATGGATCTATCGAGTGTCAAAAGAGATTAAATCTCTTGAAGTGAAAACAATTTTTCAATTTTTGCATTCTAAAAGAGGTTAGTACCTCAAGAGATTTGATCCTTCTCAGCGCTTGCTAGATCCATAGTTAAGAGGGATCTATATTAATTATATGAACAATAAAATTTCTAATTATCTAAGTGATATGAACAATAATAGTTATAACTATTTATTTATTACTCTCTCTCTCTAAATATATATATAACATTGATGATAGTGGTTTTTTTTTTTTTTGGAGTAAAAATTTCATTTCCTTTTGAACATGAGATTGCATTAAAGGTTAAGAAATTTAGACTGGTTGTTCGCCGGGGAATCCAACCATATCCAAAAATAAAGACAAACTAACTTGAGATTGAAAATATAGATACATATGTTAAGATTCTGGTCGTTGAGGCCATGAATAATCATGGGGCTTTTCGTGGGTCTTTTCTTCCTTTTTCTTACAAACATAAATACATCCTATGATGAAGCTTAGAAAAGTGTCCATGGATTCAATGTATACATTTCCTTGAGTTGATGCCATTATCCTAGGGTTTGCAACAATGGTTGTTTTCTTATCATTTTCCGATTGATTTGATTCATGGAGACATTTGTTCCCATTTGTGGACAAGACCAGGATCATGGTTGTGTATCTTTCTTCAACATTTGAGGGATCCAAATGAGAGTGGGGATATGATGATAGAGAGGGAGGGACCTCAAAGTTTGAGGGATGAGATGGTGCCTCATGGGGTTGCGCTAAGCATCAAGGAAATAATCTGGTTGCATAAACTTTTTGTTGTTACATGTTGTCTTGATATGAGTTGAGGAATTCTTATCTAATCCTTTTAGATCTTTTGGGTCTTTCAAATCACGATTCTTTTTCTTGGTATCAGAGAGGTGAGGGAATCCTTGAAAAAATTGAAAAGAATTATAGAGATGGCCTAGCTGTTGACATGACCTACAAAGGAAATCTATGTTTTAGTAGTCCACCGACTGTGAAAAGGATAGGCTATTCCAATTGATGATGATGTTATCAGTCATCCTTTGTTGAGATATATTTCGACATGAATGTGTGCAAAAGTTACAATACCTCTCCCAATATCTATTTTAATAAAACAACCAAGAGATTTCCTATAGAAGCTAAGAAATCTAGATTTAACAAATGAATAGGCATATTACAAAGGCTAACCTAAACTAGGGTGGCAAGAACTATCATGGATATAAGTTTGAAATTAAGAAAATATGGTTGAAAGGAGAGCCCAGAGCTGCCCCAAAACCAAGGTCCTTGATAAAAAACCCTTTGATGAACCTCTTGGTTTCTAAAATAAACCACGAAGAAACCCTTCGAACTAAAATATAGATACATATTCGGGGACAAGGTTTGATGTACCCATTCCTAGAGAACATATGCAAATGGAAAGATACCATTAAAGTAAAAAATGATGGCATTATTCTCACATGCCATGAAAGAGGGAGAAAATTGGGAGTCTTCCACCTCTAGACTTGGAATATCTTATGCTTGCTCAACAATGAAGGTGGGCCCTGAGAGAGATTACATTAAATGTTAAGAAATTTAGATTGGTTGGTCACTAGGGAATCTAACCAAATCCAAAAATAAAGACAAGCTAGTTTGAGATTGAAAATATAGATACATATACTAAGATTCTAGTCGTTGAGGTCATGAATGATCATGGGGTTTTCCGGGGGTCTTTTCTTCCTTTTTTCTTACAAATGTCAATTCATATTTTGATGAAGCTTAGAAAAGTGTCCATGGGTTCAATGGTTTCATTTCCTTGAGGATCCCATTACCGTAGGTTTTGCAATAGTGGTTGTTTTCTTATCATTTTCTGATTGATTTGATTCATGGAGACATTTGTGCCCATTTATGGACGAGATCAAGATCATGGTTGTGTCTCTCTCTTCAACATTTGAGGGATCCAAATGAGAGTGGGGATATGATGATAGAGGGGGGGGGACCCCAAAGTTTGATGGATGAGATGTTGCCTCATGAGGTTGTGCTAAGGCCGAAGGAAAAGATGTGGTTGCATAAAAAAAAATGTTGCATATTCTCTTTCTATGAGCTGAGGAATTCTTAGATCCTTTTGAATTTTTTGGATCTTTCCAATCACGACACTTTTTCTTGGTATCAAAGAGATGAGAGTGGCCTTGAAAAAAGGGCAAGCATTATAGAGCTGACCTGGCTATTGACATGACCTACAATGGAAATCTATGGTTTCACAGTCCACCGACTATGAAAAGGATAATCTATTCCAATTAATGATGATTCTATCAAGAAACCCTTTAATGAGATTTATTTCGACATCGATGTGTGCAAAAGTTACAATACCTCTCCCAAGCTTGTCTATATATATCTTAATAAAACAATCGAGTGAGTTTCCTATAGAAGCTAAGAAATCTAGATTTAACAAATGAATAGGCATATTATAGAGTCTTACCCAAACTAGAGTAGCCAGAGCTATCATGGATAGAAGGTTGAAAGTAGGGAACTATGGCTGAAAGGAGAGCCTAAAGTTTCCCCAAAACCAAGGTCCTTGATTAAAAACCCTTTGAATATCCTCTTGGTTTCTAAAATAAACCACAAAAAAACCCTTTGATCTAAAATATAGATACATATTCAGGGACAAGGTTTGATGTACCCATTCTCGGGGCACTAATGCAGATGGAAAGAGCCCATTAAAGCAGAAAATGATGAAATTTTTCTCATAGGCTATGAAAGGAGCGTGGTGAGATTCTTCCACCTCTTGACTTGGAATATATTTTGCTTACTCAACAATGAAGGTTGGCTCTGAGAGATCTTTGGGAATCAGTTGTGAGAGCCCTAACTTTAAAGTATCCTTAAAGGCACATGACCGAGAGGAAGAGGGTGCACCCTAGCCTTTGGCTCCTCCATTCAAATCATGAAGCTAGGAATATTAAGGCAACCTTGGTTGTATTGTAATATTTAAGCAAATTCCCTTCCTAAATTGTCCTACCCCCATGCAGGAGCCACATTGAGACGAAAGTAATTCCTATCCGAACTTAAATTTTGGTTGTAAGTGAAGAGACAAAGTTGGTAGCTTTCACTTGCATATATAGGTACCCCTAAGATCGGCCTCACGAAGACCAAAAACTTGAGAAATTGGGAGTGATTGCATCACTTTGGAGGAGGGAAGAAACTTATTGCAAAGGTAAATTCACCAGGATTAACATATCTAAAGTAATGGAACTAAAATGCCCCAGAGACAAGGCAACTACTAAAGGCTTTAGGGTTTCCAAAAGATGATTGGTAATAATAACCTTGGCACCATTATCGATCAAGTATTTGATGGTGGGAGTTACAGCCCTGATACACGTATCATAGGTGGTGTTCTAATTTTCATGAAAGGGGACATTCAAGTAAGCCCACAGAAAAACCATATTTCTCTTAAGGTCAGGTTTCATCATTCCTCGACACTCTTCTTGTCCATGGATACACTGCTAAGGTTGGCGTCGCTAAACTGTGTTGTGAAAATGGAGGTGAGATCATTCTTAGAGGTAAACACGCTGGAGTCAAAGATGAATTCAAACCTAGAGCTGACCTCTAAAGGAGGCAAGGAGGTAATGGAGCCAGAGTTAGCAAGGAGGTAAGGTGGACCACGATCTAGATCCAATGGTAAAACAACCCATAGGAGGAGAGGTGGTTGATGATGATACGACTTGCAGATTTGGTGTTAGAGAAGACTAGCCAAGCACTACAACAATTGCAGTTGTTGAAGCCATTATTGTTTTCAATGTAATGAGATAAATTATTTAAAAAATTAAAAAGAAAATTCTTTTAATGTTAATAAAAAAGATTTGTTCACTTTAACAACCAAAATTATTTTTATATAACATTTTAATTTTCCATTTGAAAATCAACAACTTTTTATATTTGCTCATGATATGAAAGATTAAAAATCAATTTAAGAAATTTTAAAATTCATCAAAAAAAATATTATTAATTAAAATTATATTTAATTATCTATAATAATAAATTTAATATTATATAATATTTTTCTTTGAAATCAAAATATGAAGTTGTCGAACATAATTGAAAATGAGATATTTAATGATTCACAACAATTATATTGAATGATGAGATGCCACTTTAAGCATCTCTCCACAATCATCATTCTTATAATGTTAAACATCTCTTCACAATATTCATACTTATAATATTTAACATACCAAAATCTCTTAGCTCTTTGTTGGTTCATCTTATATGTTCATTCTTTCACATTCCAATATATATATATATATATATATATATATATATATATATATATATATATATATATACAAGTTGTAGGACTTGGGTCTGTTCCCATCACTCATTGGAGTTTTTTGCCCTTAAGTGGGGAACCAGAGCCAATAGTATAAAAAAGAGTAGTTTGAGACCATTACATAGCATGGAAAAACAAAATTTTTGAAATTGTAGATTGTGTGGTGCAAAGCCACAGATAGATCATCCTCAGAGAAACTGTCATAGTTCCAAAATAGAACACACTAGTGAAAGCCAAAAAACACATTATCAACGTTACGAAGACCTGTTGAGGAGTCATCCTGCACTGGGAGACCTAGTGGTGACTTCTTCTTCTAGCTTCTCCTCGATAATGTAACAACAGTGCAAGTTGGGGTGAGGAGGAGAGATCGAGGGAGCCGTTGCATGGGTAGTTGCTAGTGGCGAAGCTGCATCTGGATATTTGCAAACAAGAGAGGTGCGACCTCTAGGAGCCATGAATATGGGGGGTGAAGCAAAGCCCAAAGGAGGGAAGGCAGAAGTCAAGTGAGCAGGGGAGGAGGGGTAGGGGATGTCAGGAGTGAAGTCGATTTCCAAGTCACGGGTGAGACATTAGAGGGAAGAGGTGGCATGCTTGTTGAAGGCTAAAATCTCAGGAATCCAATAGGTGGCTCGAGATTTATCTCTCTCCTGATCCTTGAGTTGGAGGGTGAGAAAATTATGAAGCACCTAGAGCGTGTTTCGTCCATGGCTAGTCTCCTCTACTTCGATCTTGAGGACCTAGCAGCATATGTGAGGTGGAATGACGTTGTTAAACAATGCCAATTCAACATTCTCATCAAAGGTAATTGGGGGGTGCCCTCATCCCTTGCCTCGACTAGTGCCGCAACGTTTTCCTTGTTCATGAATCATGGCAGAGCTGCTAGGTTTAGAGGGTTGGGTAGAAGTCGTAGTGGAAGCAATGGAGGCTGGAGCAGAATTAGTGAGAAGGAGAGACCAAGCTTTGAATAAAGGAGCTGGAAGGAAGTGCTAGATGATAACCATGGTGCAAAGTAAATAAGCTCGGAGAGGAAACAAGTGAGCAATAAGGCCAAACATACGAAGACATTGTTGGAGGTGCAAGTTGAGTGTTTTAAAGAGCATGGAGACCAAGTGCGACATGGAGGGAATGATGGTTGTCAGGTGGAGGGCACCTTCATTCCTTTGTACTCCAAGTGGTTGTAGCAGTATAAACACTTGGATCTAAGGAGAATATATTAAAAAGTTATTATAATCTTAATTTATTATTAAAAAATATTATAATTATAATTTTAGAATTTTGAAATTTGAATGATAATTTTTTTTAAAATTATCGTTTATTGAAGTTTAAATCTGAAATCTCATTTTTTTAATTTTTAATTTTAAGTTTTTAAGTGGTAAAATTTCTTATAATTTCGCTGTCAATTAACAATGAAAATATTTATTATTGGATATTGTCTATGAATGTTGACTTACTTATCATCGACAACTAAAATTACACTACCTAAAATGACTTATTGGTAATTCGTAAGGGAATATATTTTCACTCTTATATACCTCTAGGTCTTAAAGGAATATACTTTCACTCATACAATATACTTCTAAGCTTTAACCTATTTCCAAAAGACAGATTCTTAATCAATTAAAAATTATTTTAAATCTTAAATTAAAACCATAAAATCATTTTAACTTAGATAATATTCTTTAAAAAATAACATTTCTTATAATAATCACAGAAAATATAGCCAATAAAATCATATACCTAAATTTAAATACTACTTTCAATACTTATTTAATAATTTTATTTTTGGAAACAAAATATATATAATATATATTCCCATTTTGAATTAATATCATCGTGACCCTAACTTTTTTTTATAATGAAATTATTGAAATGTTTTCTTTCACCATTAGATATTTATGGTACTCTATTCACTCTGATTTTCGCTATTATCCATTTCATTCTTACAACTTGTTTGGTCAATACACACGTGTATAGTTTTTCCTTATATTAAAATAAATATTTTTATTAAATTTTAATGGGTTTATAAAATTTCATTTTTATTACATTTTAATGGATTTTTACGTCTCTTGCAAAAATTAAAAAGCAAAATTTAATTATTTTATATTTTGGTTTTTTATTATAATTTATTATTATTTAAATTACATTTTTGGTATACATGGATTTGAAAAACTTGTGAAATATTACATAGGTTAATTAAATTGATAGGTTTTTTATGGTGAGGTTCCTTCTCACGACACTGTAGTAGATTTGCCATCCTAAAATGAATATGCTTTCTAGACACGTGTAGGGTGATTAGCGACTGAGCTCGTCAAGTTTTGATAACTTCATTCTAGGGCATTCATCTTTGTCGCTTCAGGCAACAAACCAATGGCGCCGTAGAGAGCACTCTGAAACAGAGTTTGGTGCCCAATGTGATGATTGTTATGATGTTATGATCTTCATAGATGTCCACCACAGTGCCTTGGACATGTTAGTGGTGGCCTACTCGACATTTCTCTCAACCAGGGCAGTGAACCGAGTAGTCTCCAACATTTTCATCCGCCAATAAGGAAGCCTGTAGATGTGATTATGGTTTCTACTAAACTTGCTCATGTTAAGAACTTATTGGAAGATTTACTTATTATGGGTTGAAACTCTCCAATGAAGATTCCTTGCAGGGTTTCAGGTTCAGGATTGTACTTGCCAAAGGGTGGTGGGTGTTTTTTTGACGAGTATGGATATGTAGTCTTTGTGCCTACTTCGTCGCCATTATGGGTTGGAAAAGGGAGTAGCCAGGGGAGGAGCTCCTCTTTCGAGGATTGCAGCCTATAAGGTCTGCTCTAAGGATGGATGCTCAGATGTTGATATACTTGCGGCCTTTGATGATGCCATTAAGGATGGCGTCGATGTATTATCTCTTTCTCTCGACGCTCCTTCATACTTTACACCAAATCTATTGACAGATGGTATAGCCATCGACACATTTCATGCGGTGCAGAATAATATTGTGGTTGTTTTCTCTGTTGGTAATGATGGGCCTTATTCCCACACAGTAGTCAATAGTGTGCCATGGATCTTGACGGTGGAAACAAGCACTGTTGATAGGTTTTTTTATTCCAAAGTTGTTTTAGGAAACAACAAAACATTTGATGTAAGTGTGCATTGTCAAAGATGCTTGTGAAGTTGTTTGCGGCTTGCTTCACCAACAAAGTTTGATGATCCAGTATTTCTACAACTACCAATGCCTAACCAATGACTCCTCCCCTGATTTCGGTCCAATGAATTTTGAATCAACCGAAGGATTGTTTTAATAAATTCCCTTAATAGCAATCTGTCAACTGCTTCAGGCTTTCTTTAGAGTTGTAGTAGTTACATTGTTGAAACAAAATCGGAACAAAATGCTTCTTACAGAACTGGCCCCGCAATCCATAATCGGCAGTTCAATCAACATTTACCAAATAACTTGAATCATAAAAAATCATATTGAAAAACCAATCAAAACAGAGCCCGAGACCATAATAATGGCTTACTTAGAATTTGGGCAAAAACCAAAACTGAACGTGACATATGGGATGTGAATGGCCTATCGAAGGAATTCGACTATCAGAGGATTTGGACTAGTTCGCAACCAAAAACAACGATATTTGATGAACATCCGAAAGAGGGCAGACTTGAAACCATGATAAATTAGAGCTTTGAAACAAATCAGGTCCAGACCCTATCAAAACTTCCAAGCGCATTTGTTACAAAAATCTTGATAGTTGAATGGATCCGATATTAGGATTAATTGGAATGTATGACAGATTGGGTCCGGCAATATCTGGTTAGCGGGATTTTGGCATGGAAATATGTTTAAAAACTCCGATAGTTGATATGAAATGACACATGGCTTTTGGATGGGAGTCGGGCAACATCATAAGTTTTCGCTGCGATAACATATGAATCCTTTGATAGTTCAACATTCCGATATGCCCCTTGTATGTTTTATCATATGGTTTGTATCTATATATGTAATACATTTTGGGTTAATATTGTCAAAAGAATTCCAAGGTTAAAAAACCCATTGAAGTCATATTTTAATTAAAGTCTTGGAATCGGGGGCTATGTGATTGGTTTATTCAAATGAACAACATAAATTGAGACATCAAATACGTCAGCTTGATAACTTTGTTGATGCAAGTCTTAAAGGAAAAGTTGAAGGATATGATGCTCTGGACCCTAATATCAAGTTGAGGCTCCTGAATATTCTTTGTGATGAATGTATTGGCATGAGATATCTAATCCCTACCTTAATTAAATAATTATACATGAATTAGAATTTAATGAGACTATTTATGCTTTTTTGTACATATACACACGGTAAGAACAGAGAAAAATAAATAAATTATAATGGGAAAAACTAAATATTCTGCAATTTGAGAAGGTTTATACCTTGCAACCTCTTCGGAAACCGCTTGGCAGGCTGGCGTTGTGGAAACGTATGTAGATCTACTCCGCTGCAATATTCCATGACCAAGCATGAGAATTGTTACGTCTCAAAATGTGTATATAGAGTGGGCGAGAATGGATGATCAAGAGATCTCAAGATCTCCCTCTCCGTCATTGCCCTCATCATCTTCTTTCAGCTGGTTAAAGAACCCTTGTCTATCACCTTCATTGCAAAAAAACATCCCGTCCCATTCAACTCCACTAAATAAACGCTTCCGATGTCTCCCCTTTTGAGCCTCTTCAAAAGACTAAAATCCATGTGCCACTTCGTAAAACTATCGGATTTTGTTTAAAAATATCAGAGTTATTTTTAACAAACTGCCATACCAAAGTTTTCATACATCTCTTTTGGATGGACTTGATGACATTTTTCACCACATTTTAAAGCCGATATCGGATCTGTTGGCCATCGATTTTTGGGTTTCCACCTGTGTAATATCTATGATGCTTACCAAGGTCCCAATACCTAAACCTGGCATGTTTTACACTTCATCTAAATGAAAAATCGGCTCCACTCAACCATCAGGCTTTTTCAAACAGATGTGCTCACATACCCGATCCCACTTTATGTTTGATTTAAATATGATATCGGATCGACCACATTGGAACTCTTGTTATGACCCTTGTTTAAATCTATGATACCACCCCAGACCTGATTTCTTTCAAGACTTCAATTTATTATGGCTCAAATCCTCTCTCTATCGAATGTTTGAGAGGAGGACTTGATTTTTTGCTCTTAAATTTTGAATTTGCATTTAATGCTTGAAAATGGGCATTCACATAAATCAATGTTCTGATCTTTCTCCCGCAATTGTAGAGGTGTGACTTCTATGCCACAAGGAGTCCCTTGCAGACCCATAAGTCCTAATTGGCCTTGGAAGATCATTTATGGCATAAGTCCTAATTGGCTTGGTAACTTAACCAGAGAGAGGGCATAATGTGGTCGCTTATGGTGTCTGCTTCATTGACATGGTCGATGTCATTAAGACGACCCAAGGTAGATTTCCATTCATTTGGAACCCTTCTTAACCTTATCATAGAGGTTTTTATTGTCTTGATCGCCAAAGGTAATCCTGAACATTTTTGTATGATATTGTGGGCTATGCTGGTGAATCGTTGATCCTCCTCTTGTAGTGGAAGAGTAGGGAAATTCATGTGAAACAGAACAATTCCCAGCTAATATCGCGAGACAAAGATTTCATATGGTGAGTGTGATGAGCTCCCATAACCTCTGCAACTATGTTGTCCCGAGTGGTCACCACAATCTTATTTTTTCTATTCAAAGGAAACTGCAAACCGATCTTTTCGAATTATGCCCTAAACGATCTTATACTCATCATTGCATATCAAGAGTGAGGAGTGTGAGGAATGCATATCCAATAATCACATTACTTGTAACTGGAGCATGCAATGTAGACTCATGACTGGCTTTTGCATAATATGCTTCCAGTTGTAGGAAATCCCATGATCTCATTGTATGTAGTTTATGCATTCTGCCGGGGAACACGGAAACAACCCATGGCATTGTTATCCAATACCAAAAATCATTGATTTCTTTAGTCTTGAAATAGTTATTTATTTCTAGGAGAGAATGTAAAACTATAAATTACTTTGACTAAATATAGTTTTATCGTATGATCTACATATTTATGATAAACCATCTTATTTTTTGGTTAAGACGGATCGAAAGTTCAGGGACATGGCTATGGGGAATTCTTGGTAAAGTCTAAATAGAATGGATGTTCATCAGATATCGTGGTTTTTGGTTGCAAATTGGTCCAAATCCTCCAATAGTCGAATTCTTCCAATAGGCCATTCACATCCCATATGTCATGTTTGAAATAGGGTAGATTTGAAACCATGATAAATTAGAGCTTTGAAACAAATCAGGTTCTGAACCTATCGGAACTTCTAAGCGCATTTGTTACAAAAATCTCGATAGTTGAATGGATTTGATATTAGGTTTAACTAGAATGTATGACATATTGGGTCCAGCGGTATCGGGTTATCGGGATTTTGGCATGGCAATACGTTTAAAAACCCTGATAGTTGATATGAAATGACACGTGGCTTTAGGATGGTTGTTGGGCAACATCGTAAGTTTTGTCCACAATAAGATATGAATCCTCTGATAGTTCAACATTCCGATATGCCCCTTGTATGTTTTATCATATGGTTTGTATGTATATATGTAATATGTTTTGGGTTAAGATTTTCAAAGGAATTCCAAGGTTAAAAACCCATTTAAGTCATATTTAATTAAAGTCTTAGACTCGGGAGCTATGTGATTAGTTTATTTAAATGAAACTGAATCAAAGATTTATTACATCAAAGGTTTAAAACAAAATTTGATCAAAACCATTTTTTTATTTTATTTTTTAAATAAGTGAAAAATAAAACAAAACTAATTAAGTAAAAATGAATAAATAATGATTCAAAAACCAAAGGCAAAAGCAAAAAGGGTCCCCATTTATAATGGTGATAATAGTAAAGAGTCTAAATGGGGGTGTTGTGTTTTTTACCACAACAATCTCACCAAAAACAACTTATTTTCTCCTGGTGTAATTTTTACTCCCTCGGGCACAATCACTGTATATACACATAATCCTATAGATTTGTTACTCTGGTTAATATCTTTCAAAGTTTCCTTTATAATAATTTACTTCTCACCAAAAACAACTTCTTGAATTTCAGTGGGATTCAACTCAATGTAATATGAAATCAAGTAACATTGAACATGTGTTTCATTTCACATAATTTGTGAATCTTTTCCCCCTTAAATAAATAAAGTTTTTAGTAACATTTATACGGGAAATTTTTTTGGTGTTAATAACATTTTATTAAGATTATTAATTATAAATATTATATTTTTATTGAATAATAAAAATGAAATATGTGTGTGCGGAGAGAAATCATTATCGTCTTAATTATCTAGACAAGAGACATAATGCGTTTTGTTGCAATGACTTTGAGCTTTGATATTGAGTCTAAACAATTCCTTAAAGACGAAAACACACCCATATATATATATGGAAATAAAATCTACATGTTATGTTTTTATTATAATAGCTTAGCTTTTCCTAGACCGTTATAATACCTTAGCTTTTTTCAAGTCCCTGGCCAAGCCCATTTAATGATATTATGTACCCTGCTTCATTTTATGTACCTCCACTTTTGTGGTCCATTGCCATGTTCAATGTCAGGGTTCAACAATTGATAAAGTGTGTTTTCATCGCATCTTGACTCACCTGCCCAATCACTATCATTCATCATTACGCCATTTCGCTTTACATTCTGGGTGCCCTTTTACAAAATTAGGCCCCCCATGGTCATATTTCACCTTAGCAATCGACATATTCACTTCACATCTTTGGATAGCTTAGTTTTCTTTGAAAAAAAATGAGTGCATTCCTTTTTGGGAATTGGCGTAGATGCTGTTGTCCTAGTCAATTACATGATTTTTGCACACTTCAACAAACTTCAAGTCATATTTGCGCACTTTACCAAACTTCAAGTCTTTGTGAAATTATGTGCCACTTTCTTTTAAATAAAAAATTAAAAAATTGATGATGTCATTAGATAAATCGTATGACCTTTTTTTGTAAAATGAGAAATTCATGGTCAATCTCTCATTGAGTAGGGTAGGCATAAAAATTACATATTAATTTTAATTATAGATATATTAAATTTGGAGAGGAATTAAATTTTTTAATATTTAAATTTATTTTAAAGTGTAAAATTTAAAAAATGATTTGCATTTGGTTTTTTCTCTTTATATATAAACACACATCATGTATAATTTTTTATGGGTCAAAATGTAAAATAGTGAGACTATTGAAATATTTTAAAATGTTTTAGCAGTAAGAATTTATTTATTTCATTTATAAATCAAATTGTCCATATTAAAATAATATTATTTTATTAATACATTTTTAAATACATGTCAATATTTTTGTATCTTTTTAATACTATTTCTTCCTTTTGGATATTGAAATATTTTAGAATAAATTGTGTTGCGACAATGGAGGTGAGACCATTCTTAGAGGTAAACAAGCTAGAGTCAAAGTTGAATTCAAACATGGAGCTGACCTCTAGCGGAGGTAAGGGAAACATAGTCGACAAGGAGGCAAAGTGGACCACGATCTAGATCCAATGACAAAGTAGCCCATAGGAGGAGAGGTGGCTGATGATGACACGACTTGCAGATTTGGTGTCAAAGCAAACTAGTCAAGCACTACAATAGTTGAAGTTGTTGAAACCATTAATGTTTTCAATGTTAATGAGATAAATTATTTAAAAAATTAAAAAACAAAATATTTTAATGTTAATGAAAAAGATTTGTCCACTTTAACAACCTAGTTTATTTTTAAATAACATTTTAATTTTCCATTGGACAATCGACAACTTTTTGTATTTGTTCACAATATAAAAAATTTAAAATCAATTTAATAAATTTTAAAATTCATCAATATATATATATATATATATATATATATATATATTAAAAAAAATATTATTAATTAAAATCATATTTAATTATCTATATATATATAATATTTTTCATTTAAATTAAAATATGAAGTTGTCAAACATAATTGAAAATGAGATCTTTAATGGTTCACAACAGTTATATTAGTTATACTGAATGATGAGATGCTACTTTAAGTATCTCTCCACAATCTTCATTCTTATAATGTTAAGCATCTCTTCACATTCTTCATACTTATAATATTTAACATAGTAAAAGCTCTTAGCTCTTTGTTGGTTAATCTTATATGTTCATTCTTGCGCATTTCAACATTTTCATTTTATGAATATATTATTTTTTCACTAGCAAAGTTATTCACATTATATTAATAGGAAGATGTACATAGCATACAAGATGGAGGACTTGGGTCTGCGCCCATCACTCATCGGAGGTTTTTGTCCATGAGAGGGAAAACCAGAGACAATAACCCAAAAATATTAGTTTGAGACCATTACATAACATGAAAAAAACAAAATTTTTGAAATTGTAGATTGTGTGGTGCAAAGCCACACATTGATCATCCTTAGAGAAACTGCCATAGTGCCAAAATAGAACAAACTAGTGAAAGCCAGAAGACACGTGATCAACATTATGAAGACCTGTTGAAGAGGTGTATTGCATTGGGAGACCTGGTGGTGACTTCTTCTTCTAGCTTCTCCTCGATAATGTAACACCTGTGCAAGTTGGGGCAAGGAGGAGAGATCGAGGGAGATGTTACATGGGTAGTTTCCAGTGGCGAAGCTGCATCCAGATATATGCAAGCATGAGAGGCGTGGCCTCTAGGAGCCATGAAGATGGTGAGGGAAGCAGAGCCCAAAGGAGGAGAGGAAAAAGTCAAGGGAGGAGGGGAGGAGGGGATGTCGGGAGTGAAATCAATTTCCAAGTCGTGGGAGAGGTGTCAGAGGGAAGAGGTGGCATAGTTGTTGAAGGCTGAAAGCTCAACAAACCAACAGGTGGCTCGAGATTTATCTCTTTCCCAATCCTTGAGCTGGCAGGTGAGCAAATTGTGAAGCACCTAGGGCGTGTTTCGTCCATGGCTAGTCTCCTTTGCTTCGAGCTCGAGGACCTGACAACATATGTAAGGTGGAATTGCATTGTCAAATAATGTCAATTCAACATTCTCATCAACAATAGTTGGGTGGTGCCCTCTTCCCTTGCCTTGACTGGTGCAACGACATCTTCCCCATTCACGGCTCATGGCAGAGCTACTAAGTTTATAGGGCTGGGTAGAAGGCGTAGTGGAAGCAATGGAGGCTACAACAAAACTAGTAAGTGGGAGATACCAAGCTTTGAACAAATGAATTGGAGGAAAGTGCCAAATGGTAGCCATAGTGTAGAGTAAATAAGCTCGAAGAGGAAGCAGGTGAGAAATAAGGGCGAGTGTATGAAGACGCTATCAGAGGTGCATGATGAATGTTTTAAAGATCATGATGACCAAGTGTGACGCGAAGGGAATGATGGTTTCCAGGTGGAAGGCGCCTTCATTCCTCTGTATTACAAGTGGTTGTAGTCCTACAGACACTTGGATCCAAGGAGAATATATTAAAAAATTATTATAATCTTAATTTATTATTAAAAAAATATTATAGTTATAATTTTTAGAATTTTGAAATTTGAATTATATATATATTTTTAATTATCTTTCATTGAAGTTTAAATTTGAAATCTCATTTTTTAATTTTTATTTTAAGCTTTTAAGTGTTAAAATTTCTTATAATTTAGGTGTCAATTAACAATAAAAATTGGATATTGTCTATGAATGTTGATTTGCTTATCATTTATAATTAAAAGTACACTACCTAAAATGGCTTATTGTTGATTTGTAAGAAACTACACTTTCAATCTTACAATATGCCTCTAAGTCTTAACCTATTTCCTTATATTCAAGAAAAACAAATTCATAATTGATTAAAATTATTTTTAAACATTAAATAAAAATCCTAAAATCATTTTTACTATTAATAAAAAAAATATGGCAAATAAAATTATAAATTTTTTTGACCCCTCCACTATGGTGGTTTCCAAAATGCCGGTTTGGGTCAGGCTCCACAACCTACCATTACATTTCTGGTTTCCTAATGTTTTTGCAGCAATAGGGAATGCCATAGGTTCATTCATCAAGCAAGATGTGGAAAGAATAGAAAGATGCATTCATACCTTCGCCAGAATCTGCGTGGAAGTTGATCTTAGTCAAGGGCTTCCTGACAATATAATTCTGATCCATAACAACTCTCAGTGGAAACAACCTCTTGATTATGAAAACACGACCTTCAGATGTCGAGGCTGTCAACAAACAAGACATCTACATAATAACTGTCCGCAAAACAAAAGAGAAAACAGAAGAAACAAGAAACAAGTTCACAAACCAAGGGGCTGGCAATGCACAGTGAATCCAGAAGAAGAAATAGAGGATGAGGGGGAGCTTAACTCCCCACCTGAACAACATGATGATCCTATTGGGGAGAATGCCGCGACTGCCACCCCCACGGCAAACAATCAGGAACATTTGTTCTCAGATTCAGGAAAATTTACTACATCAGCAAACAAGAACACAAAGATTCACCAAAATCAGGCAGAGATGACAAGCGTGGATCCAAACATGGGAGGCATCAAACGTCACCACCACTCAGATACTTCAGACTCAGACAAAGAAACAGGCCGACAGAAAGCAGAAACACAGTTAGTCATTGCTTCGATCGAGCCCACTCAAGGTGAGTGGCGCAAGGTTGAAAAGAAAAAGGGGAGAAAAACTTGAAGCGTGAGTTTCACTCACTGCCGGAATTCAGTTTTTTCTTGCCTTTTCCTCTCTCTCCTCTCTTTCTCTTATTCTTTGTGCATGTTAGTCCTCTAACGTAGCGTGGGGTGCGAAAGCACTCGAGCCCATGTGGCAGCTTTCGGAATGCTTAAATGCATCTGCTTGTGTAACTTTTCATTAATTCTTTAATAAAAGGTTACCGCTTTTTTCCTTCGGAAAAAAAATTATAAATTTTTTGATAATATTTAATTTTAATTTAGTGTATAAAATTAAAGGAGTCTAACGAGGCAGAGGAATTGCTCGGATGGCCAAAAGTGGCCGGAATCTGAGCAAAAAAATTTCAATTTTTTTTGTCGAGGCAGTGTTTGAATCGTGTTTTTAATAGTAGAAATGGATTCAACACCATCAAAAACGTTTAGGACACCTAAAATTTTGAAGTTTAACAACTATAACTTAGTTTTACAAAAATCCTTGTTGGATTTTCTCTAAATATGACCGGAATTTCCATAACTTTCTGAGCAACTCCTCCACCTTGTTACACTACACGAAAACTAAATACTATTTTCAATACTTATTTAATATATTTAAAAAAATAAAAAATAAGTGAAAGCTCTGTATGTATGTATGTATGTATGTATGTATGTATGTATATATATATATATATATTTCCATTTTAAATTAATATCATCGTGACCCTAACTTGTTTTTTTATAATGAAATTATTGAAATGTTTTCTTTCACCATTATATATTTATGGTGCTCTATTCACTCTAATTTGGGCTATTATCCATTTCATTCTTACAACTCGTTTGGTCAATCAAGTACTTTACACGTGTATAGTTTTTTCTTATATTAAAATAATTTTTTAATTAATTTTGAATGGGTTTATAAAATTTCATTTTTATAAAATTTTAATAAATTTATATGTTTTTGGACATGATCTATTGCGAAAATTAACAAGAGTTACATAATAACTAGTAAATACTGTTTAGCTTAAATATAGTTTATTTTAAATATAATGTAATTAAACTAAAAAATAATAAAACAAAAACATCATCATAAAAATAAAATAACTAATAGAATATTTTATTGTTGAATGCCATCACAAAAAATTAAGAAATATGGTTAACTAATATTGTTTATATTAACATATATACAGTTTAATATATATGTTTACTTTATATATATATATATATATGTGTGTGTGTGTGTGTGTGTGTTTTTTTATTATATATATAAATTATATATATTTATGTGTTTTTTTTATTATATATATAAAAGAAGCTATCTTAAATTGAAAATATGGAGAAAAAATTATAATTTATGAAAATGGAAAAATAGAAAAATCAAAATAAAAAAGTTAAACAAATAAAAAAAATCTAAAAACCAAAAATTAGTAACTAACAAAAATGGAAGTTACTAAAAAATCCATAATAAAACATCAACCAATCATTTTACAAATAAATAAATTTAAATAATAACAAAAAATGAATTCCTAATGTTAAACTATGGATAAGATAAATATTTGGTAAAAAATAATAGTAATACAGTCAAAGCAAAAATGAATGCTTAATACCATACCATTCCTAAAGCAAGTAAGCAAAATTTAATTATTTTATATTTTTATTTTTTCTTATAATTTAATATATAATTAAAAAAACATATATATTGGGTTAAAAATAATTAAGTGTATTTATAATCTAGGTTAAATTGATATATATATATATATATATAAATAAATATATATAATAATGATAAGTTATAATAAAATATATATATATATATATATATATATATATATTTATTTATTTTTTGAAATAATTTTAAAAAATTTATATTCTTTAATTAATTAATTGAAATTATTAAAAAATATGTTGATGGAAGATGGAATTACATGGCAATTAAGGTTGGAATTTTAAAATAAATTAATTTTTTCACAGCTTCCCACCAATTTTACAATTTCAACTAAAAAATAACTATTTTGCAAAATTTTAATTTTCAACCACAAAAAATAACTATTTTACAAAATTTTAATTGTATTTCACGATCAAATTTCATCCCTGAATGGGCAACTTTCGACCCCTAAATTGGCAACTTTAGATGATAATGTCGATAAAGGAAAAGTACATTTGAATGATTTGAAGGAGGAAAAAGAGGCATTGTAAAGAAATTAAATTTGTTTAATTAGGTGTTTCGTTGGAGGTAAAATCTACATGTTATGTTTCTATTATAATAGGCTAGTTTTTTCTAGTCCACTATAAAAGTTTAGCGCTTTTTCAAGTCCGTGGCCAAGCCCATTTAATGATCTTATGTACCCTGATTGACAATTTAGTTATTTTATGTACCTCCACTTTTGTGCTTCAAGTTTTCATACGCTGCTTTACCCATGTTCAATGTCAGCATTCAATAATTGATAAAGTGTGCTTTCATCACATCCTTACTCACCTGGCTCATTATTATTATTTATGATTAAAAAGTATATATCTATATTAATCATAGATTTACTAAATTACTAAATTTCGAGAGGATTAAATTTTTTGATATGCAATTTTTTTAGAGTGCAAAATTTAAAAAATGATTTGTATTTGGTTTTTTTCTCTCTATATATAAATACACATCATGTGTAATTTTTCATGGACCAAAATATAAAATAGTGAGACTGTTGAAATATTTTAAAATGTTTTAGCAATAAGATTTTATTTATTTTAATTGTTTTATATAATATACATATATGCATAGTTGGAATTGAAATATTTTACTTAATATGGACATTGACATATTTCATTTATAAATCAAATTGTCCATATTAAAATAATATTCTTTTATTAATACATTTTTAAATACATGTCAATATTTTTTACCTTTAATTATTTCTTCCTTTTTGGATATTGAAATATTTTACTATAATCAACATATATATGTATGCTTTGTGAGTGCACATGCTCTGTATATATATTTTTTTCGAAAGAATAAAACGTTGGCATTATATTAAATAGTAAAGACCAGTACATTTGTCTCTCAGAAAATGTTTTCATTATTTACTACATGTCCTATCTCAAATATTCCAAAAAAACTACTAAGATGATACGAAATGCGAATATAGCATATCAAGAAGTGTCCCCATACTTCACCTAGTTCATATGTGAAAAATGATATAATAAAATAAAAAGGAGAGCAAAATTGTTGTATACAACTATGGCAATTTAATTTGTCCCTCCTCCCTTATTTGCGTATCCTCAATAAAGGAGAAACTCAAGATTCCATATATTCCATTGTAGTCCTTCCCAACTATGCCATTGAGCCCGACTGGCTTAGCCTCCGTCTCATGGATCCCACCCGACTAGCTCGACATCGCTCCTTTGGTTGAGCGCAAACTCATGTCGAGTTACATTTATCGTCAAACTTGCCCAACCCTACCTAGCAAGTCCCACTGAAAATTTTAAGCCTGTTTTGTAGGTCTTTCCTACTTAGAAATTCAGCGAGCTCTTTTGACTACCGCCTAGGCCTGACCTTAAGTCATCCTTCCACTTGCACATGCTTGAAGCTTGCGAATTCATAAACTCATCCTTGCCCCCATGGCCATGGATGCCATGGTATGATACACCCATGCTTTCAGTGAAAAACATAGAAGCGCATGATTAATTTACCCCCAGAGTTTGGTGGGACGTACTTAAATATTGTGCCATTAACGCACCTAGAAAATGCATAGGCACACATCTGAATGCACTTCACAAAACCATCAGGAAATTAACCAGTTTCCAAATCTCATACGTTTAGATGTAATCCCTTTTAATTTATAATAGCTAGCATGCCCAAAGCACGTACAAAGATAATCATCAAGACATTCCAACATCCATTTTCAACCAATTTCTTAAACAAACACAAAGATTCATTTTAACAATAAGGGTTCTACTTATCCTTCATTCTCAAGTAAATAGATTAATTTTTAGGCTCACAATAACATAGAGTCCATATAAATGTTGTATTTAAGCAACACACCAACTTCAGACATAACAATAAACACACATTAGAGATTTTTTTAGTCCTAAAATGGGTCTCTTAAGGAATATTATAATAGCTCTAGCCACTCTAGTTTGAGTAAGACTCTATAATATGCGTATTCATTTGTTAAATCTAGATTTATTAGCTTCTATAGGGAACTCTCTCGATTGTTTTATTAAGATATATATAAACAAGATTGGGAGAGGTATTGTAACTTTTTCACACATCCATGTTCAAATAGATCTCAATAAAGGGTTTCCTGATAGAATCATCATCAATTGGAATAACCTATCCTTTTTGTAGTCGGTGGACTATGAAACCATAGATATCCATTGTAGGTCATGTCAATAGGCAGGTCATCTCTATAATTCTTTCCCTTCTTTTCAAGGGCACTCTCACCTCTTTGATACCAAGAAAAAGGGTCGTGATTGGAAAGACCCAAAAAAACGAGAAGGATCTAAGAATTCCTCAGCTCATAGCAAGAGAACATGCAACAACAAAAAAATTACGCAACCAGATCTTTTCCTTCGGCATTAGCGCAACCCCATGCGGCACCATCTCATCCATCAAACTTTGGGGTCCCTCCCCCTCTATCATCATATCCCCACTCTCATTTGGATCCCTCAAATCTTGAAGAGAGAGACACAACCATGATCTTGGTCTCATCCACAAATGGGCACAAATGTCTCCATGAATCAAATCAATTGGAAAATGATAAGAAAACAACCACTATTGCAACATTGAACCCATGGACACTTTTCTAAGCTTCATCACAAGATGAATTGATTTTTGTACGAAAAAAGGAAGAAAATACCCTTGGAAAACCCCATGATCATTCATGGCCTCAACAACCAAAATCTTAGCATATGTATCTATATTTTCAATCTCAAGCTAGCTTGTCTTTATTTTTGGATTTGGTTAGATTCCCTAGTGACCAACCAATCTAAATTTCTTAAAATTCAATGTAATCTCATGTTCAAAAAGAAATACAATTTTTAATCCACAAAGAAAAAAACGCTCATATATATATATAAAATAAACAAATAATTATAACTATCATTGTTCATATCACTTAGATAATTATAAATGTTATTGTTCATATAACTAATATCTCTTCATCTTAACCATGGATCTAGCAAGCGTTGAGAGGGATTAAATCTCTTGATGTACTAGCCTCTTTTAGAATGCAAATATTAAAAAAGGTTTTCATTTTAAGAGATTTGATCCCTCTTGATAGATGTGATTAAGATGAATCTAGACACACATGCCATGATTTCATGATTATTATAAGGAATATTATTTTTTTAGAATATTGTCTAAGTTAAAATAATCTTATGCCCTTTAATTAAGATTTGAAATACTTTTAATTGATTAAAAATTTGCCTTTCTTGAATATAAGGAAATAGGTTAAGACCTAAAAGCATATTGTAAAAGTGAAAATATATTCCCTAATAAGTAAGTCAACATCCATAGATAATATCTATGATAACAAATATTTTCATTGTTAATGGAAAACTTTATTACCATCTAAAATAAAAATTAAAAAATGAGATTTTAAATTTAAACTTCAATAAAAGATAATTTTTAAAAATATACCATTCAAATTTAAAATTTCTATAAATTAAAATTATAATAAATTTTTAATAAAAAATTAAAATTATAATAAGTTTTTAATATATTCCTAGAGTGAAAAATGAAAATGTTCGAATGCATAGAAATTAACATATAAGATGAAGGAACAAATAGCTAAAGAGATTTTACGATGTTAAATATTATAAGTATGAAGATTGTGAGGAGATGGTTAATATTATAAGAATGAAGATGGTGGAGAGATGCTTAAAGTGGCATCTCATCATTTAATATAACTGTTGTGTATCGTGATTAATGATCTCATTTTCAATTATGTTCGAGAACTTCGTATTTTAATTTAAAAGAATATATATATATATATATAATTTATTATTATAGATAATTAAATATGATTTTAATTAATAATATTTTTTATGTTAATGGAGATTTGGATAGACAGTGATCGGGTGCTTTATTAAGGTATTTTTTGATGTGAAGTCACCAGTTCAATTCCCCGCCTCGATCAAGGTGATTTATTGGACATGATGAAGATGTAGTCTTGCCAAGCTTACAAAAAAAATATTTCTTTTTTTTTTTATAATTAATTAATTTTAAATTCTTCATATCATGAGCGAATATGAAATTTTTCCTATTGTCAAATGGAAAATTAGAGTATTATATAAAAATAAACTAGTTTGTTAAAGTGGACAAATGTTTTCCACTAACATTAAAAGATTTTGCTTTTTAATCTTTTAAATAATTTATCTCATTAATATTGCAAGTATTAATGACTTCAACAAATTCAATTGTTGCAGCACTCAATCGATCTGCTTCAACACCAAATCTGCAAGACGTGTCATCATTGGCCACTTCTCCTCCTATGGGTTGCTTTGCCATTGGATCTAGATCGTGGTCTGCCTTGCCTCCTTGGTGACTTTGTTCCATTACCTCCTTGCCTCTGGGAGAGGTCAGCTCTAGGTTTGGATTCAACTCTTACTCCAACTTGTTTACCTCTAAGAATGATCTTACCTCTGTTTTTGTAGCGTAGATTAGCGGCGCCAACCTTAACAATGTCTCCATGGATAAGAAGAGTGTTAAGTATTGACAAAACTTTATCTTAAGAGCAAGATGGTTTTTGTGCGGGCTTACTTGAATGCCCCCTTTGATGAATATTTGAACACCACCTATGATACGTGTATCAGGGCCGCAACTCCTACTGTCAAATACTTGATCGACAATGGTGCTAAGGTTATTCTTACCAATCATCTTTTGGAAACCCTAAAGCCTTCAATTGTTGCACTGTCTCAAGGGAATTTTGGTTCCATTATTGTCGTAATGTTAATCTAGGAGAAATTACCTCTGCAATTGGATTCTTCCCTCCTCCAAAGTGATGCAATCACTCTCGATCTCTCAAGTTTTCAAGTCTTCGTGAGGTTGATCTTAGGGGGTACCCTATGTATGCAGGTAAAAGCTACCAACTTTGACGCTTCATTTAAAACCAAAATTCAAGATTAGATAGGAACTTCTTCCATCTCAATGCGACTCTTGCGTGGGGGTAGACAACTTCAAGAAGGGAATTCACTTAAAGATTACGGTATATCCAAGGATGCCTTAATCTTTCTAGCTTCATGATTGAATGGAGGAGCCAAAGGCTGGGGTGCGCCCTCTTCCTCTCATCCACGTTCCTTTAAGGAAACTTAAAAGCTAGAGCTCTCGCAATCGATTCCCAAATATCTCTCTGGTCCAACCTTCATTGTTGAGAAAGTATAAGATATTCCAAGTCTGGAGGTGGAAGACTCCCAATCAACTCCCTCTTTCATGGTCTATGAGCAGAATGCCATCATTTTATGCTTTAATGGGGATCTTTCCATCTGCATATGTGCTCTAGTAATGGGTACATAAAACTTGGGCCCCAAATACCTATCTATATTTTAAACATTCGAAGGGTTTCTTCATGGTTTATTTTAGAAACCAAGAAGATCGTTAAAGGGTTTTTTATCAATGGCCTTGGTTTTGGGGCAACTCTAGGCTCTCCTTTCAGCCATAGTTTCCTACTTTCAACCTTATATCCATGATATTTCTGGCTACACTAGTTTGGGTTAGACTCTATAATATGCCTATTTGTTTGTTAAATCTAGATTTCTTAGCTTCTATAGGAAACTCTCTTGGTTGTTTTATTAAAATAGATATACACAAGCTTGGGAGAGGTATTGAAACTTTTACATACATTCATGTAGAAATATATCTCAATAAAGGATGCTTGATAGAATCATCATCAATTGGAATAGCCTATCCTTTTCACAGCTAGTGGACTACTAAAACATAGATTCCGTTGTAGGTCATGTCAACAACGAGGTCATCTATATAATGCTTTTCATTTTTTTCAAGGGTTCTCTCATCTCTCTAATACCAATAAAAAGAATCGTGATTTGAAAGACCTAAAAGATCCAAAAGGATTAGATAAGGATTCCCCATCTCATAGCAAGACAACATGCAACAACATAAATTTTATGCAACCAGATCTTTTCCTTCATGCTTAGTACAACCCCATGCGACACCATCTCATCACTCAAACTCTGGGGTCCCTCCCCCTCTGTCACCATATCCCCACTCTCATTTGGATCCCTTAAATGGTGAAGAAAGAGAGACAACCATGATCCTGGTCTCGTCCACAAATGGACACAAATGTCTCCATGAATCAAATCAATCAGACATTGATAAGAAAACAACCATTGTTGCAAACCCTATGATAATGGGATCAACTCAAGGAAATGCAACCATTGAATCTATGGACACTTTTATAAGCTTCATCATAGGATATATTGATGTTCATAAGAAAAAAGGAAGAAAAGGCTCACGGAAGCCCCACGATCATTCATGGCCTCAACGATCATAATCTTAATATATGTATCTATATTTGCAATCTCAAGTTAACTTGTCTTTATTTTTGGATTTGGTTGGATTCCAAGTGAATAACCAATCCAAATTTCTTAACCTTTAATGTAATATCATGTTCAAAAGGTAATGAAAGTTTTATTCCAACAAAAAAAACATTATCATCAATGTTATATATAATAATAATAATAATGATAATTACTGTGATAATTGTAAATTTTATTGTTCATATAACTAATATAGATCCCTCTTAATTATGGATCTAGCAAGTGTCGAAAATGATTAAATATCTTGAGGTACTAACCTCTTTTAGAATGCACAAATTGAAAAATTGTTTTCACTTCAAGAGATTTGATCCCTTTTGACACTTGATAGATCCATGATTAAGATGAATCTAGACACACACGCCACCCCGCCACCCCCTGACACATACACAATGTATAAACTTTCATTAAACTCACGATCTTTAAATAGCAGAGGTTTTTTAACGATGGGGTCTCGACCAACCGAGCTAACCCTCAGGGCTTTAAGGACATCTAAATATTTTATTTATGGTAGAGTGAAATATTTTTACCACATTTTCATACTAGATTATAAAGTGAAATATTTTTTCCACATCTTCATATTGGAATATAATATCAACTAGCAAAAGACTAACAATTACGGAAAAATTGAAAACAACCCTTCCTCCACACACAAATAGCCTCATAGGGTTCAGATTCGTCGACTTAGATCGCTCACGGTGAGTTAAGGGTAACTACCATGTTCTTCCCCTCGCCTCACCGATCATTTGCATGATGTTGATTGTAGGAAGGGTTCTGTGTCAAGCTCTTTGCAGGAGGAGGGTTTCTGCCTATTTTCAAATGCCGGTAAGTGACAAAGCGATTGCCTTCTTGTTTTGGCAATTCAATTGTAAACTTTCATGAAACCCTGAGTAACGTTTTGTTGGAAATTGCTAGCCAAACACCATCGAAGAGGAGCAGAACTCTCGGCTCCGGTTGCAAAGGACGGATTAGTTCTCAGGTATGAATGAAAGGTTTCACTACATGATGATCTAGGTTAGCTTCCTTGACGTAAAATTTCACAAAGGGTTTTACATGCCAACCAAATTCACAGTTTCATCATATCACAATATTGTTTTCAAATTTTACAATTGAGGATTATACATAGCAATATATGCCTTTAAGTTCTCCCAACATGATTAGTGTAAACCCCTCTAGACATATAAAAAAATGGGTACTTAAATAAATATAAAGTTATGTTTGAGCCCTAAACTTGAGCAAAACAAAAAGTAAATTCTAGTCCCAAGGAGATGCATTTTTGTTTGTTTTCCATTATTTTGCAAGAAAAAACTTGTAAATTTTACATATCTTGCATATGCAGTGCCTCTTCAAAAGAAAAATCAATTGCAGGAACAAATTTCTAACATGAAACTAACTCCACATGTAACCCCACTTTAGCAGTTGTCGCCATTTGCACTGCCACAATGTGGCTAATGAATGGATGATTCTAGCCTTCGTTGCTGTCTGTGTCTGTACTTCTTTGTCTATCAGTGTGAAAAATAGTTGTGGGCCAATGTGTGTGCATGTTTTTGGAGCTATCCAATTACAATGTTGTATGTTCCTTTGACAAATGTTGGCAACATGCCAGGGCATTTGAGATGCTTGACCTGAATTTGGCTTAAACTCCCTAGACAAACTATGGCATACTCAGAATAATCCAGGATTCTATCCTCAAGGATATGTAAGCCTTTCACAAACCATTTGTAGAAGTTTCAGATACAGTGTACTATATATCACCTTGACATAAAAAGATATGCTCTTAAACTTATAGATCAAAATGTAACAAAGAAAACTACTTGAATCTGAAGCAAGTCATCATTTCTTCAATAGCATTTTGGCCTCTATTTGTTGACACACAATCTAAACATCCACATTCAACAAACAACTTCTTCGCTCATGTTTCTTCTGGTTCATTGTATTTAAATAAAAAGGAAAATCCCATAAAATCTCTTTAAGGTTTAGAAATATTAAAAATCGTCAAACCTCACATATTGAGAGACACTTCTGCTGCTTACAAGAATTAATTCTTTTTTTTTACCATATTCTTCACATTGGATTCTGTTGAGAAGTTCTCGTGAGATAAGTGAAACTAAATTTTTCAGGTAAATCTGTTCTTGTTCTTGTTACCACAAGTTACTCTGTTTTGAAATTTGTTTTGTGAAAACATAGATTTGCTATAGATATGTACTTGGGTTATGATAGAGTAATGACCGTGAAATACACAGTATAAAACTTACATGAAATTTTGAGATAAATTAACCCCAGTTCAAATAAAATATACAAGAAAATGAAGATTTCCCTAATATCAATTAGGTGTTGATGGAAAGCCAGGATAGATGAAATGGCCATTTTTTCTGGTTATTTTTATCAAAAAATTCTGGAAATTTTTGAAAACTTGAATTTTAAGTTGTTTAATATGTAAAATTCAACTGCTTTAGGGTTTGTTAGGGAGTTGAATCTATTTAGGCATTCAATTTTTTTTTTGAAAAACAAAAAATCACATTCCTTCTTGAAATTGTATGATCAAATTCTAGTGAAAAAAACTATTTAATCTATAAGTTATGTTAGTGTCAGTTAGTTTAGCTTGTCACCAGTGATCAAATATGCTCTTACAAGGTGTTGTTAGGGTGTCAAGTCAAATTTTTGTCATTTTAGTGATCTTCAAATAAAAATTTGGTCACTGGCTAGTGTGTCTAGGGCTATTCCCACTCACTCAAGAATTTCATATGCTGGTCACTTTCATCACTCAGTTGAGTCTACCATCATGAAAACATCATTAACAACAATTCAGTCACATCATCATGGTCTCCATTCAGCTCAGTGTCACCATTAGGTCATTAGGGTTAAGGTCACAAAATCGGTCATTTCATGGATAAATCTGGCAAATGAGGAGTGGCAATAGGTAAATTTGCTCAATAACACTTGATTTCAAATGTAATTTAAGTTTTATATGTAATAATGCTCCTAAGGTTCTACAACTACAAGGAGAGGTCCTAAGGCTACAAAACTCAAAAAGGAAGTGAAGTGGTGAGGTGGGCCATCCTACCTCATTAATCACTTAGATACCAAAAGCAAATTATAAAGGCACATGGAGGAGCTCATTCATACTCATTTTCATTTGTCTCTCACCCTAGCATTGAGCTCCCACCTCTCCTTTGCAAAAAATTGTGTTTCCATAACCCTCACTGGCAAAAACTAGCTCTAACTACACACAGAAAGCCCTCGTTGTGCTCATGGACAACACAATGCGCATGGGTGAACTACGCTGCACACGGACGCTACGCACAGGGATTCTTTACTGCGCACGGGCCAAAATTCTCCAAAATCACTTTTTGACCACCAAAATTCATTTTTCGAGGCTCCTCTTCTGTCATTTCATCCTCCAGGCTTCATAACAAGTAAGTTCAATTATTTTCATGCCCTCCTTTTGCCTCTTATGTCAAGAATTGTTCAGATACTTCCACTCCTAGGGTTTACATGATTTTCTTAGTTTTGATCCTCAATGATGAATTGCTGCCCCAAACCCTAGTTTCCTTGTCCCTACACCTCTTTTTGCAGCTAATACACTATTTCCATCCATCACAAAACTTTATCCCCTCATTTTCTATCATTTTTCTCTAAACCCTAATCTACCCCATCTCTTTCTAGGGAAGTCCTGTATTTTGGCCTTTTTCACCCCCTCCCCTCACTCATTACCCAAAATTCATTTTTCCCCTACTCACTAACATCATCCCCTACCCTACTAAATTTCCTCAAAAATTTAGGCAACTCCTAAGTCCATCATACCACCTCATTCCCTTACAGCAACAAATTTCATTGTTTTTGCTTGCCTTTCACCTAGGGTTTGAAGTATGGAGCCTAACTCATCACCATCAGAGAAGAGGAAGTGAAACAAGGGGAGAAAGATATCGATGTTTGAGCCTTCTAATTGCAATGAAATCACCTCCTCCCCATTTGTCATGAAATGCTTTGAAGATACCAATTGCTTAGGGTTTTGTCAAAGAGTGCAGGAAGTAGGTTACCATGAGCATCTCAAAGGTATATTTTCCCTCACCTTGAAGGAAGACAAGATCACCATTACAGGGATTGATTTCATTTTTTTAGTGAATTCCATCTCTTAAGCTATAGACATACCAAATCATGGTGAAAATTGGTTCAAAGGCATGAACCTAGACCTAGAAGAGTACAAACCCTACTTGAAATCACAATACAAAGGAGCTCACTCAAATGTTTTCCCATTCAGATACATGTTGGAGATATATGCACCATTGATGAAGGCTGTCATGAGGTTCTTCACATGTGAGGGGAGATTTTTCCTAGTTATATCAATACCACATAAGGCTTCTCATGCACTTTACAACAGCCAAGTCTCTCAATTTGTGCAGCTACTTGTATAGGAGCTTAACCAAAATGTTTGAAATGGTACAATTCAAAGGAAAAGTGCATTATCCTAGCCTCTTTCACCATAGCCTGATAAAGGTTATAGTTCTCCATTAGTTGACAGAGAAGAACATGACATGGGACACTTTCATTGAGGTAGCCTTGAAAATGCATATAACCACTTCACCAAGCCAACACCAAACCATGTCAGCACAATCAATGGAGGTGGGGTCATCAAGTAAGCATGATGAGGTTTCCAAGGCACATAGGCCTGAGGTGACCAAGACATATCAGAGAGGCGAAAGGCTTGTGTTTTCACCTGAAATTGAGGAAGGGGCCAAGCCTACTACATCAACAAAACAAGGATCACCATCACATCATGAGGCTTCTTTGCATGATGAGGAGCCCATTAAGCATGATTTTGACCTAGTTGACTTAGAGGCACAAGATGAGCATCAAACCCTACAACCAGTCATCAAATAGAATGATTCTCAAATCATGGAGCTCAAGGAAAATTTGACAAGGGCCAAATTTATCATTTCATTCCTTAAGCAAGAAAATAATCAGCTTAATGCAAAACAGCTAGTCATGGAGAAAGAGCAATTCAAATCCAAGCAAGAGATGAAAGGAAAGGAACTGGTGGACCATAATGACACTGATCAAAATAAAGGACATGTGGCATGAAAGAGACCAAGAACAATGGTCCTTAGGAAGGCACTTCAAAGAGAAAGAGAACAAGGGCCACCAATGGAAGAATTGACCTTTGAGGAGAGGATTTCCATGGAAATAAATGAAGACAGAGAGTTTTGGCTTAAAAATATCAATTGCCACCTTGAGAAACTCCTTTAAAAGGCTAACATGGATAACAAGTTGAAAAGGAAGATGGCCATCCATTATTACACAAGGAATCAGGTTGCCAGGGTCAGAATCAAGTAGTTGAAGGCCAAACTCAAGGAAACCCTAATCAGCCAAGAGGAGAAGGGTAAGTTAGAGTTGCTTGTTGATGAATCCATGGTTTCATAACACACCTCATCAGGCATCTCTAGAAAAATTATGGGATAATTTGGAGAATTTTGTTTTTTGTTGGTGCAGACTGGTGCAAATTTACAATTTTTGGCAATTTTCTGTCTAGGTGAGCAGTGAGCTCACGCTGTGCTTTTTCCTTAGGGATCCAAATGGTTGAAACTCAACATTTTTTGAAAGCTTATTACCCCCTCTCAAAACCATTTTCTCACTTTCCTGATCCAGGGCTCAGTTTTTTAGAATTTTGCAAAAACGAGGCCAAAAATCACCTTTCTGCCTCTCCTTTTCCATTTCACTGCGCACCTGGAGACACCTTGGGATAATGGCCATATCTCAGCCAAAAATGAGTCATTTTGAGTGCACAAATACTCTAAAGGCATCTACACTCTCAGATTTCCAGAACAGGCTTCAGATCTGGATTTGGATTTTAGGAAGGCACTCACAAATGGCCTCCAACAACTCGATACGCACTTGGAAATTTGTGAGATTTTTGTAAAATTTACACTGCGTAATTTTTTGTAATTCCTAGTTCGACTTTGGTAAAAGTCAAAATGGTGAAGTAGATGAATGTGAGGGTAAGAGGAAATGTAAATATGATGTATTAATGAGTGGTTATTCTTTGTTTTATGTAAATTTGGCCTCATTTATGAGAGAGGTTGCAATCAAAATTAATTGTAGAAGTTGTTTTTAACTTCCCTGGACATTAGGGTTTGGTTAGAACACCTCATGGAACAGTTCCTAGAGTCATGGATTCAACCCCTGAGAGAGGGGAGAGGTTGTTTTGGTCTTTGTGTATCAATTTCTTAGTCATAGAACAGGTGGGACATTAGAGGAGAAAATTATTGTAGCTTATACTTGAACATTTCTGGAAATCAAAGGACACAGTTTGCAACTATTATTTAGGAATTCATGTGCAATAAGTTTGTGATGTTGTTTTTTCTATGTTATAGCTTTACATGAAATATATTCATCTTCTCTTTCCATTCATCAATTCTTCAATGGTTTTCCTTACAGTTTATAAACATAATTCTTTGCATTAAGCTCTGTTTTGATGGAAAAATCATTGTGTATTTTCTTTCCTACTTAATGAATTCATGTTTCATGCTCATTAAGACCTTTTGCTTCTTCTAAACGCTACACTACACCGAAAAACCCTAAAATCCATCACAAAAGTATCGCCACCTTGTTCCTTTATATATTTGCTGCTATAACATTTTAATCCTCTAGCCTAGCTACCTAGTTTTTCTCCCGTATCCAGTAAAAAAACCCTAAATTTTCCAAAACCCACTTGCGCCTAGCTATCTAGCCTAAAATCCTTTACATTTGAGTCATCTCTTGACTGTGATTTCATAGAGAGAACCCTCTATTGTTTGGTAGGGCTAGCTACTAAACTAAAAGTTTGGTCTGTAGTTACCTCGTCGATCTCCTCTCAGCCTGGGACATTGTGGAGGATAACAAGTTAGATGACTGAAAATCATATTTACTTCAGTGATGAACTTGAATTTTTAACTTTCGTACGATAACTTGGTTGGTTTTTCAGAGTTACCAAAGTTAGGTCAAGGTTCACCTATAGATGGGCGCCAACTTCGGTGGTTTTACGGTTGCGTTGAATGGACAAAAGTGATGTGGTTCATGGGATTATATATTTTTCCTAACCTAAATTATATAATCTTTTTGAAAACATAAAATAAGAAATTTGGCGTCTTGCCTGTAAGGTGAAGAAAAACAAATCCTCTTCCAAATTACTTTTTGGACAGAGAATTGTTGATGTTGCTTTCAATGGATATGAAACAGTGACATCTTTAAAATCAATTTAATGTATGTCAATACATATGATAGAGTGACCATATTTAAAATCGATTTAATATATGTTGTTTTCAATATTAAAGAAATGGCCACAAATTTGTAAATATACCCTGTGCACATGAAAGATCAATTGGAAATATCCTTGTACACGCTGAAATAGTTCTGCATTAAATCAATGGATCTCGTAAATAGTTTGTAAATATATTTTGTTTGGGTTAATGCAATGGATTGAGTAAATAAATTGATCTTTGCAAAATCAAAGATAGACTATTTGGACTTAGAGAAAGACTTTCACATTACAATAATGTATTTAATAATAAATGACAAGATGGATTAGATCGTGACTAAATAGATTATACCATTAATGTCATATTAAAAGTTATGATGTTTTTTAAAGTCAATTTAGTGTATGCTATTTTAATGGTAAAGAAAGCACCATTGATCCGTATATATCCCCACACGCACTAAAACACACCGAAATATTTTTTGCTTGGAGAGCAGTGCTCATGGAGTGAATGGCTACTGATTGAACATCTATTCTTCATTTAGTGGAGGTTGTTTATTTATTAACTAATTGATTATTTATTTTAAAGGATATATGTCAAATTTACATTTAGCTACAAGGACAAAATCATATATCACTTTCATATTTTATATTGATGCGTAGAATGAATTTCAGCTCAATTAATTGTATTTTTTATATTTATATATTTATATTTTGTTTAGTAGACGATGTTTTCTTATTAACTAATTAATTATTTTTATTTTTTATTTTAAAGACACGTGTCAATTCCATATTGAGCACAGTAAGAATCACATATCACATTCATACTAGCTTTTAGAATGTGTTTCTAGACATAACTAGTAATTGGGCATGGGTTATAAGAAATTGAAACTAATCTAAAAAAATGAAGTTAATTACTAAAAAAAAATGAAAAAATAATCTTAAATATGGAGAAATTGGGAATGGAGAAACAAACTTATGAAAGAAAGTAAATTTGTTGAAAAAGCGAATGAATGAATTCCATATGGTCCAATTAATGGATACAATTTATTAATGACAGTGATACAAATTATTTAAGTGTATAAATAAATTCTTCATATGGTAGTATTATGCCTCCAGGTAGTGATATTTAGTGTGTAAGCTAGTTGTATAGCTCCAAAACAAAAATTAAACAATGAGAAAAAGATGTATGACTAATTTTTAGTGGGAAGAAAACTAAATTGGTTGATAAATACCATTGAACATGTTGCGCAATCACCAATTCCATTGAGAAATGTATAATTACACCCTTATCATGAATGTACGACCGCTAATTCAAGGAGGAAGGCCAACTTTCACATTTTACGATTTTGATTTGTTGATAAAAGAATAATGTATGCATTGTATTGTGTGGTGATTATTCACTGAAAAGCTAGCCTAACGTATGTTATGCGGCCTTGACAAGTTTATGTCACTAAGGCCAATGGTTGTTGCATGGCTGAATATGGACAAGTTTATGTAACTGAGGCCAAACTGATGTCATGGACTCATGATGAGGCTATGTCACTACTTGATAAGGGTATAATTTGAGTAATTAAAGGTAATGTTGGTAATTTTATGCAAATTAAATGTCATTATGATTAATTATGATTTAATTATATTCAAATTAATGTTATTATGATTAATTTTTATTTAATTATGTTTAAACTAGTAATTGCACCAGATGTTGCAAAGGAAATGTTGTAAGGAGAAAACAAATGGAGAAAGAGCATAGATGAACACAAATGTCATATGTTAAAATTTGAGTGAGAGAGTAAAGTGAACTCCTTTTTTACTATCCTATTGATTTGAGTTGCAATATGTCAATTGAGGGAATGCTCAACAGATTCAACATTGTACTTGCAGCTCGTCAATGTGTTTTTGCTTCACCTGATACCGTCTATTTTATACCTTGTACATCCTCTCCCATGAATACTCCTACTAACTATTATTTCTTTCTCTTTGTTGAATTTTCATACAAATGTACCAATTCAAATAACCAGGATGTCACAGTGATATCATTGACTACCACTTGTTTTTTTGTCTACAATTCTCTTCAAGAGGTTTTGAGAATAACCAACAAACCAAAGTGACAACAACTTGTTTTGGCTTTCGAGATTTCCTTCACCAACTTCAAGATTTCCAACTGACTTAACCTCAAACTTTAACAATCAACATAGAGAGTGATATTCTATTTTCTCCTCCAGTGTACATTGTAGTGTTGGATCACAACTTGTACCTATTGTATATTCACAACTTCTACCTATTGTATATCCTATTTCTAGCTCTAAATGTGTAAATGTGTGTGTCGTTGAACATTATCAACAAATCCCTTAACACTACTCTTTCAATGTTTTAATCTGCATTTCTCTTCGCTTTAATTCTTATGCATTAGATTGCTTACCCCTATTTTATTTAACCATTGTTTGGTTTACCTTAGTCTAATAATATCACATAGATAATGAGTGTGGTATCTAAGAACATCACTTTGGGAAGGTCGTACCTGTGAGGAGAATATGGTGAATATGGAGGTTGGTTAGTTGTACAAGCCTTTGGCAACAAGTGGTTAAACAAAACCAACTATTAATAGAGGATTGAATCAGGCATAGGAATATACCTACTACAAATTCTTCTATTATCTAAAGAGCTTTAGTTCATCTAAAGGGCTTTGGTTTTGGTTTATACCCTTTTAGGGAACTAGCTAGCTTGGAAATTTGGAAATATATGGTTGGTGAATGTAGGTATGGATCCTTGATTCATATTTAGAATTTCTTATAATCTAACTTAAAGATATATAAAAACTTTTCTCTATTTATAGCTATATACATTTTCTTAATTAAAATTGTGTATATATTTTTTAATTTAATTTTAAAAACTCATTAAAAACAATTTCAAGTACCAAAAATTTTCTTTATCTTTTACACCACGCTTGTCACTCTATTGAGAGCTTCAAGTAAAGCCTCAGAGGAATTTCAAATAAAAAGTTCAAATAAAGTGCAGGTTTGGGATGTGACAAAGAGCAACATAAAAACATAGGACAAGTGCATATAAATTGTAGAGTCAAGAAATTCTAATAACAACCTTTGCCCCTCTAGAGTTATACCAATCGATGTAGTACCATGTAAAACTGAATGAGTTGAGCAATCCTTACAATACCATCAAGCATTGAAGCTTTATAGAGTTGTAGTCATGCATGTACATGCACCAACTCATTTTGAAAGACCAAGAACATCTATTCAGAATCATACATCATTAGCTTGTGATAGATGAACACAATCTTGGACTATGCTAGCTCCGCCCATAAGTCTTGACCCTGCAACATTCAAAAGCCCATTCCTCCACACATGTATGTCTATCATTTCAAACCTCTAAGCATTATTGTTGTTACATATATTTTGTTACTGCAAATTCTTCTTGTGTGAGGTGCATTATTACATTTCCTAATATTTCTTTTAGGAGAAAGGAGAGTATGAATGTAGAATGAAATTATAAATATTTTGATCATATAAATTGATTTTGTCAAATAATAGTATCATTAAATTCCATTCACTTAAAATTTATTGTTTAAAACACACACACACACATATAAGTTTTAAATTTATAACTAAGTAAAGCATTAAATTGGTGTTTGAGAATCCCAATTCTTTGTTTATTGGATAAGGAATCACTTTTAATATTTTTTATATTCATTCTCTCTCTTCACATATTTGTGGGGAATTTAGGAATGAAAATGAAACATTTCTAATTGACTCCAGAATAATTTTGGGAACTTGAAAGTTTTTGAGAGCTTCAATTCCAAGGAATGAAAATTTGATACCCACTATAAATAAATACTATTTTTAATATTATCAAATTAAGATGTAAATATTTTTATTCACTTATTATAAACATTTACTTTATTCTAATATTATTATTATATTTATTTAAAATATCATTGTAAAACAAACATTGAAATAAATATAGTTCTTATTCTAAAATGATTTAAGTTAAAAAAATTAATCTTCACTTTATAGTTATGAATACACAATTTTTAACGCATATACATATATATTTAATAATTTAATACATTCTCTGATCTTCTTATAATTGATTAGTTTTATGTTTTTTATTTTTATATAGTTTAATGCATTAATAATTATTATTTTTAATTTAATTTGTCTAAATAATAAAATATTAAACAGTAAATTATATTACATTACAATATCTTTACCATATTAAAATAGATGTATTTAAATTTTATTTTAAAATTTAAAATAATAATAATAATAAATTAATTTAAAGCATCTCCCACAATTTACATTTTCATGACGTTTAAAAACTTTGTTGAAGGGGTCAATGCCACTTCAAAGATTTACATTTTGATAATAGTTCAAATTAGTCAAAGCCATTATAGACGTTCACATTTCAACCGACTTTGAAATCTTTAACGTTTTAACGTTCAAATCTTTAACGGTCACTTCTTCATTAAATGAAATGAATTTGTCGTTCTTTGCTTTATAACCGTTCAAGTTTTTATATATATTAACCCTCTTTGTTTTCAAACGATTCATAATTTTTTCAAGGTGTGTTTCGTTGTTCTATAGTCGTTCTGGTTTTTATAGTTTTTATATATATTAACCCTAGAGATTCATATATATTAACCCTAGATAGCCCGCCTAGAGGTTCAATCGTCTAGAATCTGACAGTGAAAAATGGTGTAAAGTGGAATTTAGAGGAGTTATTCTGAGAGGGTGATCAAGAAGAAATATGGAGAAATTGTACTAAAACGACCTCTGATTTTGAAGGTAGAAAATTACGATCTATTTCTTTATTTACAAGGCATTCATGTTGGCATAATCAGACAAGGTATTTAACTTCAACACATTTGTATGGCTCAAGGAAGTAGTATTGTAGTAAGATTTCATTGTAACATGTCCTTGCCTTTTGTTGATATTTCTGTCTTTCAACAGTTGTCAAAGAATCATTAATTAGTGTTATATGCTATTGCCTTACGACATTTCCTTTGCAACATCTGGTATAATCAGAGAAGGTATTTAACTTCAACACATTTGTATGGCTCAAGGAAGTAGTATTGTAGTAAGATTTCATTGTAACATGTCCTTGCCTTTTGTTGATATTTCTGTCTTTCAATAGTTGTCAAAGAATCATTAATTAGTGTTATATGCTATTGCCTTATGACATTTCCTTTGCAACATCTGGTGCAATTGCTAGTATAGACACATACCAATGGATAATATATATCTCTTTGTAAATATAATTCTTAGAAAATACCTTTCATATCAATAGTATATTTATAGCTATTTTATTTAAATTTAATTTAATATAAAATATATAAAAAGGTAAATATAATATTTAATTAGAGCAACTATATTATATATTAATGTTTGGTAAATTCTATAATAAGCATCAAAATTATGACTTCATCTCATATTTCAAGTTATTAAAATTACACAAATATTAAGAATTAACTAAATTATAACTTTATTTAAATTTATTATTAATGATAAAAATAATTAATACATAAGTTAAACATATATACATTTAAAAAAGACATGTAACAAGATTCCGAACCATGGAGATTTAGCCCCACTTTATCATGGAGATTCTTAATATATAAGTGGGCTTTGTTACAATACCATACACCAATACCATGGATTATCAATACCACATGCCCAAAGAACCATAACTCATTTCATATGGCACTCGTTCATATGACATTTTTTTTAATTAATCAATTTAATTAAAAGGGAAAAATGTCATAACTACATTGAAAATTAATCTAAATATTTGATTTTTATATACTATTAATAATATTCTAGAATATTTTATGGAAATTAAATCCCTAACATCCACCTAATAATTATTAATAATTAAATTAAATTCTGAAAGCCCTATTTCGATAGACATAATTAATAATTAATTATGAATTATTTTAAATAAATTATAATATAAATTGAAATAATTTGGCATTACCTGTTTACTATGTGCACAATAATCCAAAAAAATTTTTATGGATTTTTACTTTTATCCTTTAACTTTACAAAAACCCAATTTCTATTGAAATTATTATTAATGAGACAATATAAATTATACCTCTCACTATGAACAAAACAAACAAATAATGGTAAAGGGCTTTTTTAAAGTCAATTATCTAATATTTTTAACGTTATATCAATTTATAATACATCTATTTGCAACAAATGGATCATGAGAACAAGTTTTAAATAGTAGGTGATATTAGATTTTGTCATGGTCTAAGGTTTTATTATTTTTCCTTAAAAGATCAATTTTGAACTCAAATTTACTCTAATAGCATTTATTTTTTTAACCTATGTGGACCATTGTTGTCCACTATGTCCCAATTATCTACCATGGTTCAATAATGATGGTTTTCCCATTACTTAAAACATTTTCTAAATTATTCTTGGACCAACTAACCATTTAACCTTGAAAACTCTAACATAGAAGCCCTATAAATTCAAACTAAAGTTTGATGCCCCTAATTAATAATCTCCAACCTCCTTAACCCAACACTAAACCTTAACCAACTAACTCCATAACCATTTACATAGTACCCTTGACTTAAATCCACCTTACCACTAACACTCTAATAAAAACCTATCATTATAGGCTCTAAAAAACTAACATCTTAACCTTAAAACCAGTGACCTTATATCAACCCCAACATACTTCCATTTAACCATTGGACCATCTAGTTCCTTTAACCCATAAATTAGGATTAAGACATCAATCATTAACTAAAAACCCCTTAAGCCCAAAACCTCCAATAAAATGATCCCTCACCTCACTAGTACCTCTAACTGAGATCTAGGTCCCGTACACACCCCATTATGAAGTAACCATTAAAGTGTCTATTCCCATTATCTCCCTAAGATCCAACCCATAAACTATAATCCATGCCTCTAACTTAAAACATTTCTAACTAAAAATCCCTAATCCCCTAACCCATTGACCCTTAATTAGGGAACTCTCTAACCCTTAATTCCTTTGGGTTTAAAAATATAACATACTAGTTTCTTAAACTTTATACAAAATTATCATTATAAAAAAACAAAAAAACAAAAAAAACAAACATGAAATACATACCCACTACTACTATAGAATATTTAATAAATATACAAGTGAAACCCCTCAACAATTTTTTTAACCCCATTACCCTACACCAAACATTAAGCAAACCACCCCTTATTCCCGAATCCACTACCATTAAGATATAAAATCTCAACGGTGGAGCAATTCCAATTAAACCTAATTTACTTTCATGCGTAAAATTTCATCTTTCGGTCTGTAAAATTTCATAGAAAAGATTCGCATCTTCAAAATATATTCATATACCTGTGCTTTGCGGCTAAGGCCTAAATAGCAAGGACATGGATCAAAGGCAATTGTCCATTTTCCTCTTTTTCTTCATAATCTTCATATTACCAGGTATCTCTTCCTATTTGTATAAAAATTAAACATTTTCTATCAAAATCACTATTATAATGGATTAAATGTTATTGATTTTCGGATGCTTCATTTTATTTGCAAACTCAATTTGTAAAAAAATTAAACATTTTCTATCAAAATCATTATTAAAAACTAGTTAATGTTATTGAAAATCGGATGCTTCAAAAAATTTGCAAATCAATTTTCAGTCCTGCAAAATTCTGCAGCATTTCACCAAGACTCTCACTGAAAAAAGTATTAATTTTCACACAAAATAGTAACCTGCTTGTAAAAAAGAGGGCCCATAATGAGGGCCTCGAGTCCTGCAGAAATTGCTGCAGCATATTTTGACCATGGAGACTCGGATCACGACGTTTGAATATGTTATGATGTGACGGCTGTCAGCCTGTTTTGAACTTATTCCAACATTGAATTTATGGAATAGCGATTTTGTATTGTTTACCTAAATCGCTATTGCATTGCATTTAATGTTGGAATAAGTATTCATGGAATTCTGATTACAGGGAGTTGAACAGCAAAGCAACGTTGGGGATGAACGAAGTGATTGGTTTCCCGTTACGAAAGGAGGCATGAGGTGGGTGGTTTCAGGTTACAGTATATATCAAGAAGTATATATTTTATTGGTATTTTTAGGAAAAATTAAAAGTAATGTTGTAAATTTAAATTTTTGTGGAGTAATTTAGGTTTGTAAAAAGAAATTCCATTTAAAAAACGTAAGAACCTAGTTATAAAAAGAATATCATAAAAAAAACCAACTTTTTTAATAGTTACTCAACCATGAGTCTTTCCAAATCGTCCAAAAATCTTGAAAGATTTATGCCTTTCTTATCTTCTTATGATATTCCTACGCCTTTCTTGAAAAATCTATTTCTAAATTACTAAAACCCTATTTACCTATTTACAAGTGAGATACATTCATTCTTTAAAAAAAATTAACAAGTCATTAAAAAACTTAACTCTAAATGGGTGAGATATCCAATTTACTTTTGTGTGGATGTTTTGAAAACATTATAATTAAGAAAAATCTGTAAAATTATTGTTAGTGTGTTTTCATTTTACATTATAGTAAATTTAGATTATGTTATTTTTTATAAAACTTTTATAAATATATAGAATACTTACTTTACTCCATTAGCTTATAAGATCAATTTATTCTTATAACTTTTAGAGAACTATAAAAAAATAAAATTAAATAAAATTGGAACTTTAAAGCTTATTTGGGAATTTCTCATCTCTTTACATGTGACTTTATACTGTTTAGGATTTGGAGTCCCAGTTTAGAGAATATGAAGAGAAAAATGCATTTGTTTATTTCTTTTATGGATTAAAAGTTCAAAAACCTAAAATTTGAAAAGAACTTACAGAAAGAAACACTCTAGGAAAACTCAAGTCTTATATAAAGTGTGAACCCCATGTGCACCTAAACTATCCAACATTTTGTAAAGTGGTTCTCAAAGTACACTAGTTATTTGTGTTGCCAAACCATAAGCAAAAGTTATCTTAAAATATTATGTTGTTCTGTTTTATTGTAATGTTCCTAACAATCCTTATGCAACATGTTCTTTTCCACTAAAGTTATGTGCTTGCACTTTATGTTAACATAAGAGAAAACAATGTGTTTTAGTCATTTTATAATTTGATATATTTAGATTTTGATATTTTAAAGCCAATTTGTTGAAGTCATTTTCCCTACATTATTGCTTGTGTAAATTTCAGAGAGAATGAAATAATTAGTTTTATTTTTGTTTTTACTATTCTATACAATGCCTAAAAAATTGTTATGGTGTGTGTGTGTGATTATTTATGTATTTTTATCAATTCCTTGTTCTAGTATCCTTTCAGGAAGTGTAACATCCACTATACAAACCATTTATAATACAAAATAATACATAAAAAATTATTATCTTAGTACATGACGCAATAGTACTAACACCAACATTTAACTATGGTGCATTATAAAAAGGTCTAATCGGTGATTGTTTTAATTATAACCTTACAACAAACATGTACTATGTATCTACTCCGGTCCTATGCAATCTACTGTGTAATATTCGATACAATGAATTTACAACTATGAACATGTCATTCGTATGGCTCTTGTCTCCCAAGGACTGTGTGTTTTTCTTGAGGATACTCTCCTACCGTCCAGGTGCACACCGCAACGCCTGCCACTTGGATTCAGTCCTCCGATTGTTGAAGATGGGAGAGATCCGACGGTTCTGGAGGCTTTGGTTAGGGTTAGGGTAGCTGCCTTTGAGGAATTGGCTGAGGGTGGTCATTTGTGTTCATGCACCGCTGATAGGAAGGCTCTACAACCCTTCCCTGTTCTTGCCTCCCGCCGCCTGAAAAACTGATCTATTTCCTCTGTTTCCTTCCTCTGATGCCATTACCATGGAGCTCCTCAGTCTTCCATGACAGTTGTCTTGCTCGACAACAATTTTTCCTATGCTTAGCAAGGCAGAGGGTTCCTCTTTACCTATTTCCTCTGATCGACTTGTTACAATCCTACTGTATGAAGGCTACCACAACTTAGAATGTGCATCTTCGTGGTTGCAGAGGGTCTGTTCATGCCTTGAAGTTAATTTCTTCACACCAGAGTCAGGTAAATACACACATGACTCTTCACTCTTGCAGGCTATACGAGATATCCCGACTTATGCCAAAACGATCAAGGAATTATGTGGGAAAAAGCTCGAGAGAAAATCGAAAGATCCACCCACAGTTCACATTGTAAGAACATTATCTAATCTTATTTTAGGAAAACAAGTTCCTGTTAAATATGAAGACCCATGAAGTCTGGTTGTGACTGTCCAAATACAAGGCTGCACTTTTCCAAACACATTGGTAGACCTGAGAGCAATTATTAACCTTCTGACCTACAAAACCTGTAATGTCTTGGGTATTACAACTTTAAAACCAACCTCAACCTTGCTAGAATTAGCTGATAGGTCGGTGGTCAAGCCATAAGGAACTTTGGAAGACATTATTGTCTCTATAGACTCCTAGGAATATCCTGTAGACTTCCTGGTCATCAATGCAAGAAGTAGATTAGATGGACATTCGTTAATACTAGGAAGACCATGGTTAACAACAACGAATGCATATATATGATGTCGAAATGGAAACTTGACGATTGCGAAAGGAAACATTGTCAAAAATCTTATTATGTATCCTCCTGCTCAGCCTAGTCTGTCTGCTATAAATCTTCACTTACGCCCACCGAGATATCAAGAATAAAATGTGTGCTCTCCCCTTTCCTTAGATAAAGCTTTGGGACTTAAAAATCAATTAGAAGACGATGTAATCAGTAGATTCATCAATAAACCAGCTGTTGTCAGAAACCCAACATGTCAAATGCTAAAAGATCTGCTTGATAATGATCCATAAGGAGACTCCTTAGAGAATTTAAATGACAATCATATTCCCACAACTGCTCTCCATAACATCATTCCAATTGAAATAGAACCAGGAAAAACCCTTAATATTAATGCTGATTTGGACAAACATTAGCAACAAAAATTAATTCAGGTTCTCCATAAGTACAAGAAGGCCTTTTCCTAGGAATATTCAGACACGAAAGGTCTTGAACCGCAATTGTGAACCCATCATATCTAATCGAAAAAGATGGTTGTCCTATCCGGTAGCCCTAGAGGAGGTTGAATCCGCACCTCAGGGATATTGTGAAACAAGACTTGCAGAAATCGCTCGATGTAAACTTCATATACCCAATTTCAGATAGCTAATGAGTTTCCCCGTTAATAGGTGTCCCTAAGAAAAATAGAAAATGGAGAATTTGTGTCGATTATAGGGAAATCAATAAAGCTACCCAAAAAGTCCATTTTCCCCTTCCTTTCATAGACCAAGTCCTTGATACTTTAGCTAGGAAGAAATTATTTTCTTTTCTAGATAGTTTTAGTGGTTACAATCAAATTTAGATTGCTCAGGAAGGTCAAGGTAAAACCGTGTTTACCTGCCCATGGGGTACATTCGCATACATGGTTTTAACTTTGGACTGTGCAATGCTCCAACGATGTTCCAAAGAGAAATCTTGAGTATTTTCTCCGACCTAATAAATGAAGGACTTGAGTTGTATATGGATGATTTCACCTTGTTTAGGGATGACTTTGATCAAGCTATGAAAAATTTGGAAAAATTCCTTGAACAATGTATCGCTACCAAATTATGTTTAAGCAGTCAAAAATACCATATGATGATGACTGAAGGTGTTTTTTTAGGGCACTATATTTCTGTTGCAGGGATTTAGGTGGATCCAGCTAAAATTGAGGTAATCCTTAAGTTACCTACACCCCGCACACAAACTGAGGTACGTAGTTTTCTTGGTTATGCAGGGTACTATCGCAGATTTATAGAACACTTTTCAAAGATAGTTGCACCTTTATATGCTTTAACAGGCAATGTTGAATTTGAATGGTCTGACAATTGTGATGTTGCGTTCGCAGATCTCAAGAAACTCATTTCGACAACACCAGTGTTAAGAGGACCAAACTGGGAGCTACCTTTTCACATCTCCTCGGATGCATTAGACACAACCATAGGCACTGTTCTTGGACAAGAGGAAGACAAGAAACCTTATGCTATCTATTATATTAGCAAAAACCTCACTCTTGCTGAGTTAAAATATACAGTAATAGGAAAATAATTTTTATCTGTTATACATGCTATCAATAAATGCCAACATTATATAACAAGCTATCCAGTTTTTCTGTACACTGATCACTCTTTTGTTAGATACTTAGCTAATAAACCCATTATTAATGGACGAGTGACTCGATGGTTATTGTTGTTGCAGGAATTTGATTTCACCATTAAGGATCGACCAAACAACGAAAAATTTGTGGCAGATTTCCTATCTCGAGTACCTAAGGTGGATGACTGTTAGCCGGTAGACGACCAATTTCTGGACGAACATCTATTTGCAGTAACAATGAAAACACTATGGTACAATGATGTGGAGAATTACTTGGTGGTAGGTAAATTGCCAACACATACGTTGCCACGAGAAAGGAAATTGATCATACAACGTAATGCACGTTTTTCCTGGATCAGTTGTTATCTTTTGCACACTGGTTTTGATTTTCAAATTTGAAGGTGCATTAGAGAAGATGAATTTTATGACATTCTAAGGGTTTTCTATGACGAACCCTGTGGAGGACACTTTGCAGACCACCATACTAGACATAAAGTTCTTCAAATGGGCTATTATTGGCCCACAATATTTAAGGATGAAAAAATGTATGTTCAAGCCTGTGATAGTTGTCAACAGATGGGCCGTCCTGGCCAAGTTGACGAAATGCCCTTGCTACCTGTTTACGGTGCTGGACCCGCCAACATGTTAAGGGGATCTCCCCGGTAAGAAGTCCCAGCATTGGGTCATATGTTAATGTCTTGACTGCGATTTCGCACAAAGGCAAGTAAGATAACCCTGTTAGTAACAAGGGTGTGACTGCTACAGTGAGTCAAGGAAGGTGCATGACAAGTTATAACACAAGAGGGTTGAGATGAGAGTGACCCTTGGCAACCTGTAACAATACTCAACTGGGAAGGGAACACACGAGCAAAGATACATCACAAGCTGGAAAGCAAGTCAGCTGGCAATCCAAAGTGATGGTTAAACCAACAAAACATATGCAACAAGATTCATATAATTGCATACAAAACAACTCATACACAAGTACATCAGTTAAACAACATACATTTCTACAACAACTAAAACAGTCCAACTACAATAACAACATATGCATGAAAATGTGCTGGCTCTTATTATATAAAGAAGTGTAAGTTCCAATCATGCAATAAATCCATGTAAACTTGCTAGCCCCAATAGTGGAACATTACAACCACATCTGCCTGCTTCTCCAAATATATGAACTAGCTCTCTGCAGTGGAGAAGCCAAGGCGCGTTACAATACTGTCCAAGCTTTCTACAAGATAGTCTTATTAGAAGCTTGGCTGACCAAAAGCCCTTACAATGATTTATGAGGGACTATTTATAGCAAAGGGTGGGGTGACCCTTGACATTCCCCTTTCTAACAGTTCATCTACCCTCATGACCCTTCATCACCTCTATGACTGTTACATCCAACTATTGACACTTGACTTACACTTGACATGACATTACATTACAATGCACATGTACTCATGTGAGACAACATGGCTTGAGCAAGCCATGCAAGCCATGCAAGCCATGCAAGACATCACTGACACTTGGTCCGTTGTGATGAGACCAAATCTTTGGCATGCTTGTGATGGTGAAGGTGGTGAGATGATGCCAAGCTTGGTCTTTTGTGATGGTGTGCATGCACCTCATGGTGACATATTGCTGAAGTGAACTATTCCTCCATTGCAACCGATGCATTGGTTCGGCTCCTTCATCCAACTCATCTGCTAACATGCGCATGGTCTTCTTGGGTGCGGCTGAACCGACAACACACTGATGCATAGTGTCCATGCTAATATTCAAGTGTGTGCTGGTGGTCATGCGCATCAACTTGCCAAAGTACATGTTCAGCTCCAGTTGGACTTGCTTCTTATCTTCGCCTTGGTGAGTGTGTTGAATGGGTTGGATTTCATGCGTGTGCATAATGACATGCATGTTTTCGAGTACCTTGCATGCGATCAACAAAACTGCTCACCATGTCTTCTCCGTGCTAGCTGCTGGGATGGATCTTTAACTTGTATGGGCACAGTTTCATCCATGAGTGCATGTTGCGCCCACTGTTGTTCTTGTTCCTGTTGCAACTCATTTGTTTGTCTGTGCAACTTCATGTTCTTCCTTGAGTTGTTGCTTCAACACATGCAACTCCTTCTTTGTTCCATTCTCTGTCTTCGCGTGATCTTCATGTCGCGTCGTCACCTCATAGCTTGAGTCTCCAAAGTTGCTTTCATCGTTAGTGGATTTGCTTGATCTTGCAACTTTGTTCCGCTTCTGTGTTGTCAATAACATTCCTCTTGCATTCACTGCATTCATTGCATTCACTGTATTCGCTGCATTCATTGTGTTCGCTACATTCGCTGCTTCACTGCATTCGCTGCATTCGTTGCGTTCACTGCATTTGATGCGTTCGCTGCATTCGCTGTGTTCACTGCGTTCGGTATGTTGCCTTCAACTGCTGTTCATAATGCTTCTCACTGTGATATCTTGATTTTCTTATCTATGAACAACTTGATATCTTTGTGAGTAGGCAAGATCATATACATTTGATTAATTGCATCACCAGGTGTGCTATGAATGGTGTCTTCGACTCTGCCCTCTTGGAAACCATTGTACACGCACTGCTGAGAGGGAGATGACCACCTGCAATACCTGGATACATGGAAACACTCATGGAAAGCAATATGTTAGTCGACAACCAAAATGAACTTGAGAACTGACTTTCAACATACCTGTGTGACTGATCAAGAAGGTTGTGCAATTTCGGCTGGGAGGTCGGGAGACTGACTGCCAAGATTGCGAAAGGCACAGTCTGGGATACTGGGAGAGTGACTGATTGTTGGAACTATGCAATGCATATTCTAGTCTGGCTACTGGCTACTAGAATTGCACAATGCGCAATCTCAACTGGTAATGGCCGCATGCTCAGTGACTGCATTGCGTAATTTTCTGGGCCAGTAGTCAATGTCCCTCAGAAATGCACATTTATGGAGAGGAAGGTAGAGCCTTTCTTCCCCAGATTACACAATGCTCTCTCAGTGAATGAAGAGTCCGGACCACGGTTGGTCTGACTCGCCAACAGGCAACTGAAAGCAAATATGACAGTGGATGCATGGCGACACTTAGTGAAAGTAAAAGTGATTGACAGTGCATGCAAACATGAATGAAAGATTCAGTAAACAGATCAACATGCATGTAGCTGAAGCGAGTCACTGAATCGACGACTCTTTGTGAAAAATAGTTTCAAGAATGCGACAACAGTGAGATGTCAACGAAAACTAAAATGGTGCTAGTACAAGCTAGTATGTATCAAAATGACAGCAAGCTCTCGCTGAAATCAAGTAGACAACATTCATACAAAGTGAAACACAAAAAGTGCCAGAAATGCAACACAAGACATGGGAAGTGGGATTACCCCAAAACAATTGAGCTGAATGTGCCGATAGCTCCTAGATGTGATGCTGTATGTCAGAGCTGCAAGGTTGATGTGAGGAATGAGCTCTACAGCGTCCTGTTGATGATTTTTTATAACATCGAGGTTGTGACACGCATGCCATAAATCTAGGGAAAGCGACACTTGGTGGAAGGTTTCTAAAATGATCGTTGCATGTAACCTCCAACTGCTAAAAATAGATCCCTGAAATAAGGGATGTCTTTTCATGTCGCCTTGGGGGAAGCAGCTCATGCTTGCAAGTCTGATTTGCTCGGTCTCGGAGGGAACCTGTCAACCCAACTACACATGCAAGAGGCTGTTCAACTGCTAGGAGAAAATGTGCATTTCTGGCTGGGAGGTAGGCTGGCTTCCCAGGAGATTTGTGCAATTTCTGGCCAGAGTAGCTGACTGCTGCCCAGATTTGCGCAAATTCTGGGCTGAGCAGCCCTGCTAGGGAAAATTGCGCAATTCACTATGAGTGTTGCCTGCTAGAATTGCGCAATTTTGGAACCCAGCAGGAAACCAATTAGGATTGCACAATTTCTGGAGGAAAGGCTGGTTGTCTTCGAGAATTACGCAATTTCTTGGGGGATCTGCTCAGCCTGGAGCTGGACCAAGTCCGGGTGATCAACCTGTGAGGGGAATGCATTGAGCTATGATCGACAGGCTACCTTTGTGTAAGAAAAACATTGAAGCTTGTGACTTGACGAAGCAAGGCAAGCTGTTGTGAAAAGTTGGTAGAGAGGCTCCAAAACGAGGCTAAGGAAAAAATTTGGAGGGTGATTGTAGCTGCTACAACACAACCGCAGGTGGTGGTGGAACCATTTGAAATATGGGCATTGGATTTTGTCGGCCCCTTCAACCCACCATCAAATCAGAAAGTGTACATATTTTTTTGCACAGATTACGTAACTAAATGGGTTGAAGAAGTAGCTTTTCCAAGAGCCACGGAGGAGGCAGTGATTAATTTCTTGTTTGAACTATTTGTACAATATAGATTACCAAGGGAAGTAATAAAAGATGGAGGGCCACAATTTATAGGTCATAAAATTTCATCCACCCTCCAAAACTATCATATTAAGAATAGATTTACTTCTCCATATCACCCCCACGCAAACAAACAAGTGGAAGTACTAAAAAAGTCCTGGAGGCAATTCTAACCAAAACCATATTCACAAATTGTCGAAGTTGGGCAACAAAGCTTCTAGAAGCCCTATGGGATTATCGGACAACATGACAGAACACTACTGGTCACTCGCCATATCACCTTGTCTTCGGCAAAGAACCAATTTTTCCAATAGAATTCGAAATAAAAACTCTCAAGATTGCAAGGGAATTCAAAATAGATTTGACAGAAGCACAAACCCAACACCTACAAAAGCTTAATGATTTAGGTGAAGCACGTTTATTTGTTGTCAAACGTACTACTATTATACAACAACAAAGAGCTAAATGGCATGATCGACTGATTAAAAAGAAATCATTCCAAAAAGGCGATTGGGCGTTGCTATATGATTCCAGGTTTATGGATTTTCCAGAGAAATTACAGACAAGATGGCTCGAACCATATGAAATCAAAGAAGTCCACAATAATGGTACTGTAACTCTAAACACTATCGACGAATCTAGTACCACTTTTCAAGTAAACGGACATCGATTATGCCTCTACCACCAACCACTCATGAAGGAGTCTTTCTATCATGAGGTAAGTAATGATCCTACTTTCTAGATTATAGTTGACTGAGTGGCAACCCAGCAACTCCATCTCTTTAAAATCTGATTTTCTTTATCATTTTGTATATAATGTATATATTTTCTTTAGAGTTGATTAATTTTTCTTTTTTTTTTTCTATTTTTCTTTCCTTGCCCTTTTCTTTATAAGAAAAGGGGGATAAAAGACCTTAAGGCAATTTTTCTTCCCTTTATCGTGATTTTTGTTCCCTTTATTGCGACCCTTATTCCCTTTATCGTGATTGTTTTTCCTTTATCATGATTGTTGTTCCCTTTATCGCGACTATTTTTACCTTTATCGTGACTGTTGTTCCCTTTATCGTGACTATTGTTCCCTTTATCACGACTGTCATTCCCTTTATCGCGACTATTGTTCCATTTACCGCGACTATTGTTCCCTTTGGCACAGTTGCTATTCCCTTTGGCACGATTTGTTGTTCCTTTAATTGCCGCTACTGTTCCCTTTGATTGGTGATTCCTTTCGGAATAGTTGTTGTTCCCTTTGTGCCATGTTGTCTCTATTTTCCATACAATTGACAGAAATATTTAAAGGTGAACTTAAAAAGCATTGGCATTTACTCTATCATGGTGTCAAGAACAACATCTTATCTAACATCCTATGAAGAACATTTTTTTTTTTTTCCTTTGGCAGATCCTATCAATTTAAATATTTGTTTTATATTCAAATTTTTCTGAAAGAATCATAAACTGTTCATCATCTATCACCACCATAGTAGTTTCATCTTTTGTGTACATATTTAAATGGTGATTCTATTTTAACACAACAAAGGACTGATACATACTTAATTTGGCATCTTCTTTCTTCCTTCCGCCATCCTTAAACTCTTAAGGAGATGATGAGCCACCCTTGATGCTAAACATATCAGTTCTCAAAAACATGACACTTAAAGTTAGATGTTCTCAAAGGATAGGGGATCTCATCAAGAGCCGGCCTACCATGATCGTAGGAAAATAGCATAAGTGACATTCCCACTATGGCCACCAAACCAGGGTAATGGCCTTTGACATTAGTGTCAAAAGGACACAAGGTATCATCACGAGCAGACTTGTTCACTTTGTTATGATCCAGTGAGTGGCATTGTTGTTATCTGGTCACCACGCTAGAACAATGACATTTTGGTAAAAATCATTTAAAATAATAATATGATCTATCATTCATAGCAAACTGGCTCATCTACAAGTTAAAAAGGAAACCCTGTTGAGGCCATGAACGCTTGCTGGGAGCAGTGGCTCTGCCTATGGCATTGGAATATATCTTGAATTGCCTTATCATGATTATGTCATTAGACCTCATTTTTCTTAATAAAGAGATAACCATCATCAATATCTACACTTATCTTTGTAAAAACAATTAGAGGTGGTATATTAACTATGACATGAACAAATTCTACACTTTTGGACATTTGTAATATGCATTTTACTTATAAAGGAATGTCGCCTGATATATGCTTTTATGATTTTCAAAGGTTATTTATTAAGGCAATTTTTTTACACATGGTATATCGTTATAATTATGATTTATAAAAGTTCCTAATGATTATTGTACATCATCAAACCACACATTTATGACAGTTAATTAATTCTTCCATCTGGCTGCGGTCGATTTGACCATTCCCCTTCACGATAATGACTGCTTTTGTGTGAACATTTAATTTTCATAACTTTCTCGGTCATGGTCAACCTTTCCTATTGGGAGGGGGTAAGGCATATCACATGCATGATGTGACTAAGCACAATTAAAAAATATGACAAGTTCTGTCACATAAAAGTACACTAGACGATGTTACTTTGCCATATTGCTCATTCTATTAGAAGAATTCCAGATTGAAATAGCTTTGTATATAGCTTCTTTGCAGAAATCTCTTCCAAAATAGCAAAAATGTGGGGTAAATCCATCCAAAATGAGCATGTTACACTATGGGTCACTGAGAAAGCCCGAAGAATCTTAGAGAGGGTGGGTTGGCTTGAATATTTCACCCGATTGCAGGGATTTGATAACGTTGTGACTTTAGATTTTTTACAGAATTTGTGTAATGAAGTCACAACAGTTAAAGGTAAGAAAATACTAGTCAATGAAATGATATTGGCAGAAGTTACAGGTCTCTCCACGGAAGGAGAGAAATGGATATATTAGCATACCAGACTCCAAAGTGTGATGGAATTATTTGCAGACCCTGGTGAATAATTGGTCCGCAAAGGAAAAGGATTCCACCCCGCTTCATTTGGAGAACCATGGCAAGAGCTTGCAAACATAATCTAGAGGTACATTACATGTGATGACCACCATGATGTGGTAAGACCACACCATATCAAACTATTGGCATCTTTAAAACAGAAAATAGTCTTAAACATGGATTTCTTTCTGAATTTCCTTTTACATGAAACCGCTGGTAGATTGAGTAGAGCTAAGGACCAAATTTATATAGTCAGTCACCACTCTTTAATCAAATTGATAGTCAGTAGGGAATTGGCATTATCACAATCAAGCTTGGACAATTTTTTGGGAACGAATGACCTGCCATCTGTGGAAGAAATGCGTGAGGAAGAAAATACTCAGCGTGATAGGGAAAACATTCAGCTAGACACATAAAATGTTCCCCTTGACATAGTAAATAATTAGCCAAGAGAGGAAAGTGATAGTCAAACTCCAGTATTGTAGAACTTGACTAGAACTGAGAAGAGGGTAGCCTTTGTCCCAGTTTCTTTGCCAGCTAAGCGTAGAAGGTCTAAAAGACTAGTCAGGGAAAAGCAGCCTATAGGGTATGTTGAGCATGCGTCAGAGAATGAGTTTTCTCAAGAGTCCCCTATGGAGCAGAAGGTTAACTCACCTCGAATATGTGAGGAGGAAATAGCCTAGGTCTTGGAAAATATGGGAACCCTCTTTTATTTTGAAGGGAATGAAGACTGTTTTGAGAACCCATTTGAACCAGCTGTTGATTTTGTGGCCTCTACCCCTAATTTTGATAATACTGAGATCTTGTCATCTTCACCAAGCATGCATAGTCAGGGACATTTCGAAAAATCGGTCGAAACTATGAAAGAACCAGACTTTTTTGGAGAAGGGACCATTCCATTGACCCCAAATAATTAGAATTATGAAGATAACTCAATTGCTACAGTTTTGATTGATGAAAATTCTAAAAAATATGAAGTACCTCCTATTAACGAAAATGTTACTATTGCTCCATATTTATCTACAACACTGATTTTAGAACCTACCGAAGGGTTGAAAGAAAGGAATATGCAGAGAATCAAGCTATTGAAGAAAGAAAATAAAAAGCTGAGACAAAGGATGGAATAGCTCAGAAAATGGCTTAGAAACTCCAGAGGATGTTCTAGAAAGAAAATGCAAACTGTGATAATTAGAGTCTAAAGTGAGAATTTCTTGAACCATGCAGAAAATCAGACTGAGGGAACTCCCATTAGTCATGCAGAAACTTAGACTGAGGGGACTCCCATTAATCATGAAGAAACTCAGACTGAAGGAATTCCTATCAACCAGGCATAAATTCCAGTTGAGGATATTCCCACTAATTATGTGGGAATTCAAATAGATATCAACCCTTTTGTGGTTACATTGGAAGCAGCAAGCCAGACAGACCTATTGATGACTATTAACAGGGCTACACAAACTAAAGTAGTGCTTCCCTATTCTCACTTGATCAAGGATACCACTATCCAAGTATTAAACAGGGAATTGGAAAGGCATAAACAGTTTTTGACACAATACCGAGAGCAAGTGATACCTCGAGCAGAACACCAAGAGTTTCTACAAAAGTACAAAACACTGGTCGTTACTGAAGACGAAACCCATGCTGAACTTAGAATGGAGAAAAATAAAATAGATAAATTACGAGGGAAACTCCAAAAAGCTTTGGAACAAACCAAGGAAATATGTTCTGTGTACTCTGATGCATTGTCTTGTAGATCTCTAGCTAAAAACTATGCCTTGTTTCTACTTGAACGATATTTATTACTGAAAGTAAAAGCCATACGGTCTGACCAACCTTTTGAGTTCACTATTGTTTCTGATTTTATTAAGTGTTTTTGAGAGCAGGAGGATAATATCAGGTATTTATTATGTGAACTTTATGTACATAACTTTTTCTGGAAGAACAGAGGGATGAGAACCCTTGTACTTTTATTGGGGATGCACAATTCTAAGCTTTCATATCCTTTTCTAGGAGTTAAATCAAATGGCATAAGGCCTATAGCATATTCCAAAGAAGAGAGAATGGTGTCAGAGGAGGACCTAACAGTCCACTGTGAACTTTAATAAAGCATAAAAGGTTCATGGAATGACGTGGGGTTGTTTCTGCTTTAGCCCCCATGCATAAATATGTTCTTATAACAGGTTTGGATTATTTCGAAGACATTAAAGAAGAGGCCCTTCAGGGAGAACAACACTTATGGAAGGCATCTCCTAATGAGGTAAAAAATAGAGAGCCTTTTACTTACAAAAATTTTCAGGCAACAATTAATTGAATGCAACATTATAGTTGTATGGTTCTGTCTGAAGGACCCACTTGGATTGGGTGTTGGTAAAGAGTCCTTGTTATCTGGTATCCTCCAGATGGTTACAATGTTGATTATGAACTTTCTAAAAGAGAAGAAAATGAAGCTTTCAAGGTTCCTCAAAACAAGAATGGATTTCGGAAGTATGGTGAACATTCTTACCCAGCTTATTCTTTGACCTTGCTACCTGTTAATCATCTTTTTTCACAAGGACATGAAATAAATTAAGCTGTGGGGTAATGTTGGGCCATGAAAATGGTATAATTATTCTCCCTATTTCTTTAAATAAATGTTATGTTTTTAAGAAGTTTTCCCTTAATTTGTAATGATTTAAGAGAAAAAGGATAATGAAAGCGAGTTGAAGATATTATAGTTAGTTTGAGTCTTTTAGACATCGAAAAGGTTATAATTTGAGTAAATTGTTATGTTGATAAGTCCAATTGAACGATTCCCTTGAGATATTGGAGCAAGATTTTGGATTAGCCGATGCCTTATTTTTGGCAAATTACAGCTCGACACCTGAGCGTGATCAAAGAATGAATTCAAATGAAACCGATCATTACTATTCGAGGATCTTATGGTTAAAAGAGGAATCTTGAGAATCTATCAATTTTCAGGATAGCTCCATATTTAGTTTTTAATGTAATATAGAAGACAACAAGTGAAAATACAAAGGAGCTTTTGTATTATTACACTTTCACTGTATATTGCATACAACAATATGAATTTGAACTTTCTCAAGGTCATTGTGTAAACCTCTTCAAAGTTCATGAATTTGCGCAATATCTTATCTTAATCCTCCGTATTGAATTTATCTAAGACAGTACTTCTGGAGACTGTGGGCCCAGTAACCGGAGGTTCTACTGTCTGTTATGTATCATTATTAGTTAGTTACTTTTCCACATTCACATTAATTTTGTTTCTATTCACTTGCCTTTTCTTTCGTGATAGATAATCGATTGAATTCTGTATCTTGTAATTTTGTTATGCATCTCCTGAAATCGTTGATTGGATTACGTTACATGAATGTAAAGTTTGAGTTTGTGAATTTTGTAATTTATCTTTGAGAAGTAAGACGTTTAAGCATTCGTGTGATTTACTAGTATTCCTTATGCGTAGGATTTGTTGAAGGATAGATAAAACGATTGATGAATTAAAATAGTCTTCCTTCATAGAATTGTAATTGTAGGAGTAATTATTTGTTGTTATCATTTGTCTATGCAATGATTGAATTAGGATATTGTTTATGTAAATTTTTCTGTAGCAATCATTGTACACTCTTTCATAATCTAAGAATCTATTTTTGCATAGATTGTGACAATAGCATTGAAATAAGAGACGAATCCCAGGTTGATAAGATTAATGAAGGTAGGATAAAGTTGATTTTAAAGAGTCATCTTAGTGCCCAACAATTGTCCTAGAACAAATACATTCAAACTTTGGTAAAGAAGTGGTAAATTGGAAGGAAATTTTCTTAACAGTTCTGTAGCAAAAAAAAGGAAAAGTATTTCCAGATCTACTTCATCTTGCACCTATATTGAATGCAATATTTCAAAATTAAACGGAAAAAATTCCAAAAATTTATGGTACAACTATCTAAGTAGATTGGAAAATTTACCAACATAAAAAGCTAGAGATGTTATATATTGAGGAATTTATTACACCCTTGGAAAGCTATCAATGTATAAATTATGGAATCTAGGTCCATATTAAGATCAATACCATAAGAAGTGGTCATTTAAGGCCTCAAAATGGCTGCTAAAGTTTTTGACCCAAAATTCTCCAAACTCGTATTTCACTAAAAATGACCTTGAAAGCTAATTCCTTCAATTTTTCCACTCTAAAAGCAATGAGATGGATGATGAATAATATGTTTATCTAATTCAAATCAGTTGGATTTTTCAAAATTCTTATTCAAGTAATCATGGATAGTGTTCCTTCGTAGGCCTTAGCCAAGCACAGATGCTTGAGCTTACGAAACTCATTTATGCTACTTGGTTTGGATTTTATAGACATCTTTCCATGCACTCTTGTGATGCAACATTGCTAGCATTTGTAAACCCTAAGGAAGAAAATAATGCTAGTGTGAAGAGCATATGTTGTAAAATATTTTTGAAGAGAAGAGAGGACTTCTTGTTGTTGTTGCTAGGTTGTTGTGGCTCTTTGATTGTGGCTAGGTTTTTCTTGATTTTACCTTGATATAGTTTGGGGAGAAAGATATTGTACAAATTCTGTGATAAAGTTGTTCACATGCATTTCATTTATTCTACAAATGTATGAAGTATCCTTCTATCCAAAATTATGTGATTGCAAATTTGTTTTCTCTTCTTGCCTTGTCTTCATGAATAAGTAATTTTCAAGTTTTGTTAGTAATTCAAGTAATTTAAGATAAAAAATGTATTTCTATTACTTAAAATTTTGAAATAAAGTGAATTTCAGCTTTCGTGTGAACTTGGAAAAGTGTACCCTAAGGGATAAAACTTGTTGCAATTTATTTGTAATAATCAACTACTTTACAATCAAGAATGTGCCTAATTGACATGTCATAAAAAACCCAATGCAAACATCTTCAGAAATAGAACATGTCAGAGTGCTCACTTCACAATAGGTGATATTACATCATCATGACATAGATTAAAACTCAACCTAATAATATAACACCTCAACATGAAGTTAAAAAACACTTCAACTCATACAAACATACACACACACAGAAAATTGTCTCAAATGTACATATTCAACAAAATGGCACATGTTCAATATGCAAAATGGCACGTTGTGCTTAAAAATGGAAGTATGGCATGTGGTGGCCTATATACAAAATGATTATAATATACAAACAACATTTCATGCCCAAACATGATAATTTGGAATATGATGGTGTATGTAAAAAATGTGTCTATTGACCACTTCTTCCTTCACCACCATCATTTGCATTCTTAAATTTTCTCTTTATCCTCTTAATAGAAGAAGGAGCTTAACTTTTTCCTTTTGTGTCATACTTCTTCTCTCTCGAGACTGCACAAAGAAACAAAATTTTCATCATATATTTTTCAAATTTAATTAAACACTTATAAACTAATACATTATAATTAAACCCCATAAAACTCACAAAAACTGATGTAATAAAGTACAAGGTTGTTTTCTTCCTTACTATTTGTAACCTATCTACTATACCACTCTTTAATATTTACAAGAGTTATGGCATAGAGTCTAATTTTTTTTTTACTAGAATCACTTCAATTCATCATAAAGAAAAGAAATCATCAATGGATGATGTCATCTTGAATGTCTCAACCAATGATGGAGATTCTCTAGCAGCTGGAGTATTCGACTACACAATCTGCTTAAAATAAATAGCTATTGTTGCAACCACTAAATTTTCATTGTGGATTGATGCTCAAGGGATTACATGGGGCTTATCTGGAGAAACAACTTTATATGGAATAATGGTAGTCAAAATAGATGTGGTGGGTGGGGGGGGGGGGGTATAATGGGGCTACTGAATGGTCTATGGATGCAAACTTTGTGAATGGATGGGATGGAAAAGGGGGTGGAGGCAAGTGATAATTAACAGCAATGAGTTATAATGATGATGGAAGCTCCCAAATCTAGGTATGCTAGATACCAAACATTGGGGAAATGCGGTTATAATGATGGAAAAATAATGGGAAAAATAATGAATGATGGCGAATGATATCTATGGGTAAGAGTGGGAAAGTGAGAAAATGAAGGAACCTGCATAATAGCTTTTGGGGAGGAGAAACAAAGACAAATCGACTAATACAAAGCCTTCATGCTAAGCCAAACAATAGTTTCCAAAAAATAGTTGGGAAATTGTACTAAATAGACCATCGGAGAAAATACCTGCTCAAAGTTAATGTTGTTGGAGAACTCTTACACCATAAACAAGGATAATGCATTTGAGCAAGCAATACCTATTGATTGCCAGGAGATCACTTCTCTCATGTCATCTGATACCATGAAACCAATTTTCTCCTATTCATTTTCCTTGTGCAATAAAACAACACCATTGAGTGGCCATATATCCTCAAGTATGTGTGTGTGTGTGTGTGTGTGTGTGTAATGGACATGTATGGCTATCTATCTATCTATCTATCTATCTATCTATATATATATCTATATATATATATATATATATATATATATATATATATATATATATATATATATATATATATATATATATATATATATATATATATATATATATATATATATATATATACATATCAATGAGGATGTATATGTTTATGTATATATATATATATATATATATACACATATACTCTCTTAGGATAAGGAAGATGAATACCAACGTTGATGCCACTAGAAGTCATAAGGGAGGAAAAGTATAAAATGAACCTCTACAGTTAGTGAACGAACCAAAGTGTGATTAACCACTATGTTTTATAGTCCTAGAACAAAGACATTCAACATTTCGTAAAGAAGTGGTAACTTGGAAGGACATTTTCTTAACAGTTATGTAGAATAAAAAAGGAAAATTATTTCCAGTTCTACTTCATCTTGTACCTATATTGAATGTAACCTTTTAAAAGTAAAAGGAAAAAATTCCAAAATTTTACGGTACAACTATCTAAGTAGATTAGAAATTTACTAACGTAAAAGGCTAGAGAAGTTATATATTGAGAAATTCACTACACTCTTGGAAAGCTATCAATGTGTAAATTATGGAATCTAGGTCCATATTAAGATCAATACCATAAGAAGTGGTCATTTAAGGCCTCAAAATGGCTCCTAAATTTTTCGACCCAAAATTTTCCAAACTCGTATTTCACTAAAAATGACCTTGCAAGCTAATTCCTTCAATTTTTCCACTCTAAAAGCAATGAGATGGATGATGAGTAATATATTTATCTAATTCAAATCAGTTGGACTTTTCATAATTATCAATCAAGTAATCATGGGTAATGTTCATTCTTAGGCCTTAGCCAAGCACAGATGCTTGAGCTTGCGAAACTCATTTATGCTACTCGGTTTGGATTTTATAGCTATCTTTCCATGTACTCTTGTGATGGAACATTTCTAGCATTTGTAAACCCTAAGGAAGAAAATAATGCTAGTGTGAAGAGAATATGTTGTAAAATATTTTTGAAGAGAAGAGAGGACTTCTTGTTGTTGTTGCTAGGTTGTTGTGGCTCTTTGATTGTGGCTAGGTTTTTCTTGATTTTACCTTCATATAGTTTGGAGAGAAAGACATTGCACAAGTTTTGTGATAAATTTGTTAACATGCATTTCATTTATTCTACATATGTATGAAGTATACTTCTATCCAAAATTATGAGAATTGCAAATTTGTTTTCTCTTCTTGCCTTGTCTTCATAACTAAGTAATTTTCAATTTTTTTTGTAATTCAAGTAATTTAAGATAAAAAATGTATTTCTATAATTTATATTAATTTTTGAAATAAAGTGAATTTCAGATTTCGTATGCACTTAGGAAAGTGTGCTCTTAGGGATAAAACTTGTTGCAATTTATTTGGAATCATCAACTACTCTACCATCAAGAATGTGCCTAATTGTAACATGTCATAAAAAACCCAATGCAAACATCTTCAACAATACAACATGTCAGAGTGATCACTTCACAATAGGTGATATTATATCATCATTACATAGATTAAAATTCAACCTAACAATATAACACTTCAACATGAAGTTAAAAAGCACTTCAACTCCTACAAACATACATAAATACACACACACACAATTGTCTCAAATGTACATATTCAAAAAAATGGCACATTGTGCTTAAACATGGAAGTATGGCATGTGGTGGCCTATATATAAAATGATTCTAATATACAAACAACATTTCATGCCCAAACATGATAATTTGGCACATGATGGTGTATATACAAAATGGGTCTATTGACCACTTCTTCCTTCACCACCATCATTTGCATTCTTGAATTTTCTCTTTATCCACTTAATAGAAGAAGGAGCTTAACTTTTTCATTTTGTGTCGTGCTTCTTCTCTCTCAGGACTACACAAAGAAACAACATTTTATCAGATCTTTTTCAAAACTAATTACACACTTATAAACCCCATAAAACTCACAAAAAATGATGTAATAAAGTACAGGGGTGTTTTCGTCCTTACTATCTATAACCTCTCTACTATACCACTCTTTAATTTTTACAAGAGTTATATCATAGAATCTAATTTTTTTTACTAGAATCACATCAATTCATCATAAAGAAAAAAATCATCAATGGATGATGTCATCTTGAATGTCTCACCCAATGATGGAGATTCTCTAGCGGCTGGAGTAGTCGACTACACAATCTGCTTAAAAGAAACATCTATTGTTGCAACCACTGAATTTGATGCTCAAGGGATTACATGGGGGATATCTGGAGAAACAACTTTATATGGAACAATAGTAGTCAAAATGAATGTGGTGGGTGGGAGGGGGTATAAGGGGGCTACTGAATGGTATATAGATGCAAACTTTGTGAGTGGATGGGATGGAAAAGGTGGTGGAGGCAAGTGATAATTAACATCAATGGGTTATAATGATGATGGACGCTTTCTATTCTAAGTATGCTAGATACGAAACATTGGGGAACTGTGATTATAATGATGGAAAAATAATGGGGAAAATAATGAATGATGGTGAATGATATCTATGGGTAAGAGTGGGAAATTGAGAAAATGAAGGAACCTGCATACGCATTTATAATAATTCAATTAGTAAAAGGTAACGTGGGAATAAAATGCTAGGAGAGATAATAGATTTTGAGGAGGAGAAACAAAGACAAATTGACTAAGACAAAGCCTCCATGCTAAACAATAGGTTCCGAAAAATAGTTGGGAAACTGTACTAGATAGACCATGCTAAACAATAGGTTCCGAAAAATAGTTGGGAAACTGTACTAGATAGACCATAAATAAGGATAATGCATTTGAGCAAGAAATTCCTATTGATTTTCAAGACACCACCTCTCTCATGTCATCTGATACCATGAAACCAATTTTCTCCAATTCATTTTCCTTGTGCAATAAAACAATGCCATTGAGTGGCCATATATCCTCAATCATAATATGTATTTTATTTCTAATCATACATGTCCATTATATCTATATCTATATATTCTTTTATTTATTTATTTATTTTTATTTATATCTATATATATATATATATATATATATATATATATATATATATATATATATATATATATATATATATATATATATATATATATATATATCTGTATGTATATGTATATATGTGTGTATATATATATCTATATACATATATACATATACATACATATATATGTATATATATATATATATATATATATATATATATATAGATATATATACACACATATATACATATACATACATATATCTCTTAGGATAAGGATGATGAATACCAATGTTGATGTCACTAGAACTCATAACGGAGGAAAAGAGTGAAATGAGGCTCTACAATTAGCGAATGAACCAAAGTGTGATTGATCACTATGTCTTATTGTCCTAGGAAAAAGACATTCAACCTTTCGTAAAGAAGTGGTAACTTGGAAGGACATTTTCTTAATAGTTCTATAGAAGAAAAAAGGAAAATTATTTCCAGTTATACTTCATCTTGCACCTATATTGAATGTAATCTTTTAAAAGCAAAAGGAAAAATTTCCAAAATATTACGGTACAACTAGCTAATTGGATTGGAAAATTTACTAACATAAAAGGCTAGAGATGTTATATATTGAGGAATTTATTACACCCTTGGAAAGCTATCAATGTGTAAATTATGGAATCTAGGTCCATATGAAGATCAATACCATAAGAAGTGGTCATTTAAGGCCTCAAAATGGCTCCTAAAGTTTTCCACCCAAAATTTTTCAAACTCGTATCTCACAAAAAATGACCTTCCAAGCTAATTCCTTCAATTTTTCCACTCTAAAGGCAATGAGATGGATGATGAGTAATATATTTATCTAATTCAAATCAGTTGGACATTTCAAAATTCTCACTCATGTAATCATGGGTATTGTTCCTTCATAGGCCTTAGCCAAGCACAGATGCTTGAGCTTACAAAACTCATTTATGCTACTCAATTTGGATTTTATAACCATCTTTCCATCCACTCTTATGACACAAAATTGCTAGAATTTGTAAACTATAAGGAAGAAAATGATGCTAGTGTGAAGAGCATATGTTGTAAAATATTTTTGAAGAGAAGAGAGGACTTGTTGTTTTTGCTAGGTTGTTGTGGCTCTTTGATTGTGGCTAGGTTTTTCTTGATTTTACCTTGATATATTTTGGAGAGAAAGATATTGTACAAATTCCGTGATAAAGTTGTTCACATGCATTTCATTTATTCTACAGATGTATGAAGTATCCTTCTATAAAAAATTATGTGATTGGAAATTTATTTTCTCTTCTCACCTTGTGTTCATGACTAAGTAATTTTCAAGTTTTGCTAGTAATTCAAATAATTTAAGATAAAAAAATGTTTTTCTATTACATAAATATTTGAAATAAAGTGAATTTCAGATTTCGTATTCACTTGGAAAAGTGTACCCTAAGGGATAAAACTTGTTGCAATTTATTCGGAATCATCAACTACTTTACCATCAAGAATGTGCCTAATTGACATGACATAAAAAACCCAATGCAAACACATTCAACAATAGAACATGTCAGAGTGCTCACTTCACAATAGGAGGTATTACATCATCATGACATAGATGAAAAATTAACCTAACAATATAATACTTCAACATGAAGTTAAAAAACACTTCAACTCATACAAACATACATGAATACACACACACACACACACAAAATTGTCTCAAATGTACATATTCAACAAAATGACATGTGTTCAATATGAAAAATGACACGTTGTGCTTAAACATGAAAGTATGGCATGTGTTGGCCTATATATAAAATGATTATAATATACAAACAACATTTCATGCCCAAACATGATAATTTGGCATATGATGGTGTATATACAAATTGGGTCCATCGACCACTTCTTCCTTCACCACCATCATTTTCATTCTTGAATTTTCTCTTTATCCACTTAATAGAAGAAGGAGCTTAACTTTTTCCTTTTGTGTCGTGCTTCTTCTCTCTTGGGATTACAGAAAGAAACAACATTTTCATTAGATCTTTTCCAAAATTAATTACACACTTATAAAGAAATACATTATAATTAAACCCCATAAAACTCACAAAAAATGAGTACAAGGGTGTTTTCGTCCTTACTATCTGTAACCTCTCTGCTATACCACTCTTTAATATTTACAATAGTTATAGTATAGAATCTAATTTTTTTTTTACTAGAATCACTTAAATTCATCATAAAGAAAAGAAATCATCAATGGATGATGTCATCTTGAATGTCTCACCCAATGATGGAGATTCTGTGGCAATTAGAGTAGTAGACTACAGAATCTGCTTAATAGAAACATCTGTTGTTGCAACCACTGAATTTTCATTGTGCATTGATGCTCAAGGAATTACATGGGGGCTATCTAGAGAAACAACTTTATTTGGAACAATGGTAATCAAAATGGATGTGGTGGGGGGGAGGGGTTATAAGGGGGCTACTGAATGGTCTATGTATGCAAACTTTGTGAGTGGATGGAATGGAAAAGGGAGTGGAGGCAAGTGATAATTAACACCAATGGGTTATATTGATGATGGAATCTCCCTAGTCTAGGTATGCTAGATACCAAACATTGGGTAAATGTGATTATAATGATGGAAAAATAATGGGAAAAATAGTGAATGATGGTGAATGATATCTATGGGTAAGAGTGGGAAATTGAGAAAATGAAGGAACATGCATACACATTTATAATATTTAAATTAGTAAAAGGTAACATGGGAATAAAATGCTAGGAGAGATAATAACTTTTGAGGAGGAGAAACAAAGACAAATCGACTAAGACAAAGCCTCCATGCTAAGCCAAACAATAGGTTCCAAAAAATAGTTGGGAAACCGTACTAAATAGACCATGCGAGAAAATACCTGCTCATAGTTAATGTTGTTGGAGAACTCTTACACCATAAAGAAGGATAATGCATTTGAGCAAGCAATACCTATTGATTGTCAGGAGATCACCTCTCTCATGTCATCTGATACCATGAAACCAATTTTCTCCTATTCATTTTCCTTGTGCAATAAAACAACGCCATTGAGTCACCATATATCCTCAAGCGCATATATATATATATATATATATATATATATATATATATATATATATATATAATGGACATGTATGATTATAAATAAAATATATATAACATATCAATGACGATATATATATCTATCTATATATATATACATCAACATTGGTATTCATCTTCCTTATCCTAAGAGAGTATATATATATATATATATATATATATATACTCTCTTAGGGTAAGGAAGATGAATACCAATGTTGATGTCACTAGAACTCATAAGGGAGGAAAATTATGAAATGAACCTCTATAGGTAGCGAACGAACCAAAGTGTGATTGATCACTATGTTTCATTGTCTTCGAAAGAAGACATTCAACCTTTCGTAAAGAAGTGGTAACTTGGAAGGACATTTTCTTAACAGTTCTATAGAAGAAAAAAGGAAAACTATTTCTAGTTCTACTTCATCTTGCACCTATATTGAATGTAATCTTTTAAATGTAAAAGGAAAAAATTCCAAAAATTTACGATACAACTATCTAAGTAGATTGGAAAATTTACTAACATAAAAGACTAGAGATGTTATATATTGAGGAATTTATTACACCCTTGGAAAGCTATCAATTTGTAAATTATGGAATCTTGGTCCATATTAAGATCAATACCATAAGAAGTGGTCATTTAAGGGCTCAAAATGGCTCCTAAACTTTTCCACCTAAAATTTTCCAAACTCGTATTTCACTAAAAATGACCTTGCGAGCTAATTCCTTCAATTTTTCCACTCTAAAAGCAATGAGATGGACGACGAGTAATATATTTATCTAATTCAAATCAGTTGGATTTTTCAAAACTATCGCTCAAGTAATCATGGGTAGTTTTCTTTCATAGTACTTAGCCAAGCACACATGCTTGAGCTTACGAAACTCATTTATGTTACTCGGTTTGGATTTTATAGACATATTTCCATGCACTCTTGTGATGCAACATTGCTAGAATTTGTAAACCCTATGGAAGAAAATAATGCTAGTATGAAGAGCATATGTTGTAAAAGATTTTTGAAGAGAAGAGAGGACTTATTGTTTTTGTTGCTAGCTTGTTGTGGCTCTTTGATTGTGGCTAGTTATATTGTTAGGTTGAATTTTCATCTATGTCATGAATTCTTGCCGTGTCTTCATGACTAAGTAATTTTCAAGTTTTGTTAGTAATTCAAGTAATTTAAGATAAAAAATGTATTTCTATTACATAATTTTTTGTAATAAAGTGAATTTCAGATTTCTTATGCACTTGGAAAAGTGTGTCCTAAGGGATAAAACTTGTTGCAATTTATTTGGAATCATCAACTAATTTACCATCAAGAATGTGCCTAATTGACATGTCATAAAAAACCCAATGCAAACACCTTTAGAAATAGAACATGTCACAGTGCTCACTTCACAATAGGTGATAATACTTCATCATGACATAGATGAAAATTCAACCTAACAATATAACACTTCAACATGAAGTTAAAAAACACGTCAACTCATACAAACATACATAAACAAACACACACGTACACACACTCAAAATTGTCTTAAATGTACATATTCAACAAAATAGCACGTGTTCAATATGAAAAATGGCACGTTGTGCTTAAATATGGAAGTATGGCATGTGGTGGCCTATATATAAAATTACTCTAATATACGAACAAAATTTCATGCCCAAACATGATAATTTGGTATATGGTGGTGTATATACAAAATGGGTCTATTGACTACTTCATTCTTCACCACCATCATTTGCATTCTTGAATTTTCTCTTTATCTTGTTAATAGAAGAAGGAGCTTAACGTTTTCCTTTTGGGTCGTGCTTCTTCTCTCTCGGGACTACACAAAGAAACAACATTTTCATCAGATATTTTTCAAAATTAATTACACACTTATAAACCAATACATTATAATTAAACCCCATAAAACTAAAAAAAAAATGATGTAATAAAGTACAGTGGTGTTTTCGTCCTTACTATCTGTAGCCTTTCTACTATACCACTCTTTAATATTTACAAGAGTTATAGCACAAAATCTAAAAATTTTTTAGTAGAATCACTTCAATTCATCATAAAGAAAATAAATGATCAATGGATGGTGTCGTCTTGAATGTCTCACCTAATGATCGAGATTCTCTAGTAGTTGGAGTAGTCGACTACACAACTTGCTTAAAAGAAACATCTATTGTTGCAACCATTGAATTTTCATTGTGGATTGATGCTCTCAAGGGATTACATGGGGCTTATATGGAGAAACCACTTTATATGGAACAATGGTAGTCAAAATGGATGTGGTGGGTAGGAGGGGGTATAAGGGGGTTATTGAATGGTCTATGGATGTAAACTTTCTGAGTGGATGGGATGGAAAAGGTGGTGGAGGAAAGTGATAATTAACACCAATGGGTTATATTAATGATGGAAGCTCCCTAGTCTAGGTATGCTAGATAAAAAAACATTGGGGAAATGCAATCATAATGATGGAAAAAAAATAGGAAAAATAATTAATGATGGTGAATGATATCTATGATTAAGAGTGGGAAATTGAGAAAATGAAGGAACTTGCATACACATTTATAATATTTCAATTAGTAAATGGTAACATGGGAATAAAATGCTAGGAGAGATAATAGCTTTTGAGGAGTTGAAACAAAGACAAATTGACTAAGACAGAGCCTCCATGCTAAGCCAAACAATAGGTTCCAAAAAATAGCTAGGAAAGCATACTAAATAGAGCATACGAGAAAATACCTGCTCATAGTTAATGTTGTTGGAGAACTCTTACACCATAAAGAAGGATAATGCATTTCAACAAGCAATATCTATTGATTTTCAGGAGATCACCTCTCTCATTACAACTGATACCATGAAAGCAATTTTATCCTATTCATTTTCCTTGTGCAATAAAACAATGCCATTGATTGGCCATATATCCTCAATATTACAGGCCATGTTTCAGGCTTACCAACACCCAGAAACAAGCATTTAACCTAATGCCTTTAAATTATATTTTTGCATGCAATTTCCAACATTTGCTCATATTAAGTGGGCTGGGGATAAATAACAATGGTGGGGCTTAATGCCATGTCCCATCCATTATTATTCAAGTAATTTGTAAATTAAGCTAAAAAATGTATTTCTATTACACAAATTTTTGTAATAAAGTGAATTTCAGATCTGCTATGCACTTGGAGAAGAGTGCCCTAACTAATAAAACTTGTTGCAATTTATTTGGAATCATTAAATACTTTACCATCAAGAATGTGCCTAATTGACATTTCATAAAAAACCCAATGCAAACACATTCAACAATACAACATGTAAGAGTGCTCACTTCACAACAGGTGATATTACATTATCATGACATAGATAAAAATTCAACCTAGCAATATAACACTTCAACATGAAGTTAAAAAACAATTCAACTCATACATACATACATAAATACACACACACAGACTCAAAATTATCTCAAATGTACATATTCAACGGAATGGCACGTGTTCAATATGCAAAATGGCACATTGTGCTTAAACATGGAAGTATGGCATGTGGTGGCCTATATAGAAAATGATTCTAATATACGAACAACATTTCATGCCCAAACATGATAATTTGGCATATGATGGTGTATATACAAAATGGGTCTATTGACCACTTCTACCTTCACCACCATCATTGGCATTCTTGAATTTTCTCTTTATCCTCTTAATAGAAGAAGGAGCTAAACTTTTTCCTCTTGGGGCATGCTTCTTCTCTCGCGAGACTACACAAAGAAATAAGATTTTCATAATATCTTTTTTAAAATAAATTACATACTTATAAACTAATACATTATAATTAAACACCATAAAACTCACAAAAAATTATCTAATAAAGTATAGGGATGTTTTCATCCTTACTATCTATAACCTCTCTACTATACCACTCTTTAATAATTACAAGAGTTATCGCATAGAATCTATTTTTTTTTTTTACTAGAGTCACTTCAATTCATAATAAAGAAAAAAATCAGCGATGGATGATGTCATATTGAATGTCTCACCCAATGATGGAGATTCTCTAGCAGCTGGAGATATATATATATATATATATATATATATATATATATATATATATATATGTTGACGATAAATACAAATTCTCAATATATATCCAAATAAAATAATTTTATATCATATATATATATATATATATATATATATATATATAGACAACAACATATTACTTTCTAATTCTTAATATTATGTGCAAGTAAAATTTATTTAGTTATTAGTCTAATTGTTCCTGTGATCGGTTTTCCTCTAAGAAGCTAGGGTTGGAGTTGAAGATAGGGTTTTGGTCTCAGGATCTATGGCGGGGAGCGCAGGGGGGAGTGTTTCTCCCTCCTACAGTGAAGCAGTCACAGATGGAAGTAAGGACGAGGGAAAGAAGCATTTTAAAAAACCTCTGGAGAAGATTTAAGAAGCACGAAGCCAGGGGACATCTGGAAGAAGTGGACATCAGGATCAGGAAGGGAACCAATAGGAAACAAGTAAAGAAAAGGAGAATGGAGGCAGTAGTGAAAAACCGGCTTCCATAAGGACATCTGGGGTTTGCAAACCCAAGTCAGGCATTATTCCCCAGGTCGTATTGAGCGGCCCAGTGATACAAGCACATAGGGATCATATGACGGAGCATGCTATCATATGCAAGTTCATGGGGTTTTGGCCGACGGAGAAGACATTACACGTCTAGATAAGGAGTCATTGGAAGCCAAAGGGAGAAATGAATTTACATCTGGGTTCTAAGGGATTTTTTATAGTAGTATTCACAAGCCTAGAGGACAAAGACAGAGTGTTTGAAGGAGGGCCCTATTTCTATGTTGCGGCAGGACTCTACATGTGGCCATGGATGATGAACTTTGTCCCAGAACGTGAAACTTTCACATCAGTACCGGTTTGGATCAGACTATACTCCCTTCCTTTGGATTATTGGCTACCAGAATCTTTGAAAACCATAGGCAACAAGCTGGGGCATTTTCTAAAGATCTCAGAGGCAACTCTGAAAGGAAGATATACCTCCTTTGCTTGAATATGTGTGGAAATGGATCTATCTGGAGCCCTTCCGAAAGCGATAATTTTAGAAGTATATGATGAAGATTGGGTGCAAACGGTAGACTATGAGAATATACCGTTTAGGTGCCGCAAATGTCATGAACATGGGCATCTATATAGAGACTGCCCCATAATCAATAGGGAAGGTAACCAGAAAACCACTGTGGAGAGAGATCATGAGGGTTTCACCAAGGTCAAGAGAAAAGGGAAAGGGGGAAAACGTCCACACAAGAAGGTAAATGAGGGTAGACATACAAGACACAACAACTTCAAGATCCTGGAGGAAGAAGAGGGAAACAAGGAGACAGTCCAGGACATGGAGAATGAAACAAAGGAGCTAGATAAGACAATTGACATGGAGTACATCACAGTAAAAAACCAGCAAAAGGATGATGATCTACCAAGCCTGAGGGAGATCAGTAGGGACCAGGAGATGACTCCAAGTGAAGCGGGAACAGAGGACCATGAGCTACAGGAAATTCTGGATAAGGAAAATCTAGATCTAGAGAAATTTCTGGACCAAGGAAAAAGCATAGGTGTGTACTCCCTGCCAAAAGAGGATTATGACAGAGTACAATAGCTCTTTCTATGGAAGTCATAAGCGAAGGGAGTTGGAGTCAAAAGAAACCACGAAATCTAGGAGCCAAGTGGGGTCAAGATGATGGAGGATTCACAGGCACAATCTCCAAAGAACTTAGGAAGGAAAAGAGGAAGAAAGAGATAAAATGAGCTGCTAAACGAATGTGGAAAACTATTGATTAACTTAGGTAAGATGAAAGATCTTACCACCTATTCCTTTACTAACCTTTCTTAATGAAGCTCACAACATGGAACATTAGAGGTATAGGGAATAGAAGGAAACAAAGAAATCTTAGTAACATAATGAAAGAAGAAAAACTAGACATGGTTTTCATTTAGGAGACAAAATGTTCGATGGACAAAATAAGGGATATTCACAATAAGTGGTTAATCAAATATGAGTATTTATAAGTTAAGGCTAATAAATCGACGGGGGGAATTCTCACGTTGTGGGATCCACAAAAATTTGGAATCCTGGATGTGGAAGCATCCAAGAACTATCTCTCCTTGATATGTCAACCTGTATGGGATAAGGAGATATAAATGATTACAAATGTTTATGGACTTCAAAAACAAGCAAACAAACTCCAGCTTCTCACCTCCCCAGAGGATCTAAGAGCAAGACATCCCATTTTTCCCTGGATCGTTGCAGGAGATTTCAATATGATAAGATCTCTTTCAAAAAAAAAGGGAGGCACTAGACAGCTAGGCAGAGACTCCATGGCCTTTCAGAACTTCATTATGAGCATGGGTCTAGTGGACACTGAAACAATTAATGGAACCTTCACTTGGAACAACAAAAGGGGAGGGGATTCTCAAGTTGCTTCCAAACTTGATAGATTTATTATTTCAAAGGAACTCCTTCTCACAGGACCCGCCATAACAACCTCCATTCTGCCCTTTGGAGGATCAGATCATTGGCCTGTACAGTTGGAAGCCACTTTCATGGGCACACCGAGAAACAGACCTTTCAGGTTTGAAAATGCATGGCTCTCGCACCCTAAATTCACTAGTAACATTGATAAATGGTGGAGAGAGGAGCTGAATATTCAGGGTACAAAAATGTTCATGCTCCAGCAGAAAATTAAACACATCAAATCCCGTCTTAAATCTTGGAACAAAAAGGAATTTGGAGATATCTTCAAAGCCAAAAGAGAAATTGAGCAGAAGCTCCAGGAGATCAATCAGATTAACATCACAGAGGGCTTCACCAAAGAGAGGCAAAAATTAACTGACTCTCTGTAGAAAGAATAGGAGGATAGATGCTCACAAGAGGAAATTTTTTGGAGGCGGAAATCAAGGATTCAATGGATTAGAGAGGGAGAAAGCAATACAAAATTCTTCCATAAATCCACTATGGCTCATAGGGCACACAATAGAATCACTAAGATCAAATATTCTCAAGGTATGGAGCTTGTTTCTCACAATGATATGGAATTTGTCCTAGTACAACACTTCTGCAGTATTGCAAAGGAGCCACTGGAGGACAGATCTAGGTTCATTGACCATTTTACTCAGTATATCCCTAAGCTGGTTACCAGAGAGGACAACCACAATTTCAACAGGCCAGTATCACAAGAGGAGGTCAGTGAAGTGATTAATGAAATGTAGAATGGTAAAGCACCAGGCCCGGATGGATTCAATGTAGACTTCTTCAAAGCCTGTTGGGAAACTATCAAACATGATATCCTCGAGGTTGTGGAAGACTCAAGAAGATCCAAAAAGGTACTAAATGCTCTGAATGCATCTTTCATAGCTCTTATCCCAAAGCAGGAAAATGCCATGACTCTGGAGGGTTTTCGGCCCATAGCCTTATGTAATGTGGTGTATAAAATTATATCCAAAGTGATAGCCAATCGACTCAAACCACTTCTACCCCTTCTCATCTCGGAGGAGCAAACATGCTATGTGGAGGGAATATAAATCCTCAACAACGTTATCCAAGCTCATGAGGTGGTACACTCTGTCAAAAGCAACAAACAAGCTGGTATGATCATTCAATTGGACCTAGCGAAAGGCTATGACAAATTAAGTTGGTCTTACATAAGAGCAATTCTAAAAGGCTATGGTTTTGACCAGAATTGGATAAGGTGGGTGACGGCATTAGTTACCACGACCAATTTTTCCCTTCTGCTTAATGGAGCTCCATCTAGGACCTTCAGACCCTCCAAAGGACTCAGACAAGGTGATCTTCTCTCACCATTCCTCTTCATCCTCATGATGGAAGGGCTAGGTAGAGCGATAAAAATGGTAAATGCTGAAGGATGAATTCAGGGTATCAAACTTACCGCGGATGGAGAGGCAAACACTCATCAACAATTTGTGGATGATACAATGTTGCAGGGCATACCCACAGTTAGGGAAGCCAGAGCAATCAAAAACATCTTGAATGACTTTGCTATGGCAGCAGGCACAGAGGTAAGCCTCAACAAGTCCAAAGTTTTTTTCTTTAACACTAATATTGTTGTTCAGAGAAACATTACCAGAATTCTTGGATTTCAAAGGGAACAAATACGTTCCAAATATCTTGGCATCCCTCTTACTGACAAAACTCTAAGTAAGAAAGTGTGGGAGCCAATATTAAATAAACTTCAAGACAAGGTCAGAAAATGGGCATGCAAGTCACTAAATTTGGCAGGGCACCTAGTGCTCACACAGGTGGTCTTGCAGGCCATTCCCATTTTCATGTTTTCAGCTCTTCCTGCTCCCCAAGGTATTAAGCAGTAGATAAGAAGCATACAAAGGGACTTTCTGTGGGGCAGAGGGGAAGAGAAAAAGAAGTGGGCTTTAGTAGCCTGGGACAAGCTCTGCAAGCCCAAGAGCCATGGTGGATTGGGGCTTCAAGATCCTGATACCCTCAGCAGAGTTTCCGGGGCCAGGCTTTGGTGGAGATGGATTAAGGAACCGAATGCTCCCTGGGCTAAGCTGTGGAAACAAAAGTATGCCAAGTATTGGTAGGAGAAGGATCACATCAAAATGTCAGGGCAAATCAGGGGCTCCCACATTTGGAACCTTGCCTGGGATAACAAAAGTATTGTTCAGCAACATTGTTTTTGGGAAATTCAAGCAGGGAACCTTGCTCAATTTTTGGAGGACAATTGGCAGCAGGAACCCAACCTTTATAGGGATGAACTTGCACCTCTCAAAAGTGACACAGATAGCAAAGGTATGGTTTTGGTAAAAGACTTCTGGTACCAGGAAAGGAATAATGGAAAATGGAGGAAGTGGAAGGATCTAGGATACAGCGATGAAAACCCGCTGAAGATCAAGGCAGAAGCTCTCACCTAAGATCTTGAGCATAGAAGGATTCAGGTATCTTCCTCATTGGATAAATTAAGATGGGGACAGAATACTGAAGGTAACTTTAACCTCAAAGAGGCTAAACAAGAAGCCACAGGATTTAACTTTGTGAATCCTGATCAAGACTGGAAGAAACTTTGGCAAAGTCCACATTGGATGAAAATAAAGTTATTCATCTGGCTAGTGCATCAAAGGAAGATCTTAACTTGGGAGAATCTCCTTAAGAAAGGCTTCATTGGGCCTTCCAAATGTTACCTATGTGGTGCTCATGAGGAGATGATTGAACACCTTCTCAACCTCTGTCCTTTCACTTCAAAGGTGTGGGACTGGGTGGCCTCCATTTTTAGACAAACTAATAGGGATAGTCTCAGCATAGCCAACACTCTGAAGAACTGGAGGAAAAACTTCTCAGGGAATGAGATTGTTAATAAAGCCTAGATTCTGGTTCCAGGCTTTGTCATTTGGAATGTTTGGAAAGAGCGCAACAGTCAGATCTTCAAAAACAAAATAAGCTTGCCCCAAAACATAACTGATCAAATTCTAAGGTAGCTCAAAGACACAATAAGAAGCTTGTTGAGGACCCTTCTTAAAGATCCTCCTCTGCCCCAAGAGGAGAGAATTCTACTTCACTTGGGTCTTTAGTCTATCAGTCCTCTGGGAATAATAAAGGAAGTGAGCCTTATAAATAAAGGTGTCAACATCTGGAAGCCCCCCCTTATGGTTTCTTAAAGGTTAATATTGATGGAGCTGCTAAGGGCAACCCATGATTAGCAGGCTTTGGGGGGGCCATAAGAGATAATCAGGAACAAATACAGAAAATCTTCCATGATCACTTGGGGAAGGCCACTAATAACATGGCTGAGCTCATGGCATTAGAGCAATGCTTGGAAATCCTGGTGGATTCAAGGTCACACAATGTTATAATTGAAGCAGATTTGGAATTAGTCATTAGAGCGGCTAAGAAAATTAGCAATGGAACCTCTCCAGATAAAGTGTCAAAGCATTGGAAGCTTTTGCAGGTTTTTTACTGCATCCACTCTCACTTGTGTACCCTTAAAACTGTCAAATTTGTTCATGTAAAAAGGAAAGCTAATATGTTAGCGGATCGATTAGCAAATGAAGGAGTCACCAATAGGGACAGGGATTCTAGGTATGCTTGGGACTCGTTACCTCCAGGCAAATTGTGGGAGGACTGTCACTGTCAGGCAACCTAGGATATGGAACTATGGACTAATAAAATAGATCAAAGGGATTCAAAAGACCGACGGGTGGATGGAGAACCCCATATAATCTAACCCTCCTTGGTTCGGCTGTTTTCCATAGTTTGGAATTCTTTTGATTAAATGACGAAAGGATTGGCTCGGATAGCACCTCAGTGTAAGGTGTCCATTTTCATTTTGCTTAGTTGGTGTTTGAAAGAGGATCGTGGTGGACGAGATTGGCTCAAGATCTACTCACTAGATGGAATATAAGGACAACACGTGGCAAAAGGACGTGTTTGTCTTTTCGTGCTTCAACCGCTCCAAAACCACAAGTGGTATATCGGGCGGGGTCCGATTGGTTTATGGTTTTTTTTAGTTCGGCTTTGATTCCACTCTTCGTACGACGCGTGGCGGGTCGATGTGAGAGAAAAAAACCCTCATCGGGTGGTTAACTCTTGTGCTTCTTGTCCTCCCGATATTCACGAAGACTGTTGGATCTTAGTCTGTTAATCAACGATAGTGATTTGTTTATGTTAGTTGAGGATCGTGGTGGACGTGATTGGCTCAAATTCTGCCCGCTGGACGGATTAGAAGGACAACACGTGGCGAAAGGACGTGCTTGTCTTTATGCGCTTCAACTGCTCCAAAACCACAAGTGGTATATCGGGCGAGGTCCGATTGGTTTATGGTTTTTTTGAGTTTAGCTCTGATTCCACTCTTCGTGCGACATGTGGCGGGGTGATGTGAGAGAAAACCGCCCTCATCGGGTGGTTAACTCTTGCACTTCTCGTCCTCCCGATATTCACGAAGACCGTTGGATCTTAGTCTGTTGATCAACGGCGGTGATTTGTTTTTGCTAGTTGGTCGGACCCGAAAAAAGATTAGAGTGTTATGCTTTAATTTTCGTTGAGTCCATTTGATAGTTTTCAGCTTGGCTGGTGGTGGGACCTCTTGTGGACCCACGGCGAGTCATTTGTGGCCTTTTGTAACCTTCGGCTCGATGGACTATTTCTCCATGGATTTCTTAGTTCTAGTGTTGCACGACAACACTACTAGATAGCTTGTTGCCTTAATTGTCTGGCGGTTCTTTTAGATTTTCCTGCTTAGGTTTCTATTGGTTTTGGGTATTGGTTTGGTTCGGCCTACCCTGCTGACTGTTGAACTCTCACAGAGTGGGTGTGGCCTTTTGTAAATTATGTATTTTTAGCTAAGCTTAATAGACAGTCCTACTCTTACTTGATCAAAAAAAAAAAATAAAAAAATTAGTTATTCCATGTTAAACATAAAGTTGACATGTAATATTAAAAATGAAATATTAATATAAAAAAGTGTTAGCCATAAATATTTCAATGTCCATAGTAATTGAAAATAAGTAAGTGTTATATTTTCACATTTAATTATGAGAGAAATTTATAATTTCTTTTTTCAATATTTGCGTTAAATAATATATATATATATATATATATATATATATATATATATATTAATTATTTTAATGTTGACCATAAATACAAATTCTCAATATATATCTCAATTAAAATAATTTTATATCAATTCTATATATATATAGACAACAACATATTACTTTCTAATTCCTAATATTATGTACAAGTAAAATTTATTTAGTTCTTAATATAGAATTGATATATGGCATTGAAAAAATATTAAGTGAAATATTGCAATATCTAACCTATAACAAATATATATGTGAAACATATAATAAGTATGAAACAATATAGAAAATATAAAATATCAAACATATAACAAATAACAAATATTTCAATATTAAACAATTGCATGTCAAAAATAAGATTTTTGAAACTATGAGTTAGATATATCTCCTTTATAGTGAGAATTTATACCATTTTTTAATCTCACTTTCTTAATAGACACCCCTTATCTAAATAGAAAACCATAACGAGACTGAAATATTAGAGTTATTTAGAGAACAAATAGATAAACATCCAAACAATTAATAAATTACAAATTAAAATTCAAACAATTAATAAATTTGTCATCAAAGTGACTGAGGCATATTATAAACACAGAGTCACTAATAAAAATTCAAACAATTAATAAACCCACCATAAAATTGGCCCATACATATTATAAACACACAATCACCTAATTGTTCGAGGATTATTATAAAACAAAAAAAATACTTAAAAAATTAGTCATCAAGGTGGTCAAGGCATAAATTAATCCTTGTAGAATTATATTACAAATGATACTCCAAAATAAACATATCTCTATGTAATTAAAAGTACTTCCTATTAAGATATAATTAAACTACAAATAATTTTTATAATCTCTTTACATTTTTTTAGTATTATAACTATTTCTTAATATAACTCCCATACATATGAATGATAATTTTTTTTTAATATATGCTTATTTTTTAATATATATAATAAACATATATATATGTTAGGAATATATATATATATATATATATATTTTGATTATTTTAATTATACTTAGATAGGGAGTATTTTAATTATATACACTGGTATAAAATGAGAAAATAGTGATTAGGTGACTAAAAAAGTTAGTCACTGCAACTTTTCCAAGTGAAATACTACTAAAATGAGAAATATTAAGTTACCTAGTTAAAAATGTCTAACATAAACAACTAATTTAGTTCCGTTTAAATTATATGACTAGCTAATAAGTAATACAAGTAAAAATGACTAATGTGAATGACTAATTTAGTCTAGGAACAAGAATACGACTATCTAACAAGTACTACAATAACAAGAATGAGTAATTTATGTTAGTCATTTTAATTGTGTCACTTCAAAAATCTAAACTTACAAGTGATACGGAATTCAAAGGTTTCTATAGATTATTTGCATGGTTATACTTAAACACTTCTTTATTAGATTAATCGATGATTAAAATTATGTAGCCTATTAGAATATTTAGGGTTATAGATTTTGATTACATTCATAGGGAATTGAATTCAAAGGATGATATATTATCTAAAATGGGAGTGGGCTAAAGTGCTAGACAATAGGTGGTCTCAAAAGTGTTTTCTAAGGTTTTTCAACAAGGTCACTAGATCCCAATACAACAAATATACCTTGGACTTGTTGAAAAGTAGAAGCCCCCACGTGGCACCGAATGGGTTATTGATGACTACCTAGAGGAATTGTATCAAAGTAAACATGGAGGTGAAAACTACAATTGAAAAAATAACAACATACACATGACAATTCACATTAGAATTCATCCTCTCATAGCCAAGAGTTATGAATAACAAGATGTTGATTATTTGATGAAACCAGTGAAACTAAGAAGATCCTTATCAACCCTTAAATAAGTTAAGAAGATATTCACAAAGAGGATAATATTTCATCCAATAATTAAAGATTGAAAGGCATGCACTTTTTTATTTCAAGGAAAACTTTATGGAGAAACCCAAGATCGTGAATTGAGTTACACTTGAGATGTACAAAAATGATTTCCACTATAACCCAAGAGTATATTCTATATGTTGCAAATTTTCAATTACGTTGAAGTCCTAGCATTACGTTACAACTAGGGGAACCTCGCTCATAGGATTTAGTAGGAAAAAAATGGTTTATTAAGGATCTTTATAGCTAGGGTTTTGTTTACTGGAGGGAAATGCAAATTTTGTGCAAGGTGTTAAATTTTTTAAAACACTTTAAATACTATAACTTATACACATTTATTAGTTTTGTTTTTGTATCCACAAACAAAAGGTGCCAAGGAATACAAACCAATGGGAGAGGCTGCCTAATGAACCCACCTAGCTACTATACATCCAAGTGGGGTTCCACATCTAGGTTAAGGTGAAAGTGGCTTGAGGGAGATGATCCATGTCATTACTATATTAGTTGAGTGATATGGTGTCATCATTAGATGGGTCATGCATTAACATGACATAGGGGTGAATTACAAAAGACACCTTATGTAGGTAGGCATATGTGAGTACCCAAGTGAAAATCTTATATTATATGAATACCACTACAAAAAAGTTGAAAATTTATTACACATAAGATAAAAACAAAAGGATCTTTCTTTCAAATGCATAAAACGGTGTAATTTGTTGTAAATTATTCATACATGATTTTTTTTGGTACATTAATGTTCATATTTGAGAAAGAATATTAGGGAATCCTCTATTAGAGGGGAGGGATGACAATTGTATCACTTCCGAACACTAACCCCAATAATTTTTCTTACATGTTTAGTTATTCACAAATATAGCTAGTGCATGAAAAAATATCTTTATGATGTGAATGTTAATACAATGTGAAAAGATAAATATCTAGTAAAATATTTTAGCTGCCCAATACAACAGGGGGTTTCTTAATGTTCCCAAGCATGGTTTTAAATCTGTTAATAAAATCAAAATAATATTGGGGGAATGTGGCACATAGTTGGAGAAGAATAATCTTGCATGAGGATACTTTGATAATAAACCATCAAAGAATAAGCTTTGGAGTAACTTGTTAAAAAGTGCACCATCTTAGAGGACGAGTGTTTATCCCAACGTGGATCATACATGCAAGGTGTTTCACTTATATGGAATTATGTCCTTATTATGTTAGACGCTTGACATATTTTTATATAATGGAAAATTGAGCTACAATTGTATATTATTTCATTATTCTACTCTATTCATTGTATTATCTTAGAGCTTGTAGGGAAAAAGAGAGTAGGTTCGCTAGGAAACCCTAGTAGCATGACATTAAGGTGCATGGGAAAACCTTAGAGTAAGAAGACAAGAGAGAGAGAGAGAGAGAGAAATGTCATGTATGTTTGATGGAGAGATTTCCCTTGTGTGGATTTTAGGTTTGACCATGTGATGCTAACATTTGTGCTATGCATGTAGAGCCTAGAGAAGAACATCGAGTTGGTTTGATCCATGATTATGATTGTGGTGGATCTTGTTGTACTACTATATCTAACCTAGTATAATACATGGACAATGGGTATAACTCCTTAAATTATTTTAAAACCTTGTTCTTATGGAACATAAGTCTAGGGTAAAAACATTGTGAGATGAAATTGATGATTCTTGAGCAAGGTGTGATGCTCGTCCTAAAAGGTCCTAGTTGGTTACTATATCTTCCATGATGTCCCATATAGATGTTGTTGTTTATGTCGATGTATCAGCTAAAGGCCGAGAATTTGATTACACAAACCCTAGTCTAGACAAGAATATATGGAGACTAGGCCTAATGCCAGTGTGAAGAGCATATGTTGTAAAATCTTGTTGAAGAGAAGAGAGTACTTCTTGTTGTTGTTGCTAGCTTGTTGTGGCTCTTTGATTGTGGCTATGTTTTTCTTGATTTTACATTCATATAATTTGGAGAGAAAGACATTGTACAAATTATGTGATAAATTTGATCACATGTACTTGGAAAAGTGTTCCCTAAGGGACAAAACTCGTTGCAATTTATTTGGAATCATCAACTACTTTACCATCAAGAATGTGCCTAATTGACATGTCATAAAAAATCCAATGCAAACACCTTCAACAATAGAACATGTCAGAGCGCTCACTTCACAATAGGTGATATTATATCATCATGACATAGATGAAAATTGAACCTAACAATATAACACTTCAACATGAAGTTAAAAAACACATCAACTCATACAAACATACACATACACACACACATACACACACACACTCAAAATTGTCTCAAATGTGCATACTCAACAAAATGGCACGTGTTCAATATGAAAAATGGCACGTTGTGCTTGAATATGGAAGTATGGCATGTGGTGGCCTATATATAAAATTACTCTAATATACGAACAACATTTCATGACCAAACATGATAATTTGGCATATGATGGTGTATGTACAAAATGGGTCTATTGACGACTTCTTCCTTCACCACCATCATTTGCATTCTTGAATTTTCTCTTTATCCTCTTAATAGAAGAAGGTGCTAAACTTTTTCCTTTTGGGTCGTGCTTCTTCTCTCTTGGGCCTACAAAAAGACACAAATTAATTACACACTTATAAACCAATACATTACAATTAAACCCCATAAAACTAAAAAACATGGTGTAATAAAGTATAGGGGTGTTTTTGTCCTTACTATCTGTAGCCTCTCTACTATACCAGTCTTTAATATTTACAAGAGTTACAACACATAATCTAAAAAAAATTACTAGAATAACTTCAATACATCATAAAGAAATGAAATCATTAATGGATGGTGTCATCTTGAATGTCTAACCTAATGATGGAGATTTTTTAGCAGTTGGAGTAGTCGACTACACAACCTGCTTAAAGAAACATCTATTGTTGCAACCAATGAATTTTCATTGTGGGTTGATGCTCAAGGGATTACATGGGGGCTATATGGAGAAACCACTTTATCTGGGACAATGGTATTCAAAATGGATGTGGTGGGTGGGAGGGGGTATAAGGGGGCTACTGAATGGCCTATGGATGTAAACTTTTTGAGTGGATGGGATGGAAAAAGTGTTGGAGGAAAGTAATAATTAACACCAATGGGTTATATTGATGATGGAAGCTCCCTCGTCTAGGTATTCTAGATACCAAACATTTGGGAAATGTGATTATAATGATGGAAAAGTAATAGGAAAAATAATGAATGACAGTGAATGATATCTATGGGTAAGAGTGGGAAATTGAGAAAACGAAGGAACTTGCATACACATTTATAATATTTCAATTAGTAAAAGGTAACATGGGACAAAAATAGTTGGGAAAGCATACTAAATAGAGCATGCAAGAAAATACCTGCTCATAGTTAATGCTGTTGGAAAACTCTTACACCATAAAGAAGGATAATGCGTTTCAAAAAGAAATATCTATTGATTTTCAGGATATCGCCTCTCTCATGTCATCTGATACCATGAAACCAATTTTCTCCTATTAATTTTTCTTGTGCAATACAAAAACACCATTGAGTGGCCATATATCCTCAATATTATAGGTCGTGTTTCAGGTTTACCAACACCCCAAAACAAGCATTTAACCTAATGCCTTTAAATTATATTGTTACATGCAATTTCCAACATTTTCTCATAGTAAGTGTGGCTGGGGATAAATAACAATGGTGGGGCTTAATTCCATGTCCCATCCATTGTTATTCAAGTAATTTAAGTAAATGAAGATAAAAAATGTATTTCTATTACACAATTTTTTGTAATAAAGTGAATTTTAGATCTGCTATGCACTTGGAGAAGTGTGCCCTAAGTGATAAAACTTGTTGCAACTTATTTGGAATCATTAACTACATTACTATTAAGAATGTGCCTAATTGACATTTCATAAAAAACCCAATGCAAACACCTTCAACAATACAACATGTCAGAGTGCTCACTTCACAATAGGTGATATTACATCATCATGACAGATGAAAATTCAACCTAACAATATAACACTTCAACATGAAGTTAAAAAACACTTCAACTCATACATACATACATAAATACACACACACAGACTCAAAATTATCTCAAATGTACATATTCAACGAAATGGCACGCGTTCAATATGCAAAATGGCACGTTGTGCTTAAACATGGAAGTATGGCATGTGGTGGCCTATATAGAAAATGTTTCTACTATATGAACAACATTTCATGCCCAAACATGATAATTTGTCATATCATGGTGTATATACAAAATGGGTCTATTAACCACTTCTTCCTTCACCACCATCATTTGGACCCTTGAATTTTCTCTTTATCCTCTTAATAGAAGGTGCTAAATTTTTTCCTTCTGGGGCATGCTTATTCTCTCTCGGGACTACACAAAGGAAAAAGATTTTCATCATATCTTTTTCAAAAATGAATTACACACTTATAAACTAATACATTATAATTAAACGCCATAAAACTCACAAAAAATGATCTAATAAAGTATAGGGGGTGTTTTCGTCCTTACTATCTATAACCTCTGTACTATACCACTCTTTAATATTTACAATAGTTATAGCATAGAATCGATTTTTTTTACTAGAATCACTTCAATTCATAATAAATAAAAGAAATCAACAATGGATGATGTCATCTTGAATGTCTCACTCAATGATGCAGATTCTCTAGCAGTTGGAGTAGTCAACTACACAACCTACTTAAAAGAAACATTTATTGTTGCAACCATTGAATTTTCATTATGGATTGATGTTCAAGGGATTACATGGAGGCTATTTGAGAAACGACTTTATATAGAACAATGGTAGTCAAAATGGATGTGGTGGGTGGGAGGGGGTATAAGGGTGCTACAGAATGGTCTATTGATGTAAAATTTATGAGTGGATGGGATGGAAAAGGTATTGGAGGAAAGTGATAATTAACATCAATGGGTTATATTGATGATGGAAGCTCCCTAGTCTAGGTATGCTATATACCAAACATTGGGGAAATGTGATTATAATGATGGAAAAATAAGAGGAAAAATAATGAATGATGGTGAATTATATCTATGGGTAAGAGTGGGAAATTGAGAAAGTGAAGGAACCTGCATACACATTTATAACATTTCAATTAGTAAAAGGTAACATGGGAATAAAATGCTAGGAGAGGTAGTAGCTTTTGAGGAGGAGAAACAAAAATGAATTGACTAAGACAGAGCTTCCTTGATAAGCCAAACAATAGGTTCTAAAAAATAGTTGGGAAAGCATACTAAATAGAGCATGCGAGAAAATACCTGCTCATAGTTAATGTTGTTGGAGAACTATTACACCATAAAGAAGGATAATGCATTTTAACAAGCAATATTTATTAATTGTCAGAGATCACCTCTCTCATGTCATTTGATAGCATGACACTGATTTTCTCCTATTCATTTTCCTTGTGCAATAATAACAATGCCATTGAGTGGCTATATATCCTCAATATTATAGGACTTCTTTGAGGCTTACCAACACCCCAAAACAAGCATTTAACCCAATACATTTAAATGATATTGTTGCTTGCAATCTCCAACATTTGCTCATAGTAAGTGTGGTTGTTGATAAATAACAATGGTGGGGCTTAATGCCATGTCCCATCAATTAATGCATATTAGGATGATCACATTATGCACCTCCCCGTTGGTCCTGCAATAATTACCATTCTTGGGAACTTTAATGTTAATCTTAATTTTACATCATATTTATATATAGAGGTAAAGTAATTTATAGTGAAAATTTTCTAATTTCCTACGTAATTAATTCCTCCACAACTCAATATGGAGTTGACATGTGTAATCTCACACCTCAAAAAAAGGAAATGTGTAACTTATTCCATGTTAAACATAGAGTTGACCTGTAATATTAAAAATGAAATATTAATATAAAAAAAGTGTTAACCTTAAAAAAAATTCAATGTCCATAGTAATTGAAAATAAATAATTATTATATTTTTACATTTAATTATGAGAGAAATTTATAATTTCTTTACTATTTAAAATTTTTTCAATATTTGCGTTAAATAAAATATTTGAATACCTATATCTATATATATATATATATAGACCATAAACACAAATTCTCAATACATGTCTCAAATAAAATAATTTTATATCAATTATATATCTATATAGACAACAACATACTACTTTCTAATTCTTAATATGATGTACAACTAAAATTTATTTAGTTCTTAATATAGAATTGATATATGGCATTTAAAAAATATTAAGTAAAATATTTCAATATCTAACCTATAACAAATATATATGTCAAACATATAACAAATATAAAATAATATAGAAAATATAACAATATCAAACATATAACAAATATTTCAATATTAAACAATTGCATGTCAAAAATAAGATTTTTGAAATGATGAGTTAGATATATCTCCTTTATAATGAGAATTTATACCATTTTTTAATCTCTTTCCAAATAGAGACCCCTTATTTAAATAGAAAACCATAACCATAATGAAATATTTAAAATTATTCGGAGAACAAACAAATAAACCTCCAAACAATTAATAAACTACAAATTAAAATTCAAACAATTAATAAACTCGCCATCAAAGTGACCCGTGTCCCAGCCATATTATAAACATAGAGTCACCCATACAAATTCAAACAATTAATAAACCCACCATCAAAGTGACCCAGACATATTATAAACACACAATAAACACACAATAACCAAATTGTTTGAGGATTATTATAAAACAAACAAAAAAATATGTAAAAAGTTAGTCATCAAGGTGGTCAAGGCATAAATTAATCGTTGTAGAATTATTTCAGCCTTATTAGCTCCCAAGCAAACATAAACAGTAATGGACTATGGATTTCCATTCTACAACAAGAATAATAAAACCAAAAGCATTATCCCTAACTGGTTCAACATCACTAGCAGCACGGACATATTCTACAATATCCACAACAAGAAAAAGAATTATTAGAATGAAAAACATCATTCCTAACTGGTTCAACATCATTTGCAGCTCTAACAAGGCTTCCATATTGACCATCCTTCCCTAAAAACACAAACCAACATTCAATTTTATGATCAGTATCAAACTATTAGCTTATTTTTTTTTACATTGATATAGGATTTTGTTCAAACATTTCAAATTGGATTTGTTATATTTTACCTGGTGATGGCACTATTGTTGCAGCTATGGTGGTTACATGCACCATTTGAGAGGACCGACCATTGTTTATGGCTCTTACAGGAGATAGCAGGAAGAGGGACAACATGAAAATATTGAACACTAATACGAGCTTCGAAGTAACCATTGATATTGACCCACAAAATAAAAATAAAATTCTAAAAATAACGTGATGAAGCACAATGAAGAGAATGAGTTGAGGTGGAAGTTAAAAAAAAAAAGTAGGGTTGGAGTTGTAGAATTCGTTTAGAATATGGTTTATCAATCATAAAATAAAATATTATAATATTGCATTATAAACGACATTGTATATATTATAAGTGTCATATTTTCATTTAAAATGAGAGTTATATTAAGAAATAATAATAATAGTAAAACAAATAAAGATATTATAATAATTATTTGTAGTTTAATTATATCTTAATAAGAAGTATTTTTAATTACATAGAGTGTTTATTTTGGAGTATTATTTATAATATAATATAATATTTAAATATTATATATATATATATATATATATATATATATATATTAAAAGATTTTTCTTATCTTATTAGGAAAAATCTTTTAATATATATATATATATAGTAGTTTAATTATACTTAGATAGGGAGTATTTTTAATTACATAAGTTGGTATAAAATGAGAAATTAGTGTTTAGGTGATTAAAATAGTTAGTCACCACAATTTTTCTAAGTGAAATACTACTAAAATGAGCAATATTAAGTGACCTAGCTAAAAATGGCTAACATAAATGACTAATTTAGTCCCAGGTTAAATTATATGACTAGCTAATAAGTAATACAAGTAAAAATGACTAATTTAGTCTAGGAACAAAAATATGACTATCTAACAAGTACTACAATAACATGAATCAGTCATTTATGTTAGTCATTTTAATTGTGTCACTTCAACAATCTAAACTTACAAGTGATAGGGGATTCAAAGGCTTCTATAGATTATTTGAATGGTTATACTTCCTTAAACACTTTTTTATTAGATTAATCAATGATTAAAATTATGGAGCTTATTAGAATATTTAGGGTTATATCTTTTGATCACATTCATAGGGAATTAAATTCAAAGGATGATATATTATCCAAAACGGGAGTGGGCTTAAGTGCTAGATAGTAGATGGTCTCAAAGGTGTTTGCTAGGGTTTTTCAACAAGGTCACTAGATCCCAATGCAACAAATATACCTTGGATTTGTTGAAAAGTAGAACCCCCCACGTGGCACCGAATGGGTCATTGATGACTACCTAGAGGAATTATACCAAAGTAATCATGGAGGTGAAAATTACAATTGAAAAAATAACAACATACACGTGACAATTCACATTAGAATTCATCCTCTCATTTATGAATAACAAGATGTTGATTATTTGAGGAAGCCAGTGAAATTAAGAAGACCCTTATCAAACCTTAAATAAGTTAAGAAGGTATTCACAAAGAGGATAAGTATTTCATCCAATAATTAAAGCTTGAAAGGCATGAACTTTTTTATTTCAAGGAAAACTTTATGGAGAAACCCAAGATTGTGAATTGAGTTACACTTGAGATGTACATAAATGATTTCCACTATAACCTAAGAGTAGATTCTATATGTTGCAAATTATCAATTATGTTGAAGTCCTAGCATTACGTTACAACTAGGGGCACCCTGCTCATAGGATTTTGTAGGAAAAAAATGGTTTATTAAGGATCTTTATAGCTAGGATTTTGTTTACTAGAGGGAAATGCAAATTTTGTGCAAGGTGTTTAATTTTTTAAAACACTTTAAATACTATAACTTATATACATTTATTAGTTTTGTTTTTATATTCATGAACAAAAGGTGCCAAGGAATACAAACCAATGGGAGAGGGTGCCTAATGAACCCACCCAACTACTATACATCCAAGTGGGGTCCCACATCTAGGTTAAGGTGAAAGTGGCTTGAGGGAGATGATCCATGGCATTACTATATTAGTTGAGTGATATGGTATCATCATTAGATGGGTCATGCATTAACAAGACATAGGGGTGAATTATGAAAAAAACCTTGTGTAGGTAGGAATATGTGAGTACCCAAGTGCAAATCTTATATTCTATGAATACCACTACGAGAAGGTTGAAAATTTGTTACACATAAGATGAAAACAAAAGGATCCTTCTTTCAAATGCATAAAACAATATAATGTGTTGTCAATTATTCATACATTATTTTTTTGGTACATTAATGATCATATTTGAGAAAGAATATTGGGAAATCATCTACTAGACGGGAGGGATGACAATTGTATCACTTCCGAACACTAACCCGCTTAATTTTTCTTACATGTTTAGCTATTGAAAAATATAGCTAGAGCATGAAAAAATATTTTTATGATGTGAATGTTAATACAATGTGAAAAGATAAACATCTAGTAAAATATTTTAGCTACCCAATACAATAGGGGGCTTCTTAATGTTCCCAAGCATGGTTTTAAATCTGTTAATAAAATCAAAATAATATTGGGGGCATGTGGTACACAGTTGGATAAGAATCATCTTGCATGAGGATAATTTGATAATAAACCATCGAAGAATAAGCTTTGGGGTAACTTGTTAAAAATTGCACCATCTTAGAGGACGTGTGTTTATCCCAACACGTGTTATACACATGGGGTGTTTCACTTATATGGAATTATGTCCTTATTATGTTAGATGCTTGACATATTTTTATACAATGGAAAATTGAGCTACAATTGTATATTATTTCATTATTCTACAATGTTTATTGTACTATCTTAGAGCTTGCAGGGAAAAATAGAGTAGGTTCGCTAGGAAACCCTAGTAGCATGACATTAAGGTGCATGTGAACACCTTAGAGTAAGAAGATAAGAGAGAGAGAGAGATGTAATGTATGTTTGATGGAGAGATTTACCTTGTGTGGATTTTAGGTTTGACCATGTGATGCTAGCATTTGTGCTATGCATATAGAGCCTAGAGAAGAACATCGAGTTGGTTTGATCCATGATTATGATTATGGTGGATCTTGTTGTACTACTATATTATCTAACCTAGTATAAGACATGGACAATGGGGATAACTCCTTGAATTATTTTAAAGCCTTGTTCTTATGGGACGTAAGGCTAGGGTAAAATCATTGTGAGATGAAATTGATGATTCTTGAGCATGGTGTGATGCCTGTCCTAAAAGGTCCAAGTTGGTTACTATATCTTCCATGATGTCCCATGTAGATGTTGTTGTTTATGTCGATGTATGAGCTAAAGGCTGAGAATTTGATTACACAAACCCTAGGCCAGACAAGAATATATGGAGACTAGGACTATAGCCATCTTTCCATACACTCTTGTGATGCAACATTGCTAGCATTTGTAAACCCTAAGGAAGAAAATACTGCTAGTGTGAAGAGCATATGTTGTAAAAGCTTGTTGAAGAGAAGAGAGGACTTCTTGTTGTTGTTGCTAGCTTGTTGTGGCTCTTTGATTGTGGCTAGGTTTTTCTTGATTTTACCTTCATATAGTTTGGAGAGAAAGACATTGTACAAATTATGTGATAAATTTGATCACATGCATTTCATTTATTCTACTTATGTATGAAGTATCCTTCTATCCAAAATTATGTGATTGCAATTTTTTTTTCTCTTCTTGCCTTGTCTTCGTGACTAAGTAATTTTAAATTTTTGTTAGTAATTCAAGTAATTTAAGATAAAAAAAAATGTATTTCTATTACATAATTTTTTGTAATAGAGTGAATTTCAGATTTCCTATGCACTTGGAAAAGTGTGCCCTAAGCGATAAAACTTTTTGCAATTTATCTAGAATCATCAACTACTTTACCACCAAGAATGTGACTAATTGACATGTCATAAAAAACCCAATGCAAACGCCCTCAACAATAGAACATGTCAGAGTGCTTAGTTCACAATAGATGATATTACATCATCATGACATAGATGAAAATTCAACCTAACAATATAACACGTCAACATGAAGTTAAAAAACACTTCAACTCATACATACATACATAAATACACACACACACACACTCGAAATTGTCTCAAATGTACATATTCAACAAAATGACACATGTTCAATATGAAAAATGGCACATTGTGCTTAAACATGGAAGTATAGCATGTGGTGGCCTATATATAAAATGATTCTAATATACGAACAACATTTCATACCCAAACATGATAATTTCGCATATGATGGTGTATATACAAAATGGGTCTATTGACCACTTTTTCCTTTTTGGGTCGTGCCTCTTCATTAGATCTTTTTCAAAATTAATTACACACTTATAAACCAATACATTATAATTAAACCCCATAAAACCCACAAAAAATGATGTAGTAAAGTACATGGGTTTTTCGTCCTTACTATCTGTAACCTCTCTACTATACCACTCTTTAATATTTACAAGAATTATAGCATATAATATTAAAAAAAAAAATACTAGAATCACTTCAATTAATCATAAAGAAAATAAATCATCAATGGATGATGACATCTTGAATTTCTCACCCAATGATGGAGATTCTCTAGCAGGTGGAGTAGTTGACTACACAACCAGCTTAAAAGAAACATCTATTGTTGCAACCACTGACTTTTCATTGTGGATTGATGCTTAATGGATTACATAGGTGCTATTTGGAGAAACCACTTTATATGGAACAATGGTAGTCAAAATGGATGTTGTGGGTGGGAGGGGGTATTAAGGGGCTACTGAATGGTCTATGGATGCAAAGTTTCTGAGTGGATGGGATGGAAAAGGGGGTGGAGGAAAGTGATAATTAACACCAATGGGTTTTATTGATGATTGAAGCTCCCTAGTATAGGTATGATAGATACCAAACATTGGTGAAATGTGATTATAATGATGGAAAAATAATGGGAAAAATAATGAATGATGGTGAAGGATATCTATGGGTAAGAGTGGGAAATTGAGAAAATGAAGGAACCTGCATACGCATTTATAATATTTCAATTAGTAAAAGGTAACATGGGAATAAAATGCTAGGAGAGATAATATATTTTGAGGAGGAGAAACAAAGACAAATCAACTAAGACAAAGCCTCCATGTTAAGCCAAACAATAGGTTCCAAAAAATAGTTGGTAAACCGTACTAAATAGACCATGGGAGAAAATACTTGCTCATAGTTAATGTTGTTCGAGAACTCTTACACCATAAATAAGGATAATGCATTTGAGTTAGCAGTACCTATTGATTATCGGGAGGCCACCTCTCTCATGTTATCTGATACTATGAAACCAATTTTTTCCTATTCATTTTCCTTGTGCAATAAAACAACACCATTGGGTGGCCATATATCCTCAAGCATATATATATATATATATATATATATATATATATATATATATATATATATATATATATATATATACATACTCTCTTAGGGCAAGGAAGATGAATACCAATGTTGATGTCACTAGAACTCATAAGGGAGGAAAAGTATGAAATGAACCTCTACAAGTAGCAAATGAGCCAAGGTGTGATTGATCACTATGGCTTTTTTTCTTAGTACAAAGACATTCAAACTTTGGTAAAGAAGTGGTAACCTGGAAGGACATTTCTACTTCATTTTACACAAATTTTTGTAATAAAGTGAATTTCAAATCTAGTATGCACTTGGAGAAGTGTGCCCTAAGTGATAAAACTTGTTGCAATTTATTTGGAATAATTAACTACTTTACCATCAAGAATGTGCTTAATTGACATTTCATAAAAAACCCAATGAAAACACCTTCAGGAATACAACATGTCAGAGTGCTCACTTCACAATAGATGATATTACATCATCATGACATAGATGAAAATTCAACATAACAATATAACACTTCAACATGAAGTTAAAAAACACTTCAACTCATACATACATACATACAGAAATACACACACACACACACACACTCAAAATTATCTCAAATGTACATATTCAACGAAATGGCACGTGTTCAATATACAAAATGGCACGTTGTGCTTAAACATGGAAGTATGGCATGTGGTGGCATATATATATATATATATATATATATATATATATATATATATATATATATATATATATATATAAGTATTCTAATATATGAACAACATTTCATGCCCAAACATGATAATTTGGCATATGATGGTGTATATACAAAATGGGTCTATTGACCACTTCTTCCTTCACCACTATCATTTGCATTCTTGAATTTTTCTCTTTATCCTCTTAATAGAAGAAGGACATAAGCCTTTTCCTTTTGGGGCATGCTTCTTCTCTCTCCAGGCTACACAAATAAACAACATTTTCATAAGATATCTTTCAAAATTAATTACATACTTATAAACTAATACATTATAATTAAATGCCATAAAACTCACAAAAAATGATCTAATAAAGTATTTGGGTGTTTTCATCCTTACTATTTGTAACCTCTCTACTATACCACTCTTTAATATTTACAAGAGTTATAGCATAAAACCTAAATTTTTTTTACTAGAATCACTTCAATTCATGATAAAGAAAATAAATCATCAATGGATGATGTCATCTTGAATATCTCACCCAATGATGGAGATTCTCTAGAAGCTAGAGTAGTCGACTACACAACCTGCTTAAAAGAAACATCTATTGTTGCAACCATTGAATTTTCATTGTGGGTTGATGCTCAAGGGGTTACATGGGGGCTATATTGAGAAACCACTTTATACGGAACAATGGTAGTCAAAATTGATGTGGTGGGTGGGAGGGGGTATAAGGGGGCTACTAAATGGTCTATGGATGTAAACTTTCTGAGTGGATGGGATGGAAAGGGTGGTGGAGGAAAATGATAATTAACACCAATGGGTTATATTAATGTCTAGGTATGCTAGATACCAAATATTGGGGAAATGTGATTATAATGATGGAAAAATAATGGAAAAAATAATGAATGATGGTGAATGATATCTATGGGTAAGAGTGGGAAATTGAGAAAATGAAGGAACCTGCATACACATTTATAATATTTCAATTAGTAAAAGGTAACATGCGAATAAAATTCTAGGAGAGATAATAGCTTTCAGGGAGGAGAAACAAAGCCAAATCGACTAAGACATAGCCTCCATTCTAAGCCAAACAATAGGTTCCAAAAAATAGTTGGGAAAGCATACAAGGAAGAAACAAATAATTAGAATAATTAATAAACAAAAGTAATAAAATAAAATAAAATAAAATAAAAATAAAAAAATAATTAGAATAATTAATAAACAAAAGTAATTAAAAAAAAAAATAAAAAAATTCATAGGTCGGCTTATACATAAAAATTTCTAGGTTTTGTATATATACTCTGGTCAGAATTTTCTTCTCTCAAAATAACTGTCATTCATATTCTATCAAATTTGGTCCTGAGGATGGACCCCCTTTGGGGTTCGAAACGTTGACATAAGAAACATAATATTGTGGATAATCTGGATCATGCTACTAAAAAAAACTACCACAGAAGCTTATTGTAATTTATTTTTTGATGAGAAGGGTTGCGCCGATTACTGGGAGGAGGATCATCCAGGATGAGAGTGTAATCAGCAATGACTTTTGTTGCCAGGACATCCCAATTTGGAACCAAATCCTAGAAAATGTTGCGATTCCTAACAGTCCAAATTGTCCAACGGGTAAGAAGTGGGAGGTTCCGAATCTTTAGGGATGAGGAAGTGTGATACCAGACTTGCCAGGCATCAAGTAAAGTATTCCCAGCCCAGGTAGCAGAGGGGTTGATATGCTGTAGAATCAGTTTCCACAGATAACAAGTTACTGTACATTCTAAAAAAAGATGAGAAGTTGACTCATTTTCCTGTTTACAGAGACAGCACCAGTGAGGCCCATGCTGTGATCACTTGAGAAGATTTTCTCTTGTTGGTATTTTGTTCCGAAGAATGGTCCACATTAAGAGTCTAGATCTGGGGGGGCCTTTAGTTTCCAAAGATGTCTCCACCATTCAGCCAGTAGAAGAGGTTTCCTTGGTGTTGCCAAAGTCAAATAACCATCCTTTGGGGAATATTTGCCATTTTTAGAAAGAGCCCAAATAATCTCATCATCCCCTTCCAATATACAGATGTGGGCGTCCGTAAGGGCTCGTGTGAACTCCTCCCATTGTTGTGACCAAATAGGAGGAATGTTTAAATGCTCTACAGATTTCCAGGCTTGTTGAAGGAAAGTGGAGATTTCCTGGTCAGTAATCTAAGATATATAAGTGAAATTCTATTGTTGGAGATACTAAATGAGATCCCTGGGTAATCGGTGCATGACCCCACATCCCACCCAAGGATCAAGACCAATTCGAATTGTGTTACCTGATCGAATCCTCCAGGTGATACCTTTCCTGATCGAACTCAAAGCTTTAAGTACCGCCTTCCAGATAATTGAGACCCCAGAGGTACTTTGATGAGCTCTTATAATCCAGTCCATGATGTGTAGGAGCTATGTATCTTGCATATGTGACCCTCGTCCATAGGCTGTCTGTTGCAACTAATTTCCAGCCAAATTTTGTAGTAAGAGCTAGAGAGAAATCCTTAAGTTTTTTAAGGCCCCACCCGCCCCATTTTTTTGGAAGATTTAGAGCCTCCCACCTGACCCAAGAAAATATCCTTCCCTGTTTGTTCCCTTGCCAAAGGAACCTACAGTAGATGGCTTGAATTCTGTTGAGGATGCCTCTGGGAATCCAAGCCAAGGACATCCAATATACCGGGGTGGCCTCCAGGACGCTTTTGATGAGGGTGAGTCTTCCAGCCCACGAAAGATATTTGAGGTACCACGTGTTTAGTCTTTTCTCCAATTTGACGACGAGCCAAGTCCAGTCAACGATTTTATAGCCCAGAGGTTTCAACTTGTAGCCCAGATATTTAAGGTATTCTACTAATTGCAGCTGAGTGAAGCGGAAGCACTGTAGAGCAAATATTATCTCGTGCGGAGTACACTCAACTATTGTCAAAGTAGACTTGCTGTCATTTACAATCATACCTGTAGCCACTTGAAAGAGGGTGAAAGTTTCCTTGATGATGCTAATGTCCCCAATACTACCATTGATAAAGACCAGAATGTCATCAACAAAAAGAAGGTGTGTTAGGGTGCAACCTTCTATTATCTTTATGCCTTTTAATCTGCCCCTTTGATGCTCATCTTTAATGAGATTGCTGAGACCTTCCATAATGAGTAGAAAGAGTAGTGGTGAGAGGGGACATCCCTGTCTCAGCCCCCTTCTGAAGGTAAAGAAGGGAGAAGCACTACCGTTCAACAGGACACTAAAGGGGATATTAGTAATGCAACTCATGATCCATTTAATGAATAAATATGGGAAGCCCAGATGAGTTAACAACATTCTAATATAAAGCCAATTCACTCTGTCGAAAGCTTTAGATAAATCAACTTTCAAAATCATACCTTTGCCATGCCTTGAGTGTAATGTATGAATTACTTCCTAGGGCAATGCCAATAGCTTCATGGATCTATCTGTCTTGTAGGAAAGCAAATTGTTTCGGCGAGATATGGTTAGAGGATGGGTTTCATCCTGTTGGCAATAATCTTATATATACAGTTGCAGAGAGATATGGGGTGGAAATCCTCAAAGGTATCCGGGTTGTCCTTCTTAGGGATGAGTGCAAGGAATGTAGAAGTAATAGAATTTTCAAGAAAACCTTTGCTTCTCAAATTCTCAATTATTTGGAACAGGTCTTCCCCAATGATGTCGAAAAAAGCCAAATAGAATTCCACCGACCAACCATCAAGCCCTGGACTTTTGTCCTTTTTGAACAATTTTAAGGTGTGTTCCAATTCCTCCAGAGTAACTGCCTTAATTAAATCTTCCTCTTCCCCGGGGTCCTGTTGATGCCCCGAAAATCGTTGTATCAACATTGGGGGATAACCACCCGATCCGGACCTTAGTACAACTCCTTTTCCGTTTGGAATGGTGGCTCCGACTGGGGATAATGGGACCAGTTTCCCAGTAATGGATAAACGGGATGAATGAATGATTGGTTGACTATTCTAATGATAGATGAATAACTTAATCTATCGGCGAAATAAAAGAAATACTACTAATCCCGGGAACTATTGTATTTTTTAAAGTGTAGCGCTTGATGATCTATGTTTATAAACAGGCATGTAGATGACTCTATTCAATAAACATGGGCTTTTATTCATTCAAGAATTACTCTGCTTAAATCGTTAAACAAAGGGATTAGCGCAATATTGCTACACTTTATATATCATCGATACATATATGATCAAAGGAAAAGCATCCCATAAACATCCAATAGTGGAGGGAATAAAGAAATGTTGTTAAAACACATACATATATTCGATAATAGCAAAGGCAATCAAATAACAATTCATATGAAAATAATGAATTCAGACATAGATAATAGTACCATATGAGCTACTAAACACTCCCAATATCAATCGCTATTTGAGATTCTTCTTCCAACGCATAAATACTTTCAAACAAAGACAGTAGTGCACATTTGCATAAAAGCTTCCTTGTCAAAATTAGAATAACTGGTCCAGTTTTATAAAAGAATATGGCTGAAGCACAATAGTGCAACTTCAGTCTTTAAGTCAAATACAAAACTTTACGACCCTTTCTAAAAACATGAAAGGGTCTATAAATACTTAATTAAGCTAACTATCTATGAAACTGAAATCCTACTTAATTGGTATCAATTGATTTTAATCATATTCTTCTCAGAAATCTGGCAGTCGGCGGCATGAATCATCAAGTGGGCTGTTTGCCTTTGAACCTGAGCTGACTTACCGCAAGCATTGGCTCCACTTCGGGTGGTCTGTTGAGGCGAGAGCTAAGCTGGGCGGCATAGGTGGCATCCTGAATATCGGGGATAATATACACGATTGCATCTGTAAGGCACTTGAGGGCAGCTCTTTGAGTGTGTGGTTTTACCAAGAAGAACCAATAGGTGTCCCATGTTAAACTACTAATTCCAGCAATTAATCTCCCCTTTTCCTCTAGATCTAGATAGCATGACTGCTCCAATGTTTTCATCGCTGTCAATTTTCCTGGTGTGCATTGGGAAATCATGTTTGACAAGTAGAGAGTGTTATTAACTAATTCAACCAAATTGCTTGTAGTTGATTTGCACCTTGAAACTGCCCTCTCTGCTTTCATTAACTGGGACTGCCATTCTGTAAATAATATATCTTTATGTGACTCTAAAATTCTTGGTAAATTCGCCGCTTGTCCCTGGTCAGTATCTTTCCAGTCAAGAAATGCAGCTATCGTTTCTTCAGCTTGATCCAATTCCGTCCTAGCCTTTTCTATTTTCTCACTTATTGATGCCGTTAATTCACATAGCAGCTCTGTCTAGGCGATTTGTTGACATAGAAGTTTGATTTGTGCTATTAATGCCGTATTTATCTGTAGTTCTTCTACTCTGAATTCAGTTATTTGTGGAACGCCCTTTGTCTTCTCAAGCTGTGCTGATAGTTGAGCAATCTGATCATCTTTTGTTTTCAGCATTTGCTCATTTGCTGCCTTCAGTTGTGCCAAGGCCTCTGACAATTCTTTCTGCTTTTGGATTGTGCTGTGGTCAATCCTTTGTTTCTCTGCCCGCAATTGTTGAGTTAGTTGATTGTTTACTTGCTGTTGTGTCAAAAATTGTTGTTCTGCCTGCTCCGCTTTTTGCTTTGCTTCAGTTAGCTGTGCCTGTAATAAGAAGATTTCTTGGTCTTTTGTTTTCAATAAAAGACTCACCTCTGATGCCTTGTCTATTGTTGCTGCTGAATAGGCTCCAGCATATTGTGACAGTTTTGTCAGGTCATCAGAGGGGTCAAATTCCTCCTTCCAAACCACATTGCCCGTGACCATCTGTTCTGAGAAAAGGGAAGGTTGATCAGTCCTTCTTCTCTTCCTCTGTCGTTTTACTACAGCTTTATGCCTTGGTCTGTAGAAGACATCCAAGGGAGGAATCTCTTCTACCTGCAAAATTATTTGATCGGAGGGGTCCTTTGGTATTATTTCTACTTCCTTTGAAATGGGTGGGCCGCTGGTTCCACTTGGAACCTGTTGTGAAGTGGTTTCCTGTGTGTCTGCTGCTTTCGAAGTTTTGGTGTCCTTTGAACATTCCAGACTGCTGATAATAGAATCAAATTGCTGCCATTCCTGGAGCAATTTTGGATCAATATGAGTATCCACATTTACTTCAATGCTGGTCTATTTCTGCTCTTTAGTTTGGGTCTCCTCCCGCACTTTCTCCTGCTCTTTAGTATGAGTTTCCTCCTGTGGTTTTTCTTGTTCTTTTGTTGTAACCAGAGGTTCCTTTGACTGTTCCTGTTCAGGCTCGCTTGATGATGTTGTTGGGGTTGTTGCTAACAGATCTAGAGGCAGAGTTTGCAACCTCTGTCTCTAAGTCTGTTGAATTCAACCAACCCTTCATTTTGATATTTCATTCTGGTAAATGCCTTAACCTGCATTATTGACTCGGCTGAGGAGAATAGGTCATCGAACATATCATCTTTATGATCAAACTTTGCCAATTTGGCCTGTTCAAGTGCATTATAGGCGACTTTGTTGGGATCAAATTGCCTATTAGGGAGAGTTGCTAGAGTTAATGATTTTATCTTTGTAGCTTCTTTCTCTGCATGTTTGAAATCATGCAACGTGTAGACACCGCATCTCAAAGGAAAAGAGGGCCAGCCCTGCTTCTTATTTTTCTTGAGGGTCTGTGTGACTCCCTCGGCAATGAGCTGATAAGTTATTTCCCTCGCCAGCAGTTTATCAGGTATGTACAAGGGAAGGACATGAGGTTCGGCTTGGCTACCGAAAACTCTTATATAAGTAAACTTCTCCTCCCCGAACCATCTTCCTATTGACGTCAAGTCAATCCCTGCTTGGTAGGAAATCTTGGGAGCAGGTTTATCAAAAATAGAGTAATGAATGGGTAACATAAAGCCATTGCAGACTTGGTATAAATGGTGCTTATAAGAGGATTTCCATAATTTCTGATGGTATATGTGAATAGGCATGGGGTCTTGTGATGTCCACCTCCAGCCGAGCACAGGAAATTCAGACAAGGTATCTAAAATATAGGCACTGTAGTAGAATGGGGGAATTAACCTTTCAGTAATGCGGGTCTTATTTCTAAACTCAAGAACAGCTGTTGCTAGTTTATCTGAGAGTATAGTTTCCCAATCCATTATTTCACTGTTACACGCTGATTCCATCAAGGGAACCATTTCTATAGTGAAATTAGAAGAGTCGTGCAACCCCCACAATCTACACATCATTATTCCAGCATAACAATAAGGAGAACATAGGGAATCAACCGAGTACTTACCGGAAGATTCATGTTTGTGTTTTGCCGGATTTTGTCTCCAATCCCGGATGGGTTCGGATTCAATTTCATTCTCTTTTCGGATTTTTTTTTTGAATAATACAATGTTGATACCAATCAAAACTAAAGGGACCCATTTCATATGATAGTTTTCCTAAATAAATAATGATATGAAATGGGGGGTTGTTGTAGAGCACAACAGGTCCACATATCTAGGAAAGAGTTGTGCCACCCTAATGATTTCTGCAAGATTAATATCTTGGGGGGGCTTGGTAAGCTTTCTTGAAATGTGAGGAGGCAAGTTCAACAAGTTGTGGAAAGGTATTTAATGCCTACCCCTGATCATTCTGAAGTTTCCATATGGTGTTGATCGCCTTTCTTCCATTGGCAAATTTATGGTAGAATTTGGTGTTTTCATCTCCTTCCAACATCCAGATGGCTCTGCTCCTCAGGTGCCAGGATTCCTCCTTTTCCTTAAGAATTTTTGCTCTCTCTGCATAATGAGAAACCATCCTATCCTTGTGATCTTCTGAGGAGTAGATGCCTCCTAGATTATTCTCAAAAGTGGCAATATCAGCTTCAATTTTACAGAGAGTTTGATCCTCCTGTGTTCTTTTATTATGGGCCCAAAGTTTGGACATCTTCTTAAGGGCTGTAAGATTTTGAATAAATCTTCTGGTGCTGTCTTCTCTTCTCCTAGGGGGGTTTTCTCTCCAGAAACCAGAGATCATTTTTTTATAAGAGTGATCCTTGAGCTAGACAGAGCAGAACTTAAAAGGACCTTTAGGTTTTGCTCACCCCCCAACAATTTCTAGGTAAATGGGGAGGTGGTCAGATATCCCCCTAGTACCAACCCAGTGTCTGATTTGTAACTCCAAATCCAGGACCTTTTCTTTGACGAGGAAACAGTCAAGTCTGCGAGCCAGACTGTTGTCCCCAGTCCTATTGTTCCTCCAAGTAGCTTGTGGTTTAGTGGAGGGATTTCAATCAGATGGTGGGCTTCCAATTCAGACAAAAAGTAATCCGAGAGAGAGTCTCTCTGAGCCCTGTGACCCCAGGATTTAGCATGTCCAATGGAGAAATTTAGGTCGCCACCCAGGATCAGCTGGTCGGACTTAAAAGAATCAGAGCTTAGGAGGTTCTGCCAAAAAGCTGGTTTGTTTTGGCACGGGCCATATACATTTAAGATCCGAAAATGTATCCCCAGTTCAATCGAACTGATGTCTGCACCAAGATGACCCATCCCACCCCAGCAGTTATGTAATTTGATGGTGTGGGAGTTGTAGCCCAATGCAAGTCCACCCGACCTCCCATGTGCATCAAGACCAAAAAAAATCCATCCAGGGAGCATATTTTGAAGGGACTGCGCAATATCGAGTATGGGTCCCAGAGTTTCTTGCAGAAAGATAATATCCAGTGGTTCATTTTTTAACAGTCTACGAAGGGCTAGTTTCTTGTCTGGCCTAGCCAGCCCTCTACAGTTGTAGGAGAAGAACTTCATGGGGGGGGGGGGGGGTTGGGAACCTCTTGCTCTAAGCGTCCCTGGAATGGTGGATTGAACCCCCAAAGCAATTTCATCTTCAGCAGTGCCTTGGGCCTTTGAGAGGAAAGAGGGTCGACCCCTCAGAATTTTAGAGGGAGGGGGGTTGAAGAATTTCAAGTCCAAATTGATCCTGGGCTTGTCTTTTTTATTGTGAGTGGGTCATGTATCTCCCAGAAGGGGGGGCTTGTAAGGTAGGAGTAGAGGTCGGGGGGGATGAGATGGATTAGGGGCGGGTGCAGGGGAGAATATGGGAACAGATGCTATCGGGTAGGTGAGAGGAGTAGTTTTGGGGGGGATTGCACACAAATGCTGATCCAGATGATCACTTGTAGGGTTTAACACATGCAGTGAAGAGAAAGTGCTAGATAAATAACAGACAATATGAGTAGAGCTGCAAGAGGGGAAAGGAATGGAAGTATTCATACCCGATGAGGGCAGACCCTCAGATGGCGACTGTGGATGAGACTAAGAAGGCTGGGAATGCGTTGGAGGCCCTCCGCTTCTTCGGCTGTGGAGGTGCCACTGCCCCTACTGTTGGAATCTTCTGCTAATTGTCTGTAATCTCAGCTGCATCTAGGTCCGGTGTGGCCAAGGGAACCTGTCTCCTAGGTAGCGTTTCCTGATAAGTATGTTGATGAGAGGCCGCCTCCTGTTCTGTGGTCTGATATTTCTTCTTTTTCAGCAGAGGGAAATCTTTAAAAATATTCCCTACCTTATGGCATCGACGGCATCTAAAGGGGACGCCCTCGTAATCCAGCAATTGTCATCTGGTGTGGTTCCTCCAACGTATATCAATGAACTCCAACAAACCCTCAGACAGGTCCAGATGAACCAAAATCCTCGCATAAGCTAACTGCCCTGAGGTCTGATAAGAATTATCAAAAGTGAGATAGATACCGAGTGCATTTCCAATGAGCCTGAAAACATCCTCTGTCTAGAAGTGCAATGGAAGGCCGAGCAAACGAACCCAGATCGGTCCTGCATCCACCCTCTCCCTCGCCGGGTCGAAAAGGGGAGTCCAACGACGGAGGAGAACCGGGGCCAGGTCTAAGTGCCAAACCGTTGACAGTACCCAGTTGGTGTGCTCCAAGCTGCTAAAGTGTAGTGCGAACCACCCTTTTTCAAGGGTTTGAACCTTCGGTATCTCCTTCAGATTATCTCCCCATACATCCGTAACCCATTGCTGAAGTTTGGCCACACTGTAGTGTCTACCATGCACCCGGCCGACCAAGACCTTCACAGCAATATCCATGGCATCAAGTAGTTTGGTGTCTTCGGCTATATTGAGGGGCACATCACAGGCACGGATCTTTGGGCCCCATTTCTTTCTCGACTATACAGGAACCCCAGTGTCCGTCACCTCCTGAGATGAACCAGGGAACGAAGGTTCCAGAGAAACCCTAGGGTTTTTTGACGCCTCCTGTGGGATGGCAGCAAAAATTCCAGAGATGGGTCCAATGCTCATAAAATTCCCCTGAGCGAGAGCTGAGGAGGTCCACGTTGGAGTATGCCCCGAAGCCACCGTCTTCGAACCCTGAGGGGGGTTGGGTGAAATGTGGTCGGCCACTACCAAAGGAGAGGTCGGAATTTTTTCAGCAGCTAGGGTTTGGTTAATTGGATTGAGCGACAGTGCAATGTGAGCCTGAGAACACAGTAAGTTGGACTATGAGATGAGAACAGGGGGAGAGGCCGCAACTTCAAGGACGGTGACCGGCGAGATGAGAGGTCGAGTAAACGGAGGAAGGGCTTCAACTTCATCAGTCAATTTAGACATGAAAGGGAAGAGACCGACAACAATGGTCTTAGTGGGGGACCATGAGGGAAAATCCTTCAAAGGGTCCAGGAATTCTCCCAAGTCATCCATGATTGTCGAGGGAAGTTATGATAGCTGCCAGATGAGGACAACAAAACGACAGTCAACCGTAGAATAATTGTCGGGGGGGGCTTGGTAAATCAGAGTGGGAGAAGGAAACCATAAATAGTTGTGGCGGTCAAGAAAAAACCGGAGTAGGTATCAGCAAGTTAGGGGTCTGGTGCATGAGTGGCCATAGCTATTAACCGCTGGAGGTCTTGACATCGAAACCCATGACGCCTCACACCGTAAACCCTCAAGTGCTCCGCTCTCAAATCCTTATCCATATATATATATATATATATAGATACCTATGTTTTTGCCCAAAATTTAGCTTGGAATATGTCTCCCATGACCTTGGTATTATTTTTCCTTTATTACCATTATTATATGGATTTTTAACTAGGGTTGTTATAATTTGTTGACCATTTTACCCCATGCTTGGGTTAATAATAGAGGGTTTTTATTATGGTGGCAGATTGGTTTCAATCCTCTTATTGTCAAACCTCAGACACACTACATGTGGGTTAAGTTGGTTGGCTTCCCTTTGGATTTATGGATGAGACCTATTATTATGAAAGTGGAAAATTGTATTGGAAAGTTTATATTCTTTGAGGAGATGTCACTGATTGCTTTTGACAAGTGTATACTATGGGTTTTAGTTGAAATGGACCTCCAAAAGGGTTTTCCTATTGAAATGGGGATCCTTCTGGGTGATGTTTATGTTACTCAGAGTCTTTACTAAAGTATCATTCCATTGATCTATCGATCACCAAATTGGACAATTAAAAGGGACCTGCAATTTTCTAAATTTGAAGGGTACCCAAATTCCTAGTCAGGGTCAAAAGGGCATGCATTCATTCCCTAAGCATATTGATATCTCAGATGATATCCTTCATAGAGGTGGGCCTAGAAAAATGATATAGTCGGGTATTGGTTGGAGTCCATTTGGAACAAAACAAGGAGAGTTGGCAAACCATAAGGCTAAAGAATTATGTCGGAGGATCTCATATGAAAATGGGTTCCAGGAAGATAATTTTTTTGTGTTGAAAGAATCTAAAGGGGTGGAGCAAAGTCTAGTCACATCAAATCAAGCACCTTTTTTTTATGTGGATCCATCTTCCATCTCCAAGGAAAAATAAGGAACTTCACGCTCTTAGGACGTGGATTCTAAGACCATGCTGGACACGATTCTGGGTAAGATCTTACAATATTTTTTGACAAATGATTTATGTTTATAAGATAGTCTTGCTAATATTGTTCTAAGCTCAGTTATTCTTATTTCTTCTAGCCTTGAAAATTTTCCTCCTCCCTCTTCACTCCCTTCTTCTAAACCCATTATTTTTAGTTTTCACCTTCCCTCCTTTACTCATAAACACTGTATCCATGATCCCTCTCCTTTCCATAGACAAAACCTCATGCTATACAAAGTTGGATCCGCTAGATCCCACCTATTCACCTCTGGCCTTTTAGCTTCCAATGAGCGCCAGTCAAACCTAGCCTCCCAACATGAACCTTCTTCTCTAACATACTCATATTATATTAACCTCCAAGCCATTCCAAGTTTCCCTTCTCCGTGGTCAAACTCTCCTTAGCGAGACAAGCATTTTCCTGCCCCAAACAATGTCATTGTGAGAAAAAAAATGTCCAAAAAAGAAGGACCTTGCTTGAGAATCCTTTTTGCAGAGTGATACCATTGTTGAACCCATCTATCCTTCCAGATATGATAGGGCCCTTGGAGCATTGCAACCATCTTCACTTTTCAAATGATGATTATCATATCTCTAAATTTGAGGGGAGTTGGGGGTCCTATTAAAATCAGATCCCTTCGTAGATTTCTTTCCATTCATCGACCCTTTGTAATCTTTTTCCAAGAGACCATGTTGGGGGAAAAAAGCTAGATACTCTCTTCTTAATATATTCCCTAATTGGTGTTTTAGTGTAGTGGATGCTGAAGGTCAATCGGGATGCCTGATAGTCCTATGGAATCCAAGGGATGCCACCCTTAGACCATACTCTTCTGTGACGGGCATAATCCTGGAGGGCCACCTTAGAAGCATGGTCAACGTGGTTGTCCTTGTAAACTATTATTTTCCCTATTTGGAGAGAGAGGCATTCTGGAACCTTTTGCTCTCTAGTCAACTCTTGCAAGATCGATCCCTTATTCTTGGTGAAGATTTAAACTTTAGTTCTTATGTATGAGAGATTTGGGGTATTAAAGTTAGGTTTTGTCCTTTCGCACAGGTTATATTGAGCATCATGAGTGAGTCACATCTTGTAGACATTCTCCTAGCCCCTCTTGAGCCAACATGGAAGAACAGAAGAATAAAATCGGAGGGGGTGGCAAAGCAACTCGATAGGTTCCTATTAGAGGATTCCCTTCTTTCCAAATTGGGAAAATATAGGTCTTGGATCTCTCACGAGTCCATTTTTTTATCACTACCCTATTTTCTTAAAAATTGACTTCCATACATCCATATCAAAGTACCATTTCAAATTTAACAGATCATGGCTCAAGGAGCGGTCCTTTATTTCTCTGTTTTATGAATGTTAGGGAAATTTTCGAGTGAACCCTTTTGCTTCAGTCATGGAGGCTTGGACCTCTAAGATGAAAAATCTAAAAAGTCATGTTAAAGTATGGGCCCATAAGTTTGTTGGTGAGAAAATCATAGAATTGGAGTATATTGAGTTTGAATTGTCCTCATGCCAAAATGCTTTTATCCATACAGGGTTTCCAAATGAGCTAAAAGGAAAGGATATGCTCATTAACATAATGGAAAACTAGTCTACTCAGAATGGAGGAGGAATAATGGAGGATAAAAAGCAGGGAAATTTGGATCAAGGAGGGTGACCAAAACATTATTTGTTTTCACAAATTTGCATCCTCCAAGAAGAATAAAAATGCCATTTGGGACATCTTTGGTGCAGATGGGAATTCATATGATTCTTAGCATGATTTGGAAAAGATTTCAAGGAACCACTTTGTTGATCTGCAAAGAGATTCAGGTGAATTCAATATCCAGGATCAACTCATGGTCATTCACCATCTTCTAGGCTTTTTTTCCAGAGGAGGAAAGTGTTGATTTGGTTAAACCTGTCAATATTAAATAGATCAAAGATGTGTTGAACTCCTTTGCCAAGGACAAAATTCTAGGGCCAGATAGTTGGATAATAGAGTTCTACTTGGATTTTTTTGATTTGTTAGATGAAGACATCCTTAGGGTTGTTGAGGAGGCAAGGGAGACCCGAAAGGTATCCGGAGCCATTAATTCTACTTTCTTGGCTTTGATTTCTAAGACGACAAAGCCATTGACCTTTAATTATGTTTTCCCAACATCGCTCTATAATTTAATTTATAAGGTGATGTCAAAGGTCTTGGCATTAAGAATGAAAGGAATTTGATCAAACTCGCTCTCTAGGGAGAAATTTGGTTTTCTTACAGGTTGATCCATTCATGATACAATTGGTTTTTCCCAAGAAGCATTTCAATCAATCAAATCAAGGAGGTTTTGTTCCATCATCCTTAAGATGTATCTTGCTAAGGCGTATGCCATGGTAAATTGGTCCTTTTTACATTTTCTTATCCTTCATATTGGCATTGACCATCTAACGAAAAATTGGATTATGGGTTGTATATCATCAACAAATTTTGTGGTGCTTGTAAATGGGACCCCATCTGCATTCGTCTCTCCTTCAAGAGGTTTATGTCAAGGATGTCCCCTTTCGCCACTATTATTCCTCTTGGTTATAGAGGGTTTAAGTAGGATGATTATTGCATCAAGGAATGAAGAATGTCTTAAAGGAGCTAAAGTGGCAAAACTTATACATCTGAATCATCTATTTTTGTAGATGATATCCTTATTTTATGTGATGGTTCAGAAGTGCAGTGGGATACCTTCATATGTTCATTTTCTACCTTTTGTTCTGCTTCAGTAATGTTGATAAGTGAGATTAAGTCTGCCTTCTATTATAATAATATTTCAGAGTAGACAAGCAGGCATATCAAATCGATTTTTTCTTACAAGATTCTCCCTTTGGATCATGGTTTCCTTTACTTGGGTTTCTATTGATGATGTTGCACCCACCAACATGCCAGGGGATATCCTAGGTAAGAAGTCCCATATAGACCTCAAACCGTTTAGATAGGAGTCCCAATCGTGGGTAGCAAAGTACTGCCTTGACTGTGGTAGCACGCAGAGGTAAGTGTGATAACTTTGTCGGAAGAAAGTGTGTGAGATTGCAGTAATTCAAGTGAGATGCACAGAGGTTCTAATAGACGAAGAGGAAAAGGAAGTGTGTCACTTAGAATCCTGTGATAGTACATAGCCTAAAAGGACCACACGAGTGGAATGACATCACAAGCTGGAAATCAGAATAGTCAACAAACCAAAGTGACGAGTTAAACCAACAACACGTCTGCAACAAGATTCATACAATTTCATACAAAATAGGTCATACACAAATGCGTAAGTTAAATAAAATACATTGATAAAGCAACTAGAATAGTCCAACTACAATAACAACATATGCATGAAAATGTGTTGGCTCGTTATATATTATTAAGTGAAATTTCCATCCATACGTACACCATTAACAACCACTAGCCCCAATAATGGAACATTACAATGAACACCGCCTGCTCCTCCAAAGAGATGTACTCACTCTACATTGTGGAGAAGCCAAGGCTCATCACAATACTCTCCAAGCCTTCTCTAAGCAATGCCTAGCCAAAATCTTGGCTCCCAAAATCATGTTCTATGAGTTATGAGGTTCTATTTATAACAAAGGTTGGGGTGACCCTTGGCATTCCCCTTTGTGACTCTTCGCCTACCCTCATGACTCTTCAACTTCTTTAAAAAACTCATTACATCACATAGTGATTGTTCACGTTCCACTAGAGACACTTCGAATTTCACTTACAACATGTTTACAATAATATACAATTTCCACATATACCCATGTGTGAAAAAATAAGCTAGAGACAACCTAACAAGACAAAACACTGTGACTTTCAAGGTTTTGGGAAAGACCAACTCGACAAAATCCACTTGATGCTTCTTGGCCATGTACTGGTGCCAATCTCGATATTGTGCTATGAATTCCTGATACTGCTTGATGTTGTCTTGCTAAAAGCAGAGTCTTTCCTCCATGGAATCCGAGCATTTGGTATTGGAACCTGTTGTCTATCATGACCTGAAGCATGCGCAACCCTATCTTGAGTGTGGCTAGACCACCAATGTACTTTTGCATGTTGTCTACACTAAACTACAAGTCATTTTTGGTGGCCTTGCGCATTAACTGCTCCATGTACCTGATGACCTCTAGGAAGTCTTGGTTCTTGTGCATAGCTTTGGTGAGGGAACCTACATCTATTCACTCTTTTCTTTAGCTTCTGGTTGTTCCATCTCATCAACCTGTATTAGCGTTGTTGCTTTGTTATTGCACCTTGCCTTTTTTATTCTTCATGTTTCTGCTTCTCAGCTCTTGTTCTTCCCTTGACTCTCATTCTGCTTGTTGTGATCTCAGTTCTGCTACCTCCAAGTTCTGCTCTTTTCTCTTCCTCTGCTCTATTTTCTATGTCTTGTGCTTCCTTTTTATTCCACTGTAAAAGCTTCCTATATGAAGATTGAATGCACTGTCTCTCTGTAGCTTTGTCCTCCCTCTATTATGTTAGCGATTTCCTCTTTCCTTGATCCTGTACTAGCTTGCTGCCTTCTGCCACTACTGTTGGTTTTTATGTCATGTTAGTGTTGATTCCTTTTCTGTAAATAGTTGAGCATCTCCATATATTGGCAAGTAAAATGGCGCTTTCCCAACTTCTTCCCCAGTACTGCCTTCAATGGTTACTCTTAAAGCATCTCTCTAAATTGGTGCAATGGTACAATGACTGCTAGAGGGAAGCACTTTACGAGTGTGGTACCCATGGGACAGAACGGACACTCATGGAAAGAAAACATTAGCTCTTACAAATATAACTTTATAGCATGATCAATCAGCAGCCAGAGCATTTGATGAGATGAAATGAGCAGTTTTGATTGACAAGGGGCGACTGACTGATTGCAGGAACTGCACACTACGCAGTCCCAAAAATTAGTGTGGAATCCTACTGACTGGAACTGCACAATGTGTAGTTCAGACTGGGACAAGGTATGGGAGAGACTACGCATTGTGAAGTCTCAGTGACTAAGCTAGGAGACTGGCTCCTAGAACTCTGAAGTGTGTAGTTGGAGCCAACCTAGGATAACCTCCATGCAATTCAAGAAGCCAAGGCAAAGGCCTTGAGATGCTAGATTGCGCAGTGCATGCAAGTGAATGTGAGACTCAAGTAGGGGGAGCCCAGATCTGTCCATGGGAGTATGCAAATAGGTAGATCTGAAGGATGATGTAAGGATGAGTTAAAATCTGACTAAGTGTATATTTATGCATGTAAAACAAGTGCCGCAATGGATCAAACTGAAGGAACACGAAGCATGCGAAGGGAATCGCCGCATCAACGACTACTGGTGAAAAAGCGAGAAAAATCATGAGACACTTGGGGAAGGCAATGTGTAACTTTAATCAACACTTATAAAATCTAAAAGAGTTAAAACGCTTGTGATCATTTAACAAAATGATTGAAACAACACTCTCACAAGCTAAACAAACCAAAGCGACAAAAAAAGCAGCAAAAGGGAATAAAAGAAAAACTCGCCTCAAAAAGTGATGACAACGCTCCAAAGGCTCCTTGATCTCCTAAGGAAGATAGAGCTTGATGATCAAATGCATAAGTGAGATCTAGAGGTGTTCACTACATAGATTTGAGCAAATGGAGTTCATGGCGTGTATGCTTGACATTAAGGACAACAACGACACTTAACAAAAAATTCTAAAGATGAAAATGTGTCACTTTCGGAAAGCTAATAATATATTCCCTACTTCCCAGTGATGATTTTCCTCTTAGCTTCTTACTTTTCAGGAATCCTGACATGCACTACCCAAAAATATTGTGCAATCCTAGGGAGGATCATGCAACTCTCTGGTTCATGCACTGACAATTTCTGAGCACGATATGGTTCTGCGCAATTTCTAGGTTAAGTGACTCTGGGTTGCCTCTCAGGCTCTGCGTAATTTCCTAGCTGAAGGTAGGTTGTCAGTTGGCTCTGCACAATTCTGGATTTGAGTGCTCATTGTGGCTTTGGACTAGGCAATTCTTGGGATGAAGGCTAGCTATTAGTTGGCTCTACTCAATTCTAGAGCTCAAGGCTCACTTGCTGGCTTGGATAGCTCTACACAATTTCCCAGTTGAAAAAAAGCTTCCAGTTGGGTCTAAGCAATTTTGGAGCCTAATCTCAATGATGGGTTGCACTGTGCATTTCCTTAGAACAAGGATAGTTGCCCTCAAGGAATGTGCAAATCATCAAGGTAGTGCAAGAACCATATTGCAACCAAGTCATGGGGTCAGCTTGTGATTAGACGACAAAGAAAGTAAGAAAACAAAATTTGTAAAGTGAAAGATAAAACTCAAATGAAAGCACAAGTACCTAGGCAGTGTATGACAAGTTGCTAAGATTTAAGGAGGGAGGCTCCAAAACGAAGCAAAGGAAAAATTTTGCAGGGTGGTTGTAGCCACTACAACATTGGCGACACACTGGTGGAACTCCATCTCTCTATATGGACCTTGTCTTGTGTAAATCGATTCTAACTCCTCCAAAAGTATTGTTTGATTCTTTGATTGTTATGGCTTCCTCACCAACTTGAGTTAAAGATATAGTCCCAACCATTCTCTTGATCAGTTAGCACAAATACTAAGCCAATTCAACTGAGTTGTTTTGATTGGGGGTGAGGGGTATATTGAAACACAAGTAATGTAGATTGTCAAAGTTTAAGTTTCATCTCTAGTGTTGCTCCACTACCAGCAGGTCTAGATAGTTCCCTGACGAAGTCACTTCAGGAACACAAGCATTGCTCCGTTGCTAGTGAGCCTGGACAGTACCCCAGTGGAGTTACTTTCTTCACTTCTCTGTGCAGGAATCCTTTCCCTTATTTTGCCTTTATTTTATTTTTTTCATTTTTCATTTTTCAGAGAACTGTGCATATGCACTTATTTATTTTCATGAGGCAGAAGAGGGATCCTGACTTATTGAGAGCAGAAGAGGTTCTCCCTTTAGAGAAGTATGTTATATATACCTCTGAGATACTTGTTAAGGTTTCCCCCCTAAACTTACTCTACTTGACCAAGTGGACAAGGGTTAACTAAATATATAAAAATTGATTAGAGTAGGCAGTACTAGTTCAAAGTGCAAGTGTTGTGTTTTCACCAAGACTGACTCTCATTATAACGTATTTTCCATCAGGGTATCATTGACTAAAAGAACACAAGATCTTCATAAAGCGAGGGAATAGACAGATAACCAAATGTTGATAGCTATATGAGTCCTCTTGTACTTCACCCTTCTTGTCTCAAGAGCCAAACACGGTTTCTTGTGAAGCTAATCCTATGGGTGCAAAATAAATAAACAAAGGAAGTGAATGACAGAAGTAAAACAAACACAAAACAAGTAAGCTAAGCAATCATGAAAGAAAAGAAAACACTACTCCTACTCCTAAGCTAAACATTGCATGGGCCTACTCACGTGTAGTGATATTTCCAATGCATCAATCGGTGCATTAGGTGGCCCATGTAAGTGAAGGCATGGTCATCAAGAAGGATATTCAGACAAACCAACATGGAAGTCTCAACACGCTTAAATATTGAATGCGTCCATAGAAAAGAAAAAAGTAAAAGAACTTGAAAAACATATTGTTGATGTACCATGGTGTGGCAACACACTATGCACAGACAACAAGCATGTACACTCTTTTGATTGTGACAAATGGGAAAACATGAAAAAGGAAGACAACTTCTGCTTAGCAAGAGTGCTCATTTTGTATGATTCCTCCAATGCATGAGAAATGGGATCATGTGATTGTGGTGGAGGATGTAAAATCTGTAGATCAGGTTGATCTTCAATGCAAACAGGAAAGTGATGAGGAGCCTGTGGTGTTTAAACATATTTTTGATTGGAAGCGGAACTAACCTTAAGACATCAAGGACCTGACATAACCATATGCTCAGGCTAAAGTGCCTCGACAACTTGAGGGTTTTCCACTTTGTCATTAAGTAGATCGTTAAAGATCAGTGGCTTAGAAATATTAAAAACGAGTGAATCAACACCATGATCGAATGAAGGAGTAAGGAGATCACGACAACCACGATCAGAAAATTCAAGATGTTCATCAACATCCTCATGATTTGAAGAATCATATAGAGGGGTTGATGAGAAACAAAAGCGTTCACCCTCTGAGTTTTCAAAAAGAAAAGATGATAGATTGGGTAGATTTAGAAATAAATATGTGTCCTCTCCATAATCAAATGACAAACTAACATCCGGTGTGTTCTATGAATGATCAGAAGTAAAAACATCTAGGGATGAATTTTCACAAGACAAATAAGAAATGGCAGAATCACAAAACATGTCAAGAAAAAATGGATGAGGTGCAAATAGAAGGAGGTCATCCTTCATCGCAGGTTCTTCTTCAGATTCCCACACATACTCATTATAAATGTCAACACAGGTTGGCTACTCAACACCAACTCTATCGACAACTTGATCCTCGTGAACAACGAATGTGGAGTCCGGAACGGGAGAACACAACACAGTACAATCTGGAGGATCAACAGAATGAGAGGATGGAGGTTGAGAGAACAAGTTCAAGTGACAACCAACAGGCTTGCAAGCCAAATTTGTGCAAATATATAGAGTAGGTGGCGTGGGAGGATGTGGCAGTTCAACAGATGGGTTCGTAACTTCTCCCACCTGGCACTGCGAAGCTAGAGTTGTTTGATGGGAAGCAGATGAAGGGTCACTTGTGACAACAACCTTGTTCATCTTGGGTTTGGAATCTCTAACACCAAGGTATGTTGGGAGGGTTTCGAATGATTCTAACACATGAGTATTTTTAGATATGTGAAGAAGATACTGAAATCTTTCATTGAGAAATTTCCAATTAATTTCATCTTTTGGGATTTGAAAAGTGATATTACAGAAGTGATTCCAAAATTGCAAAAGGGATTCATTAGGTGCCTTCCGTAATTGCAAGTTTTTTTATTGAGTGCTTTACAATCATAATTATAGAAAGCACAAGCCAACTCTTTGATCATCTGATCATAAGAGTTAATGGAGGTCGTAGGCAATGTGACACACCATTGCAGTGCGTGCCCTCTAAGTGTGAATGTGAAAAACAAGAAGACAATGTTGTCCTCGAGGACTTCATTCCTTTCACGGAAACCCATTAAGGAAACTTCATGACTAAGAAAAGTTGCTCCACCTTCACCATCATATGTGAAATGTGACAAGTCATTAAGGAGATCCTCCGACACTTCAAAATCACATCCATGAGACAGACATGTTAGAGGATTAATTGTAATGTAAGTCATGAAGAATTTGTAGAAATTCAAAATACACTTTGAGGACTTAGCTTGTCATTTGGCCCTCCTTCTAGCGCCAAAAATGTTGACGGTGTTGAACCCACTAACATGTCAGGGGACCTCCCTGGTAAGAAGTCCCAACTAGACCTCAAACTATTTGGAGTAGGAGTTCCAGCAGTGGGTAGTAAAGCAGTGCCTTGACTGTGGTAGTGCGTAGAGGTAAGTGTGATAACTTTGTCAGAAGCAAATGTGTGACCTTGCAGCGAGTCAAGTGAGATGCACAGGGGTTCTAACATAGGGAGGGGAAAAGGAAGTGTGTCTCTTAGGATCATGTAATAGTACGTAGCCTGAAAGGAACACATGAGTGGAATGATCACAAGTTGGAAAGTGGAATACTCCACAAACCAAAGTGACGGGTTAAACCAACAACAAGTCTACAACAAGATTCATACAATTTCATACAAAATAGGTCATACAAAAATGTGTAAGTTAAATAACATACATTTCTAAAGAAACTACAATAGTCCAGCTACAATAACAACATATGCATGAAAATGTGTCGGCTCTGTTATATATTATTAAGTGAAAGTTTCATCCATACATACACCATTGATAGCCATTAGCCCCAATAGTGGAACATCACAGTCAACACCGCCTACTCCTCCAAAGAGATGTACTCGCTCTATGTTGTGGAGAATCCAAGGCTCGTCACAATACTCTCCAAGCCTTCTCTAAGCAATGCCCAACCAAAATCTTGGCTCCTAAAAGCCCGTTCTATGAGTTATGAGGTTCTATTTATAACAAAGGGTTGGGTGACCCTTGACATTCCCCTTTGTGACTCTTTGCCTACCCTCATGACTCTTCAACTTCTTTAGAAAACTCATTACATTACATAGTGACTGTTCACATTCCACTAGTGACACTTGGAATTTCACTTATAACATGTTTACAATAATATACAATTTCCACATATACCCATGTGGGACAAAATAGGCTAGAGACAACCTAACAAGACAAAACACTATGAATCTAAGGTTTTGGGCAAATACTAACTTGGCAACATCCACTTCATGCTTCTTGGTCATGTACTGGTGCCAAGCTCGATACTGTGTTGTGACATCCCTAAACTACGTGATGTTATCTTGCTGAAAGCGGACTCTTGCCTCCATGGCATCTGGGCATGTGGTCTTGGAACATGTGTCTGTCCCATCCTGAAGTATGCACAACATTGTCTTGAGTGTGGTTGGGCCACCAAAATAATTCTGCATGTTGTCTAAGCTCAGCTGCAAGTCATCACTGGTGGCCTCATGCATCAACTGATCCATGTACCTGTTGACCTCTAGCAAAATTTGGTTCTTGTTCTTAGCTTTGGTGAGGGAACTTGCATCTGCTCACTCTCTTCTTCAGTTGTTGGTTATTCCAGCTCATCAGCCTGTCTTAACGTTGTTGCTCTAGCATTGCGCCTTGCCTTTGTTATTCTTCCTATTTCTGCTTCTCAACTCATGTTCTTCCTTTGACTCTTGTTCTACTTGCTCCGATCTCTGCTTTGCTACATGTAAGCTCTGCTCTTTTCTCTATTGTATGTGTCCTGTGATTCCTTTTTCTTATGTTGTCAAAGCTTCCTGCATGAAGATTGAATGTGCTTTCGCTCTGCAACTTTGTCCTCCCTCTATTATGTCAACGATTTCCTCTTCCCTAATCTTGTACTAGCTTGCTACCTTCTTCCACTGCTGCTAGTTTTTCTACCATGTTAGTGTTGATTCCTTTTCTATAAAAAGTTGGCATATGCATTTATTGGCAAGTAAACTGGCACTTGCTCAACTGCTTCCTCGATAATTCTTTCAGTGGTCATTCTTGAGGTAGCTCTCTTTGGTTCCATGATACAATAACTGCTGGAGAGAAGCGCTTCACGAGTGTGGTACTTGTGGGACATAACAAACACTCATGGCAAGAAAACATGAGCTCTTACAAATCTAACTTTACAACGTGATCAAGTAGCATCCACGACATATTATGAGAGGAAATGCGCAGTTTTGAGTAATAAGAGGTGGTTGGCTAACTATAGGAACTACGATCTACGCACTCCCTCCAGTTAGTGTGGAAGCCTGCTGACTAGAACTGCGCAATACACAGCTCAGTTGGGACAAGGCCTGGGAGAGACTGCGCATTGTGCAGTCTCAGTGACCAAGCTGGGATACTATCTCCCGGAACTGCGCAGTGCACAGTTGGATCCGTCTTAGGACAACCTCTGTGTAATTCCAGAAGCCTAGGCAAAGGCCTTGAGCTACCAGATTGTGCAATGCATGCAAGTGAATGTGAGACCTGGGAAGGGGGAGCCCAGATCTATCCATGGGAGTGTGAAAACAGGTAGATCTAAAGGATGATGTAAGGATGAGTGCATATCTGAATAAGTGTATACGTATGCATGTAAAAAAAGGTGTAGCAATGGATCAAACTAAAGGAAAATTAAGCATACGAAGGGATTCACCGCATCGGTGACTACTAGTGAAAAAATGGGAAAAATCATGCGGTGTTTGGGGAAGGATATGTATAACTTGAAACGACACTTCTATAGGCTAAAACAAGTTAAAACACCAGTGATCGTTCAACAAAACAAGAAAAACAACACTCTCACAAGCTAAACAAACCAAAGCGACAAAAAAAGCAACAAAAGGAAATAAAAGAAAAACTCAACCCAAAAAGAAATGATAGCACTCTAAAGGTTCCTTGATCTCCTAAGGAAACTAGACCTTGATGATTGAATGCATAAGTGAGCTCTAGAGGCATCCATTACATAGATTTGAGCAAATGGAGTTCATGATGCGTATGCTTGAGATCAAGGACAACAACAACACTTAGAAGAAACTTCTAAAGATGGAAATGTGTCACCTTTGGGAAGCTAATAATAGATTCCCTACTTCCCATGGATGTTTTTCCTCTTAGCTTCTTGCTTTTTGGGAATCCTGCCATGCATTGCCCGGAAAGATTGTGCAGTCTTAGGGAGGACTCAGAAACTCTTTGGTTCATGCACTGATAGTTTTTTAGCATGGTATGGTTTTGCATAATTTCTGGGTTGAGTGGCTCTTGGCTGCCTCTTAGTCTCTACACAATTTCCTAGCTGAAGCCAGATTGTTAGCTGGCTCTGCCCAATTCTGGACTTGAGTGCTCATTGTGGGTTTGGACTGTGTAATTTTTGGGCTGAAGGCTTCTATCAATTGGCTCTACGCAATTATGTAGCTGAAGGCTCACTTGTTGGCATGGATTGCTTTGCGCAATTTCCCAGCTAAAGAGAATCTTCCAGCTAGGTCTACACAATTTTGGAGCCTATGCTCACTACTGGGTTGCACTGCGCATTTCCTTAGAGCAAGGCTAGTTGCCCTCAAGGATTGCATAGTTCATCAAGCTAGTGCAAGAACCAGATTGCAACCCAGTCATGGGGTTAGCTTGTGGTTAGACAATAAATAAAGTAAGCAAACACAAGTTGTAAAGTGAAAGATAAAACTCAAATGAAAGAACAAGTACCTGGGCAATGTAAGACAAGTTGCTAAGAATTAAGGAGGGAGGCTCCAAAACGAAGTGAAGGAAAAATTTTGGAGGGTGGTTGTAGCCACTACAATAATTTCTTTCTCAAACCTAACAGTTATATGGTAGGGGATTGGAGCTGGCTAATTAAAAGGATTGAAAGTAAAGTTAAAAATTGGTGCTATATGCAGATCTCTTTAGGGGGTAGAATGGCTTTAATCAAATTGGCGTTGGAGGAATTACTTGTTTTATGGTTTACTCTTGCAAAGATTATCAATTCGACCATTCATAAAATATGTCAATTTATGAATACCTTTCTTTGGAATGAAAAGAACATATGTGCATTTTGGCATCTAGTTAAGTGGGACACTCTAGCTCAACCAAAGCATTGTGGTTGATGGGGTTTTAAAAACCTCCACTAGTTTGGCCTTACTTTGGCTATGAAAAGAACCTGGAGGGCTTTTACAGGTGACAACATACGGAGAAAAATTCTCCTGGATAAATATCTTCATAATCAACCAAATATTGACTATCTACATTCATTTAAATAACCCTCTTATAATGTCAGATCGATCTTTTGGAAGGGAATGATGGCTACGGTTCCTTGGATCAAAAAATGGGTAAGTTAGAAGGTCAGAAAGGGTGATTAGGTAAAACTGGGTACCTTTTCTTTCATTGGAGGTCCATTTTTCTCTCACCTATATTCTGAGCTCACTACACATCTCAATGTTTGAGGTATTACCTATCTACGATAGGTATTTAAATTTTTTTTGAACTAGGCTTCTGTTATCAGGTGGAAATAGGATTGTGAGTTGGTTTTATTAGGTTATTTTTCTCTCAAATGGAACATGTTTATAATAAATCTCCAAGATAGTGGTCTTACCTTATCAGATGAGGATGACTCATTCGCTTGGATCTAGAAATCTTCAATGAGACATATCACTGTCTGACACACATATAATTCAATTTTTGAGTCTTTAGCACAACAAAGGGTAGGTGGCATGTAAAAATATGGAATTGGTCCATAGCTCCTAAATTAACATGCTTTATTGGTTGGCTCTAAGGAATCATATTCAAACAAGGGATGTTTTAATGAGAAAAGGATTTTATGGGCCAAGTGCATGTCCACTTTGCCTAAATGATTATGAATACGCTCCTCATCTTTTCTTCAAGTGCGACTTTTCCAAGTTACTTTTGGTTGAAGTCCTTGGCACTCTTAACATTAGGCCAATTGATCCCATTGATCCTATGGATCAATGTCTTCGCTGATGGGATCAAAACATGGGATACTTCAAATCACTTCATGTATTCATGGCAGGGGAAATTTGGAAAGTTATAAATAAAATCATTTTCGAGGGAAGGCCCAAAGAAGGCTCTACTACCATTGTCCAGATCACAGGTTTATTTTTGGATTACTTCAAACCCAGGAGGCCTTCCAGCAGTAGATATTTTCTTTTTCCTCCCTACTCTTTATTTGCATCTGCTAGATTTTTTATGGTACTTATCCAGCAGGGGTTTTTGGAGGAGGTGCAACTATATTCCTCCCTAGTACTATGTCCTATTATATTTTGTTAAACTTTAGAGAGGGTTCAACTACTAAATATGAAGTGACGACTGCCTAGGTTCCTTTACTTGTGGTTGTGTCTCTAGATATATCTTCAATGCATATCTATGGGGATTCTAAGTGTGTAGTGGATTGGCTAGAAGGAAAGAGTCATTTAACGGTTCTTTATTTTTAAGTTGTTGGATGAATTGAATCCAAAATGTAAAAGGATTTTTCCAAAACCTAACCTTCTAGCACATCTTACGAGAATGGAATCAACAGATTGGCCTTCTATCTAAAAAGCCTTGCAGGAGGAGGAAGGAAGGATATTTCGTGAAGAATGAAGAGGCATTCAACTTCTAAGTTGGGGATCTATATACATTCCCCGTGATTAATATCTTGTTCAGTGGGCTTTTCTCTCCTACTTTCTTACAGGATATGCCCTCTAAACTGATTTGTAGTTATGCAGTTCTCAGTTCCAGTCTATCTCCTTTAGTCCTTCAATATTTTTTTGGGAATAATAGTCTCTATAATAGGTGAATAAATCATATGTATTTTTTCTTTTCTTTATGTTTCTGATTATTGCAAACAACTCATTTGTTAAGATTAAGTCTACAAAATTCTTTTGATGGATCATCTTTGCAGGTGTTTCAGTTTGAAAACCACAACTGTAGATTTTTCTGTTTTTGAATCCTCCTTTTCTGAATGAAATTGATGGTATTTTCTTTTTCTAGAAGAAAAAAATTGATATAAATACTATAAATTAGTGTAACCATATAAATAAAATGACCGGTAAAAACCCATAAGCATCAAGCCATAATAAGCATCAAAACAGTTACTTCATAATACACTCACTTTATCAAAATAAAAATAATAAAAATTCATAAAAACTAACTAAATTATTATTATTATAAAAAGAATTAATATATAAGTTAAATGTATATACATTTAAGAAAACATAGAACAAGATTATTAATAATGGAGATTTAGCTTCACTTATGGAGATTCTTAATCTGTAAATAGGCTTTGTTACAATAACATGGCATATCAGTACCACATGTCCAAAAAAGCCACAACTTGCTCCACATGACACTTATTCATATGACATTTTTTTAATTAGTGAATTTAATTAAAATGGTAAAAATATCATAACTACTTTGCAGATAAATCTTAGCCATTGATTTGTGTATACTATTATAAATATTCTAGAATATTCTATGCAGGTTCTTCTTTTTTTGTAAATTAAAGAACTTTATATTATCAAAATAAATCTAAGATGCATGGCTATTACATCTGGTCAACTGAAGATTTCTCTTTTTTCTCTGAGAGATACATGAGTACCCACAATCCAATTTTTTTTGTTTATCCCATTGTACAAAAATAAATCAAACAACTAGCTCCAAATTACAGAAAGGCCCTTCAATGTGAGCAGCCATCGCAAAACTTGAAAGGATTCTAAATAAACTAACAAGCATAAGCATCATTTAGATTTAGAGGAAGACATGGGAGAAAGGTCCTTGGCACTCGAACCAAGAGGTGCAACAGAGTCTGAATCATAGTGAATGTGCCCTTCTACATGGGCTAGCCTTGAGTCCAGCCTGTCCATGGTGAAGCATTGGTTCCTCAACATCTTCTTAATGTCTTCGAAAGAGTCAAATGCATCATACATTTACACTTGTTTATCCTTTAAGACTAATCCAAGTAGTGGCTTCACTTGCCATTGTAGATCCATTGAGTTTATATATTTCTTTTTCCATCCCTTGGTGTGACCAAGGACTAGACTCCAACAAAAAACCTCATCCACAATCTCAATCCAAGTGGGACTATCTTTCTTCTCCCACCTGAGTTTCCAATTTTCTAATTTATATCTGCGTCTTTGGTGGCACTGCATTAAAATAAGTTATTGCATAATCTTGAGCAAACAGCTTAGCCCTTCGTTAGTCTTACAGCTTGCTTTCCCCATGCCCCTCCTAAAACGCATGTGTTTCTTGGGGGGCATGGCTTCCAGAAGGGGGTGCACCTATAAAAATAACCGAAGCAACCATGGCTTGCGAAGTGACAAGAAAATAAAGTAGGGGAGACACTACCAGGGCCCAGGCTACACTAGACAATTTAGTCACTATGCCACATGAACTATACCACACAATTTGAAAGAGCCCTAAAATCATTCTCCATCAAACTGATTCAAGTCAATATGGAGCTCATTGACACCAGGAAATTTAGTTAAATACATAGCCACAAACCAACTATTTGGTCTAAAATGTGGATGCAAATTAGAGTTTCATTTACTATCAATCCGGGTAAGTAAACTTTAGGGATCATCCAATATATATGGACTTAGAGACAAACTAAACTAAGCTAGGTGAAGAAATGCCAAAGCTTCCTTATAGGAGGTCTTTCATTGGGATCTCCAACACCTATTTAGTCATCTAAAAAAAGGAAATCTAAAGGCATTGTTACAGGTGTAAGAAATATTAAAGCTCCCTTACGGGAGACTATTCATTAATATTTCTAACATCTTAATCAACAAACTATTTAAACTTATGAAATTAAAGCACTTAAACCTAATTTTGATTGATTGCATGAAATATTAAAGCTCTCTTACAAGAGACCATTCATTTATATCTCAAGCATATAAATCAGAAACTTAAACTAATGAAATCAAACATTAAATAACAAATCAGATTCATTGAAGGAAACATTAATACTTTCTTACAAAAGGTCATTCGTTAATATTCCAAACATATGAACCTAATAATTTAATCTAATGAAATTCACAAACAAACATAAAATAAAATCCTACTAAAATAAAAGTGTACTTGCTAGGCAATGGGGATCCTTCCAAGGATTCACAAGCACACCAAAAGAGAAGTCAAATGTAGAGGATCAAAGAAGCTCTATTTTATTCATCATCAATTGAAAATTGCAATTACAACCATTACAATGATTCTCCAATCTAACTTCTCATTACCAACCTATAAGATACTAAGACTACAAAATGAAGATTACAAATGAAGGAGGTAACACTCCTATTTATACAAAAGCTATGATAACAAACTCATAAATGTAAATCCACTATTCCCTCCTTTGACCCACATATTTCTCAACCAATGGTGACACATAACCCTATCCTCCATGATCTCCTCCATGAGGTCCATGATCTTCTCCATGAGGTCCATGATCTCCTCAAATTCGAATTTGAACATAGAGTGCCACATAAAGATGCCTTGGAAGCTTCCATTGTACCTACATATGTCAACAAACTCATTCTAATTGTTAGGTATAAGTATATGGAGATTATTTTCTAAAGTTTAACCATAAATTCACTTAAATACTAAGAATTAATAATGTTTTGGAAAACACAATGGTAACCCATTTAATGATGAAAGTGAAGCTGATTTGGTGACATGGTGGTGGAATAGAGGTGAGAAAATATGTGAATGGAGTGAAAGTGGATGTATTTTAACAATAATTCCTAGGCCCAACACCAACCATAAAATTAGTCCTACAATAATTACACAATTCTGAGTAAGACCTAGAGGATGAGAGAACCTTTACCTAGTTGCCCAAACTTGTTGTGAAAGACCAATTACCATACACATCACATACATACCGAAATTCCCCACTCTTAGTTCAAACGACAATAGACCAGACTCAAGACTGATAATAACCGAATCTCTCTCAACCCAAACACAACAATAACCCCTAACTAGTAACCATAAACATAATTTGAATGACCAGGAGAAGCAAACAATATATGAATCAAGAACAAGAAGGGAACAACCTAAGCCACCTCACCGAAGATGCATGTGATTAACATCTGTAGAGCAGCACCATCGAACTCTAAAAACCGATGCAAGGGTTCCACACACTGATAAAAAAAGCCTTCCCACCACCACTTCACTAGCACCAAGCAATACACGAGCCTCAACTCACAATACCTAGACATCCATACAAGTGACAATTCTTCCACAAATGAATTTCGTGCTTCCTCCAATAGCAAGTAGGTTGGCACCTCAACCTCAACCCTGCTCCAGACCTCCTCCCAAAATGTCCATAACAATGCAGACTGCATGGTTAAATAGTTGTAAATGGCCATTTGGTAATGTGCACGCAGATTCATACTGGGGGAGAGTCGCACCCATTGCTCATAACTGCATATCATAATAGAGTTTAGGCTTCTGTGATCCATATCAAGTTAGAGAAAGATTTCAACGAAAATCACATGGAATCTCATTTGTCGACGCGTTTCGAACCAACCAGTGTGGTTCATCGTCAGGACAAGTTGAAGAAACAGATCCAGCTTAGCATGTTATATAGATCGAGCAGAGCCTCCAACGGCTAGTTTGACCAACCGTTAATATTGACTAATGGACCGGGATCAAAACATTTTTAATAATAAAAATGTTTTGATCCCGGTCCATTAGTCAATATTAACGGTTGGTCAAACTAGCCGTTGGAGGCTCTGCTCGGTCTATATAACATGCTAAGCTGGATCTGTTTCTTCAACTTGTCCTGACGATGAACCACACTGGTTGGTTCGAAACGCGTCGACAAATGAGATTCCATGTGATTTTCGCCGAAATCTTTCTCTAACTGCATATCATGTCGTAGGGTGGTAGGATCAACACCCAAATCCCTCTCTTGTGCAATGCTATCACCCCATCAAGGAAAAACATTCTATAGAGATTAAATCCATACCATCCACCTCATAATTATTAATAATTAAACAAAAATTCTAAAAACCTCATTCTAAAATAGACATAACTATATAATATATAATCTCACTACTTAATTTTAATAGAAAAATAAAAATTATCAAATACTAATAAAATAATAAATAAAAAACCATTTCATAACATTAAATCCATTTTCTCTTTAACCATTATTAAAATTATTCTTAAAACGTTTTAACACTTTCAAATGACCAAGACTTGAAGCACATTACTCTCTTATCTCTAAAGGCCACATCAGATTAAAAACCTAACTATACTGATGTATTCTCTTTAATTACCAATAATTTAATCTCTTTGTGATTTCCCACCTGCTTTCCTCCGGTGTCCTCACCATGTACCTTAATCATAACTTGTATCATGTCCTATCAATAATTGGTTTGTCAGGCCATGTGAGTTCAGTTTCTTTTCTTGATTTGACACTTTTCTCACATAAGTAGACCATATCTGATTTGATGTAAAATGAAGAGAAAATATACCATTCTTATACAATGATTTTTTTTTCAAGTGACTTGTTCTTTTGTCCACAATGAAAAGTTTTAAATCACATTTTTTCGATCTAATGTCCCAACTCTATATTTTGATATTGATGATATTAAAGCACTAGATAACATCATCATAGCTCTTACTATCATACTTGTTTTTCAGAAAAAAGTATGATTCTTTTAATATTCTCAATGATTCCTCTGATTCTATTAGAAGGGAAATTGATATTCTGGTTTTTGATGTTTTTAAAATAGAGTTTAGTGGGGGCCTCGGATATTATCACATTTTGTATTGAGTTTTACCTAGGTAGTTGACCACAAAATATTGATATTCTGATTTTTAATGTTTTTGAAATAGAGTTTAGTGGAGGTCTTGGATAGAGTTTTGTATTTTGTGTTACTATTCATTGAATCTATAGATTGAGTATGGCTTACGTTTTACAAATCCAAATCAATAAAGGATATGAAGCAGTGACATTGAAATGATTGGATGAATAAGGAGAGTTATATTATGATAAATAAAATAATATTAGTAATTATATGATAAATAAATTAATATTTTTAATTATATTAAAGTTTTAAAGATATATTAAAAGAATAAAAGATTTAGGAAGATAAATCTCGTCCAGAAAAGAGTCTAATGTTGAACGTTTGCCAATTATATGAAAACAGTCAAACAAATATTCATATATGTCTATGAATTTAGAATATTTTATTTAATTTGTAAATAAAATTTAATTTAATGGCATACCATTTGTTGTTGTTATAGAGGTCCAAAAGGGTGCTTATGTTGTTGTTGAGTGCATCAGGCAAAAGAGTAGGGATGTCTATGATGTCACTGCAGAAAAGTTGCAGCAAATGAAAGATAACAACCTAAACACAGGAAGATAGCGGAGAGGAAACATGTTCACACTTACAACGGTCTCACACAGGTGTCAATGCCCAATTGACAGTTATTGCTTGAACCATTGTTCCTAGCTGAATCATTTTTTTCCACTATGTCAAAATATTATATACATATTATATCCAAGCTATAACATGCAGGGTAATGAGGAGAAACATTACCATAGGCACTGGTGGGCATGGGCATGCAAAAATTGTAATTGCATAGACTAAATGACTAAAGTCAGTATGTGTTGATAATGGCATTAAATAAAGAGCGGCTTTTACTGGAGTGGCCTTCATATTCTAGGATATTCTGCAATTGGCATAAAGAAGGGGATTTGTTTTAGAATTTTAGCTATCTCCTTTTAAAAATTTAAATTAATTTGGAGCCATTAATTCCAGTTTTAAATTTAAATTTAAATTTTGTCTAGCAAAGATTTGTTGGAATTGCAAATTTAAGTGGTGTAGTTTACGAAATCCAAGTGTCCAAGTAAAATTTCAAGGTGTTGTATTTATTTATGCATTCAAAAATACAGTTTAAAAAATGAAGAATTATGCATGCTATTGTATATATAGAACCAATATAGATCCATTTTTTAAGAGAATTAAATCTCTTAAGGTGCAAACATCTTTTCAAGTTTTGCACTTTAAAATATGTTCGCATATCAAGAGAATGGATCCTTCTCGACACTTGATAAATATGTGGTTAAGATGGATCTAAGCTAGTCTAAACAAAACATTGCTCTTTAAATCTTCTACCCTTTTTTTTTTTAATAATTGTATTTAAAATTTATTAAAAACACAAGTTTGAAATTTACATAATTTTAATGTTATAAGTGAGTTGAATTTATTTATACATGAAAAAAACAATTTAAAAAACATAAAATTACAATTTGACTAAATAATAGAATTTGTTTTTCAATAAATCTTTTTCTCGTAAAAAACAAAAATGGGTCTAATCTTTGGTTGTGTGCCTAAGATTTTCTCCACGAAAACTGCACCAAATCAACATCAATTAGCTTCATTACCATGAAAACCAAATGTGTGTAAAATATTACTATCAAACATTACTTTTGTCGATGAAACCGATAGATCTAGTCACTAATTCTTCTTTCTCTCATATTTAGTAGTTAATGTGCTTGGAAGGAAGGAAATCCATTTAAGACAACTGTTTTTACAAACCAATGGTGGAAAAAAAAGTGTAGACGAAAGTGGGTGGTGAATATTTTTTTTTAACAAGATTGGATAGTGGATATATTACCAAAAGTTGTGATGGAGCAAGCTCCTATTACAATCAACTGTAGCATAAGTGGAAACTAAGCCGTGAGAATGTGTTGGGAATGCAGTCCCTTCTCCTGGGCTTATATTAAAAAATTCATAGATTTTTGTAGCTATTCTTGAATACTGTCTAACATATTGTCCTACTAGTAAAACAAATTTACATAACATTGATTCTCTGGTATTTTTTCATGGTTTGTAGACTGACTACTCCTGAGAGGGTTGATTCTTCTTGTCTTGAATTCCATTTGGTTTGCTTCCTTCTTTTTCCCCTTGGCTGCTTGTTGTTCCTTCTGCTTTTTGTTCCTTCTGTTGGTTGTTCCTTCTGTTGTTGTGTTGTTCCTTCTATTTATTGTTCCTTCTATTAGTTGTGACTGTTCTTTCTACTTGTTGTTCCTTCTACTTGCTATTCCTTCTGTTGTTGTGATGTTCCTTTTTCTTGTTGTTCCTTTTGTTGGTTGCTGGTGTTCCTTTTGCTTATTGTTCTTTCTGTTGTTGTGTTGTTCCTTTTGTTGTTGTGTTGTTCCTTCTATTGTTGTGTTGTTCCTTCTGCTTGCTGCTTGGCATTCCTGAGTGTGACTGATAGGGAGGAGAGGCGCTGATGGGGGGGAGGTAAAGAGGCGGAAATGGTTGCTAGAGGGGGAGAGTGGATGGTGGCTGGAGGTTTGCATAGCATAGATGGCTGGAAGCTTAACATCTCTCAAGAGAGCCAGTGGTGAATATTTTCAAAAGGGAACACCTTCATGTAATTATGTTGAGTGTTGTTATCCTTTGTTCAATACATTTATTACAACCAGCCTAGATCCATCTTAACACCAGATTTATCAAGAGCCAAGAGAGATCAAATCTCTCGAGGTGCAAACCTATTTTTTGAGTGCAAAACTTGAGTAAAGGTTTGCACCTCGAGAGATTTGATCCCTCTCGATGCTTGATAGATCTGGTGTTAAGATGGATCTAGGTTGGTTTCAGTCGTGTGCAATCATACAAAATTTGCTGAACATCTAATTATTTTGATCATTTTAAATATGTTAAATATGTCTAAGATTAATTTGGTCAATTTAATAATTTAAAATTTGCTTAGTTACCTCAGTTTGTTGAGATGAGATAGATTATTAGTAACTTGAATGATGAAAAGTGAAAAGTGTCATTGTAACAATTTTGATAGATAGAAAATGTGAATACTAAGAATATAGTCAATTACAAACAATATTCATTGCAATAAGTCTGAAATTGTTTTCTTTTATTGTTCCTATTGTCACACCTATTAGTTTTTCCATTTTCCCATATTGATCATATGAAAATAGTAGTTGGAATCATAAACCATTCAAATATTTAACTCGAGCTACTGTAGTAAACAACATACCTTGTCTCTGTTGCTCTCCAATATTGATAGTAGTTTTATCCAAAGTCAATCATTGTAGTGCTAAACCCCAAATAACTTTCAATGGTAGTTATTTTCTATTACTTCGTTTGAATGTAAAGTAATTAACAATGTTGAATGGTGGAAAATGGGAATAATAAGAATGTAACCAATTATAAATAGTTTATAGTTTCAAGAAGCAAACATTTGGGGTAGGAAAACATTTTATTTAGGATGAAAATTTAAGTATTGTGTTTATGGTTGCATAATTTTTATGTGCTTACATTGAGAGAGAGTGTGTGTGTTTTGGAGGTGAGAAGGAGAAACAAGGGGAGATAGAGATATAGATTGGGGGGAAGGGGGGAGGGAAGAAGAGAGAGGAAAATACAGGGAGGGAGGATATATATATATATATATATATATATATATATATATATATATATATATATATATATATATATATATATATATATATATATATATATGGAGAGAGAAATGTTAGAGAGAGAGAAGGGGAAGAGAGAGAGGGGGAGGGGAAAGGGAGGAAGGGAGAGAGAGATAGATAGATATAGAGAGAGTATGTGCATGTTTAGGGGTTGAGGTAGAGAGATACAGAAGGAGAGACAATGGGAGATAGAGATATAAATGAGGAGGTAGAGATGTGCTTACACTGAAATCAATGCACACTATTAATCTAAGTACATTAAAATTAATGTACACCATACATCTTGTTGCATCAAATCAGAAATCAACATCTACACTAAAATCATTGCATCTAGTGCAAACAATCAAATAGGATTAGAAATGAACATGTATACTGAAATAAATGCTTCTAGTGTAAGAAATCAAATAGGATTAGAAATCAATATCTAGACTAAAACCAATGCATCTAATGCAAGCAATCAAATATGAGTAGAAATAAACATCTACGTTGAAATCAATGCATCTAGTGTAAGGTGTTAAATATGATTAGAAATAGACATCTACACTGAAATCAATGCATCCAGTGCAAGCGATTAAATAGGATTAGAAATCACACTGAAACCAATGCATCATGTTCAAGCAATCAAATAGGAGTAGAAATCAATATCTACATTGAAACCAATGCATCTAATGCAAGCAATCAAATGAGTAGAAATCAACATCTACGCTGAAATCAATGCATCTAGTGAAAGGTATTAAATATGATTAGAAAATCCACATCTACACTGAAATCAATGCATCTAGCGCAAGCAATCAAATAGGATTAGAAGTCAATATCTACACTAAAACCAATGCATCTTGTGCAAGCAATCAAATAGGAGTAAAAATCAACATCGACATTGAAATCAATGCATCTAATGTAAGGTATTAAATGGAATTATAAATCGACATCTACATTGAAATCAATGCATATAGTGCATGTGATCAAATAAGATTAGAAATCAACAACTACATTGAAATAAATACATCTATTTTAGTGAAAATCTAAAATATTCATGACTTTCTAGATCTAACTTCTATGTTTGTATTTTCCTCTATGAGACTCTTTCTTCTTCCCTCTATCTCTACCTTCCATTATGTGCCTATCTACCTCCCTATCTCCTTCTCTCTCTTCCCCTCCCTCTCTCCCCCATCTCACTCTATCTCCCTCTCCCTAAGTTTCTCTATCTTTCTCTTCTTTCCTCTCTCCCCTTGCCATCTATATTTATACCTCCCTCCATCTCTCCTTATTTGTCTCTCTATCTCAACCCCCTAAACATATGTCACGCACTCTCTCTCTCCCCATATCTATCTATCTATCCATCTATCTCTCCCTCTTCCTTTCCCTCTCTATCTCTTCCCCTTCTCTCTCTCTCTCTCTCTCTCTCTCTCTCTCTCTCTCTCTCTCGACCCCCTCCATCTATATCTATATCTCCCATCTATCCCTCTTCCTCCCTCCCTCTCTTTGCCTCTCTCTTCTACCCCCTCCCCCGCCCCATCTATATCTCTATATCCCATTATCTCTCCTTCTCACCCCCAAAACATACTCTCTCTCTCTCTCTCTCTCTCTCTCTCCCTCTCTCTCTCTCTCGCACGCGCTGACTCTCCATCTCTCCCTTGCCACTCCCTCTCCACCTTTCTCTCTCTATGTCTTTCTTCCCCTTCCAACTCCATCTCTTTCTCCCCCCCCCCTCTCCTCTCTCTCAAGTCCTCTCTCTTTTTCCTTCCTCTCTCTCCCCTTCTCTCCCACCTCCCTCCATCTCTCCCCCCATCATACACACACTCTCTCTCCACCCTCCAACTCTGTCACAATCTCCCTCCCTCTCTCCTTCTCTCTCTCTCCCCCTCTCTCCCCCCTCCATATCTATGTCTCCCTGTCTCTCTCTTCCCCTTCTTTCCCTATATTTATCCTCTCCTTTTCTCTTTCTTCCCTCGTCTCCTCACTCCCTCATTCCATCTTCATCTCTCCCTTGGAGCTCCCTCTCTTTCCCCCTCCAAATCCATCTCTCTCCCTCCCTCTCTCCCCCTCCTCTCTCTCTTCCTTTCTCTATCTCACTATGACTCTCACCTCTATGTCTCTCTCCCACACTTTATTCCGCCTTCCATCTCACTTTCTTTCTTAAATATGATCCCATTGTATTGTATTTAAGAAAGTATCTAAATTAATAAAAAACATAATTGGTTGTAAGATATTAAACCTATATTTTGGATCAATCATGTTAAAGAAAATACAATAATAAAAAAATTAAAAGAATCATGCACTATCTTTCATCTATCATTTTTAATCACTTTGCTTTCTCACTTCCCTTAGATCCTTGGTTAAGATGCATCTATCCTAGTTCATTATAGTATTATTTATGTTATATAAATTTCACATATGTATATATAAAGCATTTTCATTTTTAATTTATTAAAACCTCCATTTAATTTCTATGAAAATATTGCTAGTAGTCTTGAGGATGGAGGGTTTAGATATACCTCAAGAGTAATTATAACCTTTTTGCTCTTAGATTTAATTTAAAAATGTTATAAAATTAAATTAAATTAAAATATTTTTATTATGAACTAAGTTATTGTTTTTAGGCATGTGGTATTGATAAGCCATGGTATTGGGCCATTGTATTGTAACAATTAAAACCCTAGATCCATAACATAATAATCAAAATTCTAGATGGCCCATGGTATTGATAAAACATGGTAGTAGCCCATGGTATTATAATTTTCTTCCCTCCTCTCCCTCTTTATCTTTCTCTTGTGGGTATTGGCCCATGGTATTGTAAAAAAACCTACTTAGAAGTTAATAATGTCCATGGTAAATATTCACGATTAAAAATCTTGTCATATTGTGAATATTAAGTTTTTATCCACTTATTAATTAAATTTATAGATGAAACACATCTATATTAATTGTTACAAATATATTGATTACATAGAATATAATATTACAATATTATATGTTACCCAATATTTATAACCACCCCCACCTAATAAATAGTGGCCAGGGGTGGGGAGAAATACTAATCAAAATGTAATATTATTAAATTTTACATGACAACATCTCCCTCATATCTTTTTAATATTTTTTAATGTAACGTTACATAACGTGAAAACATCTCCCTCATATACTCTCGGCCCAATTAAGCTATCAATAATTTATGATATATGTTTTTTTTTGGGAGAGTTTAAAATTATATAAATATTGTTAGGGTATTTTATATTTTATGTTGATTTTATTATTTTTTATTATTTATAATTTTGATAAATAGAGGTATATATATTTTTTCACTTTTGTTATATATATAGATAGTTAAGAATAGTTACATATCTTTAATTTATATCGATGTTTAATTTAACCATTTTTTTTTTTGTGGGCGAACGTGTCAATGTTTTATGATATAATACTAAACATTATATATGTTTCCTGTTTTCTTTTTATAATTTAATACATTAATAATATTATATATAAGAGGTTCAATATTATATTTTAATTTTAAGAGCTTAGATTGCCTATTGGTCCGATCCTTTAAGGTGGCTCACAAGCCAACCACTTACCAAATGGTTTGCATGCTAGAGTTTCTATTTTGATGGGCACCCATTATGTTAGAGTAGGAGGGGAGGTTTCAGATTAGTGCATCCGCCATGGGGGTTAAGGTCTATTTTGTCCTAATTCTAACATTGAGAGAGGAGGGAGTCAAGAATGCCTTGATCCCTATCTAGATCTATCAATGAAGCACTTAGATTGAGGCCATAGTTATCCATATGGTCAGTTAGTTTATTTCCCTCTCGACAAATGAGAGAAATGAGGGTGGAAGGAATTTGAATTAGGAGCTCTACTATGTTTGTTACTCAAGCTCCCAATCTCAAGTTATTGGTTGCTTGGGATGGGTTAGAACCACATTGGATTCTTTGAAATATATTTATTATTGTTTTCAAATTTCCCTCCATGATGAACTTGGAGTAACACTTTCCTATGGCCATGAAGAGGCCTTATTCAAGTGCCTAAAATTCTACAACATTGTTGGTAGTGTGATCGATTGCTCCAACATATATGTGAATGATTTGACCTTGTGCATTGTGGAAGGCTCCTCCTTAGCTAGTTAGACCTAGATTCCCTTTGGAGGCATCATCAAAATTTTGTTTGATGAAGTCAATGTGAGGGGGAGACCAGTAGGTAGGGCTAGAGGAAACAGAGGGGGGAAGAAAAAGGGCATAAGAGGAGAGATGAAGAGAGAGTCACAAGGAGGAGAGAATCCTAAGAAAGTGAGAGAATTTATTTCCTTAGGTTGTTGAGAATAATTTTTCAGGGTTTTTTTAATGAGATAGTGTTGTTTTTGAAAACTATTTCTCTTTCCAAGTGTTCTAGAGGAGGAAACCTAGGAGCATGTTCCAAGTTGTATTGGTGATGGGGTTGGTAAATGGAGAGGCTCGCTATGAATGCTATGTAGAGGTGATACTGGTAGGATTGCAATCAGGTTGATGAAATAAGATGCCAATATTATCCTAGAGGGAAGAAATGTATACTACTATTAAAGAGGTGAATACCAAATTCATAATTGTAGAGGATGAGGGGGTAGATTGAAGGTCCATAGAATACATGGCATTGAAGTTGGTCCCAAGTAAGAGTTTTGTTCCAAAATAAACGTCATAGAAAGAGGGTAATTTTGGGCTAATGTATGAGATGACATAGTTTTTGTAACTTGCTACAGTCTCAATCATGGTTATGAGGGGAAAGGAGGTTGTGAGCTTCTAAGAGATTAAAATTACCTTGAGGTTGGTGCCCCTCCTTAAAAGTGTAGACGAAAGAGGGTGGTGAAGAGTTTCAAGAGGGAACAACTTTGGTGTAATTACATATGTTTGGTATGCAAAAGTTATAACTCTTCTTCATTCTACTGAATTGAATATTGATTAATATTCCACTATCTAATATATCTAGCCTTAACCTTAGGGTAATGAAAAAATATATCAAAATAAAAGTTAGGGAGGATATTTATAAAGCATATGTCATATAGAGTTTGATTTATTGAGAGGGGTTTCTCTCTCATAAACATTATCATGATTATTTTACTTATTTTCAAATTATAAGAGATTTTGTCATTATTTTACTCTATCTTAGAAGTCTCCCTAAAAAATAAGAATAGAGACTTACAGACCTACCTTGTGACTAGTGTACATGTAATTTACGGGATTAGGAACATTAATCAAAAGAAAATTTGGTTTTCTCATGCTTAATATATAATGATATATATGGTAGATAATATTACTAATTTAGATATTCTAGATTCATTATAAAATACTTAGTATTGGAATAATTTGTTACATTCACCAAGAAGTAACTCCATTTAGTATCTTTTGTCTTGCTACTTCATCATTCAGGTAGATTTCAAGAGACATATGATCTTGTCAACTTCCAAAGGAGATTTCAACATTGGAACTTATCAATATTGCAAAGAATAATCTTCTCCATAGTACAAATTCATTGCAATATGTTTAACACTTATTCTCAAACTCAAATGTTAGGAGAGAGCAATCTCCCCATATTTTCTTAAAACCCTTTGATGATGTAACCCACCCCCCCCCCACCAACCAAAAAAAATGTGTGTTTGATATTTCAAGGAGAATTATAAATTAACATAATAGAGTGCTTTCTCAACACTTTAGAGAATTAGGTATCTTTCAATCTTCAAAAACAAAGATAAAAATATATACTTCTAAAACTAGTTTTTTTTATATAGTTTTCCAATGACAACATAGAAAGAATGTACCATAATAAAAGAAATTATAAGCCAAAAGCCTCATAATGAAAATATCACAAACTTTAACTTTTCAAAAAAACAAAAAAATTTCCATCCTTGTTTATAGGTATTTAATGAAGGTGAATAATTATTTTGGAGAAGTTTTTCTTTCTACTATCTTTGCTTTAGTCAATAGGCCTTCTTGAAGGGGGAGTTATTTTAAGAAATATTACCTAATTTCTCATTCAACTATCTAAACTCAGTTTAAAAATAACCATTATAAATGGATTCCTTACATCATAGATTGTTTCCATAATTAGAAGAAGTATTTCACTTTCCGGCATCTCACCATTCACCTTATTAATTATAACCTTGGAATCCCCCAAAACTTGTAACTTGTTTCTATTTTTGTTTGATGCAAGTTTGAGTAATAGCCATATAGATGAAACTCTACTCTATTATTCATACTAAATACACATGCTAATGTAATTCAAATATAATGATTTTCTGGCATATCTAGAAGACCTCTAGTACCACATACACTTGTAGAGCCTTTTATTTCTCCTTCAAGGTAACCCCAAGCCTTTGAATGATCTATTTCCAAAGCTTTTAATACTCTATTATTCTTATGTGTAGGCTTCAATATTCCCCCATAAGTATAATAGAGTTAATGGCATACCTATATTAGCAAATTCTGTTTTCCTTGAAATATTATTTCATTTGTAGAAAACCATAGAACCCACACTATTGTGTATGGAAATTCCTTAAGCTTTGACACTCATTTGTATTTGTGACATTCTTTTAAAAAATCTAAAATATTTTCCTTCATACATTTCCCTTTTCCATTTTCCACTTTTAATATTTTAGACCATAATATCTTTGAAAATGGACCATGCACAATGAGGTGATCTTCATCTTTCAATTTGCACCATATAAACCAACAAAGACCTTTCCATGTCCTCATTCTGTAATGATACCATGTGATAAATTTATTAGATAAAGTCAACCATAAAACTATTTTTTATTTTAAAGGGAAATTTAACTTCCAAATTACCTTCAACCACCACTTATTTTCTCCTTCACCTTCATCTTCCATCGTTACATCATAACCCATATTTCTTCTATACATATTAGATTATTTATTTCTAGACCATATAATTTTATCAAATACACATTTCAAACTAACGGTAGTGTGTTTAAAGGTGCAGATGTACAACTCCCATTTATTTGTACTTCCCCTTGAATACCTAATTCGGAAAGCAAATTCTGAGTGTTGTTCCATATGTTCTTATTTTCTTAATATATCTAAGAATTTTAAATAATATTTAAAACCCATTCATTAATCCTCACCTACATTTTCTTTATTCCCTCTACCAATCTTCCACATTAGCTAATTCCCTAACAATGAAAATATTTTCACTGGGGCCTTCCAAATAATTGAGACTCCTCGATAAGCCTTGTGACCAATTTTTTGATTCAATCCAACATTGTCCTTGGTGCAATGCATTTTACATTCATATTTTTTCCCTAAAGTCTTTCAATTTGCATCAATCATTGCATACCTTTTAGTTGCCAAAGCTTGCCCAAACATATGTATATTCTTCGAACCCCAACCTTCTACCTCCTTAGGCTTTACTGATTTTTTCCACTTCACTAAAGGTATACCTTCTTTTTCTTGGTTACTTGTTCATAAGAAACTAGATCATTTTTCTTAACTTTTCCAAGATACATTTTGGGATGCATGCTAATGATAACCAACAACAAGAATCTCATCCAAAATATATTTTTCTAAACTTAACCTTCCTCCTCTAAGAAACCATATATACCACCAGTTTTTTACCTTCCCTTTCATATTCTCATAGAACCATTACAATATATCTTTTATTAATCATTAGGTTTCAAATGAAAACCTAAATTTTCAAATCCTCTTCAAAAGGTACAAAATCCAAGGACATTGTCTATATACACTATCTTTTTATTTCTTCATTAAGTCCATCAAATAATATTAAGGATTAATTTAAGGACATTCATCTCCATTCTTATAGATTTGCTACAAAGTCTGATGATTTCTTTATATTTGTTAGCTTCCCTTATTGTTTTTCAATCCCTAGAAAAAGCTCCATGTCTATCATAAATTCCTACATTAATTCCTAGAGAAAATCATAGATATTATTTTTTTTCCTTTTTAAGAAAAAAGTCATATAGTTTTATTATTTAGAACAAAATTACAACCTTAGATGCTCATGGAATTTTAATAGGTTGAAGCACAGAGAGTGTGTCCATATCAGTTACATGGCTAGCCTAAAAAGCACATCTATATTGTCCATGTTCATACATAATGGTTACTACTTTTTAATGTTGTAAAATATCATCAACTTATCATTTGAAAAAAATTGCATAATTGGACCTAGAAAAGCTTCAAAAAGAGAGCAAAATCCATATATTAGCTTCTATAGTCATTATGCTAAGTGCATCCAAGAATCATGAAAATAATTTGATTGGGTGTCTTCCTAGAATTCTTTCACTTTCCATATGTTGTGGTTTAATGTCATTACAAATTTTGGTTGGTGATCAACATCCTTGTTTTTGTACCTAAACACATGGTCATAAGTGATGTGAGTGAAGAGAAAGGGAATATGTTACATGACGGAACACAGGCTAGAGAGAGTAGCTGAACGTAAATCGTTTTATCCCTTCATCCAATTAGCGACCAAAAAAGAGTTACTATAAATGTGTATGTGTGTGATTCCCTACTCTTGTGCAAGATGTAGTAATAGTTTAAATTCAATAATTTTAGAAAAATTATAGGTGGATAATATAAGGCTTATAGGGAAATTAATTTTTTGAGTGGTTGAGGGATAGATGACCCCCCTAATGCCTTGTCGGGGAACTTATTTTCCTAAGTTTTGGAACATTGACTTAACAACTAGAGTTTGTTATCTTGTGAAATGAAAATAGAGTATGTCTAGAGTCAACTTGTCTAATTACTTAAAATCCTATATTTTTAACATTACATAGCGAAGTTCACAAAAAGGATAGATATCCAAGAGTTACGTACTATTCTAATTTTACATCATGGGAATTCAAGTTACAAGAATATTTTTTAAATATCATTTATAACATGTATTTTTTTGGAAATTAGTTAAGTTTGTAATCCTATGAAATAACTTATCATATGCAAATCAATAGAAGAAATCATGAATTCTCATCTATTGTAGTAAAGAAGGAATTAAATGCAAGCATACTTCAAAGGCTCAAGCACATGATCAAAATAGAATTGAATTCCATTTTCCAATCATGATTTATTGTAGTTACAATAATAGCATTATATGTTACAATGTTTCATCCAATTTTATGGATTATATGACTCTTGTAATAATACTCTCATCACCTACTTCAATATTAATTAGAAAAGGTTGTTTTCTAGAAATTAATTACAACAATAAATCATATCGATTAGCCTATATAATTAACACAAAATAGAGTAATAAATTATTTTAAAATTTGATCACATTAGCATAAAACAAAGTATTCAATCTATATCATAAAATCAAGTCACACGAGAACTTGAATAATGTAAATATATGAACATAAATCTCACAACAGGATATATCATGAACCAAACAAGTGGGCCCTCCAAATATAGTACATGTTGTAGTAACATTTACAACATTAAAATATTGTCAATTACATAACATGGGTTTTCTATTCGAATTTGAAATTAATTACAAACTCACAAAAAATATTTTTTGGTACTCTATTCGCTTGCTATCCACCTCATAACCCCAATCTTATATAGTTATTACAAATTCAAAGCACAAAATTTATGAAATAATGCATTCTACCACATGTAGAAATTCCTTGTAGATTCAAACTAGTAATTGTAATTTATTAAAACAATAGACTTGAACTTACTCTACTCGTTAGCGGAAACAATTAAACGATCGCAAAATCATGAAACATACAAGAGAAAGAATTAAATAAACACATTACACAATGATTTCCATGGGAAACCAATAGCTAAAAACCCCTGCTATCTGTATATTGCATTAGTCAAAAAATATCAGAAGATTACAATGCTCTTCTCAAGCCCAAGAAACCTCTGCACTATCTCTATCTGTCTCACAACTTCTTAGAAAGGCCTAGGACAATAATTAACCAATTTCTCACTTGCCCAAGTCCCTATTTCCTTGAGTCATTTCCTTGGGAATTAGCCCCCTATTAGTTAGAGAAATTCCTCAATATTAATTATGTAATCCTCATATGTCTTCCTTTGACTGAATGCACCGCATGTACAATTCAGATGATTATACAACTGATAGTACACTTCCTTTGAACTCCAATCTCAATTGGTTAACTCTCAGATCTGACATGCATGAGTTATTTGTGAGTGAATCATCAGTTAATTGGTTGAACATTGTTGGCATTATGACACAGGTTTGGCACTATGACACAGGTGTTGTCCTTGATGGCAACTCACTCAGATGACAGATCACATTTTAGGCTCTCAGAATGAAAGAAAAAGAGGTATACATAGGTTTACCTTGACCAAGCCGCGTATACATGCGGGTTAGCAGTCTAGAAGGCGCGTATGTGTATACATGCACTTTCATGCAAGGAAAAGCGCGTACATGTTGGAAAACTTGGTTTTGGTCTGTGGTATTTGGTCCCTGGTATTTTGACCCGTGGTATTGATCCAAGGTATCTTGACTGAAGTGTTGACCCCAGGTATTTGGTCCAAGGTATTGCTTCTAAGTGGTTTTGGACCATGGTATTGAGTAAGGCCTAAGACTATAAAAGGAGGAGGAGATCATTAGGCAAAGGCACTAAAGTATTGAATATCTTATGGAGAGCAAGATCTAGAATACTGGTCAATGGGTTATGGTGCATAGCTAGATCTGAATCAAGGAGGAACCTGAACGCTTGAAGAAGGATAAGCTCTATTGATGGGTCAAGATCTTAAGGCTTGAAGAGAAGTATCTTTGTGTGATTTTGATCTTCTATATTTGGCGCATGTCTTAATCTGTAAATCTGATGATCTGGGCATAATTGATGTCTGAATAGTTGAAAAGGGTAAATCATCTTTTACAGATCTGTACGCAGGTTCAGTATAGTAAAGGCGCGTATACACGTTGGTTCGAAAATTCAAAACAGTGTATACGCAAGTTTTCCTTCATATAGCAGCGTATGCATGCAGGTTCTACATATTGAAGTAGCGTACGTCTCATAAAATATGTTTTAGCTACTTCTGTTTACTGTTGCAGTGTTCTGGGTTCTGGTATTGTTATTGTATTCTGGTTACAACGTTCATAGAAGTGATTGTTTGATTCAGTTTTGGTTAGTGCAAGAGACATTGATTGATGCATATATATTTTGATGTTTGATTGATGCTATTGATGGATCCAGTCTGAAAATTTATGAAACGTGGTCCCTGGAAGAAAAGAGAAGGTTGTAGCCTTCTATAGGTCAACACCTACGTACTAGTACATCAGCTAATACAAGAGCTAAGGGGGTTGTAGCTCCCTTCCAGGAGAAGCTGGAGAATGAGAGAAGGTTGTAGCCTTCTGCAGGTAAAAGTTTGTGTACTGGTATAAGACTGCACCAATACAGAAATATTGTAAAAAGAAGTTTCTTATTAAAAGAAGATAGAGATGAATTGCAATAGGTGGTTTTCACCCACATTGGGTTTCCACCTTATATCTTGTGTTCTTGTGTGTCATTGTCTGCTCTGTTTTTACTGTACCTATTACTGCTTATATGGTTCTGATACATAGATTAAAGATCAACTGACTAAATTATAAGTTTACAAGGTGTACGTTGGTTGCTCTAAACATAGTTGTGTATATACGCAAGTTGCATTAACCGAAGTAGTGTATATAAATCTGTTTATGGAAATGAAATATTATTAAATTGATAATATTGATTCACCCCCCCCCCTCTCAGTATTATTTCCAACAATTGGTATTAGAGCGGGTCCTTCAGAAGAAGCTTGATCGCTTGAAGGAAGATTTATCATCATGAGCAACTATGAAAAAGAGGCATCCATCAGGGCACCAATCTTTGATGGGAGCAACTTCATCTATTGGAAGGTAAGAACCACAACCTATCTTCAATCTCTTGGAATAGAAGTTTGGGATATCGTGGAAGGAGGATACACATTTCCATCAGCACTCCTACATATACGGCAGGTAAAAAGCAGTATGAAACTAATGCAAAGGCTGTCAATACTCTATTGGGGAGTCTATCACAATCAGAATTCGTCAAGGTTATGCAGCTCAAAACCACCAAATAAATATGGGACAAGATCATTCTAAGCTATGAAGGAGATGATTAAGTAAAATGTGCAAAACTACAATCTCTCAAAATTCAATATGAAACTCTCAGAATGCACAATGATGAAAGTGTATCTAACTATTTCTTACGTATCAATTATATTGTTAATAACATGAAAAACTTGGGTGAAGAGATAAAATAAGTTACTTTAGTTGAAAAGGTTCTAAGATCCTTGTCTCCTAAGTTTGAATCAAAAGTTTCTGCCATAGAAGAAAAGCAAAATCTTCAGAGTATTACTATGTCACAGCTGCATAGAATCCTAAATGCTTTTGAAATGAGAAAAGGGGGTCCATCAGACATGAGAGAAGCCGCATTCAAAGCTTCAAGAAAAGGAGAACTCAATGAGTCAGGACATACGTCAGAAGGAAAGGAAGAATCAAACTTTGTCATGAACCGTCAATGGGGTTCTAGAAGATTCAAAGGTAAACTACCTTTCAAATGTTTTGCCTGTGGAAGAGTAGGTCATTATGCTACCAAATGTCCTCACAAAGATAAGCTTGATAGAGGTAAGGAATCAGCAAAATGGAATAGAAAACAAAGTGTAAATAAAAAGAGCTACTATACGCATGAAGATAGTGATGGTTTATCAAATAGTGATGAAGATGAAAATAGTAATGATTATAGAATTCTGATGGCTTTTGAAGATGATGATTTCTTGGATGATTTAGATGAATATGGTCTTTATGAAGAAATTTCTAAACTTAAAATCTGTTTAGAAGAAAAGAGTATGATTATAGATACTCTTACATTCCAACTTGCTAAAAGGGAAAAACACAATGAAAAGTTAGAATGTGAAATTGTGGGTCTAAGAAAAGAAATTGAGAAAACAAAAGCTCTCAATCTTAGGTTTGCTAAAGGATCAGAAACTTTAGATGAAATTATCAAAGTGCAGCATTCTCCTCTGATAAAGACAGGTCTTGGATATACTGAAGAACCATCTCAAGCACAGAAGCCATCAACCTCCAAAAGCTATCTAGATGCAGCAAGGAGAAGTGAACAGGTTGACAATCGTCAGCAGAGGCTTAAAGCAGATCACCAGGTAAATCGAGTTCAATCTACTTCAAGGATGAATAGAAGCTATAACCAACCACAGGTAAATCATTCTTAATTTTCTTCAAGAATGAATGTCAATGGAAACTACAATCATCAGGTCAGTAGATTCAATAATCGCAGGAATTTCTTTAATGGCCAAAGTTTTTCATGTCATAACTTTGGACACAAAGCTGCTCAATGTGTTTCTTATAAGACCATCATGAGTAGAGAATCACGAAATTGAAGGAATGTGACTGGGATCATGAAAAGGACCTACAATAACTTTTCTGCTCTTGAAAATGAAATAGAATGCTCTATCTATAACAACTTTAGTCATGAAGACTCTGAATGTAGTAGTAAATTTAGGCAAACATCTCAGAAGGAGCAAGCTTCATTGGGTCCCAAAACATGGAAAAAGGAAGAACCGCAAACCGAAAGATGTGGTATAGCCTTATATGCACAAGGACAAGAAAATCAACGGTACATCGACAGTGGATGCTCGAAACACATGACAGGTGATAAAGAAAAACTTCAGTCATATAGTGCTTTAGAAAAGGAAAGGAAGGTCTCATTTGGAAATGACACCCCTGTAGTCATAAAAGGTAAAGGCTTTGTTCTCTTAAAAGAAAAGGTCAAAGCTGGGAATGTTATGTATGTTGATGGTTAAAGCATAATCTATTGAGTGTTAGTCAAATGTGTGATCAAGGAAATGAGGTAAAATTTTGATCAAATGGATGTGTTGCTCGTGAACTTGATATAGGAGAAATAGTGATCAAAGGCATAAGAACTCCAAATAATTCATACATACTCAAGGGAGGACAGAAACAATGCTATCTAAGCAAAAATGATGAACACTGGCTATGGCACAGAAGATTGGGGCATCTAAGCTTCCCTCAGATAAGGAAAGCATGCAAATACTAGGTTGTTCGCGATCTTCCTGACATCAGAATTCTAGAAAATACAATATGAAAATCATGTCAATTTGGTAAGCAAACCAGAACACATTTCCCTAAGAAGGAAGGATCAACTAGTAAGCCGCTTGAACTTGTCCATACTGATTTATGTGGTCCATCAAGGAAAAAGTCACCTCGTGGAGAAGAATACTTTATATTGTTCATTGACGACTTTTCCAGAATGTGTTGGATAGGACTTCTGAAGCATAAAGACGAAGCATTTGAAAAGTTCAAAGCATTCAAAGCTTTGGTTGAAAATGAATCAGATCACAAAATCAAATGCCTCAGGTCTGATCGAGGAGGGGAATTTACCTCAGATGAATTTTTCGACTTCTGTGAAGAACATGGAATAAGAAGGGAATTCTCTACCGCAAGGACTCCTCAGCAAAATGGAGTGGTAGAAAGGATGAACAGAACTGTTCAAAAAATGGCTCGTGCTATGCTAGATGAGTCTGGAACTCCTGCCACCTTCTGGGGTGAAGTTGCATTTGTTGCCGTCACTATTCTCAACAAAACAAATGTTCGGGTAAACAAAACTCAAACTCCTCATGAACTTTGGTATGGTAAGACTCCTACTATAAAATACTTCAAAGTTTTTGGAAGCAAATGTTACATCAAAAGGACTGATGAAAAACTTGGCAAGTTTGAACCTAGAGCAGATGAAGGCATTCTCCTTGGTTACTCTTCCCGAAGTAAAGGATACAAGTGTTATAATAAAAGACTAGGGAAAATTGTTGAAAGTATTGATGTTGTGGTTGATGAAGCAGGAAAAAATCCAAAGCAGGTAAAAACTGAAGAATGGGAAGAAGATGAGGATTATCCTTCCACATCAAATCAGACTAATTCTGAAGAAGAAGAAAACAATGAAGCACCAGAAGAGCAAATAACGACAGAAGAAAAGACTCCATCCAGATATGTTCACAAAAATCATCCAGAGACTCAAATTTTGGGACAGAAAGAGGCAGGTGTACAGACAAGATGAACTATTATAGAAGCTTCAAGCTATCTAGCATGGATTTCCTCCATTGAACTGCGAAATGTACATGAAGCATGCAAAGATGAATGTTGGGTCAAGGCCATGAATGAAGAGCTTGAGAAAATTGAAAAGAATAATACTTGGGAATTAGTTCCTAGACCTCATGATAAGAATATCATTGGAACCAAATGGATATTCAAAAAAAAGTTGAATGAAAATGGGGAAATTGTTAGAAACAAGGCTAGACTTGTTTGTAAAGGATATGCTCAACAAGAAGGTATAGGCTTTGAAGAAACTTTTGCACCTGTTGCTAGATTTGAAGCCATAAGAATGTTCCTTGCTCTTTCTAGCTTTCAGAAGTTCAAAGTATATCAAATGGATGTGAAATCTGCCTTTCTTAATGGAGATCTAGAAGAGGAGGTATATAGTGAGCAACCAGAGAGATTCATCCTTGGAAATTATCCAAAACTTGTATGCAGACTCAGAAAGGCGCTCTATGGTCTAAAACAAGCTCCAAGGGCCTGGTATTATCGTCTTGACAAATACTTCATCAACAAGGTTTTCAAAAGGATCAGCTGATAGAAATCTATATATAAAAATTGACAATGATAAATTGCTAATACTTGTTGTATATGTTGATGATATCATTTTTGGTAGTAATGAAGAAGCCATGAGTCAAAATTTTGCTATGGTAATTTAGAAAAACTTTGAAATATCCCTGCTTGGTGAGCTCACATATTTTCTTGGTTTACAAGTTCAATAAAATAAAGATGGTATTTTTCTATCACAAACCAAGTACCTCAAGCAGATCTTGAAGAAATATGGCATGGATGATTCTAAACCAGTATGTACCCCTATGGTAATAGGATGCAGCCTCAGCACAAATGATGAATTAGCAGCAGTACATCAACCAACCTACAGATCCATGATTGGTAGTCTACTCTATCTAACAGGTACCCTACAAGAAATCATGCATGTAGTGGGAATAGTTGGAAGATTCCAAGCAAATCCAAAGGAAGCACACCTTCAGGCAGTCAAAAGGATTCCAAATATCTTCAAGGAGCACAAAACTTTGGTTTATGGTATCCTAGAGATACAGATCTTACACTTCATGCATATACAGACGCAGATTGGGTAGGAAGCGTGGATGACAGAAAAAGCACTAGTGGTGGTGCATTCTTTATGGGTTCCAGATTAGTGCCTTGGTTCAGTAAGAAACAAAGTTCAATTGCATTATCTACAGCTGAAGCAGAATATGTGGCTGCTGCATCTTGCTGCACACATCTTCTTTCGATGATGCAAACATTGCAACATATTCAAATCACTTGTACTCCACCCATCTCCATTCTATGTGATAATACAAGTGCAATTAGTATTTCAAAGAATCTTGTCATGCATTCCAAGACCAAGTACATACCTATTAAATATCATTTTCTTTGGGAACAAGTGCTTGAACAAAAGGTCAAATTGGAGTATGTTCCATCCAAAGAACAAGTTGCTTATATATTCACCAAACCACTACCCATAGAGACATTTGAAAACCTCAAACAGAAGCTGGGAGTAGTTGATGCATCTTCTTGCCATTAATTCTTATCTGTTTTAGAGAAAATTGGGTATACGTGAGTTTCATGAAGCGTATCCGCGTACATACGCTGGTTGCAGTGGATACAGTCACGTATATGTTGGTTTGAAGAATATCAGTGGGACAGACTTAGGATAAAAGAAAGTATGATATGGGTCTGATAGTGATCATCTGGCACAGGTTTAGGGGGAGCATATACTTCTAATAATACATTGTTGGCATTATCTTAGAATTTTTTGGTACAATTTCACAGCTATTTTGGTTCAGATGAAACAGATGCAGAGGGAGATCATGGTTGTTGATGGTGATTGACAGATGTTGTTGATGATAGTTGCTGATAACTATCTCGTTTTAGATATTTTGTCTCTATATCATGTATATCTTTTACTATCAAGGTCATGTAACAACCTATTTTGTTTCCCCACTATGCCTGGGATGGACGATGTAATGTTCTTATCTTGTATAACCTTTTGATGTATCCCCACTTGGTTGGGAGATGGATGTATGTATTAGTCGTTGGTGATAGGAAAGTCATTTATAATGTATAGAGTCTTGTTCTTCTTGTAGAACATCTTGTTGCAGACCTTGCTTACAATCAGGGGGAGCATGAACAACACATTTCAGCATATCAGAGAATTTAGCATGTGCTCAGGGGGAGCATAACCTTTTGTCCTTGATGACAAAGGGGGAGAGTGACAGTGACTTGGGGTCGCCATCAAGTCCAAATGGGGAGATTTTTGGCAATATGACACAGGTTTGACACTATGACACAGGTGTTGTCCTTGATGGCAACTCACTCAGATGACAGATCACATTTCAGGCTCTCAGAATGAAAGAAAAAGAGGTATATGCAGGTTTACCTTAACCAAGCTGCGTATATGCACGAGTTAGCAGTCCAGAAGGCGCATATGCGTATACACGCACTTTCACGCAAGGAAAAGTACGTACATGTTGGAAAACTTGGTTTTGGTCCGTGGTATTTGGTCCCTGGTATTTTGACCCGTTGTATTGATCCAAGGTATCTTGACTGGAGTGTTGACCCCAGGTATTTGGTCCAAGGTATTTCTTCTAAGTGGTTTTGGACCATGGTATTGAGTAAGGCCTAAGACTATAAAAGGAGGAGGAGATCATTAGGCAAAGGCACTGAAGTATTGAATATCTTATGGAGAGAAAGATATAGAATATTGGTCATTGGGTTATGGTGCATAGCTGGATCTGAATCAAGGAGGAACCTGAGCACTTGGAGAAGGATAAGCTCTATTGATGGGTCAAGATCTTAAGGCTTGAAGAGAAGTATCTTTGTGTGATTTTGATCTTCTATATTTGGCGCATGTCTTAATTTTTAAATCTGGTGATCTGGGTATAACTGATGTCTGAATAGTTGAAAAGGGTAAATCATCTTTTACAGATCTGTACGTAGGTTCAGTATAGTAAAGGCATGTATACACGATGGTTCGGCAATTCAAAACAACGTATACGCAGGTTTTCCTTCATATAGCAGCGTATGCATGCAGGTTCTACATATTGAAGTAGTGTATGTCTCATAAAATATGTTTTAGCTACTTCTGTTTACTGTTGCAGTGTTCTGGGTTCTGGTATTGTTACTGTATTTTGGTTACAACATTCATAGAAGTGATTGTTTGATTCAGTTTTGGTTAGTGCAAGAGACATTGATTGAAGCGGATATATTTTGATGTTTGATTGATGCTATTGATGGATCCAGTCTGAAAATTTATGAAACGTGGTCCCTGGAAGAAAAGAGAAGGTTGTAGCCTTCTATAGGTCAACACCTACGTACTAGTACATCAGCTAGTACAAGAGCTAAGGGGGTTGTAGCTCCCTTCCAAGAGAAGCTGGAGAACGAGAGAAGGTTGTAGCCTTTTGCAGGTAAAAGTCTGTGTACTAGTATAAGACTACACCAGTACGGAAATATTGTAAAAAGAAGTTTCTTATTAAAAGAAGTTAGAGACGAATTGTAGCAGGTGGTTTTCACCCACGTTGGGTTTCCACCTTATATCTTGTGTTCTTGTGTGTGATTGTCTGCTATTTTTTTACTGTACCTATTACTGCTTATATGGTTCTGATACACAGATTAAAGATCAACTGACTAAATTATAAGTTTACAAGGTGTACGCTGGTTGCTCTAAACATAGTTGTGTATATACGCAAGTTGCATTAACCGAAGTAGCGTATATAAATCTGTTTATGGAAATGAAATATTATTAAATCGATAATATTGATTCACCCCCCCCCCCCTCAGTATTATTTCCAACAAACACATGAAGCAACACCCCACTGTTTGACCTCCTACTAGTTCCTCCATCAGTTGGAACTAGTTTAACTGACTTTAACTCAGTTAAACTGAATTAATTAATTACAACTCAAAATAAACTCAACAAGGGCTCCTATAAAGTAGGAGACACTTTACATGATTCAAGTTATACCCTCAACTCGAATTAACTGAGCCAGCTAATTCAATTTAACTTAGTTAACTCACAAGTTGTCTTGTGATGTGGAATTGCAATTTTATTCCTAATATAATTCAAGGAACAAAATTAAATTAGGATTTTCTTGTTGCATTTTCAACACTCCCTCTCAACAAGAAAGGGATTTTTAGATACCCCAATCCTTCCTCTATGGAACTCAAATTTTCTTCTTGGCAGTGCCTTAGTCAAGATGTCTGCATCATGTTCCTCTGTAGGAATGTACTCCAACAACATGATTCTCCTCTCCACACAATATTGTAGATGGTTATACTGGATGTCGATATGCTTAGACCAATCATGAAAAACTGGATTTTGAGAGAGTTTGATACAACTCTGGTTGTCACAGTAAATCATTGTAAGCCTTCTATTGACAAAATAACCCAACAAGGATCTTCCTCATCTAAATAGCCTCACAAGTTGCTTGATTAGCAGCCATGTACTATGCTTCTATCGAACTAAGTGCCACTGATATCTGCTTCCTATTGTACCAAGAAACAGTCATTGACCCAATACTAGATATTCCCCCTGATGTGCTCTTCCTGTCAAATGGACTCCCTGCCCAATCTGCATCTATGAATCCTTTCAGCTTCACTCCCTCTATCCGTTTGTACCAAAGACCAAACTGAGAGTTGCCTCTAAGGTATCTCAACACATGTTTAGTTTCCTTCCAATAGAGTTTGGTTAGCTTAACCAATGCTTGAATAAGTTGGTTAACTGAAAAACATATGTACGATCATGTGTTCACCAGATACATAAGTGAACCCATAAGCTACCTATAAATAATAGCCTCCACTACTTCACCTAAAGTAGCATCTTCCTTCATCCAATTCCCTGCTAGAGGAGTCTCCATGGGTTTGTTGCCCTCTATGTGGAAATTCTTCAGTATGGCATTGGCATAATTGCCTTAAGAGATAAACAGTTCCTCGTGTCCTTTCCATACTTCCATACCAAGAAAATAATGCATGAGCCCTAGGTCCTTCATCTCAAATTCTCTTGCAAGATCCTCTTTGCAATATTTTACTAGCTTCTCATCACCTGTTAGAATTAAATCATCGACATATAATACTATAATCAATAATTTACTTTCAACCACACTATGGTAATGGTTTGCATCTTCTTCACTTTTGGTGAAGCCCAACCTAGTGAAATAATTGTTGATCCTGGTGTACCAAGCATGGGGTTCTTGTTTCAATCCATAAAATGCTCGCTTGAGTCTACGCACATGCGACTCTCTGTTGAAGGTCTCAAATCCTTCTGGATGCTAAATATACACCTCTTCCTCAATCACTATGTTGAGGAATGTTGTCTTCACATCCATCTAATGTATCTTCCATCCCACCTGTGTTGAAAGTGCTAGAATAGATATTATTGAAGAGTACCTTGCTACTCGAGAAAATATCTCCTTGTAATCAATTCTCTACACCTTAGAGAACCCTCTAACCACAAATATGGCGTTATGTTTCTCGACACTCCCATCTGCTACTTTCTTTACCCTGTAAATCCATCTAGAACTCACCACTGATGTGTCCGTTGGTCTTGGGACCACTTCCAAAACATTATTTTTCATAATGGAGTCATACTCCTCTATCATGGCATCAACCCATACTGGTTACTGCACTTCTTCCTCGAATGAGGATGGCTTAATCTCTGCACTCTCGATCATCAGAGCCATGTAGCCAGTGTACAGATCTAGTGAACTCCTCTTCCTGTGGTGTGATGTGGGTGCTCCCACATTCTCTCTAGCATCACGAATCAATCTGTAAGCTTCTCTAGTGTGCTTCCTTCCATCTTTGGAAGTCTCTGCTTGAGTGAGTGCTTCCACTCTCTGCTCCTCTACATGTGGCTGCTCCACAACATCCTTAGGTTCTTCCTTTGGAGCTAAAAGCTCCTCATCTGCATGCAACTCAAGCTCCCTCTCAAGGGAACATCTCATGGACTTCTCTTCATCAAACTTCACATCTCTACGAACCACTGTCATCCTATGAGGTAGCAGGTACACCATAGTTGTGAGGTGTATTAGTGTACCCCAAAAATATTCCCAACTTAGTTGTTGGCTCTAGATTTTCCCTTGCATCCTTGGAAACATGACAATAAACTGATGAACCAAAGATCATGAAGTGTGTCACATCTGGTTTCTTACCTGAAATTTTTCTTCTGGTGTAGTCATCCCGAAAATCCGATGAAGACTCCTGTTCTGCAAATATACAACTGTGTTGCATGCTTCATCCCATAAGTGCAACAGTAGGTTCTGATCATGTAACATTGCTCGTGCAACTCCCACAATACTTTTGTTCTTCCTTTCAACCACCCCATCCTTTTTTGGGTTATGGGGTGCTATTAACTCTCGTCGAATGCCTTCTGATGCACATAAGATATTGAATTCATTCAACACATATTCTCCACCATTATCGCTCATGAGAGCCTGCACTTTCCTGCCAATTTATTTCTCAACAAGTGCTTTAAATTCACAAAATTTATAGAACATCTGATCTTTCTTCTGCGGGAAGAAAATCCAACACTTACGTGAGAAATCATCTAGAAATATTACATAATACATGTGCTTGGTTGTGGAGGGTGTTGAGAATGGTCCACACACATTTGAGTGAACTCTTTCAAGGATCGCTTGCACTTCAATGTCCTTATCATGGAAGGTGGCTTTAGTGTACTTCCCCAATTTACACCCTTTGCATGTATCTATCTACTCTAGTGCACCCTTGGGAAGTCCTGTAGAAATATGTTGCATGATCTTCAAAGCTCCATGGTGAAGATGGCCCAATATTCTATTCCATATCACCGATGTCTCTGCTCTGCACCTTCTCTAATTTTGTGCTCAAAGTAGCACCATCTTCTACTTCCAATTTGTAGAGGTTCTTCACTTGAAACCCGATCTACTTCACTTGCCCTATGGATATGTGACGAAGGAAAGCCTTTCCTTTTTTAAATATCACATCGTAGCCACGGTCCTCCAATATAGCAACTGAAAATAAATTTTTCTTCAGACCCAAAACATACATGACATCTTTTAATGTGAGAAGAGAACCAGAATCTCTCTAAAAAGTAATAGTATCGATGTCAGTCGTGCTATACATTCCATCATCTCCCATTTCAATGTGCATCTGGAGGTGCTTCTCCTCCAAGTCACTAAAGAATTCTTTGTTTCCAGTCATATGAAATAAGGCTTCACTATCCATATACCACACACTACCCATCATCGATGTCACCATGCAAGCAATGAGGGTGAAATTCAACTTGAATTGTGAAGCAAGAGCTTCACCTTCCACTCCTCCTGAGGGCTCCATTCCGACCTTCTTATGCAGACACTTGGTGGCATAGTGTTCTAGCTCATGATAGTGAAAACATTTAATCCTCGACAAGTCCTTCTTCTTGATGCCCTCACTGGAATTTCCTTTAGATTGGAATTTCTTTCCTCTCCCTTTCTTCGCCTTTCAAGCTAAGGCACAATTCTCGTCATCATCATGCTTGGATGAGGTTCCATCTCTGGTGCTCCACCTTATCTCTTCTTGCGCCAAGTCAGACCACAAACACTCCCACTTTGGTAGATTATCCCTCCTATTTACTGAATCCTGGTTGTTGTGCTAGCTCTTGGGAAGGCCTAGAAGTGCTAGGCTGACCAGATCATCTTCAACAACTGTAATACCGACACTCCCAAGCCCATCCCGACATTGGATGAATCTTCTCAAGTATTGTGGTATTGTGTGGCTATCCTCCATCTTGATCTTTTGAAGCTTGTCTTTCTGTTCTAGCTTCCTGTGGTCATTGTTGCTCTGAAACAAGTCGACCAAGGCTTGCCACATTGAATATAGAGTATCCTTCCCGTGGAGGTTCAAGACAATATGATCTGGAAATCCTTCTAGTATGATCCTTCTTTCCAGATCTTGAGCATTAGTTACTAGAGGGTTAGGAATATCTTTGTCTCTGAATTCCTTAAACCCATTGTCTTCCAACACTGCCTCCATATTGTCCTTCCAAGCAATATAGTTTGAACTATCCTCAAGGGCATTTTCAAGTCTCAATCCGTAGAATGAAATCCTGTTGGCTCTGAAGAATGATACTGCCAATTTGGTTTCACCTGCAAAAAAAAAATGTATTCTCCTCCTCTAGAGTGATTTCTACTCTGATACCATGTATAAATTCCTTGTATACTCAAACTACTAATTGTAATTCACTAAAGCAATAGACTTGAATCTACTCTACTCATTAGTGGAAATAATTAAACAATCACGAAATCATGAAGCATACAAGATAAATAACTCAATCAACACATTACATAATGATTTCCTCAGTAAAGCCATAGCTAAAACCCCTATTATCTATATATTTCATTAGTAAAAAAATATGAGAAGATTACAATGCTTTTCTCAAGCTCGAGCAACCTCTGCATTATCTCTATCTATCTCATACTTCCTAGACAATCTTACGCCAATACGTAACTAATTTCTTCCTTGCCCAAGTCCCTATTTCCTTGGGAATTAACCCCTTATTAATTAGGGAAATTCCTTAATATGAATTGTGCAATCCTCATATTCCTTCCTCTGATAGCATGCACCACCTGTACAATTCAGATGATTATACCAGAGATAGTACACTTCCATTGAACTCCAATATCAACTGGGTAACTCTCAGATCTGACATGCATGAGTTATTTATGAGTGAATCATCAGTTAACTGGTTGAACACATGAAGCAGCACCCCAATGTTTGACCTCCTACTAGTTCATCCACTAGTTGGAACTAGTTTAACTGACTTTAACTTAGTTAAACTGAATTAATTAATTACAACTCAAAATGAACTCAATCAGGGCTCCTATAAAGTAGGATACACCCTACATGACTCAAGTTAGACCCTCAACTTGAATTAACTGAGCCAACTAAGTCAATTTAACTTAGTTAACTTGTACAAGTTGTCTTGTGATGTGGAATTACAATTTTATTCCTAATTTAATTCAAGGACAAAATTAAATTAGGATTTTCTTTTTTCATTTTCAACATCACAAGAATTAGGATCTTGATTTGTCCCTTAGTACCAAAATCAATGAAATTTGTACGGAAGGTAGATATATTCATGTTTTTGACATGATTGTTGTGCATTAATTGGAACAACTTGTAATCCCCAAAACACAGTTGATCAGTGTTTCCTCTTTCAACAGTTGTTATGTTGGTTGTGCATTGACCAAATGATATTGAATAGTTTCAAGAGGATCTAAGAGGAACCAATCCACACAATGAACAACACAAATGTCACCTTGGCGGCTATTTTGGATTTGAATAGCCAAACCAACAATGAAGTGATGGTTAGAATCAATTTGTAACAATATTTAACATAGTCAAACTAGGAATTAAAGATTATAAGTAACTTAATACCTCATATTCCCTTTTATGGTTCAATCATGAAGAATAAGGAAAAAGTGAATATGGTTAAAAAAGGAGGGAAAGAGAAAAAATGGCTAGTTCATATAGCAAAATGGGAACAAAATAGAGCCTCAACATTTCCCCCCACATGGAGCATTTTGCATATCCTCATGCATGATTGGTTTTTCAAAATTGACAAAATTGTGTGGCTTCTATTGTGCTACTAAGATATTCTTTTTTTGCCCTAATTGAAATATGAATATTGGAAATGGAAACACTGCCAATTTTCCTTTTAAGCTTCTTCATTATGACTTTAACTTTCAAAATGTCATTTTGAAGTGTCATATTGTTGTTTTTCCTATACCATTTAAATGTTTTCTTTGTTATTAACCTATTCTCTACTTTTAGTTTGTTTCTAGAATTTCAACACTTTGATTTTTCAATATTTCATTTTCATTTTTTTATGTACCTTTCCAGAACTTGTAGTTCTATGATTTCCCATTTCAATCTCTAATTTCCTTTTCATTTTTTCATATTTCTGAAACTAAAAATGTAATAGGCGAATTTACCTTTTTATCAACTAGAGTGAATGGAGAAATGATTTTCTCATTAGCTTCCTTAGGTTCAAGATATTCATAGAATAATTTTTGGTGAACATCCAAATATCGATTTGGTTAAAATTTTCTAGTGGAATATCATGTTTGAGTTATCATTAAAGGTTTTATAAAACCCAATTCTTCATCCTCAATTTCTACATTATTATATTTGTCCTCTTTATCTTTCAACTTTGTAATAATCCTTATTGTAATCCTATGTTGAGATTATGAAATTTCTCCTTGATTAAAACCCTTCCATTTCCTTGTTTTTATAATTCTCTTATGTAGGTTCAAATAACCTTGACTTTATTCTTGTAAACTTGTATTTTCTTCAAAAACATTCTCTAAGTTTTTTATAGCTTCCTCTTCCTCGAATTTTTTTCTCCATTAAAAATTGTGACCGTGACACATTTTTCTATTGTATTTCAACTCTAATAATAAATTTTATCACACCATAATGTATAGGTTGTGATGTAGATTCCTTGGTTGTTGTTGGATACTCTGTGCCATATTAGTAAGGCTCTTTAGTAGATAGTAGAGCATATCAACCATTTTATTAGCTTTTACATATAATAGAAATCATATATCTCAGAAAAATTAAACTAAACCTTCCCTCACACGTTATATATTTTTGAATGAAGAAAACAATATCCTAGGGGTTTAATAACCATGCTCTAGGTACTCCAATGGCCCAATTAGGTCTAGTTATGGCCATGTTTAAGAATGGAGTCCAAGAACTTTCTTCGATATAATTGTTTCTAAACCATTTATTTCCCTCTTTTGGAAGTATTGTAATGCTTTCCAATATTTTTTCTAAAATATTCAATGATGTTAGGTTTCCTATCTAAGCACATTCTCTAATAAACACTTCTACAAATACTTTTGTTACTTCAACATTATGCCCTTGAAATCTGCAAAAAATTGTGTGCATCCTATTCTCTGGAATATGTGCTAAGAATCTAAATGGTTTTTCAAGCATCCTATTCCTATAGGATCATATCTAATCACCCCCTTGTTCTACCATTTCATAACCATTGAGTCTTGGTTACAATGTTCATAACTCACACATTTCATGCCAACTGCTTTGTGATAGGTTATTAAACCAAAAGATGGTAAGGTATGGTTTCTTAGATATGACAATTTTTTTTATCGAGAGTTGTAATTATGAAATTACCATCAATCAAACCATATCAAGTATAATCATGCCATTTAATGCTAAGGAAGAAGTTAATTTCGCATTGATTTTAGAGTGGATATCACAATAATGAAATGCATATGGTAATTATGTATAAAGGTATAGGTAATAATCATTCAATATAATAGTTGTTGTATTTGTATGGTAAGGATGGAATTATTATTATTCATGGGAATAATAGTAATTGCCATGGCTTTTAAAATATGATTTCATATAATCTTTTGATTCTTTCCTTTGTGGCTTGGTAAACAAAGAGAAGAAGTATTATTGTTGGATCTTTCATAACTTGAGCTTCTTGCTACTACATGTTGCTTGAACTAAAATAACTTCTTATACTACTACAATATATTGACTCTTGGATTTCTTAATTGTATATGAACAAGAATCCTTGATGGCTGTTACTGGCCTTGAAATATGCAAAAAGGTTTCAAAATCTATTTTGAACCAAGAATTCCAACTTTTGATTATTTATATAAAAAATCTCATATGTTAATTTCATGATAAACCTATCATCTTGTTGTTGGCCCACAACACCCTCCATAATTTTTTTGAAAAGTCATGGGGATCCTTCATTTTAATTATTTAAAAAAAAAATCCCTTCTATACTTGTGTTTTGGTGATTTTTTATTTCTCTAGCCTTTAGTGCCTAGGTTTGGAATTTTTCGGGTTTTGGTCATATCTTGGGTTTGATGATTTCATTTCGCTTTCATAATGACATCAACCATGTGACGCCTTCGGTTACCACATCACCTTACATTCAATGTTTCATCACATTGGTTGTTTGCCTCCTCCACTTGATCTGCGTTGAAAAAAATAATGAATCATTAGTAATACCATGTAATATATATACTAATTGTAATTTTATTAATGTATATTTCTAATTTGTTTGTAATATTATAATAATATAATGTAAATAAACATTTCATTATAACTATTCTATATATATATATATATATATATATATATATATATATATATATATATATATATATTTAAAAAAAAACAAAAAAACTTAATTTCAAATAGATATAACAATTTAAATTGTAATTTATATTTCATGATACACACCACTTTAACTTAACCATTTAATAAATGTTACGTATATTGTAATATTATAATTCATGCGTTGAATATATATTTTTTTATTCCCCTAGCACAACCTTAGCATAGCATAACTTAAAAGAACTTAGTCTTTCTTTGTATATTTGATTATATATATTATAATTTTATAATAATTTTAAGAATTACGTGGAGTCTTTATATTTTAGTGGTTTCTTTTATAGTCATGACTCATGGTTTGATGATTTCCTTTTGCTTTCATAATGACATCCACCATGTGGCACTTTCCCTTACCACATCACCTTACATTCAATGTTTCATCACATTGGTTGTTTGTCTCTTTCACTTCACTTGATTTGCGTTGAAAAAAATAATAGATCATTAGTAATACCATATAATATATAGACTAATTATAATTTTATTAATGTATATTTCTAATTTGTTTGTAATATTATAATAATATAATGTAAATAAACATTTGATTATATATATATATATATATATATATATATAAAATAACAGATACATGTAAATATATTTAAATTTAAAATAAAAATAAAAAACTTAATTTCAAATAAATATAACAATTTAAATTGTAATTTATATATCATGATACACACCACTTTAACTTAACCATTTAATAAATGTTACATATATTGTAATATTATAATTCATGCATTGAATATATTTAATAAATGTTATGTATATTGTAATATTATAATTCATGGAAGAGTCATATATTCATGGATGAGCCATGGTGGAAAATGGCTAAAACCCTAGTTTTTCGGCCTGTGAATTGTTGGGTTCATGGACGGCTTTGACCTGGTTTGAATCCCCGAAATGGTGACACTCGGGGGCCCTGTTGAAGGTTTCTTTATTATATGGTGTTGACCCATATTGGGATCGCCGAAGCTTTGTTTTTTTTTAAGGGTTTGCAGTCCTCTGATTAGTCGTTCACTATTTTTTATCTTTCGAAGATTCTGATTTCCCCTGCAGTCGGTCCCCCTGGTCGGTGGTCAGAACAGGTTTTGTCGGGTTGCTATGGTGGAGGAGGACCTTGTGGACTACGAGGAGGACCCCATGCCAGATCAAGATATTTGGGCATATAAAAATCAGCCGGCTATGGATCCCTGGGGTAAAGACCTGCCTAGCTCGACAGCTGTTGTTCATTCGTCACTCCACTCGCCGCGCTCTGGGAAAAAGCAGCATCCGGCTGTCAACATAGCGGACCTTCCAGTGTTAGAGTGCCCTCCTCTCTCGCCGGCCACGCTTCATCTGCTGGGTTCCTGCTTGCAAACCTCCCCATCCTTCGACTCCCCCCTACCACACCCTTCACAGCAACCCCTGCTTTCCCCTACGCTTACCTCCCAGCCCTTAAACCCTTCCACCATATCCTTGGCACCGGTTGGACCCTCCAATGTACAGCGCCCCGCTCGATCTTCCTTTCATCCCGGCTCCTGCAGTTTAAACCCTCACTCCCCTATTCGCTCGGGCTGCTTCAGCTCTCCGCTTCTACCTGCTCGTCCGGCCAAGTCTGCCCAGCACAGCACCTCAGACCCGTGTCGCAAGCTCCTAAAGGAATTCCCTATTGGCAGGCGTTCAGATAAGCAGAAAAAAGGTCGGTGCCTTCGGGCCATAGACTCAGATATAAACTTGACCTTCGGGGAGGACGTTCAAATGGCGGATGCGATTGATACTGCGAGGAAAGTACTGGTTGGTCGGGTTCGTGGTCGGACCTATTCAGTGGAAAGATTGCGGCAATGGACAGAGGAGATTTGGGGCTCCTTACTGAAGGAACTGCCAGCTATAAAGGTCTTAGCAAGAGGCTGGTTTGCTCTTCACTTTCATAGAGCGGAATACACAGAATGGATATTGTCTCAATTCTGGCATATTGAGCTAGCTCCTGTTCTTCTGAAGCGATGGGATCCCCTCTTTGATCCGGAGCATGAACAGCTTGGTGCTAGGCCTATTTGGGTCAGATTGTCGGGATTACCTATGCAATTTTGGACCCCTCAGGTGTTCAAGCGCATTGGCGATGCTCTGGGAACTTATCTTGAGCACGACAAATCCTATGAACGAACAGGAATTATGACTATGGCAAGGATATTAGTTCATCTTGATACTAGGGTTGGGATGGAGGAAAAAATTACATTGCACCGCAGACACTTTTCGTGCAAACAGCTTCTGGGCTATGAAGGTGTCCCTTTTTGGTGTAGAAGGTGCCATAAATTGGGTCATTTGTACAAAGACTATCCATTGCTCTCTGGGGTGACGTCAGAAAATTCAAGGGGAACAAAGCAACAACCTTCAGTTGAGCAGAACAAAGGCGACATAAAGCAAGGAGAGGGTGAATTGAACCAAAGTGAGATCCCATCGGTGGCGAGGCATGGAGCTTCAAAGAAGACAAACTCTAGGCGGAAAGCTGCATCCTCTCCACCTCGTACCCGTTCCAAGACTGCAGCGGAAGCATCATCTGCCCCGGGTAATGAATCTCTTCCCATAACCTCTGCACTTTTTTCAGAAGTTATGTTTTCTGTATTGCACTCATCTCTGCATCCTCCATCCTCTGATCCGGGCTCTATCCCCTCTATTCCATGTTCCATTGCCCCTCCCCCTCCCACCTTCTCCACCACTCCCTCCTCTCTCAGGATGGCATCCTCTCACCCCAACCCTTCTACCTCCCATACTGGTTCGGGATCGCACCCATACCACCTTCGACCTCGTGTCCGTCCAAAAGTTTTGGGTCTGGGACTCTCCCCTGGACGTAAGCATAAACCTTCTAGGGGCCGTCCATCCAAAATCAAATCAGCCATTCAGTCTGCTGTGGCAGATGTAGCACAAGGACGACAATGCACTATTGAGAGGGCGCTTAGAGCAATTGAGCCCTTTGCCCTTGGTTCCCCATGATTTGGCTCTCCTACAATTGCAGGGGATTAGCCAACCCCAAAAAGCGTTTGGCTCTCAAAAGGCTGACTCAGGAATCCAGATGTGACATCCTCTTCCTACAGGAGACTCTTTGCTCTTCGGACAACTCTGTGAGAACTCTACAAACCATCCTGCTGGGTTGGACTTTTCAAGGCTTGGATGCAAACGGCAAATCCGGTGGCCTTGCTATTGGCATAAACCCCAGGACTGTCAAGATCATATCATCCTGGGGTGGATGGGGCTTTATTGGTATGGACATCTTCATGGGAGAACTTGGGCTAACATTAAAAGTTATCAACATTTATGCCCCAAATCAGAACAGACTGGCCTTTTGGCACAATCTATTAGAAAATAATCTTGTCACAAATTCTACCATTATTGGCAGAGATTTAAATTTCTCCTTGGGGGTGGGGGAATCTTGGGGACATCATGCACAATTGGACCCTATCTCGGAGCAGATGAGTATGTTACTGGACTCATACAAGCTAGTTGATGTTCCCATGAACAAGAAGGTCCCCACTTGGCATAACAGGAGAACGGGGGAAGCTGCTTTGGGACGGAGATTGGACAGATTCCTAATCCATGAAGATGTCATCCATAATCTACCCCTGTACCGTCAATGGGTAGGAATGGGCGGCTTAACAGATCACCTCCCCATATTTCTCCAAGTCAGTGGACCAACAAAGAAGCCCCGTTCCCCCTTCAAATTCTTCTCTGGCCATTTGCAAGATCCAGACTTCATCAACCTAGTTACGGATTTCTGGAGATCTCAACCCCCGCTGAGGGCACAGAGGAAGGCGGCTGATTTCTGCGAAAGACTCAAAGCGCTCAGGATCATGACTGAGGATTGGGCAAAGAGGATGCGATTGAGAGACGATCAGCACCTCTCAGATATTGAGTTACAGATTGCACAGTTTATGGATGAAAGGGGGCTTGGCTTCCAAACGGAGGATTCAAAATTACTTCTGAACAACCTGGAGAAGCAAAAAATCAAGTTGTTACAAGACAAAGAAGAACAGTGGAGGTTAAAAAGCAGAGCCATTTGGCTGAAAGCGGGAGATAGCAATACTAAGTTCTTCCACAACCTTGCAAATGGCAGAAAGGCCTCCAATACTATCTGGAAGCTGCCTAGTGAACCGGAAGGATGGGCAACAACGCACCAACAATTAGCCAGATTGGGTATATCACACTTTAAAAGGCAATTTACTGCTCCGACTGCCATCAACCTCCCTGAAATTATCAACCTGGCAGGACATTTTCCAAGATTTGTTGAGCCTGAGGATATCGAGGATTTGATTCAACCGGTCACCATGGAGGAACTGGAAGGAACACTAAAGTGGTTCAAGAAAGATAAGAGTCTGGGTCTGGACGGTTGGCCTGTGGAGTTCTATCTGGCCTTCCTGGAGCTGTTGGGGGAGGATCTGCTGGCAGTCATAGAAGAAAGTAGAATCACTGGGCATATTCACCCCCCTATGAACTTCACCTACATAGCCTTGATTCCTAAATCTGACTCTCCATCTTCTTTCAATGACTTCCGGCCAATTTCCCTTTGCAACTGTCTATACAAAATTATCTCCAAAATCATTGCTAACCGCATCAAGCCCATCCTATCTACCCACATCTCTCAGGAGCAATTCGCTTTCCTCCATCACCGCCACATTCAGGAAGCCATTGGCACAGCCCAGGAAGCCCTACACTCTATCAAACTCAAAAACCTCAAGGGCATCTCCCTCAAAATAGACCTATCGAAGGCCTTTGACAAAGTAAATTGGCTTTATCTGAAAATGATCCTCACCCATTTGGGCTTCCCCCCCGCTCTTATATCCTGGATCATGGGTTGTATCTCATCTGTTTCCTTTGCTATACTTATCAATGGATCGGCCTCATCATCTTTCAATATTGACAGAGGGATCAGGCAGGGCTGCCCGCTATCCCCACTCCTTTTCTTGCTTGTTATGGAAGGCCTGAGCAGACTTATAGCATCCGCCAAAAGGAGCGGGGGAATTAGTGGACTAAAAATCATGGAGCATTTTTATCTAACTCATCTACTTTTTGTTGATGACATCCTGATATTCTTAAATGGGAGTGTCTGGGACACTACCTCGCTCAATGAGATTCTGCACCTATTCTGCAGTGCTACAGGAATGGAAATAAACCGGGGAAAATCCACTATATCCCTATCGGTTTGTACTCTACAGGAATCACAGCTTGCCTTGCAGAAATTTTCTTTCCAAGAAACTGATCTGATGGAGGGAATCAAATACCTGGGCTTCAGGCTTAAACCTGATGGATACAAGATTGAAAACTGGACCTGGCTCATCACAAAGATAGAAAAGAGAATCAGCTGCTGGTATCACAGGCTCCTTTCAAAAGCGGGCAGACTCACCCTAATTAAATCTGTCCTCGAAGCCACCCCGGTATACTGGATGTCACTTGCCTGGATACCTAGGGGTATACTTCACAGAATTCAACAAATTTGCTGTAGATTCCTCTGGAATGGCAAGAAGGAGGGAAAGACTTTTGCCTGGGTAAAATGGACCAAGATTGCTACTCCTAAGAAGTGGGGAGGGTGGGGACTAAAAACTCTCCCGGCTTTTGCACAAGCCTTGGCTGCAAAACAAGGATGGCTTTTATTGAAACAGAACAGTCTATGGGCGGATGTCATACATCACAAATATATTTGGCCATTGACCATCACTGACTGGATCCGAAGGCCGAATTGGAATAGAAATGGCATCTCTGGGATATGGAGGGCCATTCTAAATGCTATGCCCATCATAAAAGATATATTGTTATGGAAAATTGGCAATGGCACATCTGTCCAAATTGGTATTGACCCATGGCCGGGATGCGGAAACTCCCACAGATTACCAGATGGTCTGGTACTCTATTTAAATAACAGAGGTATAAAATTTCTTTCACAGATTGGCGACCAGCAGAATTCTACAATCTTTTCTCAGGCCTGGTTGAATGAACAGAACTGGAATATCCCTATTGAGTGGAATGAGGTTTGGCAGAGACCCTCAACTTGAATTAACTGAGCCAACTAAGTCAATTTAACTTAGTTAGCTTGTACAAGTTGTCTTGTGATGTGGAATTACAATTTTATTCCTAATTTAATTCAAGGACAAAATTAAATTAGGATTTTCTTTTTTCATTTTCAACATCACAAGAATTAGGATCTTGATTTGTCCCTTAGTACCAAAATCAATGAAATTTGTACGGAAGGTAGATATATTCATGTTTTTGACATGATTGTTGTGCATTAATTGGAACAACTGGTAATCCCCAAAACACAGTTGATCAGTGTTTCTTCTTTCAACAGTTGTTATGTTGGTTGTGCATTGACCAAATGATATTGAATAGTTTCAAGAGGATCTAAGAGGAACCAATCCACACCATGAACAACACAAATGTCACCTTGGTGGCTATTTTGGATTTGAATAGCCAAACCAACAACGAAGTGATGGTTAGAATCAATTGTAACAATATTTAACATAGTCAAACTAGGAATTAAAGATTCTAAGTAACTTAATACCTCATATTCCCTTTTATGGTTCAATCATGAAGAATAAGGAAAAAGTGAATATGGTTAAAAAAGGAGGGAAAGAGAAAAAATGGCTAGTTCATATAACAAAATGGGAACAAAATGGAGCCTCAACATTTCCCCCCACATGGAGCATTTTGCATATCCTCATGCATGATTGGCTTTTCAAAATTGACAAAATTGCGTGGCTTCTATTGTGCTACTAAGATATTCTTTTTTTGCCCTAATTGAAATATGAATATTGGAAATGGAAACACTGCCAATTTTCCTTTTAAGCTTCTTCATTATGACTTTAACTTTCAAAATGTCATTTTGAAGTGTCATCTTGTTGTTTTTCCTATACCATTTATATGTTTTCTTTGTTATTAACCTATTCTCTACTTTTAGTTTGTTTCTAGAATTTCAACACTTTGATTTTTCAATATTTCATTTTCATTTTTTTATGTACCTTTCCAGAACTTGTAGTTCTCTGATTTCCCATTTCAATCTCTAATTTCTTTTTCATTTTTTCATATTTATGAAACTAAAAATGTAATAGGCGAATTTACCTTTTTATCAACTAAAGTGAATGGAGAAATGGTTTTCTCATTAGCTTCCTTAGGTTCAAGATATTCATAGAATAATTTTTGGTGAACATCCAAATATCGATTTGGTTAAAATTTTCTAGTGGAATATCATGTTTGAGTTATCATTAATGGTTTTATAAAACCCAATTCTTCATCCTCAATTTCTACATTATTATATTTGTCCTCTTTATCTTTCAACTTTGTAATAATCCTTATTGTAATCCTATGTTGAGATTATGAAATTTCTCCTTGATTAAAACCCTTCCATTTCCTTGTTTTTATAATTCTCTTATGTAGGTTCAAATAACCTTGACTTTATTCTTGTAAACTTGTATTTTCTTCAAAAACATTCTCTAAGTTTTTTATAGCTTCCTCTTCCTTGAATTTTTTCTCCATTAAAAATTGTGACCATGACACATTTTTCTATTGTATTTCAGCTCTAATAATAAATTTTATCACACCATAATGTATAGGTTGTGATGTAGATTCCTTGGTTGTTGTTGGATACTCTGTGCCATATTAGTAAGGCTCTTTAGTAGATAGTAGAGCATATCAACCATTTTATTAGCTTTTACATATAATAGAAATCATATATCTCAGAAAAAATAAACTATACCTTCCCTCACACGTTATATATTTTTGAATGAAGAAAACAATATCCTAGGGGTTTAATAACCATGCTCTAGGTACTCCAATGGCCCAATTAGGTCTATTTATGGCCATGTTTAAGAATGGAGTCCAAGAACTTTCTTCGATATAATTGTTTCTAAACCATTTATTTCCCTCTTTTGGAAGTCTTGTAATGCTTTCCAGTATTTTTTCTAAAATATTCAATGATGTTAGGTTTCCTATCTAAGCACATTCTCTAATAAACACTTCTACAAATACTTTTGTTACTTCAACATTATGCCCTTGAAATCTGCAAAAAATTGTGTGCATCCTATTCTCTGGAATATGTGCTAAGAATCTAAATGGTTTTTCAAGCATCCTATTCCTATAGGATCATATCTAATCACCCCCTTGTTCTACCATTTCATAACCATTGAGTCTTGGCTACAATGTTCAAAACTCACACATTTCATGCCAACTGCTTTGTGATAGGGTATTAAACCAAAAGATGGTAAGGTATGGTTTCTTAGATATGACAATTTTTTTTATCGAGAGTTGTAATTATGAAATTACCATCAATCAAACCATATCAAGTATAATCATGCCATTTAATGCTAAGAAAGAAGTTAATTTCGCAATGATTTTAGAGTGGATATCACAGTAATGAAATGCATATGGTAATTATGTATAAATGTATAGGTAATAATCATTCAATATAATAGTTGTTGTATTTGTATGGTAAGGATGGAATTATTATTATTCATGGGAATAATAGTAATTGCCATGGCTTTTAAAATATGATTTCATATAATCTTTTGATTCTTTCCTTTGTGGCTTGGTAAACAAAGAGAAGAAGTATTATTGTTGGATCTTTCATAACTTGAGCTTCTTGCTACTACATGTTGCTTGAACTAAAATAACTTCTTATACTACTACAATATATTGACTCTTGGATTTCTTAATTGTATATGAACAAGAATCCTTGATGGCTGTTACTGGCCTTGAAATATGCAAAAAGGTTTCAAAATCTATTTTGAACCAAGAATTCTAACTTTTGACTATTTATATAAAAAATCTCATATGTTAATTTCATGATAAACCTATCATCTTGTTGTTGGCCCACAACACCCTCCATAATTTTTTTAAAAAGTCATGGGGACCCTTCATTTTAATTATTTAAAAAAAAATCCCTTCTATACTTGTGTTTTGGTGATTTTTTTATTTCTCTAGCCTTTAGTGCCTAGGTTTGAAATTTTTCGGGTTTTGGTCATATCTTGGGTTTGATGATTTCATTTCGCTTTCATAATGACATCGACCATGTGACGCCTTCGGTTACCACATTACCTTACATTCAATGTTTCATCACACTGGTTGTTTGTCTCCTCCACTTGATCTACGTTGAAAAAAATAATGAATCATTAGTAATACCATGTAATATATAGACTAATTGTAATTTTATTAATGTATATTTCTAATTTGTTTGTAATATTATAATAATATAATGTAAATAAACATTTCATTATAACTATTCTATATATATATATATATATTTAAAAAAAAAAGACAAAAAAACAAAAAAACTTAATTTCAAATAGATATAACAATTTAAATTGTAATTTATATTTCATGATACACACCACTTTAACTTAACCATTTAATAAATGTTACATATATTGTAATATTATAATTCATGCATTGAATATATATTTTTTTTTATTCCCCTAGCACAACCTTAGCATAGCATAACTTAAAAGAACTTAGTCTTGTATATTTGATTATATATATTATAATTTTATAATAATTTTAAGAATTACGTGGAGTCTTTATATTTTAGTGGTTTCTTTTATAGTCATGACTCATGGTTTGATGATTTCCTTTAGCTTTCATAATGACATCCACCATGTGGCACTTTCCCTTACCACATCACCTTACATTCAATGTTTTATCACATTGGTTGTTTGTCTCTTCCACTTCACTTGATTTGCGTTGAAAAAATAATAGATCATTAGTAATACCATATAATATATAGACTAATTATAATTTTATTAATATATATTTCTAATTTGTTTATAATATTAAAATAATATAATATAAATAAACATTTGATTATAACTATTATTATTACTATTATATATATATATATATATATATATAAATAAAATAAAATAAAATAAAATAACGTAAAAATAAAAAACTTAATTTCAAATAAATATAACAATTTAAATTATAATTTATATATCATTATACACAACCATTTAATAAATGTTACATATATTGTAATATTATAATTCATGCATTTAATATATTTAATAATGTTATGTATATTGTAATATTATAATTTAACTTAACCATTTAATAAATGTTACGTATATTGTAATATTATAATTCGTGCATTGAATATATATTATTTTATTCCTCTAGCACAACCCTAGCATAGCATAACTTATAAGCACTTAGTCTTTCTTTGTATATTTAATTATATATATTATAATCTTATAATAATTTTAAGAATTGGAGTCTTTATATTTTAGTGGTTTAGTTTATAGTGGTTTAGTTTATAGTCATGACTCATGGTAGTGAAACATATATATATAATGAGTTGTTTTTAGTGTGGTTTCAGCCGGTTTAAGATACTGAAAACTCAAAAAATCTTAAACAACAATTCCTATGTAAAAATTGAGAAAATAAATTAGAATAAAAATTATAAAAATAAATTTATCAAAAATTCCAAATTTTTTTTTAAAAAACAACTCCTATATAAAAATCAAGAAAATAAATTAGAATAAAGATTATAAAAATAAATTCCAACACCGAAAACTCCAAAAAAAAAATGGGGAAAAACTCAAAAAATGAAAAAAGCAATTCCTATAGAATAAAAATTATAAAAAATAAATTAGAAAATAAAAAAAATCGGGAAAAACTCAAAAAATGAAAAAAGCAATTCCTATAGAATAAAAATTATAAAAAATAAATTAGAAAATAAAATTTATAAAAATAAATTGAAAAAAACTCAAAAAAATCGAAAAAAGCAACTCCAATATAGAAAAAAATAAATTAAAAAATAAAATTTATAAAAATAAATTAGAAAAACCTTGGTTCACAATAACTCGTGTTTACAGCTGACCAATTAACACAAAGCACTTACCCTTACCACTTGATTACATCCGAGACCTTCATTCACCCACCTATCTTATAAGTTAATCGAATCCACTGCTGAATTGTATTCACGCAGCGGATGTGGGATATATCCCTCAAGTGTTTAGATGAAATGCACTTTTGTTGATATTTGATTAATATTCTGCTTAATTTTCGCAGGTACACCCGAACATCTCCAAACACCGATTCTTAGGTTGGAAATGGGCACAAGAAATGTGGAATCACTCATTCCAACCTATGAATAAATGCTGAATGCTACTACCTCGTCCAGATTTCATTCAAATCTCGAGTTTTCAAGCCTGATATTTATGGATTGGGATAAGATTTTCCCTATCTCCATGATTACAACGCAGCAACAGTATGAGGACTAAAGAAGCCCTATATTTTGGGTCGAATCCTGATGAAACCTTCTATGCACCAATTGATGATCCAGATAACCAATATCGTTAGTGAAACTTCCAAAACTCTCCCAGCAAAGGAAAGAGTTGCATAACAAAGTGCAACATAATAATGATTTTTGGCTCGAATTTAGAAATAAACAGTTATGAAGCAACGCAGGCCTCTGGCTCTAGAACACATTTAAACAGAGTATAGCCTTTGATTGGAAGGGGGATCCACATAATGCAGAGGGGAAGTAGAGGTTTTCCAGATCCAACATTGGCACGTCGCAGAGAATAGTTAGCACTATTGTTACTTCTTTTTGCAGGCTGTCAAGGGAGGAATTGCAGTGAGTTTTTTTTTGTATTGCACCATTGCTATTCGATAGAAATTTGTTGTATAATTTTGAGAATTTGAAGCTCTAGAAAGACACTTCCGCACTTCTGTGAAATTGTTTTCTGAAGGAGCCAAATGCTAGCTGGACTGTTAGAAGAATTTTGAGGTTAATTTTAAGTTTGTAATTGATTACACTAGTGTACAATTACAGGATTAATAATGTTTTTCTCTTCTTGGTTCAAGTTTTGTTTTATTTGGTATTATAAAATTGTCTCAACACTATCGTTGATCTTATGATTTTAAATTAATGCATGCCTTGTTTAAAGCTTTCTTTTGTAGGGTTGAGCAAAGCATTGAGTCAAGGTTGATAATGAATCCATGGAGTTTACTTGTAATTATTTATTTATTGACTTATTACAAGTCTATCTTGTTTCATCTTATATCTAGTTAGCAGAACTTTTTCTCTTCCTCGATATAGATCATATAATGGATTCATGTTATGGATTGGATTCAAGTGTGTATATGAAAATATTTTAATAATTATTTATTGGAATGTTTTCATTATATATTCGTTCAAATTATTTGTAAATCATCAAACTACTTTGTTAATTTGCAAGTATATCTTAATACTTGATTCAACCATAATCCTTGTCCCCTTTTTGCATTAGATAATTTGCTCTTGATTAAGTGTGAAGTTATCCTCACTTAGTCAAGATAGGTTTCACTTTTCATTCATTTTTCACCTTAGTGTAGATCTGCTTTTATATTTCTTTTGATGGTCAGATTGAGCTCAAATATCGATCAATTCTTTTGGTTGATCTAAGTTTTTCTTTAATTCATTTAAAATTAACCAAAAGGAATTATGTATATTTGTATATAAATTCGTATTAACAATATGTAACACATATTGACATTTTAACGACATTTGACATTTTGTAACATTTAATTGTATATCCAATTGACATTATATTTTTTACATAGATTAATAATATATAGTAAAACCATATATATAATATATTGTAGTGATACATAACCTATTTTGTAGAATATTTATATAATAGTTTTAGATATAAAATTACATAGAATAATATTACATATAAGAATACTCTTTTAGGATTAAAAGTTTGATTAAGTATAGTGATATTGTAGTATTACTAAGGTAGTATAATAATAGTATTATTTTGCATTAGATCATCATAATATAGTATAATAATATGTGTTTTAGTCTAGTATTATTTAGTATTAACACAAAGGATAGTACATTAGTATTAGGATAACATTAACATTAATATAGTTTTACATTAGGACTAACAATTAGTGTTAACTTGACATAGTAATGCATAGGCTAGTATAATACATCTAGGTTGGAATAACATTTAGATTGACATAGGTGTGATTAGGTTGTGCCCTTAAAACAACCTAAGGGTCATTCTCTTGCCTAATCAACAAGAAGAATGGATTCGATGTCCCTGTCTATTGGTAATTAAAGACACATATTAAATCGATAGCAATAGGGAAAAGGTAACCGGATCTAGTTAAACCAGTTGGAACCACCATCAACCACCATCTCAACGGAAATGGAGCTGCTTTAAGTTCATGACTGGGTGGTCTCCCTTATAGTGTTGTAGGCAGAGAATTTTGAGCCTTCAAGACATCTATGTTTATGAAGCTAGTTAGAAAATATACAATATCTTGTAACTATTGTGAAAGAATGATAATTTTTGAAACTTTTATTAAAAAAAATTGAATCATGATGTCTCGCAATGCACAACTACATGAAGTCTAGAGTACTATGCAAATATTTTAATTTTGCACCTATGCTTATTCTAAAATCTTGAAAATATAAAAGCAATTACAAGATCTTGAGAAATATTGTAACTAATAAAATGTATTAACACTGAGTGATGTGTTTATTGTACACTTTTCTAACTAGCTCCCTAGTTTTTAAGCAAAAGCTTGTGTCCAATTGCACAAGAGATTTGGTTTTCACAATTGGATATATGTGTGTGTGTGTGGGGGGGGGGGGGGGGAAAGTAAATTCAATATGGTGAAAGAGTATGGCAATTACTACTCTCACCCACAATCTCCATCTTGGCTTGCTGTAGTAAAACAAAAATAAATTTATCCTGGAACTTAAGTTTGTTGTAGATATTCAATTTGTGGCCATTAACCACAAACGAAACAGTTACCTCATCTATTATCTTTATCACTATATAATCATTGTCAAAAACTACTTCAATTTCATAAGGACCGTCCCAATGAGTAGTAAACTTAGCCTTGAAATTTTGAATTTTGAGTCGAAGAATAAGGGCTTATAACCAACTTTAAACTATCTTTTCATAAATATATCATGTCATTTTTCCCATTGCAACTACACCAAAGTGGTTTGTTGAAAGGCATCTTGGCATATTTCATCTAATTCATTTGGTTTTGTAATATGTTGCTATTGGATTTTGGATATATTCATTCCTAATTTTGCTACAATTTAAAGGTCTTGATTTGAAATTCAGTAGGAAGAAGGACTTGCTTCCCATACCATAATTCGAATCGGGTGAAACCAATAGTATTTCTCCATGTTTTCCTATATTTCTACAAAGCTTCTAGAAAATTTTCTTCCCAATCCTTTAGATGGATTGGAACTATCTTAGTTAATATTTCTTTTAGAACCTTGTTTGTAGACACCACTTGTCCATTATCTTGTGGATGGTAAAGAGAAGACTTTTGATGCTCGATATTATATTTCTTGATAGTTTCCTATACTAGCTTGGATGTAAATTGTGCTCCTTGGTTAGTAACAATTTCCTTTAGAACTCCAAATTGAACAAAAACATCTTCAAATAGGAAATCTAAAACTAATTTTTTAGTCTCTTTTGTTAAATCTTTTGCTTCCACCCATTTGGTAACATAATTAGTGCATATTGTTATTGGATCTAGAGATGGAAGGGTTTTGCTAAATTTAGAAGTGAATTAAATTTGGTAGAGGGACCCACAAGTGAAGCTAAGGAGCAATTTACTTTTTCTTATTTTGACTTAGAAAATTATACTTTTCCTATAGTAAAAAATAGAATATTTCTTAATCGTCGATTGAGTTTTAATTTTAATTGCTCATGGAAGATGGAAAGCCAAGTTGAATTTATAAGGATAGAAAGGGCGCAGATTTATCATATTATTATGCACTAGAGATTTGTGTGTTCATCTCAGTGAAGAAGGGTTTCCAATTCAATGCATTATGGCAAAGAGAGGCTAAATAGCCTCAAGAATTCTTCAGTTAGCATGCATCTCTTCCAAGGCCGAGTTAGCTTGCGCAAAAGGGGATGAATCAGCCTATACAAGTCCATACAATTTCATGCAGGGAGGTCACATTGGTTAGAAGTGCGCAGATCAGTGTGTTGAGGGTCAACAGATAGAAGGGGAATTTTTCCCAATATCTGTAATCAATTTCTAAGATTTCTTTGCTAAGAAGAATAATAAAACACACAGGTTGGAAGGTTTTCCCCTGTTGGGGTTTCCTCGGTAACTTATGGTGTATTATTTATTGTTTTCTTGTGTGCTCGAGAATTTATTTTTTCATTGAAATTATTTTTAGAATACTCAATATATTTAGTAAAAGTGTTTGGAGTTCAATTTTTTGTTTCTACATCACAATTTTTTTTATGAATTAGTAGTTGTGTATTCGAAATCTAACATGGTGTCAGAGCAGGTCTCTGATTGAAGACCAGAAAGCATGTTATTTTTCATAAGGAGTAGGTGAAAGATGCAAGAAAGGGAACACAATTCACTTCAGGGTTGCGCTAGGGTTTCTAATTGCATGACATAGGGATAATTCGTGATAAGTTTTTCTCCTAGCAGGCTTTGCACAAGGATTTTTGAGTAGTTCGAACAAGGAGGATGGTGTATTTAAGGTTGAGATTTGAGGATATTCTTCATGGGGCCTCAAAATTCTATTCTTGGAAGGAGAGGATTGGTGTATTTTTGGAGGAGCATGGAATTTGGGAGCTTTTGGAGAGTGCACTAGCCGCTCCACCCTCGACAATTGACCTAGCATAACAAGAAGGACAAAAAGGCTAGAAGAATAATCCTTGAAGGAGTTAAGGATCACATCATACCTCACATTTCTAGAAAGAAGACAACTTAGGCTATGTGTAGCACCCTCCTCCCACATTTACCCAAGTTAACTAACCTATCAGGGTAAACATGTGATGAAGAGTTACTATGATATGATTCAACCTCCTAGGTCACCTTAGGGAAGTGGAATCGAAAAATAAAAACCTTACTAAATTCCCTCAGGTGCTATAAGACCCCCAAAGGCTAAACCACCCTTCCAGGTGCCCAGACACTGAGCTAACTTTTTTTCACTAACTTGAACTCCTAGTCACATGCACAAGCCTGCATCCATGTAACTGAAAGCGTCCAATCCCATGCATAAGCCTGCAAGGGAGAGACTATAGTATTTTCTTCACAATCTTATGCCTGCTACCATGTAATCTGGGTCATCTTTTCAGGGATAGACTCCAGGTCATTACCTAGAACTTGATGAAACTTTCCAAAACAATAAATGACACAAGGACAAATCCTCTAACACAAAATTAGTCAAGAACTTAACCTAACCAAACCTGGCCATGACAGAAATTCTGTCAAACACATCATGAACATGTAATGCACAGGTCATAGATACATAGTTGAACATAGGGGTATCATACTTATCTGAGAATCGTCAAGAAAGTTTGATGCCCTCTCATAATAGCTACATTATCATCTATTACGTCATACATTCATTATCATTTCATCCATTACTTGCTTTCTTGATTTCTCCAATGGATGCTCCTCTCTCTCTTAGAGTAATTCCAAAGCCAAACTGAAAAGGAAATATATATATATATAATATATAGATAGATAGATATATATGCCAATGAATGCCTCTTGCCTTTCCAAAGCCCTTTTCATTGCCTTTGCTAATTTCCCTTAGCCATAATAAACTAAATGAACATCCGCTAGGATGTTTTTCCCAACATTCAACTTGGAATATGTGTCCCATGACCTTGGTCTTATTTTTCTTTTATTAAATTTATTGTATGAACTTTTAATCCGAGAATGTTACAGACCCCTCCCCCTTCAAGGAACACCATCCTTGGTGTTCAATGACACCAACAATCCGCAAGACCACTGAAAAGAAAAAACACACTTCCCATGGGGCTTTATAGCTTAACTCATTGTAGTATTTACAATGAACAACCTACTGAAAATCAAACGAGCATGAAAAACATAACAACATGACACCCATACCGCTTATTGGAGCTTTATAACATAGCTCATTGCATTATTTACAATAATAACCATATATAAATATGTACATATACCAAAACTCCTTTGCAGCAACCGACAAACAATGAATGATACATAGCCCGCATAAACAACAAGTTAATCCAAAGGCTCACACCTCCACCCTCAAAGTAATAATAGGATTCACCTCCTTCCCAGGAAGTCTAGAATCCACTGCCAAAGTCGAACTTGCATCCAATGTCCAATGCTATGATCCTTGCACTACCTATTCTCTCAGTGAACAGTTACCAACTCATTGTTCTAGGGTGCACTCCAAATGTTCTTCTGATTCCATCTGGAAATTCTAATGACCACAAAAAATCCATCCATGACCTTCCCTTATTTGGTACATTCCCTTGGGAAATTTGGTCACCCCCTTCCATACAGTCACTCGCCTCCAAGTTCCATGACATCCCCTTTCCCGGGTGATCCATCCCTTGGCAAGGCTTCCTCACATCGGAAGGTAAAACAACCAAGGCATATACCTACCTCAAAACCATCAAATCGGTCATAACATATTCATGGAAATCAATGGGCATTATTGGGTACCAGTGTTCCCCAATGGCCCTGCTCTTGAAGCGCATAAAGAACATACTGCTTTCTATCCCAATTCCTTTTGTTGTTGCTGCTAATTCTTGTAGTCAATTTCAACCACCCAACTGGGAATTTTCATGCTTTCTTGTACCAAGCACATAATTTCCATTAGATTCAAAATAAATTTAAATAATTTCACATCATACCTCACTGGTAGCTCATCAATAAGGTACACCTGCAATTATGTTTATTTCCCTTCACAACAAATCAAACTAGCTCTTGACTAAATCATCATATATAAACATATCACATCCGATTAGCTCAAAACGCAACCATCATATATCACATGTAACCATCATAAAAAGAGTCATAGATCACATGCATAATTAAAATTGAAATAAAATACTAATACTATCCTTCACTCGGTCCTTTGTTCTTTCTGTACACACACCGGATCAATTGCCACCCTGGAAAGAACCCAGTTCCTTCACTTCTCTTCAATCTCATACACATACATATAATGTACATCACACGCATACACCCACACATGGTGTACCACACACACATGCACCTACACCCGACATACAACACATACACCTACACCCGATGTACAATACAACACATACACCTATGCCCAGTGTACGTCACAACATATACACCTACACCTAGTGTACAACACAACACATACACCTACACCCGATGTACGAAACAACACATACACCTACACCCGATGTACAGCGCAACATATACACATGTGACGATATAATGACTACACAATAGTCATAACATAGTACCACATATACACAACACAACATGTATGACATGTGCACAATACCATATGTACAACAACATCATGTGTACAACAATATACACAACACCACATGTACACAGCACCACCTGCACAATGTGCAAACAACACCATATGTACACAACACAACCTACGCAACGTGTACACAACACCACCTACGCAACGTGTACGCAACACCACCTGCACGACATGTACACAACACCACCTGCACAACATGTACATAGCACCACATGCATGCAACACCACATGTACCACACGTACATAGCGCCACATGCACACAACACCACATGTACAACATGCACATTGCACCATATGTACACAACATCGCATATACAACATGCACACAACACCATATGTACACAACACCACACATACAACTCACACACAACATTATATGTACACAACACCGCATATCCAACATCCACACAACACTATATTTACACAACACTGCATATACAACATGCACACAACACTATATGTACACAATACCACACATACAACATACACCCAACACCATATGTACACAGTACCACATATGCAACATGCACATAACACTATAGGAATAACATGTACAACAGATACACAATATTAGTAGTGCGCATCAAGAGGCCACACATTGACTCTACCAAGAAACCTTGCTTCTAGTGTCTTTCCACTATTCATGATTGTTCCAACATGTCACAGATCACACTACTTTAATTCCGCTGATGTATCCCTCAATATAACCTATCCATAACATAAACATAGACGTAATATAATCACATAAAATCAATTCATATCCACATGATACAAACCTCATAGATATGTCAGGGCTGCTCTTCCCACTTTATTCCTCATAAACCAAGAAACCCTTCATGCCATTCACCTGCATAAGAAATCATTCCTCCACAAGAATGATCCCTGAAAACTTTGTCAAACAAAAACATACATATATACATATAAAAATTAGCGTAAAACAATCATGATCTCTGATGAGCCTGTCAAACAAAAACATACATACATACATATGCATGTAATCATTAGCATAATCATGATCATGACATAATTACCAGATATCATAAGGTCTAAGTTAAGAGAACTCCCTTTATCCGTGCACAACATGCACAACATTGAGAACAAGAGTTCCCAACATATCCAAGGCATTTGACACTTCAAGTAAATTTACTTTACCTTTCTCATGATTGTACTGCTACCATCCATTTATCCCAATGGACCCAACCAATCCAACTGGAAAACATATTCTTATCTTTAGCTGCCTTATGTTCATGCACCGACTTCATTCGGGTCTTTATATTGTCTGATGGATTACACTAATATGTCCCCAAGATTCATTAAATTTCCTCTTTTCCAAACAATTCCCAAGAGCCTCAAAACATAAAAGGAAAGAACAGGAAACAAATAAGAAGAAAACCATGAAAACTAATAACAATACAACACCACAAACAAATTACCATGGCCATGTACCAAACATAAACAAAACCACAAATCAAGTGCAACCAAATCACAAAATACCGAAGCACAAAACTAACAACAAACACCATGACTCAATCCCCATGGATTCCAATGCTTCCAAGAGAAATCTCAACCCGAGCCTTCTTCAATACTTCATGGAAGTCTCTTTTGCCATGCAATCCCTACATCATACTGCCATAAACACATAACTCCCAATGCATAAATAAATAAATCAACATACTAGTTACCTTACCTTGATGTGTCAAGCACATTTCCTTGTAATTGAACACATCCATGTCATCCCTCAAGGGACTCCAATTCCCTTAATATAGCCAAAGGAATTCTCACACAGTTCCTTTCTTTTACCGTTTTCCTTACTGCAATTGATTTTTACTATGCAATGTCACATCACTCAGCTATTAGTTATATAAAAATATTAACTGTTACCTTGTCATGTTAATGCCAAGCATGTTTCCCTACAATGTTCACACATGTCAGCCACATGTTCCAAATATCAAGACATCATGTCTATTACTTTGAAATCAACCTTTACCAACTCTAACAACCATGTCATAATCAACTCACATTCACAAATCATAATAATACAACTAGCACCGACTTACACTCAAGTACATATCATTTGTCTCAGCACATATTGAGTTAGTACAACCATCCTAAAACAAGATAATTCCTTCATGCAATATTATAGACACATACTCATATGATGCACTTAATCAAATTTTCAAACAACCTGTAAACATACCATGTTATTTAAACCAAATAAACAACATAATCAAACTCATACCTCAATGTATCTCAGGGGAGGCTATCACATATGGACAAGTCAATCCAGATTAGTATGACACAATATCATAAATATATCAATTCGTACCTAAATATCATAACCATAACCATCTACACAAGCTAATCCAAGTTAGCATAATACATAATAACATCAATATATTAATGAAATGACCATAGTCATCATGCATATGACCACAGTGCATATAACAACAAGTTACTACCATCCATGACTATCTAATGCATGTTTTTATGACCACACTGATTAACTAGCATCTATCATACATGTAACCACAACAAACTAGAATGACATGCATGTATGTAACCACAATTCATATAGCATCATTAACCAACATACCTACATGCCCGACATACAAACCTATATGATGATACGCTCTTACCCCAAGGTCCATTGTTGCAACCTAGCTCGAATAATCTTCTTCTCCATCCCTATCTCAGCCAACATATCAACATCATAACATACCAATAACATCATGATGACACAAACTACATAATGACCACCATGATGCATGCCTAACCTACCATGCATGCATAACCATAATGATCCAGGTGGATATTGGTGGCCACCTACCAAGTCCACCTGGACCCCCACCATTGTTTCTCTCCGCATTTTCAGTTTCCTTAATTGTAGCACAACTTACTATTTTTAGCAGTTTTTCGGGTCCTGAACTTCCAGAGCCGTTTTGAGGCCCTAAACGACGTTTTTTGGGAAATCTAGGGGCAACATGGGTCCATGGACCGATGTTTCCCTTCCCAAAGTGGTAGTGCTCGGATAGATCTTTCTAACGAGCTATTGTACACGTCAAATGGAGATCGTATGCCAAAGTTACGACCCCGGGAAGTTGATGTACCAATTTACCCAAACGGGGCCCACAGTTTGGCGTTTCATCTTCTAGGGTTAGGTTTTGGAATGTTAAGGGTTTTCCATTGTTTCTCAACAATAAATAGGCCTTCGAGCCTCATTGTAACACAGTTCAGAGGCATGTAGTCACCACATCTCTTCTCAGAGATAAGCTACCATCACCCTAGCTGGTTTACTTCCATTACTGTTTGTAAGCATATTTCAGTATTTTACATTAATGAAATGAAGTATTATTTCCACTGCATATATGTGTTTATGTTTATCTCTGTAATTCATTGCATTCCTGTTTAAGTCCAGATTAGTGGTATGAAAGCGGTCTGCTTTTTCTCTGTTTTTCTTTGCATGTCCCCAACGAGGTCGGGATATAAAGAGTTAGGGATTGAACTGGTTGAACCTTTGCAAGACTAGCCTCGCAAATCCTGACGGCCTCCCATGGCGGATGAGAAGAAAGACAAGGGAGCAGGAGATCCTATCAAAATCTTGCTCGAAGAAGCCCTCGAGCAACAATGGAATGCGATGATGGATAGCTTTGCCCAGATCCTTCAGCGGCTACCCAAAAGCAACGCATCGGCTTCCAGCAGCTACTTTGGAAATGCCACGCCCTTTAAGGTAAAAGTTAATTTTGAAATCCCCATATTCGAGGGTCAGATAGATGCAGATGCCATAGATAAATGGTTAAATCTGCTAGAGGGTTATTTTTCTGTTCATGAATTTTCGAGTTGGGAAAAGATTGTTTTCGCTCTTCTCAAAGCAGACCCCCACGTCAAGGACTGGTGGGAAACCTACTACGAGAAGAAGGATGAAAATACCGACTCACTATTTTCAGCTACACCCACCTGGAATTCATTCCGGGATGCCATCAAGGAGTAGTACTACGCTGTCGGAAGTTATGAGGATGAATACATAAAGTCGACCACGCTGTGGTAGGGAAGGGACCAAGACGTGCCGAGTTCACCAATCTTTTCCATACCCTTCGTACAAAGTTGGGTATCAAGGATTCGGAGCAGCATTTGATACTCAAATACTGCGGCTGCCTGCACAAGTACATCCAAGAAGAATTAGAATTCCTGAACATCTCCTCGCTCGGCACAGCATACCAATATGCCGTCAAGGTCGAGCAGAAGTTTAAACAAAATAAGCGAGACTTTGGATCTGCAAATCCAAAGCAAGGGAAAGGTGCCCCTAAACCACATAACAAAGGACAAAGCTAAGGCGGGGCAGCCCAAGACAACCTGCCAAAGCTGCAAGCAAAGAACAGCGCCGCGAAGCCGAAAAAGGACACGAGAAAATGGTGTGAGTTCCATAAGAGCTCCACTCACAACACAAGTGAGTGTCGGGCCATGCAGTCACTGGTGGATGAGCTAAAGGTTTCAGAATTAGATGCATGTTCCGACTCTGAGTCAGAACCCGATAAAGGGAATGACAAAGGGAAGCAGATCATTGATGCGGATCCCAATGCCACTGTTGCTACCGCCAAGATCCAGAAAAATGAACCTGAAGATCCAGAGGAGGAGGAGCGTCTCTTCCACTCCTAGATGTGGGTAAAGGGCTCCCTGCTACAATTCATTGTCGATAGCGGGAGCCAAAAGAACCTCATTTCGGCAGAGGTCGTGAAGCGGTTGGGCTTACCGACCATAGCACATCCACAACCGTACACCATCAGGTGGCTTCACCAAGGACGAGATCTTCGCGTGAGCTAGCTGTGTCGCCTTCCATACAACATCAAGCCCTTCACGGATGAGGTATTGTGTGACATTGCTCCCCTTGAAGTTTGTGATGTATTATTAGGACAACCATACTTGTGGAAGCGACATGTTGTGTATGAATCAAGGCCCCGTGTTGTTATTATTACATTGGGAAATAAGTTGTACAGGATACCAGAGGTAGCACCGCCTACCGCCATCTCTTTGATTACTGCAAAACAATGCAATAAGCTCATTTCCAAAACTGGGAAATTTGTTTTCTTGATGATACGCCCTCAAGGAAAGAAGAAAATGGTGGCAGTACTGCAAAAGTATTTCTATTGGTCGAATCTTCGACAGGATGTAGGGAAGTACATCAGATCGGGTACTGCCTGTGCCATTGCCAAACCAACCATCAAGAAGAAAGGCCTCTATACTCTGCTACCTACCCCTAGTCGACCTTGGGAATCCATCTCCATGGATTACATGTCAGGCCTTCCTTCCACTAAGCATGGAAATGACTATGTTTTTGTGGTCATCGACAAGTTCTCGAAGATGGCCATTATGGCGGCCTACAAGAAGAATATCACAGTAGAAGCCACTGCTAAACTCTTCTTTGAACGAGTGTGAGTGCACTTTGGGATCCCACAGTCTATTATCTCAGATCAGGACAGTCGGTTCCTCAATACATTTTGGTCTAGTCTCTGGTCAATGCTAGACACCAAACTCACTAAGTCCACAGCCTTCCATCCTCAAGCTGATGGCCAAACAAAGGTTGTCAATAGGATGATTGTACACATTCTGCACATGTACAACTCAAAGCATCCATGCACATGGGACGAGAGCCTCCCCTATGTTTAGCACAGCTACAATCGAGCTCTTCACAACTCAACTGGCCACAACCCTTTACAGGTGGGCTTGGGATTCCAGCCACTATGTCCCATTGATGTGGCCATGCCACTTGCAGCTACTCACACAAATTCGGTTCATGTCCAGTCCAAAATAAACAAGGCAACTAGCTTCATTGAGCACATCCAACATATTCGCCAGCAAGTCCATGACATTCTGGAGAAATCAAATGCCAAGTACAAGTAGCGACATGATCAACATCGGGTGCCACACAAGTTTCAGGTGGGCAACAAAGTTTGGTTGCATTTGCAAAAGGAACGCCTTACTGGAGCCTATCGGAAACTGAGACCAATCTGCTATGGTCCTTACACCATTACTAAGGATGTGGTAGACAATGCATTTGAGCTCAGCATTCCCCCATTCCTTGGCTTGCACCCAGTGTTCAATGTGGACTGCCTTCGGCCATACTTTCCACCATTGCTAGACACATCCAACATTGTAGAACAGCTCACACCCATAGAATTAAATCCAGATTGCATGGAACAAGCTGAAACTGATCGGATAACACAGATCAAGAGCACTCACCAACAAAATATCCAACTTTATCGAGTTGTCAAAGCAGGCCAACTCCTTCACCAGGGCAAGTGGCTCACCAGGGACCAAGTTTAGCAAAGTTTCCTCATCTCATGGAGGAACTCAACGCAATGGGGACCATTGCTTCCTAAGGGGGGAGGAATGATCCAGGTGGATATTGGTGGCCACCTGCCAAGTCCACATGGACCCCCACCCTTGTTTCTCTCTGCATTTTCAGTTTCCTTAATTGTAGCACAACTTACTATTTTTAGCAGTTTTTCGGGTCCTGAACTTCCAAAGCCGTTTTGAGGCCCTAAACGACGTTTTTTGGGAAATCTGGGGGCAACATGGGTCCACGGACCGATGTTGCTCTTCCTAAAGTGGTAGTGCTCGGATAGATCTTTCTAACGAGCTATTGTACGTGTCAAACGGAGATCGTATGCCAAAGTTACGACCCCGGGAAGTTGATGTGCCAATTTACCCAAATAGGGCCCACAGTTTGGCGTTTCATCTTCTAGGGTTAGGTTTTGGAATGTTAAGGGTTTTCCATTGTTTCTCAACAATAAATAGGCCTTCGAGCCTCATTGTAACACAGTTCAAAGGCATGTAGTCACCACATCTCTTCTCAGAGATAAGCTACCATCACCCTAGCTAGTTTATTTCCATTACTGTTTGTAAGCATATTTTAGTATTTTAAATTAATGAAATGAAGTATTATTTGCGCTGCATATATGTGTTTATGGTTATCTCTGTAATTCATTGCATTCCTGTTTAAGTCCGGATCACATAACCATGACAATGAATGCATAACAAGATATGGACATTGACATGCATAACAAATGCATATACAACTGACATGCATTCATGACAAACACATCCCAACAACAACATCATCAAATTCTACATCACAACACAACTGTAACAATGACTATCACCATGCATACATAACAAGCACATATACAACCTACATGCATGCATGACAACCACATTCTGCCCATCCATTTCAAGGGTTGAACCATGCTCCAATACCACTCTATAGTACCATATATCACCCAAAGAGAATGAAACTTGCTCTGATACCACTATGTAACACCCTCCTTCCACATTTACCCAAGTTAATCATCCTACCGGGGTAAACATGTGACAAAGAGTTACTATGAAATGATTCAACCTCCTAGGTCACCTTAAGGAAGTGAAATCGACAAACCAAAACCTTACTGACTTCCTTTAGGTGCTACAAGGCCCCTAAGGGATAAACCACCCTTCCAGGTGCCCATACCCTGAGCTAACTTTGTTTTTCACTAACTTGAACTCCCAATTGCATGTACAAGCTTGCATCCATGGGAATGAAAGCTTCCAATTGCATGCATAAGCCTACAAGGGAGAAACTACAGTCTTTTTTCCAAAGTTTTGTGCCTGCCACAACGAAATATGTGCCACCTTTTAAGGGCTAGATTCTAGGTCACTGCCCAGAACTTGATGAAAATTTCCAAAATAATAAATGACACAAGGACAAATCCTCTAACACAAAACTTAGTCAATAACTTGACCTAACTAAGCCTAACCATGATAGACATTCTGTCAAACACATCATGAACATGTAATGTACAAGTCATAAATACACATCTGAACATAGGGATCTCATACTTATCTGAGAATCGTCAAGAATGTTTGATTCCCTCTCACAATAGTTGCATTATCATCTATTAGGTCATACATTCATTAACATTTCATTTACTAAACAAAACATGATGAGAGCCATAACTAAAGTTTGTCATAAAACCATGCTTATAACCAACATATAACCAGAGAAATATCAATGATAAAACAATCATTAAAGACACATAATAACAAGCACATTTACTCATGAAATACAAGGAAAAAGATCTCTTATTAACATATGCAAAATCCAACCAAGTCAGGGACTTCCACATACCACTCGACCAAAGATTGGGTTGAACCAAATCTTTCTTTCAATTAATCACCCCCGTGCCATATTCCAAGCATGAATGTGGGAGTCACAACAAAATCAACCATGCTTCTCAGGATTTCCCACATATCCCGCTAGAACTGGTCAATGATTTATAGACCTGAAGCAAGCACCTATACAACCAGGATTTACCATATATCCCGCCGTATACCGGTCAAGGATTCCTAGGCCCAAACAAGAAACATACACTACTAGGCTTTACCGCAATCCCACCATTACCGGTCTAGGGATCACTATGCCCTAAACAAGCATCAATGACTCCAGATCTCTCCACCTTAACCGTGAGGAATTTTACCATCTCCACCCTTAGGCTTTACCGCATATCCCACCTTTACCGATCCAGGGATTTATAGGCCTTTGGGAGTTTTCTTGAGACCACCTCACTAAGTTTCAAAACCACACGGCAATCCAGTTCAACCAAATGAAAGAACCCCATCACACCATGGCTATTCGTAAATGGAAAGGCAAGGTTGAAAACCACTATCACACCTAGAAAAACCCATGCCAATGACAACAAGAGAACAAAACACACACATGCATATACCATGCATGCGAAAACTAGCAAGCAAAACATACATGCAACTCAACACCTGCAATTAATCCCGTTGTAGCTGCTTAATGCAACTCTTCATTGCTTGATCTTTACTTCCCTTTGCTTTCTTGTCCTTCCTTTTCCTTCCATTACTTGTTTTCTTGCTTTCTCCACTTGATGCTCCTCTCTCTCTAAGAGTAATTCCAAAGCCAAATTGACCAAAAGTTGTGAATTGATCCCCATAAGCCTTTTTATTAATGAGGCCTCTATTTTCTTTAATTTCCATTATTTTCCTTCAATTTTCTCCTCACATGCAATATGTGACCTTTCACCTTCCTTTTCTCCTATTTTCCATTATTTTCATACATAAAATGCCAATTAATTCCTCTTGCCTTTCCAAATCCTTTGCCATTGCCTTTGCCAATTTCCCATGACCCATGTGAAGGATGAATTAGCTAGGGTTGGAGAGACAATCTTGGACAGATCCCTCGCCAGTTTTGCACTATTGGGTTTTCCCAAGTCATGGTAAACTTTTAATGATGCTATCAGTGGAAGAGAAAACCTACCAAGATGGGAGATACTATGGATTGATTACATTCAAAAAAATATTTGGAAGCAAGAGAAATTTGGGTCTCATGTGAATACTAAGGAAGAGGAGAAATTTTCTCGAACTGGAAAAGGGGGCAAGGCCAAGGGCAAGACAAATCGAGGAGGGGCCAAGTCTAGTTCAAGAGGCAAGAAGAAGAAAGATATTAGCAAAGTTAAGTGCTTCTCTTATCATCAGTTTGGGCACTATTCCGCCAAGTGTTCAAACAAGAATAAGGGGTCCAAGAAGGATCATGTGCCAACATCAATATAGGTGGAAGAGTTCACTTCTCACTTTGAGAAGGAATTTTCGCTCATATCTTGTATGAAAGATCACTAGCCAATAATGTCTAGTACATTGACATTGGAGTGTCTTATCATATGACTAGGAATAAGGGATATTTCAACCAGTTGAAAGAGAAAGCTATGCAATTTCATATAGAGATGGGAGATGATGGAAAGTACCTAACACATGGCATGAGTACTATCAATTTTGAGAGGGAGTTTAGGAATCCTCTCTACCTTAGAGATGTCATCTACATCTCAAGGTTGAATAAAAACCTTGTTTTAGTCCCAACCTTGGAGAACAAAGGTTATGAGGTTATCTTCAACAGAGGAAATGCCTTTCCCAAGCCTTTCAACTCTAGTGAAACTAAGCAGATTGGAGTTAGGATGAAGAACCTATACATGTTACATTTTTAGACAGTCGCGACCTTAAGAAACAAAGAGATTAGTGTGCATATATGCAACCTTGGGGAGCTTTGGCATAGGTGTACGGGTCACTTACACCATGGAACACTAAATATTTTGAGGGAGATTGCCACAAGGCTACCATAGTACAATGGAGATCAATATGACATGTGCAAGGGTTGCACACTTGGCAAGTATTCTGAGACATCCTTTCCCAGTAGAGACAACAGGGCCAAGAGCATCTTAGAGCTGGTACATTCAAATGTATATAGACCATTTTCCTCTCCATCCTTGATGGGATACATACCTTCATTGATGACCACTCAAGAAAGGTTTGGATCTTCTTCATGAAGAATAAAGATGAAGTCTTCTCAAAGTTCATGGAGTTCCAATCCTTGGTGGAGAACCAAACTAGTAGGAGGATCAAGATGTTGAGGTCAGACAATGGTGGGGAGTACATAACCAATTCCTTTAGATAATTATGTTCCAAGGAGGGCATTAGGAGAGAGATCACCTCAGCTCATAACCCTTAGTAGAATGAGGTGGCTCAACACAAGAATTGAAGCATTATTGGAGCAGCCAAGGCTATGCAACATGACAAGGGACTTCTTATGTTTCTTTTGGTAGAAGAATGAAAAACTATAGCCTTTACGCAGAAAAAGATTCCACACAAGGTGTTAGACAGAGTCACACCAGAGGTGCTTTCACAGGAAAGAAAACTGGCGTGTCTCACTTCCAAATCTTTAGCAACCTTTTTACTACCATGTGTCTTTAGATAGTCAGAAGAATTTGGAGCCCACAACAAAGAAGCGAATTTTCATGGGTTACAGTGAGACATCTAAGGCATACATGGTGTATGTCCCAATACTCAAGAAAAAAGTGATTAGGCAAGATGTGAAGTTTGAGGAGGAGAGCTCTCTCATAAAGTCCTTAGAGTGTGAGAAAGGTGCATCACATGAGGAGGAGCATCAAGATCCCAAGCAGGAAGCTCGACCAACTCTTTAGTCTTCATCACAAACAGTTATTGGGAAGGTAAGGAAACACATAATGAAGGAGAAAATGCAAGAACATGAGGAGAGAGTAGAGCTAGATTTTCCCATTCAGCCAATGAATCCCAATGCAGGAAGAGGATGATCCAGGTGGGAAGATCAGTTGAATATGGAGGCTCAAGAGAGAGTTGGAGCCCCTAACTCCAAATTTAGGGAGAGTAAACAACCACAAAGATATATGAGATACATGACACTTATGACTAAGGTGATAAACTCACAACCTTATTTTTATAAGGAGGCATCTTCTCAGTGGGCATGGCTAAATTCCATGGTGGAGGAGTATTCCTCTATCATGCAGAATGACATTTGGGAGATTATTCCAAGACCAATTGGCAAATTGATGGTTGGTGCATGATGGGTGAACAATATTAAGCATGCAACTAATGGGAGTGTGGAGAAGTGTAAGGAAATATTTGTGGCCAAAGATTTCTCTTAGGTTGAAGGGATAAACTATGACGATAAGTTCACACCAATGGCCCGATATTCATCCATTAGGACTATTTTGGTAATTGTAGCACAGATGGGGTTGAAGATCCATCAAATGGACATGAAGATCGCCTTCCTAAATGAAGTTATTGGGGAAGAGATATATGTTGAGCATCATTAATATCTAATACTGAAATATTCTTACAAATAGAAATGGAAATAAACAAGCTTGGGTGAGGGTAGCTTATCTTTGAGAAGTGATGTGGTGGCTACTGTCTAGTCAATTTAACGTCTTAAATTGCTCTACATAAATTATCAATCCGGGTATCATAAACTGATGAAGTGTGGTGCACCATATGTGCTTAGTTAACCTTTTTCTTACTCCGTTGTTTTATAGTTTTTATCTTGTTTTGGGGTTTTGTTCTTGTTGATCTCCTAAAGTGTCTAATGCAAATGGAAATCATATTCTAAGGTCTTAAGAATACTTTTAAAGGTCAAGTATGGATGTAGATTTCAAGGCAAGGTTTATGTCCCTTATGGTAACTTCCAAAACTTGGCACTTCAAAAGATCTCAAAACATGCTATTGATAAAATTAATACTTGAACAGGAATGTAAATATGCAGCCACTTAAATCCAACAAAAGATGAAATATTGGTCATGAAATCATTGTCTCTGCTGCCCATCTAATTACAAAAATGAAATATAAACTATTGCACTCAAACAAACTAAAAATTGCATACTAACGAAATCAAGATCAATTTACTTCACTTATAATCTGATAGCTTGCCAAGTAGCTTTTCCGGATTAAGCCATGGCTCCAGAGATAATGTCAATAACATGAAGAATTGATATCTAAATTACCTACTTGCAAATAAAAGTAAAATCAAGTCACTTTACTTATAATCCGCTAGCTCGCCAAGTAGCTTTTCGGGGTTAAGCCATGGCTCTGGAGATAACATCAATAACATGAAGAACCTGATATCTAAATTGCCTACTTGCAAATGAAAGTAAAATCAAGTCACTTCACTTATAATCCAATAGCTCGCCAAGTAGCGTTTCGGGGTTAAGCCTTGGCTCTAGAGATAACGTCAATAACATGAAAAACCTGATATCTAAGTGCAGAGATGAAAGTAAAATCAAATCACTTCATTCGTAATCCGATAGCTCGCCAAGTAGCTTTTTAGAGTTAAGCCATGGCTCTGGAGATAACGTCAAATGACATAAAAAATTTGATATCTAAACTAACAACAACAAATAAATAAGATTGAAATCAAAGCATAATTGAAATTGAAAAGCTTAAGAAAAAGTTCAGCAGAGAGGAAAATTTCATGTCACTATTTTATGCAAAAACATGTAAAGAAAAACTAATCTACAATCAACTGGTTGAACACACTTGCATGAATTAAAATTGCATGGATGGAAAATCTAAACTATCAAACTTGAAAGCAATAAAATGACATACTTGAATGAAATCAAAGCAAAACTACAAAGCAAAATCTACTCTACCTTACATTCTAATGTGCTCCATGACATCTACTTCACATCTCCTTCCATGTTGAGAACATCAAAGCTTTATTCAAATTCTTCAAAATTACAAAGTACAACAAAGCTCTCCAAAGCTTTTCAAAGCCATCAAGGAAGAACTACAAGCTCCAAGCTAAAGAACTAAAAAGCCAAACTAAGCTAAGACTAACAAGCTAACAAGCTAAGACTAACAAATGAAGGAGAGAGATCTCCTATTTATACAAAAAGATGAGAATCCATCTCATTAATGAGAGTCCATGCTTCTCTCCCTCTACCTCTAGAGTCCTAATCAAAATAAGAACTGATAAGACAGAACTGATAAGACACATGTCTTCTTAGAGTTTCAATACAATTAGGAGATGTGACACATATCATCATGATCCCATGATTCTTTCCACTCAAATTTGAATTTGGCCTTAGAGTGCCACATAAGGGTCTTCTAGAAGCCTCATTTTGACTTACACATGTCAACAATCTCAACCCACTTGTTAGGTATAAGCATATACACATTATTTTCTAATTTTTAACCACAAATTCACTTAAAAAGACTTAGAATTAATAAGGTTAGGAAAAACATAAATGTGGCCCAATGATAATGAAAGTGGGATGAATGTAGTGACATAGTAGTGAAATGGAGGTGATATAATGGATATAATAGTGAAAGTGTAATGGAAATGAATGACATTTTCAAGACCCAACATACCCCCCAACTGAAGTTATTGCATGTCCTCATGCAATATATATTACATTAACTTCTTTTTTTTTATCCTTGAGCTTTGGCTTAACTTTGCATGATATCATTTGATAACTTCATATTTCTACAAAGTGTTTTACTTGAATTGCAACATGGTTGGTTCTTGTGTTACAACCAATTTTTTGTTGTTGTTGTTGCATTCTATTTTAATCTTTGAACTTTGCATAATGATATTTTGATTATTGTTGCAAAGTATATCTTTATTGGATTTCATGATGGTTGTTTCTTGTGTGGCAACCATGATTTTGTTTGTATCCAATTTATCCTTTAAGCACTTTTTGAAAAGCCATTATATGCTCATAATAACAATGTAATAGTAAATATATTTTGGAAGTATGTGGGCTCCTGAGTATGATATGGACATGACAAAATATGAATATGAATGTATTGGGCTCCTGAGTATGATATGGACATGACAAAATATGAATATGAATGTATTTCCCCCCACCCCAACTAATGGTATTGGCAATTTTATGAAATGAGGAAGAGAAATGTTTTTCCAACAATTATCATTCTAGCTTTTTATGGAATTCTATGGTCAAAAGTTAGAAAATGACGTACCTTAACTTACCCCTTTCGAATGGATGAGTTGTATGTGTGGTGGCTGCAAAAGTCTGATCATATTCTTTTTCAAGTGGCTAAACAAGAGGAGTCATGGATAAAGAGTTAAGATGATTTTTATTGCTTCTACTAAAACTCGCTGAATCTGCTCGAAAATGCTGAAAAAATAGTCTTCATGTCTTCAAAACTCATTGGCACAATTCCTACTATGTGAAAAGATGTTCTGATGTCGAACATAGCAGGAAATTGTTGACTTAGTGACCATTAATGGATGCCACTAGTCAACACGAGAACTCTCACCATTGATGACAATGAGAGTCAAGATGCCCAAACACATCTTGCTAGGTACGAATGAATTTGCCCATGTCGAATCACCTAGAAGATTTGATGAACACGGGACATTAATGTATTCCCATTGTTTGTCAGCATGAGAACTTTCCATTAAGGCATGCAAGTCTTAAGGTGTTTTTACAAGGAACTTAGACTCGAAGGACTATGGACTCAATACTTTGCATTGAAGCAGGGCTTATTTGCGGAATGAAAATGACAAGAAATGGAAGATGGCAATGGAGAGTAGAAATGGCAATGGGAAATAAGCATGTGAATTAGCCTATTGTTTTTATTTGTGGGTTATGAATGGACAAAAAGAGATGGAAAGTGTATGTGAATGTAAATGGAAAATATGAAGTGAAATGAGGTGAATGGTTTATTATGAGGTATGGATGTGATGGAGACAATAGTATCTGAAAGTTTTTCAAGTGTTTGGATCTGATTTTGCATCAATATATTTCCTCTTTGTTATTGATCATCCTCTTATGAAACAAATTGGTCTCTTAGAGAGACACCATTCTCTTGTAGTCATTTGTCTTTCCTCCTGAAACCTGCAAAAAAAACTAATACTTCTTCTGCAATGGAATGTAAGATTATCAAAGGAGAGAGGTGATCAATCTCTCTAGTTATAATATTTACACACAAAACTAAGAATTTGTATTAACGAAACAAGTTCTCAAAGGAAAAATCAAAATAATTTATACCTGCTTTGGAATTGGTGCCCCAAGTTGAATGTTGCTTCTTTTCAGCAATTTGTTTCATTATTTGCCATTTCAAACTCTAATGATGAATTTCACATTGTGTAGATCTTGTTGAGATCTTTCGAACGGTACTTGAATCATCAAAATTTGATTTCGTATGAGGAAGTTGGGCTGATTTGAACAATGAGGTTTTTCGGCTGCGGAATTGGAGAACAACTGCAGAATTGGACTTTAGTTGCAAAATGTGCATAGTTTCTGTAGCTAAAGATATTGAATAAAAAGTTAGCCATTCATCTTTTATCATCAGTCCAAAATTAATCAATACCTTCAGAAAAGTGAACAAATAACTTATTCATTTCATTGATTCAATTTTTTTTTTTTTTTTTTTTTTAATAAAAAATTGTGCTGACAGATTTTATATCATCACATGCCTTTTGATAATCATATAATACAAATCCATTGAACACAGATTTAGGTTGTCTGTGTGTGACATTTATAGTTTATACCATCAGCCAAAAGAAAGTCATAGTGCTGAAGTCTTCTTATCCCATGACCAATGATCAAATTTAACCTCCACAAATCTCAAACATATTTTAGTTTCAAGATGCTCACATTTCAAAATCGTCAATAGAAACCTATCCGTGTGGTGAATTTAGAGCAGATGACAGTCTTACTATGAAGAATATGCATGCACTCCATAGTGCAGACAAGGAAAAATATTGTGAAGGCACTACAGAAGCTAAAATTCAATAAAGCTGAAATGCCTTAACCAATCATCTGAACTTGAGAGAAGCTCAAATAGGACGGATAGGGAAACCTATATTGTTGTTTATGAAATAGGACAGATAGAACGACCTATATAATTGTTGATGTCCCAAACGATCTCCTATCGTATTAACTCTTTCAACAAAAGAACGTGAGGTGATTCTCTTTCCTGGTACATGGAAAGGATTGGACACAGCGTCCACATATGTAGCATGAAACTGTCTGAAGAAACTATCCACAGATTCAACCAAATAGACCACGACATCCACTTTGGCATAATGAAGTATGAGTAAAAGATGGAAGTTGGGAGGCATGGCGGGAGACGTGGTTGAGTGAGGTTAAATGTCACCACATAATCAACTTAGAATTCCCCTCTCCAAGTAGCCGAATTAAATCAATCAGCCAGTTCATTAATTCAATTTCCGTTTTTCTCTCTCACGGCATGCAAAAATGGGCTTCAAAGAACTGAGGATATCTCTCAAACCGCTTCAAATTCCTTAAAACGATTTCTGGGTTATCTAATTGACCTTATTGGAAAAAAAACCCATGTTTTATTTTTTCCAAATTCATCTCCATTTTGCCAGATTGTGCATTCAAAGTTTGACATTTTTTACTATTTTGCGTTTTCCTGAATTACTGCATTTGGCTTGCATTCAGTTTTCTGGGTTTGATTTGCAATTTCAACACAACAAATGAATGGTAATCTAAATGCTGGAACTTTTCAAGGACACTCCAAACATGTATTTTTCTCTTAATCATAAGCATCGCATTAGAAAATCATTTGATCTATATGCTCTGCATGCTACTCTTATTGCTATAACAACACAGTAGTCTCGACATATGCAAGTAGTTCATTAGCACTGTAGTTTCAGCACTATCGTTGGCATTATTATGTATGAGTCTTGACACAATTGTATAGATTGATCTCGACACATAAGACTTATTCTCAACAATGTCAATGAATGATTGTTATTGCCATTCTATCCATGACTTTTGAATGAGCCAAATTACAGTTCCTAAAGCCTAATTGCAGCAACGATTCCGAGTCTAATTACAGTACTCGAATTAAGATTGCAACTCTCTCTCTCCTTTGCCATGATCCTTTAAGTATTCATATTTATCTGTCAAAGAAAATTAAGCCAACCTGCGCTAGTTGAAGAATGAAGCATCTATAGCTGAATGATTTAAATTCACTCTTCAGATTAAACACATCCTTGGTTGATGTCTGTATGCAATTTTTATTTTTTATTTTATGTCAAATATTTTATGGATTTTGATTGCTGTTGCAGGGCCGAGTAGTGGCTAAAAAAAATACAGTGCTTGACTGGAAGGAATACGGGCCAGTGAATGACCTCCAGACAAGGAATGCAAAGATTTACTACGTCCACCATAACGTCAAGAAATGCAGAGATTGTTTTATTATGTGAAACGTGGGAATTTTATTTTATTTTTTATTTATTTATTTTGTTAATAAAATTACATATGTTATATTTTCAAAAAAAATTAAAAATATGCATATATATTTCATTAAACAAAACCATGAACCTTTTTCTTTTAATGATTTGCTATTAAAATTATATATATATATTCAAAGATTTAAAAATATACATATATATTTTATTAAACAAAACAATTTATTGAAATTAAAGTTTTTTCATTGAATCAAATGAAATGATGAAAAAAAATTTGTCTCCTTTTTTTTTTAACATAAAAATTCTTTTTTTCTGATCCTCTAGATCACACAAAGTGCAGGAGGAGAGCATACTCAAGAATGATTAATTATTATTTTTTATAACAATTCTTTTTCTGATCCTCCAGATCACACAAAGTGCAAGAGGAGAGCATACTCAAGAATTATTAAATTTCTTTTTAGATGTAAGAAATAAGGTCTCCTAATTACACTTCTCTGGCAACGGCGCAAAAAATGTCTAGTCAATTTAACGTCTTAAATTGCTCTACATAAATTATCAATCCGAGTATCGTAAACTGATGAAGTGTGGTGCACCATATGTGCTTAGTTAACCTTTTTCTTACTTCGTTGTTTTATAGTTTTTATCTTGTTTTGGGGTTTTGTTCTTGTTGGTCTCCTAAAGTGTCTAATGCAAATGGAAATCCTATTCTAAGGTCTTAAGAATACTTTTAAAGGTCAAGTATGGATTTAGATTTCAAGACAAGGTTTATGTCCCTTATGGTAACTTCCAAAACTTAGCACTTCAAAAGATCTCAAAACATGCTATTGATAAAATTAATACTTGAATAGGAATGTAAATATGCAGCTACTTAAATCAAACAAAAGATGAAATACTGATCATGAAATCACTGTCTCTACTGCCCATCTAATTACAGAAATAAAATCTAAACTATTGCACTCAAACAAACCAAAAATTGCAGACTAACAAAAACAAGATCAATTTACTTCACTTATAATCCAATAGCTCGCCAAGTAGCTTTTCCAGGTTAAGCCATGGCTCCGGAGATAACGTCAATAACATGAAGAATTGATATCTAAATTACCTACTTGCAAATGAAAATAAAATCAAGTCACTTCAATTATAATCCGATAGCTTGCCAAATAGCTTTTCGGGGTTAAGCCATGGCTCTGGAGATAACGTTAATAACATGAAGAACCTGATATATAAATTACCTACTTGCAAATGAAAGTAAAATCAAGTCACTTCACTTATAATCCGATAGCTCACCAAGTAGCTTTTCGGGGTTAAGCCATGGCTCTAGAGATAACGTCAATAATATGAAGAACCTGATATCTAATTGCAGAGATGAAAGTAAAATCAAATCACTTCACTCATAATCTGATAACTCGCCAAGTAGCTTTCGGGGTTAAGCCATGGGTCTGGAAATAACGTCAAATGACATAAAAAATTTGATATCTAAACTAATTAACAACAACAAATAAATAAGACTGAAATCAAAGCATAATTGAAATTGAAAAGTTTAAGAAAAATTTCAACAGAGAGGCAAATCTCGTGTCACTATTTGATGCAAAAACATGTAAAGAAAAACTAATCTACAATCAACCGATTGAGCACACTTGCATGAATTAAAATTGCATGAATGGAAAATCTAAACTATCAAACTTGAAAGCAATAAAATGACATACTTGAATGAAATCAAAGCAAAACTACAAAGCAAAATCTACTCTACCTTACATTCTAATGTGCTCCATGACATCTACTTCACATCTCCTTCCATGTTCAGAACATCAAAGCTTTATTCAAATTGTTCAAAATTACAAAGTACAACAAAGCTCTCCAAAGCTTTTCAAAGCCATCAAGAAAGAACTACAAGCTCCAAGCTAAAGAACTAAAAAGCAAGTTAAGCTAAGACTAACAAATGAAGGAGAGAGATATCCTATTTATACAAAAAGATGAGAAGCCATCTCATTAATGAGAGTCCATGAATCTCTCCCTCTACCTCTAGAGTCCTAATCAAAATAGGAACTGATAAGACACATGTCTTCTTAGAGTTTCAATACAATTAGGAGATGTCACACATATCCTCATGATCCCATGATTCTTTCCACTCAAATTCGAATTTGGCCTTAGAGTGCCACATAAGGGTCTTCTAGAAGCCTCCTTTTGACCTACACATGTCAACAATTTCAACCCACTTGTTAGATATAAGAATATGCACATTATTTTCTAATTTTTAACCACAAATTCACTTAAAAAGGCTTAGAATTAATAAAGTTAGGAAAACATAAATGTGGCCCAATGATAATGAAAGTGGGATGAATGTAGTGACATAGTAGTGAAATGGAGGTGATATAGTGGATATAATAGTGAAAGTGTAATGGAAATGAATGACATTTTCAAGACCCAACAGCTGCATGCCTCTTAAATGTGTTACAATGAGGCTCTAAGAGCTATTTATTGTCGAGAAACAATGGAAAACCATAAACATCCAAAAACCTAACCCTAGGATATGAAGCACCAAAACTATGGGTCATGTTTGGGTAAATTGGTACATCAACTTCCCAGGTTCGTAATTTTGACATATGATCTTTGTTTTGCTATCATAATACCCCGTTTCGAAAATCTCAAAGAGGAGGCCAAAAAACATTTAGGTAATTAATTTGGGACTTTTTTGATCTCTCCGTTTTCCCTAAAAACGTCTTTTATTCCCCCAAAACACCTCCAAAAGTTTAGGACCCAAAAAATTGCCAAAAATAGTAAGTGTTGCTACAATTAAAGAAACTGATAAGAAACAACAATGGGGGTCCAAGTGGAATAGGTGGGTGGCCACTTCCACCTAGATCAGTCCTCCCCCCTTAGGAAGCAATGGTCCCCATTGCGTTGAGTGCCTTCATGAGATGGGGAAACCTCTGCTGAACTTGGTCCTTGGTGAGCCACTTTCCTTGGTGTAGGAGTTGGCCAACTTTGACAACCTGATATGGTTGTATCTTATGCTGGAGAGTGTTCTTGATCTATGTGTCCATGATCTGATCAGTTGTGGCCTGTTCCACGCACTCTGGGTTTAACTCTATTGGTGTGAGTTGTTCTGCAATGTCATATGTGTCCAACGATGGTGGAAAGTATGGCCAAGGGCGGTCTACATTGAACACTGGGTGCAAACCAATGAATGGTGGAATGCTAAGCTTGAATAAATTGTCCCCTACAACCTTGGTGATGGTGTATGGCCCATATCGGAGTGGGTGAAGCTTGCGGTGGGGTCCAATGAGACGATCCTTCTGCAAATGTAGCCAAACTTTGTCACCCACCTTGAACTTGTGCAGAACTCGATGTTTATCATGAAGCTACTTGTACTTAGCATTGGATATGTCTAATATATCATGGACCTGTTGGCAGATGTGTTGAATGCGCTCAATGAAGCTATTATACCTGTTGGCTTCAGACTGGACATGAGCCGAATCTGCCTGAGTAGCTGCAAATGGTATGGCCACAACAATGTGAGATAATGGCTAAAATCCAAGCCCTACCTGTAAGGGGTTGTGGCCCGTTGAGCTATGGAGAGCTCTGTTGTAGTTGTTCTGAGTATAGGGGAGGCTTTCATCCCAAGTGTGTGGATGCTTTGAGTTATACATGCGCAGAATGTGTATGATCATCCCATTGACGACCTCTATTTGGCCATCAGTTCGCGGATGGAAAGCCATGGACTTAGAAAGTTTGGTATCCAACATCGAATAGAGACTTGACCAAAATGCACTTAGGAATCTGTTGTCCTGATCTGAGACAATGAGCTGTGGGATCCCAAAGTGTACCCACACTTGCTCAAAGAATAGCTTAACAGTGGCCTCTGTTGTGATACTCTTCTTGCAGGCCGCCATAATGGCCATCTTAGAGAATTTGTCGATGACCACGAAAATGCAGTCATTGTCGTGTTTATAAGAAGGAAGGCTCGATATGTAATCCATGGAGATGGATTCCCAAGGTCAACTAGGAGTAGGAAGAGGAATATATAGGCCTTGCCTCTTGATGGTTGGTTTGGCAATGGAATAGGAAGTGTAGGATTTAATGTACCTCCCAACATCCTGACGAAGGTTCGTCCAATAAACATACGTCTGCAATACTGCCATTGTTTTCTCTACTTCGAGATGTCCAGTGACCCAACTATAGTGCACCTCCCAAATCATCTTGGAAAGCTTGCTTGAAGTAACATAGATGTGCCCCAGGTGGCATAATAGTGCATCCTAGAAGTGAAAATTTGGAACTTCCTTACCTTCTAGGAGTTTCTGGTATGTGCTACCGAATTCTTGATCACTCTTGTAAAGATGTGCCTGCCCTGAAGTCTCCTTTCCACAAGAGTCAAGGACAATGATCAGCGCCATGATTGGTGGTCGGCTGAGGCAGTCTGCAACATTATTGGTGCTTCCCTTCTTGTACTTAATGTTCAAATGGAATTGTTGCAGGTATGTGGACCATTTTTGATGGAGATCGTTTTGCAACTTCCCTTTATTTGTATGAACTATAGGGGTTAGTAGTCTATGTGGATGACTGTTTCCTTCCCCAAAATGTAATTCTTCCATTGACGACAGGTCTGCACAATGGAATATATTTCTTTGTTATAGGTGGGATAATTTCATAATGTGTCTGAAAGTGTCTCACCATGGTAAGCCACTGGATACCCCTGTTGAGTAAGAACTGCACCAATAGCATAGTCGGAGGCATATGTCTCAATCTCAAATGGTTGATGCAGGTATGGTAATGTGACCACTAGTGCAAAGTAGAGGCGTTGATTCAACTCAGCAAACGCCTTTTGTTGGGTTTCAGACCAAAAGAAATTTTCTTTCGCTCCATCCTTGGTGACTTGACTTAAAGGCCAAGTGATATGAGAGAACCCCAACACGAACCTACGGTAGAAATTGGCAAGGCCCAGAAATATGCAGAGCTCTGTTAGAGTGGTTGTGGCTGGCCAATCTCGAATGTCTTGTATCTTGGATGGGTCCACATGCACGCCCTTCTCATCAACGATGTACCCCAGATATTGAACCTGGGTCATGCCAAAAGTGCATTTATCCAGTTTGGCACACAACTTGTGTTGTCACAGGGCTTGAAGGACCTTTCGAATATGGTGGAGGTTCTCTTCCCAACTATGGCTAAAGATCAAGATGTCATCTAAATACACCACCACAAATGCATTGGTGAAGGGTCACAAGGTGTCATCCATCAACCTCATGAAGGTTGCGGGGGCGTTCATCAACCTGAAAGGCATGACCAACGATTTGAAAAGGCCCTCCTTGGATTTGAAAGCAGACCTCCACACATTAGAGGGTTCGATGGGCACTTGATGATAACCAGATTTCAAGTCAATCTTGCTGAAATATTTGGCCCCCTTGACCTGGTCCAGAAGGTCATCAATCTGTGGGATTGGGTACCTATTCTAGACAATGATCTTGTTTAGTGCCCCATAGTCAATGTAGAGTCTCCAGGTACTTTCTTTCTTCTGTACTAATACAATCGAGCTCCCACAGGGTGATGAGCTTGGCCTGATGTGCCCTTTCTGCAACAACCCCTGAATCTTCCTCTTGATCTCGTCGTTCTCCAGAACAAAGTGTTGATATATTGGTCCATTGGGTAGGCGTGTGCTCAGAGTCATATCGATGGAGTGCTTGATCTGAAAGTGCAGAGGTACCCCCGTAGGTGAGGCGAAAATGTCCCTATATTCCTCCATGAACTTTTCTATCTGTTGCTACTGTGAGGAGGAGCCCTGTTTGGAAGTCGTGGCCATAATATTCTTCTTTCCCTAAGGGCAAATCATAAGGAAAACAAATTTCATGGTCTATGAAATGATCTTACTACATTACTTTACAGAGATCAAAGAGATGGTAGTAGGCGGGGCTACCTCTAGTTTCCTATACAACTTGTTGCCCAAATTAATAATCATAAAGCGAGGTCTAGACTCATATATAGCATGTCACTTCCACAGGTATGGTCACTAGGATCCACGTCAATGACCTTCTTCCCTTTATCACTCCCCTTGTCGGGTTTTGACTTAGAGTCAAAACCTGCATTTGATTCAAAATCCTTCAGCTCGACAACCAGTGACTACTTGGCCCGACACTCACTTGTGTTATGAGTGGAGCTCTTATGGAATTCAAACCATTTTCCCGTGTCCTTCATCTTAGGGGTGTTTTTCTTTGCTTGCGACTTCAGCAGGTTGTCCTGGGTTTCTTTGCCTTGGATTTGTCCTTTGCTCTACAGTTTGGGGGGACCTTTCCCTTTCTTCAGATTCGCAAATCCAAAGTCTCACTTCTTTTGTTTAAACTTCTGCTCAATCTTAATAGCGTATTGGTATGCCATGCCGAGCGAGGAGATGTCCAGGAACTCCATCTCATCCTGGTGTAGATGTGTAGACAACCACATTACTTTAGTACCAAAATTCACTCAAGATCTTTGATACCCAACTTCGTACGAAGGGTATGAAAAACATTAGTAAACTCTGGCACGTCTTGTTCCCTTCCCTGCCACAACATGGTCCACTTTGTGTATTTATCCTCATAGCTCTAGACAAGGTAGTACTGCTCCTTGATGGCATCCCAGAATGAATTCCAAGTGGGTGTGGCTGAAAATAGTGAGGGTGTACTTTCATCCTTCTTCTTACAGTAGGTTTCCCTCCAATCCTTGACGTGGGGGTGGCTTTGGGAAGTGCAAAAGTAATCTTTTCCTGGCTAGAAAAATCATGAACAAAAAAATATCCTTCTAGCATATTTAACCATTTATCTACGATGTCTACATATATCTGGCTTTCAAATATGGGGATGTCAAAGTTAACTTGTACCTTAAAGGGTGTGGTACTTCCAGAATGGTTGTTGGAAGAAGATGTGTCTCCTTTGGGTAGCTGTTGAAGGATCTAGGCAAAGTTGTCCATCATCGCGTTCCTTTGTCGCTCGAGGGATTTTTTGAGCAATATTTTGAAAGGATCTCCTGCCCCCTCATCTTTCTTCTCTTCTGCCATGGGAGGCTGTCGGGATTTGTGAGGCTGGTGTTGCAAAGGTTCAACCAGTTCGAGCCCTAACTCCTTATATCCCAACCTCGTTGGGGATATGCAAAGAAAAACAGAGAAAGAGCAGACCGCTTTGATACCACTAATCCAAACTTAAACATGAAATCAACAAATCACAAATATAACCATAAATACAGAGATGCAGCAGAAATAACACGTCATTTCATTAATATCAAACACTGAAATATGATTACAAACAAAAATGGAAATAAACTAGCTCGGGTGATGGTAGCTTATCTCTGAGAAAAGATGTGGCATCTACATGCCTCTGAACTGTGTTACAATGAGGCTCGAAGGCCTATTTATTATTGAGAAAGAATGGAAAACCCTAAACATCCAAAAACCTAACCCTAGGAGATGAAGCCCCAAAACTGTGGGCCCTGTTTGGGTAGATTGGTACATCAACTTCCTGGGGTCGTAACTTTGGCATACAATCTCCGTTTGGTTATCATAATACATCATTTTGAAGAACTTAAAGAGGAGGTCAAAAAAAATTGGTGACCCAATTTTGGACTTTGCAGGTCTCTCTGTTTTCCCTAAAACCATCTTTTAGTCCCTCAAAACGACTTCAAAAGTTTAGGACTTGAAAAACTGCCAAAAATAGCAAGTTGTGCTACAATTAAGGAAACTTAAAAGAAACAACGATGGGGGTCCAAGTGTAATAGGTGGGTGGCCACCAATATCCACCTGGATCACTGAGGAGTTTGAGATATTTAACAGAGACATGCATGTTTGCACGCTGAAGAGAGCTCTTTATGGGGTTAAGCAGGCACCAAGGGCATGGTATGCCCAGATATACAACTACCTTCTCGGATTGGGCTTAACCATGATTGAAGTTGATCCTAACATGTACTATATTGTGTTTTAGGGGTAATCTCTCATTCTTGTGCTATATGTTGACGATTTGATATTTACAAGGGATGAGGAGCTCATCCGTGATTGCAAGAGAGATATTATAGAGGATTTTGAGATGAAGGATATAGGGTTAATGCACTATTTCCTTGGGTTGGAGGTTTGGAAGGGTGATGGGGAGATATTCTTGGGATAGGGCAGGTACATGCAAGAGATTCTCAAGAGGTTCCATGTGTAAGATTGCATGCCCGTGACCACACTTCTAGTTATAAACTAGAGGAAGGTGGACACTACCAGAGGTGAGTATGTAGATGCTACTTTATATAGGCAACTCATAGGGTCGTTAATGTATCTAATGAACACACGACTGGTTTTCTTCACAGTTAACCAGTTGATCCAACCATGCTAAGCACATGTTGAGGTATCTCAGGGGCACAACAAATTATGGGTTGTTATACAGGAAGGTTGATGATTGAGTCTTTAGGGGTTCACAAATGTAGATCGGGAAAGGGGGCGTTCAACAAACATGAAGAGCACTTTAGGGTTGTGCTTTCAGTTTTGGATCAACAGTTGTTTCCTAGTTCAACAAGAAGTAGAGATCAGTGACATTGAGCTAAGCTAAGGCTGAGTACATGGATGCCAACTTGGTAGCCTGCGAGGCTATTTGGTTGAAGAAGCTACTTATTAGGTTATTTAGTCATAGGTTAGAGTCCATGATCATAAACTATGATAATCAAAGGTACATCAAGCTCTATAAAAATTGATTGTTTCATGACCACTCTAAGCACATCGAGATCAAGTTCCACCATATAAGAGATTGTGTTCAGAGGGGTAAAGTTAGACTCCAATACATGTCTATAAAGGAGAAAACACCATATATATTGACCAAGACATTGGCAAGGGGTAGATTTGTCTGCTCCGGAGATAAACTGGGTGTAGTACATAATACCTTCCTTTCTAAGAGGGAGTGTTAATTGGAGTTAGAGATGAAACGGTTATGTTAAATTTAAAAGTGCACTAAATTTGGTAAGGGAACCATAAGTGAAGCTAAGGTGTAGTTTAGTTTTTCTTATTTTGACTTAAGAAAATTATAATTTTCCTATAGTAAAAAATAGAGCAATCTCATCCATCCATTGAATTTTAATCTTAGTTGTTCATGGAAGATGGAAGGCCAAGTCAACTTTATAAGGAGAGAAAGGGTGCAAAATTAGCATATTATTATGCACTAGATACTTGTGTGTTCAACTCAACGAAGAATGGTTTCCAGTTCAACGCATTAAGGCAAAGAGAGAGGTCAAATAACCTCAATGAATCATTCATCCAACGTGCATCCCTTGCAGGGCCAAGTTAGCTTATGCGGAAGGGGATGAATTAGCCTATATGAGTCCATACAACTATGCATGCAGGGAGCCCGAGTTGGTTAGAAGTGCGCATATCAATGTGTTGAGGGTCAACGAATTGAAGGGGATTTTTTCCCAATATTTGTAATTAATTTCTAACATTTCTTTATTGAGCAAAATGATAAAACACACAAGTTGGCAGGTTATCCCTAGCTGGGGTTTCCTGGGTAATATCTGGTGTATTGTTTATTTTGTGCTTGTGTCTTCATGAATTTATTTTTTTGTTGCTATTATTTGTTAGAATAACAAACATATTTAGTAAAATTGTTCGGAGTTCAGTTTTCAGTTTCTTCATCGCAAAATTTTTATTCAATTAGCATATGGGTATTAGAAATATAACACATACTAGAATTCACCTCTTTCTCTTTGATAAATAATTATAGCCCCTACAAATTCTAGGGTCTATTTTCAAAAGATTCAACAAGAAATTTTGCTAAAACAAAATTTCATATGCTACTATTGGATGACCCATTCATTAACATCTATCACAATACTTTCTTGCTAATGTGTCCAAAATCTAGTTAATGAAAGGTAAAGGAAAATGATATTTTAAGATTTATTTCTTTAACTCTTGATAGCGAACATAAATTCACCATTTTCCATTCCTATTAGGAATAATTACCAAGGGTGAAATCCATGGTCTATCTAAGATAGGGTAGATAAAATTTACTTTTAACATTTTATGTAGTACTTCTTTCACTATCTCTTTTAAAATTGGATTCATTCTTATTTGGGGTTGCCTAACAAGTTTAGCATTGTCTTGCATATAAATATGATGAATGCATGTATCTAGATGGATACCTTGCATATATGTAATTTAGGAAAATGCATTGGAATATTTCTATAAAATCCAAATTAATTATTTTCCTATGACTTTATTTAAGGAAGAATTAGTAATTAAATATTTCTTGGGATAAATTTCAATGGTTTGATCATAATATTCTTATATAGAATTCACATGAAGTATGGACTAAAATAAATATTTTAAAGTAACCATAGTACATGACTCCTAAAATTTTTGTTTGAAATGATGATCAATGGAAAGTTGTTCAAAAATTAATGGCTACCCTAAAAAATTGGGATTAGAGATAGAATGATTGAGTAGAATTTCATTAGTATTATGTTTAAGATTCATAGCATGTGAACTTGTTAAAATAGGTTGAATTACTTCTTCATTGTAAACAATCTCATCAAGCCATAATGTATGCTCTAATTCATTTAGGTTTGGTAGGGGAGTAAAGTTTGACATGTTTATCTTCAGTACCATTTGCGATTGTCATGTTTTTGGATTAATAGATAATAAATGCATCAATTGTTTCCAGCCAAGGTCTCCCTAAAATCAAAGGATGTCTTAGATTAGATTTGGGTTGGAGAATGACAAAGTTTGCGGCATATTCCTAGGAATACAAAGAGACAATATTTTCTTATATTACATTCTTAGGTTTAAATTTAGACCTATCACATAATTCCAAAATTGTGAGTGTTGGACGAAGATTGCATATTTTTATATGTTCCATAGTTTCCACTATCCTGACATTGATATCTACATCTAAATTAGTTAGAATATTTGGAATAGAAAATTTGTTGGTGAAAATTGTTACAATTGGAATTCCTAGATCAAAATATTTTTCTACAGTAACTCTAGTTGGCATAAGACTTGTTAAATTTTTTATAACATGAATAATTTTTGGGTTAGTGTTTCTTCTTCTTGATTTTCTAATGCATAATTCCCAAATTGTTTCGCACGTATCTTTTGTATCTTTTAGCAAAGGAATTTCAATGAAAATATTTTTGAGTTCATTCAAAAAGTAAAACACATAAGAAATTACCAGTTTCTCCAAATTCAACCTTCCTGGAAAGGGAGGTGATTTGGATAATTGTGACTGTTCTTATTGAGGTTCAAATTATTTCTTAAAAATTTTGTTTTCGGTTTCATTAGATTGAATAAAGTGTTCCTCCTTCTCATTTCGTTCAATGATTACAAGTCAGTTTTGGTGGAGTACTTTTCCAAACTCTAAATGGATATCTTGTAATTGTATAGGTATTATTAGATATGAGGGGGATGTTTCCACTTCAACATTATAAGTAGGTCTATCTACTTTGTTGTTAGGATTTTCCATTGGCTATGAAGCTAGTTGAGTAGGTCACATAAGTGGTTGGTTATGTGGTAATTGTAATGGATGTGATTGATTTATTTGTGGATGTTGAGCAAGTAAAGCATACACTCACTATATTGGCTAAGGATATTGTGAGAATGGGAATTGTTGTTGTTGTGGATAATGTTATTTCTAATATTTTTGTGGAGGAAATAGTTGTTTATATTCCTTTTTTTTTTCCTTTATTGAGGAGACCATGCTTGCCAAGGCATATGATCATTCCATGTTGTTTGGGTATGATATTGATTATAAAATGTAGGAAATTGATGAGTAGTGTCTTGACATGACATGTTGTTTCTTATGGTTTCCAAGGCCACATGGGTGAAATACAATAGTGAAATTGTGTTGCTTCACTGTCCCCTTGGTACACTTCCTTTAGTTCATGCAATGTTGGACAATATTTCATTGAATTCCTTCCTATGCTAATACCACAAAGTTGAATGTTATTAAAGGAAAATGCCTAAATGGTTGTTTTTTCCAAAATTTAGGATAGAAAATTGATAACACTGCATCTTGTTCTTCCTATATTTTCTTAGTTTTTAATGTGTCTATTTGGGAACTAAGTGTACTAAGGATATCAATTTTGAAATTTTCCAATATATTTCCTAATTCTTCCCTAATTATACTTCCTATAGCTGATTTAGTGACTTTAGAAAGAGTTTCTCTTTGTCCCTTGCTAGGTTAGATTTTCCTCTTGAGTATTCCCACATAACTAAGAAAATTTATCAAATGGTAAATAAGAAATATCTCTAGATCCCATGAGATTAAGTACATCTATGAATTATTCTCAGATACCTTTTAGGAAAATTGTTCAAATAGTATCTTGGTTCAAAGCACTTTGTTTGGATTTTTTCAAATTATATGAAAATCATTCTAAATAATCTTCTAAACTTTCATCTTCTTGTTGTGCCATTTTGAAAATATCTTCTTTTGAATCTCTAAGCCTATAATATGGTTGATATATTTTAAGATTTTCTATATGTCATCCTAATATCCAATAATGTGTTTTCCTAATCTCATGAACCATTTTAAAGCATCTCCATTGAAGGTAGCAAAGAATAAATGATGTTTTTTTGTATCATATGCATAACCATAAGTAATACATAAAATGTCAAATTCAAATAGAAAAGAATCAGGATATTAGTTACCATACGATAGAAATTTGGCGAAGTTGACAACGAAATATTTTTCATTTCAACTTCATGACCAAGGATTGTAGTTGCGTCAAGAACAGGGAACCCAAACGTTACTTCATTTTCTTCTTCTTCTCTTCCTTTCACTACTCTTACCCTTGCTTCTTCCACATTGGATTCTCTTCCCTCATCTTCCTCCATTTTGTTTTCCCAAAAGACCCCAAATTCCTTAGTCCAACGTTATGGAATATGCTATATTTCTCTACTAGATTTACTTGATTGTATTTTTCTGTGTGTTGACATTTCCACAGCAGATGTTTCTTCATGTTCCACTTGATTTTTTGTAGTTATGTTGGTAGTTATTGTGGGGCGGGGTGTGTTGTTTCAACTAGAGTGGTTTCTCTTATTATTATAACAAATATTTCTTTACTATCTCTTCGTGTGATTAATCTATACATATAGTACACTCATGATTAGGACTTGTAAAGAATATAGTGTATAGGTTCTTACCTCTTGTCATGCCCCATTCACTCCTCTTTGTCTAAAATGTTTGTAATGAAAATATAGAAATTGATAAAGCCTAAATTAATCTAAATTGAACTAATTCTTTTAGAACTTTCTCAAAAATGGTGCAAAAATGTGGGGTAACTTAAGTGCATAGTTTTTGGAACATTTAGTTATCAAACAAAGTTTGTTATTTTGTGAAGTGAAGATACAATATGCGAAAAATTAGCTTGTGCAATTTCTTAAAATCATATCTTTACAAGGTATTCTACTTACATAACTAAGTTTCAAAAGTGGTAGATATCTAAGTATTACATACTATTTTGATTTGAAATCATAGAAATTCAAGTGACAAGCATGTTTTTTTTTAATGTAATTTATAACAAGTAATTTTCTTGGAAATTATCTAAGTTTGTAATCCAATGAAATAAATTTTCATATGAAAATCAATAGAAGCAATCAAGAATTTTGATGTATCACAAAAAAAAGGAATTAAATGTAGACATACTTCAAAGAGTCAAGCACACAATCAAAATAGAATTGAATCCCATTTTCCAATCATGATTTATTGTAGTTACAATAGTGGAAACACGCGTTATAGTGTTTTATCCAATTCTATGGATTGGAAGACTGTTGTAACAATACTCTCATCAACTACTTCAATGTTGATTAGAAGAAACTACTTTATAAAAATGAATTGCAACTATAATTCATAGCTATTTTAACCTATATAATTAACACAAAACAAAGTAATAAATTAGTTTAATCTATGTTCACATTAACATAAATAGAGTATTCAATCTATACTATAAACTCAGATCATACTAGAACTCTGATAATGTAATACATGAAAAAAAAATCACAATGAGATACAACATGAACCAAATAAGGGGGCCCTTCAAATCTAACACACATTGTATTAGCATTTACAACATTAAAGAGTCTATCAATTGCATAACACAGGCCTTGATATTCAAATCTAAAATTGATTAGAAATTCATAGCAAGTTTTCTTCATACCTTATGCTCTTGTTTCCTACCTCACAAGCCTACCCTTATCTATAGTTTTTACAAACTCAAAACATACTATTTACGAAATAATGTGTTGTACAACAAGATTGTGGATCTTGATTTTTCCCTTTGTACGAAAATTAGTGCATTGAAACAAATGATAAATATCTTCATGCTTTCGACCTACTTTATAGAGTTTTGCATTAATTGGATCAAATCATAATCACCAAAAATATTTGATTTGTATTTCTTATTTCTACAATTGTTATGTTGATCATGCATTGACTAAGGGATGTTAAATATTTTTAGGAGGACCCAAGGGGAATTGATCCATGCCATGAACACTACAAATAAGCTTCAGGTCACCATTTTGGATTTAAACAGTAACAACTAGCTAAACCAATGAGGAATGACCATAATCTACAAATTTCTGCAATCGATGGTTAGAAAATCAAATTTTAACATGTATCTTGTTAAATTAGGAATTAAAGAAAAATAGTAACTTAATATATGCCTTTTTATATTTCTATAATGAATAATTTGGAAAAAGTGAATGTACTTAAATGTTACAAAAGAGGAAAAGGGGTAAAATTGGCTTAGTTCATAGTGAAAAATGACAACCTGTCTCCTTGGGATGGGTCACCTTGTGCCACATCACCCAAAAATATCAGAGCTAGTTTGTTTGTATAAAAAATCAAAGTTGTGTTAACGAGCCAATATGTGAGTGGAAGTGTAATACCTAGCGTTTTACCTCCAAATTTTAATGTATATGTAATAATTAGGCTGATGAGTTGGTGCATATAAAATAAGTTGGTGAGCCATGTTCTATTGAGCATATGTACCTCTATATGTATAAATGTGCTAGGCAAGTGGGCCAATGTATAGATGTGCCTTAAGGCTAGAAGGCCTATGTGTTATAGGGCCAGGATGCCTGTATTGTGTAATGTGCACATGTATTAAAAAAAAGAGAACACCACCGCTGCAAACTGAGGGACGAAAAAGATATGGGGGGTTGGGACTCCATGGTCAGAAAAGTGTGTTCATATATTCTAAATTATAAATTATATGTCATTAAAAATATAAAAGTAATGGGTACCATGGCTTTATGATCCAGGAGGATTCCGTTGATTCAATTGGACAGGTGTTCAAGTGTAGCCATTAGTGTTTAGTGTTGTCGTCACTTCAATTCTGCTTTGACAGTTCGATAGTGTTGGATCAGGTTGTTCAGGTAATAGGTTTTCATGGTGTTCAATGGATGTCGGTTTGCATCTGGTTGTCGATATGGGTTCATCCACAAATCCCCAGGATTTGGTCAACGACATGTGTTTTGTCGTTTGTTTCTACAGGATTAGGTGTCGACATGGTTGTGTCGTTCACTCATAGGTATTGTTGTCGACAGGTTCGTCTTCATGTGACAAATGTCGCTTGTCGACTATATGCATATGGTGCTATGTCACATTGTGACAAATGTGTTGTAATACACCTAAACCTAACTCATTGTATTAAACCCTAATCTAAAACCTAAATCCTATGATAAACCTATTGTATCAAATCCATTACTAAACCTAAGTCCTACCTATTTTTCCAAACCTACCATACTACATTGCAAAAACTCTATGTTATTTCATAAACCTAAACCCCTAGTTATAAAGTCCTAAACCTAAGCTCTCGGCCTATTTCAATGTTTAAACAATACAAAACATTATAAAATAAAATACACAGTCCCCTAACCGCAGAGTTAACCACGTCGGGACCGTGTCATATGAGCAAGCAGAGTAAACTGTCGGAGTTAGCCAACAGTCAGGCCCTAACCGCAGCCTTGACTGCATTGGAGTTTCCACCGCAGCGCTGACATGTGAACACTGTAAGGTAAGACCGTCGGGTTTCATAGCCGCTACCTCTAGCTGCCAGTTCCTAACCGCAGTAGGGTATACACTGTTGCCATGTGAACATGCTGAGGATAGCCGCCAAAGTTATTACAAGTTTCGGGAACTATCAGCGAAACCGTCAGCGTGTTAACTGCAGTGATAAAACCTGCTCACATGAGCTGTCTGCATTTCCTCTGCCTGGTTAGCAAATTGCTAGCGGTTTCGGGCTATTATAAAGTATATTTTGGGTTTTTCAAAACATTTTTGTTAAAAACTAATTCGACCACCTTGTAACAAAGCCCTAGGTGTCTTTATGACATAATGGCAAATCTTCAAGTCAGCTCATTCACCTCAAATGCAGTCAGAGGTGGTTTCAATGCATCTTCATGCCTATAAAGGCATAATTTCTCTTCATTGATCAAGGAGAGTGGATTTCAACTTTTGTATGCAGGTTCTGGAGGACATAGGCGGTTTTGTTTTCAGAGTTTCGGGAGCATCCGAGGTCAGTTTTGGAAACTGTAAGCAACATTGGAAAGCTGGTTCAGAGGGCTATCTGATGACAAAGGTAAAAATTTCCTTTGTGTAAGTTCATTCTGACTAAATCACTGTGTAATCAACTCCTTTCTTCTCATTCTTAATAGAAATGGTCGCCCATCTTGAAAGCGGACCCGGAGACGTAGTCCATCAGGGACGAACTTCGTCATCAATTTGTTGTTTGGTATAACTATGTTTTTATTGTTTGCACTTCTGTTATGCATCAATTTTATGTTTAATCAGCTGTCGTAAAGTGTTCTATTCAAGCAATTTGTCTCGATTTCCGTACTTTCAGCTAACATTCATATCATTAATGGTTAATCAATTCTACATCAGTTTTTAGTTTATCGTCACTTCAGATCATATAATTTGGTATCAGAGCAAGTTGCATTTGTAGAATGTGCCATTGAATGTTTACCAGGTCAAAGTCACAACGAGGAGAAGGAATCCTTGAGCAGATCAATCCAGAGATTGGAAAGCGATGAGTCGTTCAGAAATCGACCATGTCAGGACCTAATGCAGGTGAAAACAATGAAACAAAGATGAGTGAGGAACAGTTTCAGCAAGCATTCTTAACTATGCAGCAGATGTTGGGAGAATTGTAAGAAGACAAGAAGGTGAGAGATGCTTCTTCTTCAAAACCATCGACCAATGACAAAGGTAAAGGGAAGACTGATAAACCACCTTCACCTCCATCATCTCCATCATCCTCTTCTTCTTCTTCTTCTTCTTCCAGTGTAGAAACTGAAACTGAAAAGAAACCTAAGAAAATATCTCTTTTGAAACTTGATGTTAAATTTGAGTTACCTGTTTATGATGGCGAAATGAATCCTAAAAAGCTAGATAACTGGATAAAGCAGTTAGAAGTGTATTGTCACATTCAGAACATTTCTAGCGATAAAACTAAAATTCAGTTAGCTACACTTAGAATGGGGGGAACAACTTTAATCTTGTCGGAAAGTAAAACTCAGATAGATGTAAAGCGTAAAGGAAAAGTAATCTCTTCATGGTCTAAGTTTTTGAAAGCTCTTAGGAAACAATTCTATCCTTCAGGATACATGTAGCAAGTTGTTATTGATTGGCAGCACCTAAGGCAAGATAAAGGGCAGAGTGTTCAGGAGTTTACTCAGGAGTTCAGAAAGAAAGCATTGGCGCTTGGTATTTCATTGGATACACGTGAAACTTTGTTAAAATAAATCGGCATTTTACATTCATATTTGCAGCATACTTTATTGATGTTTAATCCTGATGATTTTGATGAGGTGTGTGTTCAGGCCATACATATTGAATCAGGTGGCAGACCATTCAAGTTTTCATCGCAGTCATCCAAAGAGTTGGAAACCAAAGATTCCAGTGACAGTAAGGGGAAGAACATTTCGAAGAGAAAGAAATCAGTGATCATTTAGAAGGAAAGACCTACTTGTTCTCATTGCCAGAGAATCGGTCATGATGAATCGAAGTGCTGAAAACTTCATCCAGAACTTAAGCCCAAAAAGTTCCTTAAGGTGAAGGATGAAAAGAAGGCCATTGTAGTAGTCCAACAAGATCTAGGTTCAAATTTAGGTGATGAAAGGAGGATAACCACCATGGTTACGACAGGTAAAAATTCTGACACTGGTTCAAGTTCGAAAACTATTGCATCTTCTTCAAACATAAATCCTCCACATGAGGATAAAAGAGTTGAACTATTCCACATAAGGATAACTTCTAAGCATACAAATATTGACACAATGTTTGACAGTGGATCACAAGAAAATTTAATATCTAAACATATAGTTAACCAATTGGGATTGGAGACACAGAATCATCAAAGACCATACCCATTGGGTTGGTTTAATAAATCAACTCAGATACATGTCACAAAGTAGTGTCGGTTAAAATTTGCAATTACATCTAAGTACATTGATGAAGTGGAGTTAGATGTGGTCCCAGTAGACATATGTGGAGTTGTCTTAGGAAGTCCTTATCTTTATGATAGAGATGCAATGTTTTACAGAAGAGAACATAAATATCACCTAAAGAAAGAAGGGGTTGAATTTATTGTTAGGGCACATAAAGTCAAATCAAACTTGGATTTAATTGTTACAAATCAAGTTAAGCAGTTAATAAGTTCAAGTAAATATGTACTCATGTTTATTAAGGAACAACATAAGGATGATTGTTCGGAATGCAAGATTCAGTTTATAGATCAATTGGTCAAGGTGGTTAATTCTTTTCCAAGAAATCTTATTCATAAACAGGATAAGCAACATGAGATACATTTAATGTCCTATGAACATATTCTTAAAGAGAGAATGACTCTCAACTCATTCATTCAACTGAATTCTAGAAACTATCATCATCAGCAGTGTATTGCAGGGAATGGTACATGTGAGTCTAATCAGAGACTTGTTTCAGATGGTATGTTTATTTTCAGTTTCAGGGGTGTAGGTCAGTATTGGGGAAAGTCAGTGTTACATTTCTTTGGTATTGCATCATCATTTCATGCTTTAAAAAGTAATGAAGCCTCTTTTCAAGTGGAGAGGAAGTCTATAAGTTTTCATGACAAAGCATTTTTGAAAGTAGATCTAAAGTTTCCTTATCATGATTTGAAAACTAATGCATTAAGTGAAAGTGTTAGTCAATGGAGATATCAGTTAATAGACGAAGAAATAGTGATTCAAGTAAATCAACAATTACTTAGATACTTTCAAAGTCAAACTAAGTTGCAACAGTCTTTACATCACAACTGGATGAGTTCTGTGCAGCAAGTTCACTTAGTAATCAGTCAACAGGAAAGTAAATCAAGTCAAGTAATTGATATGAAGTCAAAATCAAAGGAGTCTTTGAATATTTCAGTTATTCCGGAAAGTAGATTGTTAATACCCATCAGATGTATTGAACAAAGTTCTACAAACACTGTTTTCAAAGATGTTTTTGAATCACTAACTCATGATTCTTCGTGGAAAGAATTCAATTGCCATGTTGATAATAGGTTGTTTGCCCATCGTCGCAAGTTTTTCATATTGCGGATGGAAGAAACAGGTCATCGAATTGAAAGGTACCATGGTCAGCATCATCAGGGTCATCACTTGCAGGTGATTGATCAAATGTATTGGTACATCATCAAGTCAAGGTGGAAAGAGAGGGAGTTCTACCCTCATCGAATATTTTATTAGTCAAACTTTTATGGTCCAAAAGCTTTTAAGTGGAGAGGAATGATCCAGGAGGATTTCGTTGATTCAATTGTATAGGTGTTCAACGCCATCAGTGTTCAGTGTCATCGTCACTTCAGTTCTACTTCAACAGTTCGACAATGTTGGATCAGGTTGTTCAGGTAATAGGTTTTCATGGTGCTTAGTTGATATGGGTTTGCATCTGGTTGTCGATATGAGTTCATTGACAATTCCCCGGGATTTGGTCAACGACATGTGTTTTGTTGTTCGTTTCTACAGGATTAGGTGTCAACATGGTTGTGTCGTTCACTCACAGGTGTTGTTGTCGACAGGCTCGTCTTCATGTGATAAATGTCGCTTGTCGACTATATGCATATGGTGCTATGTCACATGTGACAAATGTGTTGTAATACACCTAAACCTGACTCATTGTATTAAACCCTAATCTAAAACCTAAATCCTATGATAAACCTATTGTATTAAATCCATTACAAAACCTAAGTCCTACCTATTTTTCCAAACCTACCATACTACATTGCAAAAGCTCTATGTTATTTCATAAACCCAAAACCCTAGTTCTAAAGTCCTAAACCTAAGCTCTCGGCCTATTTCAATGTTTAAACAATACAAAACATTATAAAATAAAATACACAATCCCCTAACCGCAGAGCTAACCGTGCTGGGACCGTGGCATATGAGCAAGCAAAGTAAGCTATTGGAGTTAGCCAACAATCAGGCCCTAACCGCAGCCTTGACCGAGTCGGAGTTTCCACTGCAACGCTGACATGTGAACATTGTAAGGTAAGACTGTCGGGTTTCATAGCCGCTACCTCTAGCTGCTAGTTCCTAACCGTAGTGGGGTATACATTGTTGCCATGTGAACATGCTGAGGATAGCCACCATAGTTATTATAGGTTTCGGGAACTGTCAGCGAAATTGTCGACGTGTTAACCGCAGTGATAACACCTACTCACATGAGTTGTCCGCATTTCCTCCACCCGGTTAGCAAACTGCTAACGATTTCGAGCTATTATAAAGTCTATTTTGGGTTTTTCAAAACAGTTTTGTTAAAAACTAATTCGACCACCTTGTAACAAAGCCCTAGGTGTCTTTATGACATAATGGCAAACCTTCAAGTCAGCTCATTCACCTCAAATGCAGTCAGAGGTGGTTTCAATGCATCTTCAGGCCTATAAAGGCAGAATTTCTCTTCATTGATCAAGGAGAGTGGATTTCAACTTTTGTATGCAGGTTTTGGAGGACATAGGCGATTTTGTTTTCAGAGTTTCGGGAGCATTCGGGGTCGGTTTTGGAAACCGTAAGCAGCATTGGAAAGCTGGTTCAGAGGGCTATCTGATGACAAAGGTCAGAATTGTCTGCATGCAAGTTCAGTGTGACTAAATCATTGTGTAATCGACTCCTTTCTTCTCATTCCTAATAAAAACGGTCACCCATCTTGAAAGTGGACCCGGAGGCGTAGTCCATCAGGGACGAACTCTGTGATCAATTTGTTGTATGGTATAACTGTGTTTTTACTATTTGTACTTCTGTTATGCATCAATTTTATGTTTAATCAATTGTTGTAAAGTGTTCTGTTCAAGCAATTTGCCTCAATTTCTGTGCTTTCAACTAACATTCAAATCATTAATGGTTAATCAATTCTACATCAGTTTTTAGTTTATGGTCATTTCAGATCACTTTAGAAAGGTGGTTCCCAACTTCAGATAGACAAGGATCAGTAGGGACATAGGGTCTGAAGGGTACCTGTAGACTCTTGAAGGTAGCAGGAACTCTTGTAGCTATATTGTTCTGCACATACCTAGTTGGATAAGTTGGTCACTTTGCAGGTAGTGGCATAGCCTGAGAGATTGTGAGTGCAAAGAAGGAGGTGCACTACTTGAGTGTGGGGCTGATTGGGGATGTGAGCCTATTGGTTAGAGGCCATTGTGGTTTGGTACCTTGGCCCTGTTTGTATTCAGTACTGAATATGTACTTGGGTTGAGAAGCAATTGCCAAAGTGGAGTACGACACCAACTTAGGGGTTACTAGATGTTGAGAGAGTTGGAGCAGTGCAATTTATGGCTAGGTTGTACATGCGAGCCCGGCCACTGTTCTGCAAATTTTAGTAGATAAACAACTAACACCCTTATGTTGTTTACATTTTATAATTCTTATGCCTATTATTATGTTATTTTGGGCTATATATATGTATATTATTATACTTTGTGGTGTGTATATAATAGTAGTAAATAACATGCTAGATGAGGTAGTAGGGAGTGTTATAAATGGTATCAAAGCTTGCAATATTATGCCTACATAGCCCGGCCAAATTTTTGATAGGTTGGCCATCTCACCGTTACTTGTGGTGTGTATATAATAGTAGTAAATAACATGCTAGATGGGGTAGTAGGGAGTGTTATAAATGGTATCAAAGCTTGCAATATTATGCCTACATAGCCCGGCCAATTTTTTGATAGGTTGGCCATCTCACCGTTACAAAATTCTATCACGAATGTTCACGTGTTATCCTGGCCGCTGTTAGTTAATGCGTCAACCCCATGCAACCCAATCTTTATTGAGTATCCTAGGAAACCATCTTCTTATTTTTCTACCATGAAAACTTACTATGCAATTGAATCCTCAATCAATTCCATCAGTCTTTGGAAAGCTGATCAGATCCCGAAATCAAAACCCAAGTGCAATCTGACTGCTTTGTGCCAGGATGGACACTTGAAGGAGGCTCATGGTGTTCTTCAAATCATGGATCACCAACAGATCCTGGTGGACTTCAGTGCGTACGAAAATTATGTGAGCCAGATGCATGCTAGGTGTCCAACAAAATTTATCCACCACATAAACGCCAAGCGCTTGAAAAAATATAATGCCATGATTAGAGCCTACGTCAAGAATGAAAGCCATGAGCAGATTTGAATTGTATCACCAGATGTAGAGGCTGGGTATTGAACCAAACAAATTTACTTTCTTCTTGTACTCAAGGCATGCGTTGGTTTATCATATTCACAAGAGGGTAGGGAAATTCATGATCACATAGATAGATATGGGCTTATTTCTGATGTTTCGTGGTGACTCACATGATGGATGTATTATTGACAATGCACTGTAAGTGTTTGATAAAATGTCTGAAAGAGACGTGTTGTCATGGATTGCAATGTTTGTGGGTTATTGCCAAAATGGACACCCTGATGAGACATTGGTGTTGTTTCATCAGATGCAAGCCACCGGCATCAAGCCCAACTCAATTACTATTTGTATGCACAAAATGGATGCGCAAATGAGGCGTTGATGCTTTATCATCAAATGCAATTTGTAGGTTTCAAGCCTAACTCGGCCACTGTGATGACTATGGTTTCCGCGTATGCTCATTTATCATCTCTGCAATAGGGTAAACGCTTTCACTCATACATAATCAACAGTGGACTGGACTTTGATGTTTATGTGGAAAACAACCTGATTGACATGTATTGCAAATGCGAGGATATAGAGGTAGCACACATATTGTTTTATGAAATTCTCAAAAGTGATGTGGTCTCATGGAGTGTAAGAATTTCTGGCTATGTTCAGAGTGGACTAGGTCAGGAGGCCTTGACACTCTTTTGTCAAATGCATAGTCTCATGAATGCAATGATTTCTTGGTATACCCAAAGTGGCCATGCTGACGAAGCCCTTGCACTCTTTAATGAAATGCTACTGACCATGGTGAAACCGATGCTATCACCATGGCCAATGTGCTTCCATTATTTGCACATTTTGCTGCTTTGCAAAGAGGAAAGTCGATCCATGGCTACAAGTTGCCATTTCCTTTGGGCTTATTAGCACAAGCCTTGGAACCCCTATACAGATTACAAGAAAAAAACTGCTTGTGTGTGATGATTTTCATGCTGCCACTAAGTTCATATCAAATATTGTCAATCGTGAAATTGCTGCGAGAGATGCAAAACATTTCCATCATCTCAAGGATGGATTGTGTTCATGCAAGGATTACTGGTAAAATACTGCTGTAATGGAAAACTAGTACAAGTGTAGAGAACTACGTATTGGGCGTATCAGTTTCTTGGATTTACACATTGGGCATAACTGTTATACACTTTCATGAAGATGTTTTCATTACGAGATATAAATTGTAAGGGTTGTGAAACACAAAAAGGGTGATTTTTGTTGGCCTTAATTTGGTGAATTATCGTATGAAAGGACTATATAAACTGTAACTAAGTGCATAATTGATATTCTTGTCCATTTTCCCTATTTGAATGAGGGAGAAGGTTTCTTTTGAAAAGATATAATTGGAGCACCTGTGAAATTCACTTAAACTCAAACATTGAGCTAGGAGATTGTCTAGCTCAACATCCTTTTTACTTGGAGCCTTTGATATTGGATATTTTGTACTACTTTCAAATGTATATCATGTGGTTGGTAGATGAGATGGTGTAACAAATATGAGAGCAATGATTGAATACTAGGGTAATGAATAGTTTTTTTAATTCCAAAACTGCTCATCAGCCTTGGTGTACAGGTTTCGGAAACAAGACAGCAAACTTTGAACCGGCCTGCTTGACTTAACAACGTCTCTAGATCATCAATGCAACTGTTAAAAATGTAAAATCTTGTATTTGTGACCTTAGAATCATTAAATTTGAGATTCCAGATCATCAATGCAACTGGAAAGAATGTAAAATTTTGTATTTGTGAGCTTAGAATCATTAAATCTGAGATTCCAAATATCCGGTGGCATTGCTTGATTGGTTTGAATAGTTGAATCTGATTACATTTTCCTGTTGGCTAACATCTAGTGGAGATTTCAGTATAGGGACCTTAAGGTATTTCATTTGGTATTAGTCATTGGTTTTCTTTTATGGGAATGAGAGGTGATGTAGTAATTCAGGCTGAGCCTGAGTCTGCAGTAATTGTTGTAGATGACAAACCTGAACTCAAGGAATCGGATGCAATTCTTACTATAGGCCCTAGGAACTTGAAGTTGGCATGCCAAACTGTGTAGAGATGGCAAAGATTCTCAAAGTAATTTTGAAGGGTGAAAACATGGAGGATAATATTGACTTTGATCATATAGCTACCTTATGTGAAGGAAACAATGGTTCTGAATCCTGATATAAGATAACTTTGCAAGCAAGCAACATATATCCCAATCATACTTGTTGGATCAAGAAAAGGATGGTCGTCTAACTTCTTAGAGGCCAAGACCCTTGAAGCATTTAGATTTGGATAAAATCCTTTGTGTTTCAAAATCATCCATGGCTGTTGCAACTAAGTATTCAAATAGGAGGGAATCTGAATTATAGTCAAAGTAGGGGCCATCAAGTAAGTATTCAGACATTAGGCTATCCGATTTTCTGAAGTTTTTTGTTGTGTTTGGTGGCAATTCTCGTAGAACAACTCCAGATCTTGAAATAAAGAAATATATTACTTTGAAAGACGTTAGAAAATTATAGATTTGGAAATTTCAGAGAAGATGTATCTCGTATCTGTCCATGATGAGTTTTTCCTCTATCCACTATAAAAATATTTAAAGGGTTAAATTCATGTCAGAGGAATGTAAATCTGTTTGGCTAATGAATGCTATAAAAACTTTGAGATAATAGGTTTTTCTTGCACACTTTTATTGTTGGAAATATCACACAGCCAAAGCTTGTATGCTAGCAAACTTGGTGTATATCTAGTTCGGGTTATATCAAAAAGGGTTACACTAAAAGTTGCAATTGTCTAACTTATAACCAGATTTTAACAGGGTGTACTTACAACAGCTTACTAGGACATTATTCGATGCTGTTTCTAAGTTCTATGACAGGCCTCACCCTCTGTTTGGTGTTGACTTTAATGTTGCAGTTGTGAGCCTGATACTCTGTTTTCTTGATTGGAAATTCAAATATTATATGGTAGACAAAAGCATTGCTTATTCAGAAGAAACTATAATCTGAAGACTAGTATTGTAACTGTCTAATTTGACCAGCAAACGATCAATCCATGAAAGTGTTCTTGTATGGTTCTTATGAAGAAACTGAAATGAACTCATTTAACCATACCTCTGTAATGAAGACGCCCTTGTGAAAATGGGGCTTGCGAGTGAGGTAAATAGACTATGGTGTTCATATTAATGCTGGGCATAGGGTTGGTGTTGCTAATACCTGCATTTTTTTGGAAAGTATATTTTCTACAAGAGCTGAAAATGAAGTTGTTCAAGGATCTGTTGCCACAGAGATGTGATCCTGAATTTTATTTCAACAAGTATACAACAATAATAAAATGTCTCTGTTCTACAAGCCATAGGTTCAGATCATTCTTGGCCCTAACTGGTTTGATTATCGTTTTTTCTGCATTGGATTCAATTTATGAAGTGGTTTTCCATCGCAAGGGAACCAACATTTCGATGTCAGATGAATTGTTGGGGAGCTTTTGAAAGCCAAGGATACGTTCTTCAAGATGGTCAACAAGGGAATATTAGCAAATAAGCAAACCTATAATATATTGATTAGTGGCCATTACAAGAAAGGGAAGTGAAAATGGAAGAAGCAGAATAGAACATGATTCAAATGATTCAGAAATGCTTAGTTCCAAATTTGATTATTTACACTACACTTATCAATGGAAATTTTAATCAACGGAGAACAGATGCTAGAAAACGGTATTCTTCCTGCTTCTCTTATCTTTACTTCAATGATCTATGGATTTTGCTAAAAAGGAAAGATACAAAAAGCACAGCATTTCCTGAATGAAATGCTTGATACAGATTTGGTTCCTAGTGCTCATTTATGCAATATTCCGATACACGAAGTTTGTAAGAAAAGGTATCCTATCACAGGCTGAGATATATATTGGCATACATAGAGGCTTTGCGGGTTCCATTGCTTGGGGCTCATATAATTATAATATATTTGATGGCTCTAATGATTCATCGTCCTTTTTCTTTTGCCCAATTGAATGCAGTGAAGTAAACACATGGAAATTGGGACACAATGGACAACTTATTGCACCTTATTTTGGTCTCTTTGATAGATATTATTTTCTCAGTTTGAGGTGGGAACCAGCAGTGCTCTTAAAGGCAAATAAGGTCTAATGCCTCACTTGGTGACTCCATTGTGAGGGATCTAGTAATTTTGGAAAATTAGACATCCATTAAATCCACCTAAGTCTGCAAAGAAGACTTAATGGTCAATTCACTCAGTGATTGCAATAGATATCTATGTTTGATACATTGAATGAGATTAAAAGAGATTGAAAAGAGCTCAACAGTTTGAGGATTTGAAACAAAACTTTGCTGTCTCTCCACAACAATTTTCAAACTTGAAGAGAAGATTCATGGAGCCATATATGAAGAATTAAAATCAGCCTAAGAATCCAGTTCCATTTTCTATGACGAAATCCCTTTAAAAGGAGCATCACCCAGACATCACGTATAGGATGAAGGGCACCCCAATTCAAAGTTTTGACCCACTACCCAGGCTTAGCAGCCTGTGGTTGTTTCCTTCAAATAGAAATCGGCAACAGATGGCACATTTCCCAAGGATATATAACAGGAACAATATGCTGTACTGTTTAAGGATATAATTGGGCAATTTCACACTTGTTCTGGGTAGATTCCTGACTGCCGTAGGGCAGAGATTTCAAGGCAGAGTGATAGAAGAACTTGTATGCAGCTTATATGAAATTTATGTACAGGTACATGTGCTTCTGCTTCAATGTTACTGGTATACAGAGTTCTTGAAATTCCTGGAGCTGGTAAAGCTATGTGTGCAGGAAGAAAATTATGGAGACTAAGGTCTTCATTATGCTGGGAGAGAGGAAGGCTATACCTACCTCTGTTTTAAGTTCATCTTTTGTAAGAACATCTCTTTTGGCTATAAAATTAGAGCCATATTATTTGTGCGGGCACTATGGACATAGAACTATGGTTCTTTCTAAAAGGTGTTATTGCAGGTACACGGTTTATAATGGTTCTAACATTGATTGGTAACAGATCTAACAATATTCAATGGTTGGATTCTCTATGTTTGGAATTTATATACCTGTATTCTTCAGGAATTAATTTTATACAAACATCTGATTCATATTCTATGGTAGTCCACATTGGCCACTTATGAATTTTCAGTCACCATGATTTGGCTGCTTAGAGTGTTGCTCAACAGTTCCTTTGCTGGCTCGATTTTCATATGATACTTTGGACAACACCCTTATAAATGTCCCTTTTTCTTGGTTGCTTCATGCAGAAAAGATCTATGCAGCTTGAAGAGATGAGATATTGAAAGAGTGCTACCACTAAAACACAAAATAGTAATACGATGTATGTATACCCAACAATAAATCTTGTTTCAAAATCTATGAAGCAACTTTGTCATTTTCTGATACCATACCTGAATGGCTTAAGAAGCAGTGGCAAGAAAATTTATATGGATGCTTTATTTGTCCACACTGGCCTGATGATGGGCACAGGAGATTCACTCATTTTCTGTACTCCATTGTCAACAGCTTATTGTAGGTTGGATAATTACTAAACTCCCGAGGCTTATGAAGCATATGAGGACAGAAATTATGCCAAATCTCTATGGTTGCACGAACCTTATTAATGGATTTGTAGCAACGGAAGAAGATTGAATTCTTAAGAGAATTGGTGAATTTTTGTTTGAGCCAACGCTTGGCATCTCATGTGCTGAAGTCATCAAAATACCTATGATGAAGGAGAGATACAAGAAGCATAAACTATGTTGTGGGATTTGGAATCAAGAGTTCAGCTACTGACACTTCAACTTGATAGATCATTTGATGATAATGGGCTTGATACAATTTCCATGTCAACAATTGATACAAATGGAATACTCTAAAGGAGGGTTGGGTGAATCATACGTCAAACACAATGTACAAACTCTATTATTAAAATTTGTAAGGCAAGAAGAATGCTATATGTTTGCATGTTTCAAGAGCATAATTTCCTTGCACTAATTCATATGTTTGCATGTTTCAAGAGCATAATTTCCTTGCACTAATTCATATATGCTGGTGCAAGTAGCATGGAGTATTAACATCTTTCTCAATATTACGAATGGGTGGAGATTTTGTTTCCTTTCCATCATAGCGGGATTTGAAGAGCTCTATATGTTAAGCTCCATTGATTTTTCCATTAATTGCTGCCTTGATTTATGGAATTGCAGCTTTTCTTAACTTATGGAAACCAACTGCAGTAGTTTCCTTAAGTTAAGAAAATCAACTGCAATTACTAAATTTATAATTGGGAGCTACTAAAGTGGTCCATCACTTTGATCTGATCTCTACCTTGATTTGTGATTTTTCTAACACATAGCTTTTAGAAGTTTGATGGAAGCTTAGCTATATGTTCATCTGTTTGGTCCCCAAGCTCCTATCTCAATCCCCTTCAGTTCTACACCATCTAGCTGAGATAGCAGAGCTTGGAAGTGCCTTCAGATCAGCTGTCTTCTTTCCTTTTTGCATGTGCAGCTGAAGCGTGGTGTTTCAGAAGGAAATTGCATCAACAGTTTCACCAATGGCTGGAGGTAATTCGTATCCCTGGGCATTAAGTTTCAGTGATTCTTTTCAGTTCTTTCCGCATGCAGAATCGCTGTTTAAGTTTATTAGTTTTCTAACAGTTGGTATTAGAGCCACATTTTACCTCTGTCTTGGTGTGAGATTTACTTATAAATGATGGCTTCAAGAGTACCCTGTTTTTCTTCACATTTTTCGGTTCGTAATTTCGTTTCTAGATCGAAATTTTGACAGGGCTTGCTATATTTTCATTTTCTCAATTTTATTGGCGGCGGCCATTAGTGTATTATATGGATGGGTTTTTCATATAATTTTGATTTTGTCCCCTTCTCTGGATAATCAATGTCGGAATTTATTGGTGGCTTTCGTATCATTATTGTCCATGGGGTTATAAGGGTTGTTTTCCGAGTCTGTTTGTTCGTGGCCATGGAGATTGTAGAGAATTTTGCTTCATCCACGGAAGAAGATACCCCAAGTCTGTTAGACCGTTTGGACTCGGGCTTGGCAGGCCGAATATTCAGTTACCTGGATGAGCCTATGGATCTTGCTCGCCTTACTGCAGTTTCCCGTTCCTGCCACCGATTTGGTTAGTAATCTAGATTTATCTCCGCTTCTATTGGTTTCCAGCCAATATCACATGGTCGTCTCCATGCTGGGCTAGCTTTCATTCGAACCCTCTGGGGTTTTCTGAGGTTTGCAAGGCAATCCTTTTTTTTATCACAAAATTACTCTTCTTCTATTTTGTTCCAGATCAGTTGCATGCTATTTATATTCGAATGCATGGCGCTGTTTTAGAGTTTATGATAAGGGGAAATTCACTGGATATTTGATAAAATTATGTATGCTCGAAAAGTGTTTCTCAACCTGTCTTGAATGTCTTAGGTTTGTGGAAATCTTTATTTTCTTATAAATATAAGAATATAGAGCGTAATATGTCGTTGTTTTATTCCGAATTCATTTCAATATTATTTATGCAAGTAATTGTCAACCATCTTTCCCTATTTCCTGTTCATTTTCATGGGAAAGAGAGCATAGTTTCAACCGGGATTCGAATCATTGGTTTTATATAAACCGCTCTCCTCGCAAGTAGGATTGAAATTTGATTTCTCTTGGAGGTCTTCGTATTGAATCTTCAGCAGGTACTGCTGAACTATTTCCTACTGCCGAAGTTTAACAGAATATGTTAGGATGTTTTAACGGTTGCATTTTTGGGATGATTTGTGCGTTGTTTAGGTTAATTAGATGATTTTTTAATCATCGGTTACTCGAATTTTATTATAAAAAACTCGCTCATATCTGTAATGGACATTTCTGCATTTTAGTACTGCGAGTTGTTGAATTTTTAATGAATTGGTTTGCGGTGTTAGTTATAAACCGTTTCCACAATGTAAATCAAATATATAATTACGAATTAGATGTTTGGTTATATATATTTTTATTTATTTATTTATATAGTTAATTTGGATAACTATATAAAATCAACAATGCGAAATGCAAAGTAAATTGATTACATATTTATTGTAAAATTTACAATGAACTTACTTTTATGAACATTTGTAATTAAAGAGAAATAAGAAATGATTTATTTCTCATTTGGGCATTCAGTTTTGATTCTATGTTTATGAAGTTCAGATTTAGCGTTGTTGAAAATTAATTTTTGTGAGCAAAATAGCTTGTTTGCTGGTCTATTTTGTTGTTTTATAAACTTAAGGACGGAGCCTGAAGTCAAGCCAGCTAGTCTTCGAACTGCATTTGCTATGCAAGTGCAAAGTAGATCAAAGCTGCTTCAGTCAATCTTCGGGTTAAGTTTATAAATTGAACAATCAATTTGTAGTCATTTTGGTAATACTGACTGCTTTAACCTTAATTTTGATTTTGCTGGAGAATTATTACAGTTTTATGGAGTTTATTAAAATGTCATTTTGACTTACTCCTTTCAGTAAACATTATTTTTTCTCTCTGGTTAAGTTTTGTTTATGCAACAAAATAATGTCTAGTGATCCATATGATTTTAGTTAATTAGAGAGTAGCCACAATATCTTTAATTAAATAAAATTATATAATTTGATCACATAAAGATTATTTAGACATTAAATTGTAATTAATTAAACTGAATATAATAAATTTTATCCCACACGAATTTTTATTATATTTATGTAATTAATTAGGATAAAATTTCGTAACCTACCCTTTATGATAAAACTTATTAATTCATAACATCATAAATTGCCTTGATGATAAAACTTATTTTATGTCATTTGATTCAATTCTTTTTAGCATGTTTTACATTGGTAAAACATGAAAGTTCATAAAGTTATATTGAGTCTGTTTGAATTGAAAATTTAGCCCATAGGCAATTTTCATGTCATTTGATTCAATTCTTTTTAGCATGATTTACATTGGTAAAACATGAAAGTTATTAAGCCTCAATTTTAACATAAGCATGTGATCCTTTATTTTGATGCAGCAGTACAACCTGCAAATTTCTCTGAAATTCGTTGTGACATTCCCGAACTTAAGGGAGATAACTACAAGATTTGGAAGGAGAGGATTCTCCTTCATTTAGGGTGGATGGACATAGATTATGCTATCAGGAAAGATGAACCATCGACACTCACTAATACCAGCACTGCAGCGGACGTCGCGCTTTATGAACGATGGGAGCGATCCAATCGTCTAAGCATGATGTTCATTAAGACTAAAATTTCAGCTGGTATTCGAGGTTCCGTTGATCAGCATGACAAGGTCCGAGACTTGTTGAAGGCCATTGATGAACAATTCGTCTCTTCAGACAAGGCACTAGCAAGCACCCTAATCATGAAGTTCTCATCCCTGAGGCTCACCAGTGTGAAAGGTGTGCGTGAGCACATCATGCAGATAAGGGACACTGTGGCTCAATTGAAGAAACTCGAGGTTGAAATATCGGAGTCCTTCCTAGTGCACTACATCCTGAACACCCTTTCGCACCAATATGGACCTTTCAAAATCTCATACAACACACATAAGGATAAATGGTCAATTAATGAACTCATGACCATGTGTGTTCAAGAGGAAGAGAGACTGGTGATGGAACTGGGAGAGAGTGCAATGCTGGCAACGCGTGGAAAGGGCAAATCTAAAGCCAATCGGAAAGGGAAAGGTAAAGCACCTCCCCAAGCCGATATCAAGAAGGTTTCCAAGTGTTTTTTCTGTAAGAAGAAGGGACACATAAAGAAGGAATGCGCCAAATATCAGAAATGGGTTGCAGACAAAGGTAATTTAAGCTCATTTGTTTGTTATGAATCTAATATGGTTAACGTTAATATTAACACATGGTGGATTGATTCTGGATCAACAATTCACATTTCGAATTCCTTGGAGGGTTTGCAGAACCTAAGGAAGCCAGTGGGAAGTGAGCAAAGCATCTTATCAGGAAACAAGATGGGCTCGCATGTGGAAGCTATAGGAACATGTTATTTAGCTTTAAGTAGTGGTTTTGTTTTGGAGTTAGAAAAGACCTTTTATGTTCCAAGTTTTCTAGAAACTTGATTTCAGTTTCAAGGCTTGTACCTTTTGGATATTCCTTAAACTTTTCAGAAAAATCTTTCAGTCTATTCTATAAATCTGATTATGTTGGGAATGGTATTTTGTCTAATGGTCTTTACTGCATTAATTTACAAAACAATGTCACATATGATTCAATGTATGTTCACACTGGCACTAAAAGATGTGTTATTAATGAAGTTTCCTCTAAATTATGGCACCAGAGACTAGGTCATATCTCCATAGATAGAATTAAAAGATTGGTAAATGAAGGAATACTTAATACTCTAGATTTTACTGATCTTGAGACTTGTGTGGACTGCATAAAGGGAAAGCAGACCAACAAGTCAAAGAAAGGTGCCAATAGGAGTTCAGACATATTAGAAATCATACATACTTACAGATTTTATTGTCCATCTCATAGCACTAGGATTGTGGAATCAAGAAATGCAAAGTTTCTTGAAAATGACTTGATCAGTGGGAGCGATCAAACTAGAAACATAGTTTCTGAGAAAGATCATTCAGAATCTCAACCTTCCACTTCAAGTGAAAGATTGGTTATTGTTCATAGCACCCCTCAAGTACAAACTGGTGTTGAATAACCAATTGTTGAAGTTCCACAAGCTGCTGACGATATTCCAGTAGATCAAGGAGTTCAAGAGTTGCCAAGAACTTTTGAACAACAAGTTGAACCACATACTTCTCAGGAAGATGATGGTACAACATTAAGAAGATCTACTAGACATAAGAGATCAGCAATTCCTAATGATTATGTTGTGTATCTACAAGACCTGACATTGCATTTGTTGTGGGAATGTTGGGACAATATCAGAGTGATCCAGGTTTAGACCACTGGAAAGCTGCAAAGAAAGTAATGAGGTACCTTCAAGGGACCAAAGACTACATGCTTATGTATATCCTGTTTGAGGCTGCTTTACATGGTGTATGGCTTAAGAATTTCATTTCTGGGCTTAGAATTATGGATTCTATATCTAAGCCATTGAGAATATATTGTGATAATTCAGCTGTTGGTTTTATGGCTAAAAAAGTGGGAGTCGAAATAAACACATCGACATTAAGTATTTAGCTATAAGGGAACGTGTTAAAGAAAATAAAGTGGTCATCGAGCACGTCAGCACTGAGTTAATGATCGTTGATCCTTTGACTAAGGGCATGCCACCGTTTAAATTCAAGGATCATGTATTGAATATGGGACTTGGTTCCATTATGAAGTTTTTCATTGTATGGACAATAATATTTTAATGAAATTCTTAATTATTGTGATGTTTTTTCTCATATTTATGTGCACCTTAAGTTGATTTGAGAAAATTCATTTAAGAAGGACCAAGAATAAACATAAGGTTTATTCATTAAGATATTGTTGCCACATAAATTATAATAAGAATAAATGCATAGTAATACATGGAAGATAATACTCGTCATAAGAGGACTTATCGCCATGATTCATGTATCTATTACTTAATACAGATTATCAATGGTATTTAAGTTGAGACATTAAGTTTGGAAGTATGGACCAAGCGGGAGAATGTTAAGCTCCATTGATTTTTCCATTAATTGCTGCCTTGATTTATGGAATTGCAGCTTTTCTTAACTTATGGAAACCAACTGCAGTAGTTTCCTTAAGTTAAGAAAATCAACTGCAATTACTAAATTTATAATTGGGAGCTACTAAAGTGGTCCATCACTTTGATCTGATCTCTACCTTGATTTGTGGTTTTTCTAACACATAACTTTTAGAAGCTTGATGGAAGCTTAGCTATATGTTCATCTGTTTGGTCCCCAAGCTCCTATCTCGATCCCCTTCAGTTCTACACCATCTAGCTGAGATAGCAGAGCTTGGAAGTGCCTTCAGATCAGCTGTCTTCTTTCCTTTTTGCATGTGCAGCTGGAGCATGGTGTTTCAGAAGGAAATTGCATCAACAGTTTCACCAATGGCTGGAGGTAATTCGTATCCCTGGGCATTAAATTTCAGTGATTATTTTCAGTTCTTTCCGCATGCAGAATCGCTGTTTAAGTTTATTAGTTTTCTAACACTATATACATGAACTAAAGATATAGAGATGTACGTGGCTAGAACCAAGAAGATGTATGAAAGGTTAAATACCTTCCGGTGGCAACTTGTCAAAGTAAAACACAACCATGTAGATAAGAATTTATTTATGACCGTAACTTTATTTTTGGGAAGTAATTACATTTCTGACTTACATATCTTTCTCTTAATGGTTAATAAAAAATGATTGAAGAACAAGCAAGGCATGGCAAGCGCGGGGACTGGGGCGAGCGCGGGGAATGTAATACCCCTATTTTGACCCCAAAATTATAATGAAGATATAATACTTGGGCTGGTGAGTAAGTGCATACGAAATAGGCTTGTGAGCTGGGCTCTATTGAGGCCTCCATGCCTTTGTATGTATAAATGTGTTAGGCCAGTGGGCTAGTTTATTGATGTGCCTTAAAGCCAGAGCCTCTGTGTGTTAAAGGGTTAGCAAGCATGTATCATGAACAACACAAATTTTATTAATAAAAAAGAGAATATCAGAGCTGCAGACCAAGGGATGAAAATAGTATGGGGCTCGAACTCCATGATCAGAAAAGTGTTTTTATATATTATAATATTATAATATATCATTAAAAATATAAAATTAATGGGTACCATGAGTTTAGAAAGGCGGTTCCCCTATTTAGATGGATATGGATTAGTAGGGACAAGTGTCCTTGTGCGAGGGCCTGGAGGGTACTTGGAGAACCTTGAGGGCAACAAGAACTCCTTGAGCCAAAACACTATGGACATCCATGGCCAGCGTGGTTGGTCACCCTGGAGGTAATGACAATGACACACCCCAAGGGACTGCGAGTGTAGAGAAGGGGGTACATTACTTGGGTGTATGGTTGATGAGGGATGTGAGCCTGTTGATTAGAGGCTTCCAAGGTCTGGCACTTTGGCCCTATTTGTATTTGACACTAGATCTGTACTTGGGTCAATAAGCCATTGCCAAAGTAGAGTCATGGCCCCAACTCAGGGGTGGCTAACTTTTGAGAGAGTTGGAGCAGCACAGTCAATGGCTAGGTGGTACATCCAAGTCTTATAGCTAGTCGACAAATTTTAGTAGGTAAGCAACTAACACCCTTATGTTGTTTATATTTTATGATTCTCATGCCTATTATTATGTTATTTTTGGCTATGATATATTTATATGTCTATGTTATTGTGCTTCATGGTGTGTATATATATGGTCATGAGTGACACCACTCAACAAGGTAGTCGGGGGTGTTATAGGAAGCAAAAGAGGATTATAAAATGGATGGACTATTAATATCCACTTTTATAATAAAGGGTCCTCATTTCTAAAAATGGCATTATTTTCAGAAACCTAATCACCCCATGCAATAGTGAGCATAAGGGATTTATGTTAACTTTTCCACTACAAACTCAACCATTTATGTAAAGTAGCTTCAACACGAACCTTGATATTTGTGAATCTTTGTGTTTTATGGTGTGTATATATATGGTCATGAGTGACACCACTCAACTGGGCAGCCGAGGGTGTTACAGGAAGGAAAAGAGAATTATAAAATGGATGGACTATTAATATCCACTTTTATAATAAAGGGTCCTCATTTTTAAAAATGACATGATTTTCAAAAACCCAATCACCCCATGCAATAGTGAGCATAAGGGATTTATGTTAACTTTTTAGCTACAAACTCAACCATTTATGTAAAGTAGCTTCATGAGAGTTCCCTTCCCAAAGATAACACGAACCTTGATATTTGTGAATCTTTGTGCTTCATGGTGTGTATATATATGGTCATGAGTGACACCACTCAACTGGGTAGCCGGGGGTGTTACAGGAAGGAAAAGAGGATTATAAAATGGATGGACTATTTTTATCCACTTTTATAATAAAGGGTCCTCATTTTTAAAAATGGCATGATTCTCAGAAACCCAATCACCCCATGCAATAGTGAGCATAAGGGATTTATGTTAACTTTTCAGCTACAAACTCAACCATTTATGTAAAGTAGCTTCATGAGAGGTTCCTTCCCAAAGATAACACGAACCTTGATATTTGTGAATCTCTACCCATACAGAGAAAATGAAATTGCAAGCCAGAAAGAGATGAGAAACTATTTATTCATCTTGGTGGCATAGAGAGCAATAACCTAGCTCTTGAAATGATATTTTCTAATATTATCCCATGTGAGAGCTTAGTTGTAAATGAAGAGTCACATGAAAAGTTTTGATTTTGGAGGGAAGTTTAGTTTCCAATTCCCTACCCCCCCCGGCCCACTAGGGAGTAGGGGTTAGCAAGAGTTCTTGAGTGAGAGCAACATAGCTAGATTTTGGAATGTATCTTCTAATCATATTTGGGGCCCAAATCAAATGATCAAGTTGATTTCCGAGTGTCATGAAATATTATGGAGATAGCAAGTGTATTCATCCATGTGGTGGCCTAAGTCACCTTATAAATTTGGATTCCCACCAGGGAAAATTTTAGGGGCGAAATTGTGCTAAAAGGTTATTTTTTGGACATTTTCTGAAAAAAAATATTCGCCAATTTGGTTAAAAATTCACATATTTTTTACATATATATGATTAAATGGATGATATTCACCAAAAAATTACCAATTCTAATAATAAGTTACATGTTTTTATTGAATATTCGCTTACATTATATACGTAGGAATTTTCAAACCAAAATAGTCGCCTACAATACTATATATAAGAAACTATTTAAATCTTTAAAAAATTCCCTATTGATAGTACATTCAAATGTGTTGCTGTAGGCATACCATTCAACTCAAATGCACAAGATCTTACCCAATGATGAACTATCCTCTTCGTACCTGTAGCCAACTACACCAACCAAGACTCTCCATGTACTTATTTTCTCATGCCACCCTTACCCACCAAGTTAGGTTTAACATAACTATAATTTGATATAGGATCAATCAAAATAAAAATAACTTGATCACAAAGCTTACTGACCATCTCGATGATAAATGACTAGTGATTCATATGCCTGTTGTCCATAGCCGCATAAATTCGAGGAATACTATGACCAACATCCCCAACTGTTTGTGCCTCCTGAGCACTATAGATCTAAGGCCTACCTCCCTGGTATAATGGAAAATCCTTCTTACGATGATCTTTGCCACATATCCAGCATTGCAATGGTGCTCTACTATCACCTCTAGTCTGCTACTCTCTAGGCTACGACACATGTCCCTTCTCAATTGCACTGAACTTCTTGTAAGGAGAAACATTTTCTTTCTCACCTACATCTTGAGGTCTTCCCCATTTCGGTGGCCATTTTCCTTTTACTTTCTCATTTCCTTTCAAGTCACATTTAGGCTTAAATTTTGACTTTGACTGCTCATAACAATGCTTCATTTTACAGATGGCTTCCTCTAATGATCTAAGCTCATCAAACTCAATATGGTCTCTATATGCTACTTGCAATCCACTCATGAATCTATTAATCTCAACTTTCTTCTTCTTGAGATATGGCACATACCTCAACAACTCCAAGAAACTGTTAGTGTACTCATTATATGTCAAAGAAACCATTTGTAGCTCATAAAACTCCTTAGCTCTATCATCATAGTACCTCTCTGATAGGCTACTTCTTCTTGAAGATGCTCTCGAAATCATTCCAAATCAAATCTTCTTCCCGAATACCCTTGACATTCTTCACATCTTCCACCAGATATCTGCTTTCCCTATAAGACTGAAAGTGGCTATCTTAGCTTTCATCTTTTCAGAATAACTGTGCAATCCAAATAATTTCTTCATCCCAAAAACCCATTCCTTTGCATCTTCTGGCTTCTTCACCTCTCCATCAAATGCAGGAGGCTTGACTTTCTTAAAATCCTCAAGAAAATACTCACCTCTCCTATAAGGATGATGATGGTGATGGTTGTAACGGCATCTCCTGGATGAGGAACTAGAATGATGCCCATACATACTAGTCCTCCTGTCAAGTGTATCCAGTGATTTTCCACCTCTAACTGTGTCCCCTCTATCCCATATGTATCCGGACCAAGATCTGTTACCATAGGATCCATTATTTTTCTCTTCCTTCTCTTGGCTGATTCTCATCTGTCCCAATTTATGTAACTCTAACAAGCTATGAAGGATCACTTCATTAAACTCTATCTGCTTCTCCTGAGCCATTGCAAGTATTTCCTGAGCCTCAACCAACCTGTCATTGTCTGCTTTGCTACTTCTGATCTCTATCCTCAAGCTCCTCAATGCATTTGCTATACAAGTAGAATACTCTCTCCTTGCCACCCAACTTATCTATAGGGAGAGTCACAAGAGTTGTAGTCTACCATTTTTCTGTCATCTTTTATTTCTCTTATTCCTGCAAGTATACCATGTCAAATAAACCAAATAGATACCAAAATCAAATCCATACCTTAGTGATGTCGAGGGGAGGATTATCTCATCTGCAAGACCAATCCACATTAGCATGTACATGTATAATCATAAATGTATCCATGTAATAATATAACATCAAAGCAACCTCATGCATGATCATACCAACTGAATACCTTGATTCCATACATGACAACCATAACCTTAACAACATCAAACTTGCCCAAAGAGGATGAAACCATTCTCTGATACCACCCTGTGGTATCAAATATGACCAAAAGAGAGCGCAACCGACTCTGATACAACCCTGTAACATTGCCTCCTCTCACATCTACCCACTTTCACTGGCTTACCTGAGGTAAACATGAGATGAGGGGCTACTATGATATGAATCAACCACCTAGATGACCTTAAGGAAATGGTGTTGACACAACTAGACCTTACTGACTTCCCTCAGGTGCCATAGGACCCCAAGGAGTAACCCAACCCCTCCAGGTGTCCAATCCCTGAGACCACTCACCTTTTCGCTGGCCTCGAGCCCTAGTCATTCCATTTCTAAGGCCTCCATGTGAATATGGGTTCCTAGTCACTCCCATAGGTCTACATCAGTGCGACTGTTGCCTTTTTCTACCAGTGTTGTGCCAGTGACTGCGAGAATTAAGACTATTTTCCAGGGCTGAGGCTTAGCCTCTACTCATAAAGTTATGAAAATTCCAGAACTCATAAAAGACATGAAGACAATGCTTGTAAACCAAAAATTGGAACCAGGACTTGACCTCACCATCCCCAACCGGGACTGACATTCTGTCAAACACTTTGTAGATATGCAACCTAAAGGTCATGAATGCAAGTCTAAACATAAGGGACTGAAAACTTATCTGAGGTTTAAAAGAAATGAAAACATGAAAAGATCCATTACTAAGATTTGTCATAAGACCATGCTTATAACCATCATATAACCAGATAAATTACCATAAGAGAACAACCATTAAAGCCACATAATAACCAATTCATTTCCTTACCAAAATCAAGAGAAACTTATCTTTTATTAACCATAAGAAGTTACCAACCTAGTTCGAGACTTACACATTCCACCCGACCATGGATAGGCTGAGCCAAATCTCTTTCCATCCAATCACCCTTGTGCCATATTTCAAGCATGAATATCGGATATCATGGGATAAACCAATCCAAAGACAACCAAGGGAATCTAGAGGTTAAACCACCTCCACCCTTTCCATACTGTGATCACACCTAAACCAGTGTCGAGACCACAAAACCAAACTGAGCTTGGATGCCTCAAAATTTCCTCCCCATCCTTGATGAATTTTCCTATCTCCACCATTACGCTTTACGATTTATCCCACCATTATTAGTAAAGGGATTCCTAGGCCTTTGGGAATTTATTTGAGACCACCTCACCTTGGATTCTGAAATTGTGCGGCAATCCAAAGATCAAACCGAGAACAATCCCATCACACCATGGCTATTCGGAAATGGCAAGGCTAGGCTAAAATCCACTGTCAAATCTCGACAAAATCCATGTCAATGATAGTAAAATAACCAAATACCAACATTCACATACCATGCATGTCAAAACCAGTAAGGAAATCACACATGTAATCTGTTATTTGCAAGAATTACCGTTGGAGCTGCTTGATCCCTGCCTTCCTTTGCTTTGCTTTCTTTTCTTTTCCTTTCCTTTCCTTACTTGCTTACTTTCTTTCTCCTCTTGGTGCTTTCTCGTCTCTGAGAAAAATTCTAACACTAAATTGACAAAACGCTGACAAAAAACTACCAATTAATGCTCTGAGGTCTTTTATTGATGAGGCCTCTAATTTCTTCAATTTTCCATTATTTTCCTTCATTTTCCTCCTCACATGCAACCTGTGACCTCTCACCTTAATTTTCTCCCAATTTCCATTATTTTCATAAATAATGTGCCAAAAATACATTTTTTCTTTTCCAAAGCCTTAGCCATTGCCTTTGCCAATTTCCCCTTAGACATAAAACACAAGTGATGGCCACTAGGATATTTTGCCCAACATTAAGCTTGGAATGAGTTTCCTTTGCCCATGGTCTTATTTTACCTTTATTAACTTCTATTACATGAACTTATAACCTGGGGTTGTTATAGACCCCTCCCCCTTAGGGGAACACCGTCCTCAGTGTTAAACCACACCCAGACCCAACAAAACTGTTGAAGATAAAAATCATACTACCTATGGAGTTTTATAATCTAACGTGTTGCAGTATTTACAATAACATCTTGCTCAAAAGAAAAACCATAATGTAAAACATGAAAGCATGACAACCATACCGCTTATTGGAGCTTTATAATGTAGCTCATTGCAGTATTTTACAATAGAAACCATACATAAATATGTACAAATACCAAGACTCATTTTCCTTCACCAACAAACAATGAAGGATACATAGCCTGCATCTGATCAACCATCTCCCATGTAGCTTCATTGGGCCCAAAGTGCTTCCACTGCACTTTAACCTGATTGAGTGCTTTGTTTTAGAGCACACGATGTTTTCGCTGCAATATGCATTAGGGTTCCGGATGGAATTCTCTTTCTTTCTCCACTTGCAATAAAGACCAATCAATAACATGACCAACATACTTTACATGTCTTTTAAGCAATGAAACATGAAAAACATCATGGACTTTCACAGTCGGAGGTATTGCAAGTCTGTAGGCCACTGGTCCAATCCTCTCAAGGATCTCAAAAGGCCCACAATACTGTGGTGCCAACTTTGCACATGATCTAATCCTCAAGGATCTCTTCTCTGGCTTGGTACACAAATACACATGCTCCCCAACCTGAAACTCCTTAAATGTCTTGTACTAGTTTGAATAACTTTTGTGCCTATCCTGCACTGCCTTTAGATTCTTATTTATAACATGCATTTCATGTTCCATGTCTGCCAACATGTCTAGTCCAATAAGTAACATGTTCATTGGAACACTCTAGCTAATGAGAGTGTTACAACTCTGCCCATATAGTGCCTCAAACAACTCATCCTCAATTTCTCCTGATAATCGTTGTTGTATGAAAACTCAACCAATGGAAGGTACTCCTCCCATATCCTCAGATAATTCATGACATACATCCTAACCATATCCTCCAGTATCTTGTTAACCCTCTTTGTCTGTCCACTTGTCTGTGGATGAAAGGTTATGATGAAAGCCAACTCTATCCCCAATCCTGCAAATAGCTCCTTCCAAAACTTGGAAGTGAACTTAGAATCACTGTATGACACAATCTTCTTTGGAACACCATGCAATGTAATGATCTCCCTGATGAAGACCTATGCTACCTCACTAGTTGAATAAGTAGTCTTCACTGGAATGACGTGGGCTACCTTGCTCAACATGTCGACCAAAAGCGCGATAGAATCATGCTACCTCAATGTCCTCGGAAGACCTGTAATGAAATCCATGGAAATGACCTCCCATTTCCATTCTAGAATCGGTATAGGCTAAAGCAACCCACCTGGATTCTTACACATTGCTTTGATTTGCTGACTATGAAAACATCTCGCCACGAACTCTGCCACTTCCTTATTCAAATTTTTCCAATAGTAGAACTTCTTTACTGTTTTCAACGTCTTCCAATATCTTGGGTGACCTGAATATGGTTTTACATGAAACTCCCTCAAGATAAGATTCTTGAGTCCCATGTCATCCGACACAGAGATATTTCCCCTAAATCTCACCAAACCATCTGCTGTAAGATAATAATCCACATCTTGATCACCTGTACCTTGTTGTAACCTAATCATAAGCTCCATGTACCCGTCATCCTGTTATCCTGCCTGGAAGATCCAATACTGTAAATCTATCCCATATGATCCCCCTGTTGCAACATGGTTCAACTGCACTTTCTTGTTGAGAGCATCCACAACCTTGTTCTCCTTTCCCTTAATGTACCTGATCTCAAAGTTAAACTCACTAAGGGTAGCCAACAATCTAGCTTGCCTGGAATTCAGATTCGGCTGGTCAAACATATATCTTAGTCCATTGTGATCGCTCATGAACACAAAACTCCTACCAAGAAGATAATGTCTTCACATTTTCAAGGCATGAATAATGGATGTCAACTCAATATCATGAGTCACGTAGTTCTGTTCATGATCATTTAGCTTCCTGGACTCATAACATATCACTTGTTCCTCCTGCATAAGGACTCCACCAAGCCCTCTATTGCAAGCATCTCTACATACTAAAAACTCTTTATTCAGATCTTTAATCTTTAACACTGGAGCATTTTTCAACAACTGCTTCAACTTCTCAAAACTGGCTGCGCACTCCTCCGTCCATTCAAATTTCTTACCTTTCCTCTACAATTATGAAATAGGATATGCAATGTGTGAGAAGTTCCTGATGAACCTCCTATATTAACCTATTAATCCCATGAATGATCTAATTTCCTCTACATTTCTAGGAGTTTCCCACTCCATGATAGTTTTTATCTTTTTTGGGTCTATTGTTCTGCCATTCTTAGAAACAACATGTCCCAAGTAGTGTACTTCTGTCTGAAAGAAAATGCACTTAATAAGATTAGCATACAACTGATTCTCTCTTAGCAACCTCAACACTGCTGCTAAATGCTTGGCATTTTCTTCCTCATTCTTAGAATATATCAAGATGTCATCAATGAATATAATTACAGACTTGTCGAGATAAGGATGCAACACACTATTAATTAGACATATAAAATTAGATGGATCATTAGTCAAACTGAATGGAACTGCAACAAACTCATAATGCCCATACATGGTCCTAAAGGCAGTCTTGTAGATGTATTTTGATGTGTAACTGATGATATCATGATCGCAATTCTATCTTTGAGAACACTGCTGCTCCCTTCAACTGATCAAACAAGTCATCAATCCTTGGCAATGGGTACATGTTCTTGATCGTCACCTTGTTCAGCGGCTGTAATTAATGCACAATCAACGAGTACCATCCTTCTTCTTCACGAACAATACTGCTGCACCCGAATGTGATACACTTGACCTAATGTATCCCTTGTCAAGCAATTCCTTCAGGTGCAACTTTAACTCTACTAATTCTAGAGTGCTCATCCTATAAAGTGTCCTTAATGTTGGTGCAGCCCCTGGTACCAACTCAGTAGAAAAATATACTTCCATGTGCAAAGGCAACTCTGGAATCTCTGCAAGAAACACATCATGAAATTGCTACAATACTAGGTACCTCTTGAAGGCTTCTTCATCCTCAACATCCTTACGCTTGTCACTAGAAATATGAATTGCAAACATCACACACCCTTTTCTGCAACTGCGCTTAGCCTGCATAGCTGTGACCATCTTCACTGATGTAGGCCTCTTTTGCCCCTACAATATTCTCTTCTCTCCATTATCATCTAGGCACTTAATAGCCTTGTCATAGAAATCTACCTTGGTCCTGTGAAGATACAACTAATCCATACCCAAAATCATATTATACAATCCCAATGGTAGTACATTCAAATGTGCTGCTATAGGGATACCATTCAACTCAAATGCATAATCTCTTAGCCAATGACGAACTCTCTACTTCATACATGTATCCAATTGCACCAAACAATACTCTGCATGCACTTCTCTTCTCAAGCCACCCTTATCCACTAGGTCAAGACTAACATAACTATAATTAGATCCAGGATCAATCAAAGTACAAATAACTTGATCACAAAGATTATTGTCCCTCCATCTCAATGACAGGTGTCTAGTGATATGCCTGCTTGTTGTCTACAACCGCATAAATCTGAGGAATATTATGACCAACATCCCCAAATGTTTACGCCTGCTGAGCGTTATAGATATGAGGCCTACCTCCCCGGTACAATGGAAAATCCTTCTTACGATAATCTTTGCCACATATTTGACACTCCAACGGTGCTCTACTATCACCTCTAGTATGTTGCTCTCCAAGCTGTGACACGTCCCTTCTCAATTGCACTAAACTTCTTCTAAGGAGCAACATTTTCTTTCTCACCTGCATCTTGAGGTCTTCCCCACTTTGGTGGAAATTTTCCTTTTAGTTTCTCATTTCCTTTCAAGTGACATTTAGGCTCAAATTTTCTCTTTGACTTCTCATAAAAATGCTTCAATTTGTGGATGGATTTCTCTAATGATCTAGGCCCATAGCTCAATCTAGTCTTTATATGCTGCTGGCAATCCATAGATGAATCTCTAAATCTTAGCCTTCTCTTCCTTAAGATATGGCACATACTTCAACAACTCCAACAATCTTCTAGTGTACTTATTATCGATCATAGAACCCATTAGTATCTCATAAAATGCCTTAGCTCTATCATCATAGTACCTCTCTGATAGGTACTTCTTCTTGAAGATCCTTTCAAAATCATCCCAAATCAAATATTCTTCTCGAATTCCCTTGAAATTATTCACATCTTCCACCAGATATCTGCTTTCCCTTTAAGACCGAAAATGGCTATCTTAGCTTTCGTGTTCTTTGAATAGATGTGCAATCTGAAGAATTTATTCATCCCAAGAAACCATGCCTCTGCATCTTCTGGCTTCTTCATCTCTCCATAAAATGTAGGAGGCTTGAATTTCTTGAATTCCTTAGGAAAATACTCACCCCTCCTATACGGATGATGACGGTGATGACTGTAATGATGTATCTTGGATGAGGAACTAAAATGATTCCCATACATACCATTCCTTCTATTAGATGTATCTAGTGATATACCACCTCTAATTGTGCCTCCTCTATCCCATCTTTATCCGGGCTGAAATCTGCTACCATAGGCTCCATTAGCTTTCTATTCCTGCTCTTGATTGATTCTCATTTGCCCCTGTTTTTGTAACTATGACAAACTCTGAATGATTGTTGCATTAACCTATGCCTACTTCTCCTAAGCCATTGCAAGTCTTTCCTGAACCTCAACCAACCTGTCATTGTCTTCTTTGAAACTTTTGATCTCTGCCCTCAAGCTCCTCAATGTATTTGCTATACTAGGAGAATACTCTTCTCCTTGCTGCCCAACTGATTTGTAGGGAAAATCACTGGAACTGTAGTCTACCATTTTTCCTGTCATCTTTGATTTCTCTTCTTCCTGCAAGTATACCATGTCAAATAAACCAAACAGATACCAAAATCAAATCCATACCTTAGTGATGTTCAGGGGAGGCTTATCTCATCTGCAATATCTATCCACATTAACATGTACATGTATAATCATAAACATATCTGTGTAATAATATAACATCACAACAACATCATGCATGATCATACCAACTGTATACCCTAATCCCATGCATGACAACCATAAACTTAACATCATACTTACCCAAAGAGAGCGAAACCATGCTTTGATACCACCCTATGGTATCATATATGACCCAAAGAGAGTGCAACCCACTCTAATACCACCCTGTAATGTCACCTCCTCTCACATCTACCCATTTTCACCGGCTTACCCAAGATAAACATTAGATGAGGGATTACTATGATATGACTCAACCTCCTATATTACCTTAAGGAAATGGATTCAACACAACTAGACCTTACTGACTTCCCTCAGGTGCCACAATACCCCCAAGAGTAACCCAATCCCTCTAGGTGTCCAATCCCTGAGATAAATCACCTTTTTCCTGACTTAGAGCCTCAAATGCTCCCTTTCCAAGGCCTCCATGTGAATATGGGTTCCCAATCGCTCCCATAGGTCCGCATTAGTGCGACTGTTGCCTTTTGACAAGTGGTGTGCCAACGACAACGAAAATTAAGGCTATTTTCCCGGGTTGGATCTTAGCCTCTGCCCAGAAAGCTATGAAACTTTCAGAACTCATAAAAGATATGATGAAAATTCTTGTAAACCAAAAACTGGAACCAAGACTTGACCTAACCATCCCAACCGGGATTGATATTCTGTCAAACACTTGATAGATATGCAACCTACATGTCATGAATGCAAGTCTAAACATAAGGGATTGAAAACTTATCTGAGGTTTAACAAGAAGGTTCACTACCTTCTCTCATTAGTTGTCTTAACACCAATTAGGCCTGGCATTCATTATTTATTTAGTTATGAGTGAAAACATGAAAAGAGTCATGACTAAGATTTGTCATAAAACCATGCTTATAACTAGCATATTAATAGATAAATAGCCATAAGAGAACAACCATTAAAGCCACATAATAACCAGTACATTTCCTTACCAAAAGAAAGAAAAACTTAGCTTTTATTAACCATAGGAAATTACCAACTAGGTACAAGACTTCCACATTCCACCTGACCATAGATTTGCTGAGCCAAATCTCTCTTCAACCAGTCACCCTCGTACCATATTTCAAGCATGAATGAAGGATCTCAAGGGATAAACCAATCCAAAGACAACCAAGGGAATCCAAAGGTTAAACCACCTCCACCCTCTCCATACTATTATCACACCTAAACAGTTGTCGAGATCACAAAACCAAATTGAGCTTGGTTTCTATAGAATTTCTTCACCATCCTTGAGGAATTTTCCTATCTCCACCCTCAAGCTTGACCGTGTATCCTGCCATTACTAGTCAAGGGATTCCTAGGCCTGTGGGAATTTTCTTGAGACCATCTCACCTCGGATTCTGAAATCGTTCGACAATCCAAATCTCAAACCGAGAACAATCCCATCACACCATGGATATCTGGAAATGGCAAGGATGGGCTAAATTCCACTGTCAAATCCCGACAAAATCCAAGTGAATTACAACAAAAGAACCAAATACCAACATGCACATACCATGCATGACAAAACTAGCTAAGAGATCACACATGCAATCTATTACCTGCAAGTATTCTCACTAAAGTTGCTTGATCCTTGACTTCCTTTTCTTTCCTTGCTTTTATTTTCCTTTCCTTTCCTTGCTTGCTTATTTTATTTCTCATCTTTCTATTTTCTCATCTCAGAGACAAATTCTAACACTAAATTGACAAAAAGGCTAACAAAGAAATGACAAGTGATGCTCCAAGGTCTTTTATTGATGAGGCCTCTAATTTCTTCATTTTCCCAATATTTTCCTCCAATTTCATCCTCACATGCAACCTGTGACATTTCTCCTTCCTTTTCTCCTAATTTCCATTATTATTATAAATAATATGACAAAAATACCTTTTTTCCTTTCCAAAGCCTTAGCCATTTCCTTTGCCAATATCCCCTTAGCCATAAAACACAACAAGTGATGCCCACTAGGATATTTTTCCCAAGATTTAGCTTGGAATAAGTTTCCCTTGCCCATGGTCTTATTTTACCTTTATTAACTTTTATTACATGAAATTTTAACCCAAGGCTTTTACAGACCCCTCCCCCATAGGGGAACACTGTCCTCGGTGTTAAACCACACCTAGACCTAAAAAACTGCTAAAGAGAAAAATCATATTGCATATGGAGCTTTATAACCCAACTTGTCGTAATATTTACAATAACATCCTTTTTAAAAGAAAAACCATCATGTAAAATATGACAACATGACAACCATACCACTTATTGGAGCTTTATACCTTAGCTCATTGTGGTATTTACAGTAGCAACCATACATAAATATGTACAAATACCAAGATTCATTTTCCTTCACCAGAAAACAATGAAGGATACATAGCCCACATCTGATCAACCATGTCTAATGTAGCTTCATCGGGCCCAAAGTGCTTCCACTGCACTTTAACCTACTTGAGTGCTATGTTCCAGAGCACGAGATGTTTCCACTGCAATACGCATTGGGGTTCTGGCTAGATTTATCCTTCTTACTCCCCTTGCAATACAAACCAATAATTAACATGATCAACATCCTTTACATATATTTTAAGCAATGAAACATAAAAACATCATGGAATTTCACTGTGAGAGGCAGTGCAAGTCTGTAGGCCATTGGTCCAATCCACTCAAGGATCTCAAAAGGCCCACAATACTATGGTGCCAACTTGGGACATGATCTAGTCCTCAAGGAGCTCTTCTTGGGATTAATGCGCAAATAGACATGCTCCCCAACCCGAAACTCCTTTCCGGTCGAATAAGTACCTTTTTTAATCAATCATTCCAGTTGATCAGATGTTACAACTCTGCCCATTCATGACCTCAAACAAACTCATCCTCAATGACTCCTGATAACCATTGTTGTATGCAAACTCAACCAATGGAAGGTACTCCTCCCATATTATCTGTTGATGCATGACATACATGCTCAAAATATCCTCCAGTATCCTGTTAACCCTCTATGTCTATCCATCTTCCTATGGATGATAAGCTATATTGAAAGCCAACTCCATCCCCAACCCTGCAAACAACTCCTTCCAAAACTTGGAAGTGAACTTGGCATCCCTGTCTGACACAATCTTCTTCGAAACACCATGCAATCTCATGATCTCCCTAATGAAGACCTGTGCTACCTCACTAGCCAAATAAGTAGTATTCACTCGAATGAAGGGAGCTACCTTGCTCAACCTGTCGACCATAACCATGATATAATCATGTTGTCTTGATGTCCTCAAAAGACCTGTAATGAAATCCATGGAAATGACCTCCCACTTCCACTCTGGAATCAAAATAGTCTAAAGCAACCCACCTAGATTCTTACAATCTGCTTTGAAATGCTAAAAGTCCAAACATCTTGCCACAAACTCTCCCACTTCCTTCTCCAGATTCGGTCAATAGTATAACTTCTTTACTGTTGTCAACGTCTTCTGATTTCCAGGCTGACCTAAATATGGTTTTACATGAAAATCCCTCAAGATAAGCTTCTTGAGTTCATTGTCATCTGGCTTGCAGATCCTATCCCTAAATCTCACCAAGCCATATGCTGCAAGATGATAATCCATATCCTAATCACCTGTACCCTGTTGTAACCTGAGCATAAGCTCTTTGTACTTGCCATCATGTTGTCATGCCTACAAGATCCGATCATGTAAATTTGTCCTATATGAGCTCACTACTGCAACATGGTTCAACTACATTTTCCTGTTGAGAGCATTCGCAACCCTGTTCTCCTTTCCCTTAATGCACCTAATCTCAAAGTCAAACTCACTAAGGGTAGAAAACCATCTAGCTTTCTTGGCATTCAGATTCAGTTGGTCAAATAGATTTTAGTCCATTGTGATCGCTAATCAACACAAAACTCCTACCAATAAGATAATGTATCCACATCTTCAAGGCATGAATAATAGTTCCCAACTCAAGATCACGAGTCACGTACTTCTGCTCATGCTCATTCAATTTCTTGGACTCATAACATATCACTTGTCCTGCCTGGATAAGGACTCCACCAAGCACTCTCTTGCAACTATATGTACATACTACAAACTTTTTATTTGAATGTGCAATATTTAACATTAGAGCATTTGTCAACAATTGCTTCAACTGCTCAAAACTGATTGCACACTCCTCTATCCATTCAAACTTCTTACCTTTCCTCTGCAATGATGAAATAGGATATGCAATGCATGAGAATTTCTTGATGAACCTCCTATATTAACCTTCTAAGCCCATGAATGATTTGAATTCTTCTACATTTCTAGGAGATGCCCACTCCATGATAACTTTTATCTTTTCTCGGTCTACTGCTATGCAATGCTTAAAAACATGTTCCAAGTAGTGTACTTTTGTCTGAAATAAACTGCACTTACTAAGCTTAGCATACAACCGATTCTCTCTTAGCAACCTCAACACTATTGTTAAATGCTCAATATGGTCTTCCTCATTCTTAGAATATATCAAGATGTCATCAATGAACAATGTAAACTTTGAAATGGGAACTATAAACTCAAAACAGAAACTCTGTAAAAAAAAACCCCGAAAAAACATCATAAACAGTGCTAAAAATGAAAAGTGTGTATACTGGAACGATGATTTTTTTTTAGGTTCAATTTTGAACATGTTTTAAAAATGGTAGTGAAAACGAATTTTTTGTGCAAAAATTGTGCAAAAAACACTTTGAAAACAAAAAGTGTTGATACTAGAACAATAGTTTTTTTTTTAGGGTCAATTTTCAACATTTTAAAAAAATGCCAGTAAAACCGAATTTTTGTGCAACAAAACAAATGTTTTTGAGGAAAAAACACACTATCTTTCCTAAGTATAATTTCAACATGTTTTAGTAATGATGATAGAGATAAAATAATGGAATTTGAAACACATTAAAATCCTATTAGCTTTCATCCATGTTGTTAAACATATAATAACATGACTCGAAAGATCGCTAAAATTCTAATTGTTTTCAACCATAACATTAAAGATACAAAAAAAATTGGAAAATTTTCAACAAAAAAATTAAAACACCACGATATTATGAACAAATTACATGACTAAATTAATCAAAATGTCATTATTTGTAGATTGAATGAAACATACATTATATCTCTAAGTTATTGTTGCATTGTAGATATTATAAACAATAAAAATCATCATAATTAAAACATATAATCCAAAAACATAAAAATGATTCATAACTTCCAATTTAACACCATATGGAAATCAATTTTTTTATTTCAAGATACGATGCAAACATCAATTATATAAACTATCTTAGAAAATTATTCCAAATCACTAATATTTTCTTGCACACCATCAAAATTCACATTTTCAGATGAATGACTGGATGCAGATGCAGATGTTCCATATTCTTCTTTTTCATCAACTAGTGCCCCATATGAGTCCACATGCATGCCCACCATTTCAGGTTTCAAAATTCTTCTGGATCTACGACTGGTTTCAGTAGACTCCCATCTCAACATTGTTCCTTCTGGTAACAACCTTTTAAGAATCTATATCATTTTGAAGTGAAGATTTCCTCTCTTTGTTAAATTGAAGTCATAAACAAGTATGTCAACATCCTCCAATTTTAAGAGGTCTCTGCGGCGATGATTTATATTTTTACCTTTTCTTTTTCTCTTTCCGCCAATTTTTTTATCAACTACCATCTCTAGCCTATATACACCATTGAATGGGTGTGTATTTGTGCCATACCAACGTACTTCAACGCCTATAACATCTTCATTTTCTGTAAGGACCTTTATAACCTTAGCAATCCAGAATGGATAGCCATTGGGATCTCCATCTGCTAGCACTACGATCATGCAACCTTCCTTAATATCCTGTATTGAACCCTTGTAAAGGTCTTCCATGGCTTCATGTTGTGCACGAGATATTTTAGAACCAATATACATCTCTCTTTCCTGTGCCTTTGAAGAATTAATAATACCTTGAGATTGTTGTTGTTCAACAATGTTTCTTTCCTCATGTTCATTTGACACATTTGTGGCCAATTAAATGGATTTTTCAAAGGTATATCTTCATTTGTTGTTCTTGAAATGATATCACTTTGATTATTGAAAAAGGACTCCCACCAAACTGAATCGGCAATATCAAAGTACTCATATGTATATCTAATACATTTTGTAATTTCTTGTAGCCAATCAGAATAATTTATATCTCTATTATGTTTGCGTGCATTATGAACTTTAGCAATTGATTGTAATAACAATATATTTGATGCAAATATTGGATGATCTGGAATGAACTTCAAAAATTCCAAACTTGATGATGGTGCCCATTCTGCAGTAGTTGAATACTTCTTGCCCCATATTAGTGTTTTCCCATATTTTTTTTTTATACGAAATTGATGTTAGAAGCTAATGTCATTAAGTTGTTCAATGCATTTCTCCTCACCATGTTATCCCAGAATAAACCTTCTCATGTTAACAATTTCTTCCAACACATCAAAAGTAGGCTCTGGCATGTATGATTTCTTAATACATTCAATTAATTATGGCAAGCTCCCAACTTCTTTCCTCAATGTGACTGAAAAACAATTGAACATCTGATCGATATGGTCATGAGTGTGACCAACAAGAAGAAAAACAACCTTTACCTTCTGAAAAATTCTCAATTCAACAAGCATGTTTAGATATCCAAAAACACTCTGATTTTTGTTTTCACGGCAAGCATTGTCCAATTGTAGATACAAAAGTTCAGGGAGATTACCAGACCAATGAGAAATCACATCATGAATTATGGTTATTGTCATACTTTCATCATTATGAATATTTGGAGCTGTGAAGTACACCCTTGGCAACATTTTCCCATTGAAGACCATACAACCGATCAAGTGATACTAAATAAAATTTTTCTCTTGTAAATTTTTGGGTGCGCGAACAAAATGTGGTAAAAGTGTTTTCTTCTAGTCTATACCATCAATTATCAAACCCAAATATTTATTCGGATTATCATAACACTTCTTTCGATGCTTGTACAACTTTTTCCTTTCACTTTTTTGTTGTTCGCAATGCTCTTGAAGTTCTTTGACAATGAAATCTACACAACATAAAAGAAAGTCATTAAGAAATATGTTTTCATAGTTAATGACTATACAATTTTAAAAGTTAAAGTTATTAATGCTTACCTCTTTCTGACCCTTCACATTTATCCCTTTTTTATTTAAGAGAAGCACATGTACTGCAAATCCCCATCCTTGTCTTCTTAGGAATACAGACATTGTTGAATTCTTTCTTCCATACCTTCACAAAATATTGATATGTAATAAATTGACCATGTCCCTCAACACCTACTGCATATTCTTTGTATAAGTTATAGATTTCTTGTCTTGAGAAATTATCTGGAATATGTATTGTCTCTCTATTTGGCATACACTCTCCATGCTTTGAAAAGAAATCTTTCATCCATGACATCGCAGTATTTGATGATGGCCCAAACTGTCATTTATGATATACTTCTGAATAAAATGTGGGATCTTTTTCCAAATTTTCTTGGATTCTTGAGAGACGAAAATAACCCATTGAATGAAACATTTTGAAAGCCTTTCTATAGATAAATAAAGACCTAATATGATAATCATAACCTGATAATGTAGATTGCATGCACCCCACTAAATATGATTTTTCATGATTTTATTCATTGACGAATATCTCTTCCTTTTTTCTAATGCAAACTTGAAATCCATATGTTTCAAGCAATCTTTTTTACAACATTCACTTGAAATGAGAGCGATGATATAACTTCTTCTCGTCAGATATTCTGCTCTACCCCTTGTGGACATTGTGACACTCCATTCTTTTGAAATTCTTCATCATGCTCTTCATCACTGCGGCTCTCATAGCCCATAGGATTATGACTAAGTGGACACCGTGACACTCCATTCTTTTGAAATTCTTCATCATGCTCCTCATCACTGCTGCTCTCATAACCCATAGGATTAGGACTAAGTGGAAACCGTGACTCTTTCTTTATTTGAAATTATTCATCCTGTCTTTCATCAGTGCTACTCTCATAGTCCTTAGGATTAGGACTATGTGGAAGATTTGACTCTCTATTCATACTGGAAGAATTTCTGTTATATTCATCAATATGAATAGAGTTGCTACGCGACAAAGATGTCGATCCTTCACAAAGAGAAAATTCACTATCAGAAGAATCCATGCCTGTCAAACAAAAGAGGGTGAATGATACAAATGCAGACTCTCCTAATGATAATATATAGCTTAAAGAATGAAAATTTCCCTCCAAATTTTCCCTCTAAAATTTTTTCGCCAAAATTTTCCCCTCCAAAAATTTTGTTTCATGTATTTCCCTCCGTAATTTTCTTCTACAATTTATTGAAAAATTTTAACTAATTTTTTTTTATGAAATAAATCTTTTAAATTAAAATTGTAAACTAAATCTTTTACGTAAATTAATTTATTACTTAAACTATATAATATTTACTAAACAATTGAATGTTTTTTTTTAATTTTTATTATACATTCTAAAACAAATTAATCTCACATTCACCTTGCTATAAAACAATTCCGTAATGTTCGCTTTATCATAGTTCCCTATATCGTCATAACAAAATTTACATGTTAATTTTTTTATAAAAACAAATTAGTCCCACATTAACCTTACGATAAAAGAATTCCGTAATTTCCGCTATATAATAAATTTCATTATCACTATTCCTCACATCACATCTTTTTGAGGTTCGTTAAAAGACTTTGAGCGAATTTCTGGAGCAGCTACATTGATGTCAACAACATATTCAACAGAGGATTATTGCATTTGAAAGGTTAGTTTTTTTTTTTTTTTTTTCCTTGTGTGCAAATTTTAAAATTAAATAAGTTTAATGTTTTTTTTAGAAATTAAAACTTTCAACGATATAGATTTACCCACTACGTCCGCAGTGGGCGTGTTGGACCTGATCATTCTCCTGGCGGCCCAACGGGCCTGTGGGGGAGGGGCAACGATGTTGGCTTCCTAGCCACCCGCCCCACCCCGGTGGCCCAATGGCCAACTAGGGCGATGGGCCGTTGGGCCGTCGGGGTGGGGCAGGGGGTTGGGCGCCAGCCCCTTTGCCCCACCCCGACGACCCAACGATTGGTCGGGGCAGCGTGATGTTGGGTCGTCAGAGTGGGGCAAGGGGTTGGGCACTAGCCACCCGCCCCACCACGGTAGCCCAACGGTTGACTGACTGGCCAAGGCAGCAGGTCATTGGGCCATCGGGTGGCGCAGGGGGTGGCGGCCCAATGGCCCGCTGGGGTGGGACGGGGGGGCGAGGGGGCTGGCGCAGTCGCCCCGCCCCACCCTAGCGGCGCAATGGCCCGCCACCTCGGCCAGTCATTGGGCCGTCGGGGTGGGGCGGGGTGGCTGTTGGGTTGTCGAGGTGGGGTAGGGGGGTTGGCACCCAGCTCTCTACCCATTCTGGCGGGTTGATTTACGGGGTGGGGCGACAGGGGGCTGTATTTTTTAAATTTCTTATTTTAAAAAAAAATTGTTATGTTTTACCAAATTAATTATCATTTATCATTTTGTTTGTTAATTTAAGCTATTATTTTTTTGTAATTTATTGATTTATATTTGTCTTTTTTCATAGGAAAATGGCATCAAAGAAGATTTGAGTGAATCTTTTTGGACCAAAGACTGTTAAAGGTGGATCGTCAAAAATTCCTGTTGAATGAACCAAGCCTGAGCTGATAGATACAAATCTTTCAAGTGCCTCAAACAATAAGAAGACGATTTCATACTGGAAGAAATCAAAAGAAGTGAAACTTCCAAAAAATATATGGAATGTGAAAGAAAGAGAAAGCGGAGATGTGTAGAAATACCTAACGATAGTGGAATTTATGAGGTGCTAGGAAAGGTCATAGACAGGTGTTCGGTACTAGACAGTGAAGTTGTTTATATACTTACAAAACCGCCCAAGTCACATGAAAGGATTAAATATAAGTTATTATATTCATTGTATGACATGCAAGAGGTATCTACAAAGTTGTGTAAACAAATCATAAATGAGATTACACAAAATATCGTGAGTATTGTTATTTGTATTTGTGTTTTGCGTTATTGTAACTGTCTCATTACATTTTTATAACTTAGTTTTTATTGACATATGATATTTTGTTTGACATAATTTTGTTGAAAGTGTTTCAATTATGTTGGGAGGCATTCATTTCATAGAGCATGATATTATGAATGTTGTCAACAGTTTCTACTCATTGTCAGAAGAAGATATGACAAGCAAGCAAAATGTAGTAATTCATGATGCTACAAAACTACATCCAAAGGATCAGAAAAAAATGTCTCTGGTGGATAAATCTAGCAAAGGTTGATAGGTTACTTTTGAAGATGATGAAGTTGAAACTTACACTGAAGAATATGTTGTCGTTACTGAGGATGACATTGGAACTGATGTTAGAAAGGAGAAGAGTAGTAAAAGACCAAAAGTAACAATGACCAAGAATAAATATGTTCTAGTTAATGATGAGAATATTATGAGGAAGAAAAGTAAAGTTGGAAATTCTCAGGTAGTCATTACCAACAGTGAAGATTATAGTGAAACTTAAAAAAAAAGCAGAGAAATCATTACACCAGGAGCTGATTTAGAGGGTGACATTATTAAAACAAAACAAAATGCCATCTGACAAAACTTGACAAAGAGAAACTTAATTGAGGGTGGTCGTACATTTCAGCTTAATGTGAGACAAATCTATAAGGCAAGTGAAGGAAAATGTAAATATCAAATCAGAAAGCCACACCACCTGCATGTTCACAACTTGAAGACATTGATGAGGTATAATCCATATGCTCATGTGTTTAATTATGTGCTTCATGTTGATCCAGTTCAAGTTCCCAGCAAAGAAGAATTTGATAAGTCAAAATGTTTTGAATACAATTATTATGTGCTTGGGGGAAACCATTCTATAGAAGCTCAAAGACAATTGATGAAGGAATATCCCAATAACCCACATTTTGAAACAATGAAATGTATCATTTATGCTAGTTTATCAGATACAGAAGAAAAGTTAGTGGCATGGGATCATAATTCAGATAATGAATATAGGATGTCTATGACTTTCATCCAAAGGGTAAGATTTATTCATAGTGAATTTGAAGAAAAATGTGGTGGGGATAAGATAAATGTTATTGTATATTTCCGAAAGGAATGTTGTATGGAAATAGGCTATTAAATTGAGGAGAAAATCAATTCAAAAGGCAACAAGAGTAAATATTGATTTATTCAGAGGTATTGATAACATTTTCTTGTTGGAACTTAGGACTGGAGAGATATGGGAATTGATTAATAAGATTTTTAGCATGTGGGAGAACATTAGCATTAAAAACCAAAAGGCCAAAAGGTCTAAACCATTGATATGTAGCAACAATAAATCAGGTCCTGAAATGAAGCAACTTCCAAAAGATATGACTATCACACCTTTGAGAGAATTGCAAGGAGTGAAGGATGAAAAACTTGTCAAAGAAATATTATCTCGTGTGAGGTTAGGGGAATTATCATTGGAGGAAATGTTTGAGGAATTTAAAAAGTAAGTTTGTTGAATTATTTTTACTTATTTCTAGATTATAATTTTCTTTTAAATATAACATATTGTTCTTGGTAGTATTTGTTATAAATATCATTATATTAAATTTTTTTTACTTTATCTATGCAGTCACAAAGTTTACATGAAAATACAAGAACAAATGGTTAAATTGTTGAATGAAAATAGTTGGGATGATGTTGTACGCAACTATCCAGATTCAAGTTCTACATCAACACTAATTTGTTTTTTTATCTTGCATTTAAAAAGGTATGTTGATTTATACATTCATTTTTATTCATCTGTATACTATTTTTATTTTATATATATATATTTTGGTAGGTAAGCACGCACGAGGGATTTGAACTAGTGACCTATCACAAGGAGTGTCTTAACAGTGCACCCATTCACCGTCAATGCAAAGCCCTGTGGGCTTACTATTTTTATTTTATAACTATATATATATATATATATATATATATATATATATATATATATATTAAAGATGAGGAAGGATGCAAATGGAGCACCACATAGTTTCAGAATCTTTATTGAAAAAATTAAGATTGAAAGACTGAAGAAGCGACATCTTAGGAATGTTGAACTTGATCCAAATCTTACTCATTTCATTTGGAATGGGCTTCATACTATTCAATATCAAGTAATACAAGACGATTGTGAAGACATTTCTAAACTCATACTTAAAAGGGATTATGCTCTAGTTATTGCAGATATTCTCCATGGCTTCAATATCCCAAACATTGACTATGATAGTGACCCTTATACTTATCAAGCTCTTAGTAAAGTGGTCGCGATATTTCTAAAGGTCACATAATTACCATTATGGAGATTTGTGACATTTCATTCAGACACACAATTGGCAATGTTGTTGTCAAGCTTCAAGGGGAAAACAAACTCAAGGATGCAGTTGACATGGTAAGACGTTGAAAATGTATATTTGATTAATGTTAAAAAATTCATTTATGTACAAGTTAATTGAACTTTTACTATTTTATGTTATAGGCAAAAGTCAAATCTTCTTAACCTTGAAGATCAACCAATTATAAATGATTGTGAGTTCATCCATATTGATAGTTGGGCAAAAGATGATAGCTATATGTTTATGATTTTTAATTGGGTAGATGGAAAGAGTCATAGCCAGGTACTGGCTTATGATGTCGTTGTGAGAAAACTAACATATGAAGACAGAGAAGCAAAAGTAGAGATAGTTAACATTTATAAAAAACCACAGTTACTGATTAACTATCTTATAGACATATGTTTAATTGAAGGAGATTGGGTTTTGGATTTATTTTCTGGCTCAGGTAAGTTTTATTATATGGAATTGAATTTCAATATCTTCTTTCTTAATTTATAAATCATTATACTAATTTACTTCACTATTTATTTTGTGCTTGATAATTAGGTACAACACTAGCATGTTTCCTTCAAAAGGTAAGAAATTGCATTGCCATTGAAAAAGATCTAGTACAATGCAATTTTATTCAGCAAAGAATTAATGCTTTTCAATTTCTTCCAGATGCAATGCAAGAAATCGGGTTGAAGAAAGGGAATTTAATGGAATCACGTGTGGCAAAAAAGGCAAAGGAACCTCAACCACCATTACATGGAATGATTGGAAAGGCATACATTGGGAGATTCGCAGACATCAAAGATCCATTAGAAGAGGAAAATGAACAAAATGAAGCAGAAAATATTGTGGAAGAAGACAATGATGAAACTCTAGAGGATGAAGAGTTTGGATTACGTGATATTGTTGATTAAATTTAAGTTATGTTTGGAAATAAAATTCATGTTTTGTAACTATTAATTAGTTATACTTGTAATGTTTTGACTTTGACATTTTATGAGAAGAATAAACATTCAATTAATGTTGTTATGTGTTCAATATTTGTATTATGTGATTTTCGCATTAATTTTTATGTTAATCATTATTTTTTTTTAAACAGTGATTATTATTATTTTTTGACATGAAATTCATTAAAAAAAAAACTATTATTTAACCATTTTTTGTTAAAATTTTCTTATAAAAATTGTGATTTGGACATGTCATTTCTAAAAAAAATGATCAAAATGAGTAATTTTTTAGTTATATTTATGTTGAAAATGGTTATTTTTATGTCAATTGTTAAAAATTATTGTTTTTTAGAGACAAATATTTGATGTGTATTGAAAAATTAATTAACGATGTATAAATATGTAGAATATCGAAACTTAAAATATCGACCTTCTTCTTTAAATATGCAAAACAATAAAAAAACTCACTACAATATATATATATAGACTTCGAAAATTGTTAAATTTAGAAAATAATTATTTATATTTCATACATTAGAAAATTTAAAGTCAAAAAATAGGTCTGTTAAAAAAAGGGCCTAATGCAGAATCACCATTTTTTTAAATCAACATGAAAATCACTAACATTCTAAAAAGTAATGTACATATAAAAATTTAAAGTGCCAAAAATTATGCTTAAAAAAATGTGTATTCTGTATCGCCCCTTTTCAAAATCGGGTCACTTTTTTGCTACTTCTACGAAATGGGTAATCGTATCAGTTCCTGTTTCAAAGTTTACATTGTTAATGAATACAATAAAAAGATGTTTAGATAGGGACGCAACACACTATTAATCAGACACATAAATATAGCTGGAGCATTAGTCAAACCAAATGGAACTACAACAAACTCATAATGCCCATACTTGGTCCTGAAGGAAATCTTGTAGATGTATTCTTCTTTGATGTGTACCCAATGATATCCTAATCGTAGATTTATCTTTGAGAACATTGTTGCTCCCTTCAAATGATCAAACAAGTCATCAATCCTCAACAATAGGTACTTGTTCTTGATCACCAGCTTGTTCAATTACCTGTAATCAACGCACAATCTAAGAGTTCCATCCTTCTTCTTCATGAACAATACTGGTGCACCCCAAGGTGATACACTTGGCCTAACGTATCACGTGTCAAGCATTTCATTTAACTGCAACTTTAACTCTACTAATTTTTGACTGCTCATCCTATAAGGTGCCTTTGATGCTGGTGCTTCCCCTGGTACCAACTCAATAGAAAAGTCTACTTCCTTGTGTGGAGGAAAATCTAGAATCTCTGCTGGAAATACATCCTGAAACTGCTACAATATAGTGTACCTATTGAAGATTCCTGCATCCTTAACATCCTTACCCTTTTCACTGGAAATATGAACTACAAACATCACACACCCTTTTCTACAATTGTGCTTAGCTTGCATAGCTGTGAACATCCTCACTGATGTAGGCTTCTTCTTCCCTTGAGAGATTCTCTTCTCTCCATTATCATCTAGGAACTCAATAGCCTTATCATAACAATATACCTTGGTCCTTTTAATATACAACCAATCCATACCCAAAAGCATACTATACAATCCCAATGGCAGTACATTCAAATGTGTTGCTGTAGGCATACCATTCAACTCAAATGCACAAGCTCTTACCCAATGATGAACTCTCTTCTTCATACCTGTAGCCAACTACACCAACCAAGACTCTACATGGACTTCTTTTCTCAAGACACCCTAATCCACCAGGTCAGGATTAAAATAACTATAATTAGACCCAGGATCAATCAAAATAGAAATAACCTCTTCACAAAGCTTACCGTCCATATCAATGATAGTTGCCTGCTGATTTGCCTTCTTGTTGTCCATAGCCACATAAATCCAAGGAATATTATGACCAACATTCCCAATTGTTTGCACCTCTTGAGTGTTATAGATATGAGGCCTACCTCCCTGGTACAATGGAAAATCCTTCTTACAAAGATCTTTACCACATATCTAACACTGTAATGGTGCTCTACTATCACCTCTGGTATATTGTTGTTAGGTTGCAACACATGTCCCTTCTCATCTGCACTAAACTTCTTGTGAGGAGCAACATTTTATTTCTCACCTTCATCTTGAGGTCTTCCCTGCTTCGGTGGGCATTTTCCTTTTACTTTCTCATTTCCTTTCAAGTCACGTTTAGGCTCAGCGTTTTGCTTTGACTGCTCATAACAATTCTTCAATTTATGGATGGATTCCTCTAACGATCTAGGCTCATCAAACTCAATCCAGTAACTATATGTTGCTGGCAATCCATTAAAGAATCTCTGAATCTTGGCCTTCTCCTCCTTGAGATATGGCACATACCTCAACGAATCCAAGAATCTGCTAGTGTACTCATCATCTGTCATAAAACCCATGTATAGCTCATAAAACTCCTTAGCTCTATCATCATAGTACCTCTCTAATAGGTACTTCTTTTTAAATATCCTCTCTAAATCATCCAAATTCAAATATTCTTCCTGAATGCATTTTAAATTCTTCACATCTTCCACAATATATTTTCTTTCCCTTTAAGACTCAAAGTGGCTATCCTAGCTTTCATGTTCTTTGAATAACTATGCATTATGAATAATATCTTCATCCCAAGAAACCATGCCTCTACATCTTATAGATTCTTCATCTCTCCATTTAATGTGACTATCTTGAAATCCTCAGGAAAATACTCACCTCTCTTATAAGGATGACGACGATTATGACTATAATGATGTCTTTTAGATGAGGAACTAGAATGACGCCCATACATGCCATTCCTCATGTCAGGTGTATCTAGTGATTTGCCACCTCTAACTATGTCCCCTCTATCCCATTTATATCCGGACTAAGATCTGCTACCATAGGCTCCATTAGTTTTCTCTTCCTACTCTTGAATGATTCTCATATGTCCCTCTTTCTGTAACTCTAACAAGCTCTGAAGGATTGCTGCATTAATCTCTACCTACTTCTCCTAAGCCATTACAAGTCTTTGTTGAGCCTCAACCAGCCTGCCATTATCTGCTTTGCAAACTCTGATTTTTGCCCTCAAGCTCCTCAATGTATCTATTATACTAGGAGAATACTCTTCTCCTTACTTCCCAACTGATTTGTAGGGAGAGTCACAGGAACTATAGTCTATCATTTTTCCTATCATCTTCAATTTCTCTTCTTCCTACAAGTATACCATATTAGATAAACCAAATAGATACCAAAATCAAATCGATACCTTAGTGATATTCAGGGGAGGATTATCTCATCAGCAAGATCATTCCACACTAGCATGTACATGTACGATCATAAACATATCCGTGTAATAATATAACATCACAACAACATCATGCATGATCATACCAACTGTATATCCTAATCCCATGCATGACAACCATAGCCTTGAAGACATAATACTTACCCAAAGAGAGTGAAACCATGCTTTGATACCACTCTGTGGTATCAGATATGACCCAAAGAGAGTACAACCCGCTCTGATACCACCCTATAACGTCGCCTCCTCCCACATCTACCCGCTTTCACTGGCTTACTCGAGGTAAACATTAGATGAGGGGTTACTACAATATGAATCAACCTCGTAGATGACCTTAAGGAAATGGAATCGACACAAATAGACCTTACTGACTTCCCTCAAGTGCCACGAGACCCCTAGGAGTAACCCAACCCCTCTAGGTGTCCAATCCCTAAGACAACTTACCTTTTCCCTAACCTAGAGCCTTAGTCACTCCCTTGCTAAGGCCTCCATGTGACTATGGGTTCCTGGTCACTCCCATAGGCCTGCATCATTGTGACTGTGGCCTTTTTCTGCAAGTGATGTGCCATCGACTACGAGAATTAAAGCTATTTTCTAGGGCTGGGGCTTAGCCTTTGCCTAGAAATCTATGAAACTTCTAACTCATAAAAGACATAAAGAAATGCTTGTAAACCAAAAACTAGAACCAAGACTTGCCCTAACCATCCCTAACCAGGACTGAAATTTTGTCAAACACTTGGTAGATATGGAACCTACATGTTATAAATGCAAGTTTGAACATAAGGGACTGAAAACTTCTCTAAGGTTTAACAAGAAGGGCACTACCTTCTCTCATTAGTTGTCTTAACACCAATTAGGTCTTACAGTAATTATTTATTTAGTTATGTGTGAAAGCATGAAAAGAGCCATGACTAATATTTGCCATAAAACCATGCTTATAACTAACATATAACCAAATAAATAACCATAAGAGGTGAACCATTAAAGCCACATAATAACCAGTACATTTCCTTACCAAAAGTAAGAGAAACTTAGATTTTATTAACCATAGGCAGCTACCAATTGGGTTCGGGACTTCCACGTTCCACCCGACCATAGATTGGCTGAGCCAAATCTCTCTTCAACCAATCATCCTTGTGCCATATTCCAAGCATGAATGTGGGATCACATGGGATAAGCCAATCCAAAGACAACCAAGGGAATCCAGAGGTTAAACCACCTCCACCCTCTCCATACTGTTATCACACCTAAATCGGTGATGAGATCACAAAACTAAACCGATCTTAGATGCCTCATAATTTCTTCACCATCCTTGAGGAATTTCCCTGTCTCCACCCTTAGGCTTTACTGTGTATCCTGCCATTATCAGTCAAGGGATTTTTAGGCCTTTGGGAAATTTCTTAAGGCTACCTTACCCCAAATTCTGGAACCGTCGTACAATCCAAAGCTCAAACTGAGAACAATCCCATCAAACCATGGCTATTCAGAATGGCAATGCTAGGCTAAAATCCACTGTCGAATCCTAACAAAATCCATGCCCATGACAACAAAAGAACCAAATACCAATATGCACATACCATGCATGTCAAACCAGTTAGGAAATCACACATGCAACCTGTTACCTGCAAGTATTCCTGCTAAAGCTACTTGAATCCTTGCCTTCCTTTGCTTTCCTTTCTTTTCTTTTCCTTTCCTTGATTTTCCTTTCCTTTCCTTGCTTGCTTACTTTCTTTCTCCTCTTGGTGCTTTCTCCTCTCTGAGACAAATTCTAACACTAAACTGACAAAAAACTACCAACTAATGCTCTAAGGTATTTTTATTTATGAGGCCTCTAATTTCTTCAATTTTCCATTATTTTCCTTCATTTTTTTCCTCACATGCATCTTGTGATCTTTCACCTTCACTCTCTACCAATTTCCATAATTTTCATAAATAATGTGCCAAAAATACATATTTTCCTTTCCAAAGCCTTATCCATTGCCTTTTCCAATTTCCCCTTAGCCATAAAACACAACAAGTGATGCCCATTAGGATATTTTTCCCAATATTAAGCTTGGAATAAGTGTCCCTTTCCCGTGGTCTTATTTACCTTTATTAACTTTTATTACATGTACTTTTAACCTGGGGTTGTTACAAAAATAGTTATAAATTATGCTAAATTTTAGCACGTGTTAATGATATTATTTTGAGTTGATTCCACTTGTATTGAAGCCTAAAAACATCCAACTTAATAACAAAATTTACCCCATAGAATTTTCACTTGATTAGGTTAGGCATTTCGTGGGTTAACTAGCTCATTGATTCTTGAGTTTATGGTTTTTAGAGTAGTAATTTTCTGCAAAATTTCAGTACATGTTAATGAGGGTATTTTTTAGCGATTCCAATTGGATTTGAGTCCTACGACATCCTAATTAATAACAAAATTTACCACATCTCATTTTCATTTGATTTAATTGGTCATTCGGTGAGGTAACTTGGAGGAAAAACTAGTTGGCAGACTAGGTATTTTAGTCTTTTCAAGTATAAAACTCTTAATATCTCTTGTGTGCATTTGAGACTATGGGTTTTCAGAGTTGAGAATTTTCATTTGCATTTGTCGTCCTATCTTCAACACCTTCCTTCTTCCTTAACAACATCTTCAAGCGAACTATCTATAGATAACTCTTTTCATATTTGTTAAAGGCCACTGTTTGCATCTTTCCTTATGCAATATGGGCTCCTGAGGAGCACTAGTCTCGGAAAGAGATTCATACACCCTTCTCCTACCTTATTTCATTTTTCATCACCTTCATACCACCTTCTAAGCCCACAGAGTTCTCTCAAACATGATCCTATAGCAAAACATGACAATCTTGTAGTACTTTGTCTGATCCTGTAGCATTGAGCAGAGACCCTCGAAACTTGACAAAAAATTCTCTTTGAGCTTTATTTTTGAATATTGACCCCATACAATGACCCCTAGGCTCTAAAACCAAGTTTTAGGAAGATTAAAGACCACTTAGGATTCATCTTTCAACCACTTCAATACATCTCTGCAATTAGGATTAGTAAACAAGTTCATGAAATGAATGGTAAAGGGATGGTTTACATGATTAATTTTTGAAATTCTTAATGAACAATGTTACTAACATATGTTATCTTTGAATGCAATGATTTAGATTTGGTTCATGCTCTTTACTATATGCAATTAGAATAGGTTTGATTTCCTTGTCTTTTGTCTCTTGCAATAGGTTAAAGATTCCATTTCAAGCATTCCCATTTCTTCAATTAGTTTAGGCTTGATTTCATGATATTCACTTCATTGCATTAGTTCAATGAAGGAAGGACACATTACATGATGCACATATAGTGCCAACACTTAGTTTATACGAACCCTAGGTTGATACTTTAAGTTGGTAGTCTTGGGAGTTGCAACATTCTTGTTGCAATACCAGGGCTCATCAGCCATATAAAAAATTGCCCCTCAAGCAAGGTAAGAAGGATAATAAATTAACACCCAAGTACTATGGCCCTTACAAGGTGTTGCAAAATATTGGTATTGTGGGATACAAATTGTAGCTTCCTGCATCTTCGCTAGTACACCCAGTTCTTCATGTTTCATGCTTAAAAAAGTTTATTGGTGACAAGCTCCTAGTTCAAACTATATTGCCATAACTTGATGAGGAAGGAAAAGCAATATTTGAGCCTAAAGAAATCACGAAAACAAGAATCGGCAGCTATGGAATTGATCAATTTTAGAATATCTCATTAAGTGGAAGAACAACCCACTCAAGATTCCACATGGGAGGATAAGTACTTTATATAGAATCATCCAAAACTACTCAAGCCTTGAGGACAACACTTTTTTTAAGGAGAGGGGTATGTTAGATCCCTATAATACTAGTTTAGCCCCCATATTGTTATTGGTGTGCCACATAGAATCCCACTATTGTTATTGTTGTGTCATTACATTATTATTGTTAAGCAATCCCTAATTATATTTTGACCCTTTATACTCTTATATATACTAAGGAGGTCTTATCATTTGAATCATACAATAATTGTTCATTTATGTGATGTAAAGGGAGGTTTCCCCCTCAAACTAGCTTATTATCTAGTCATTAATCTAGCTTTTTTTTATGTTTATGTGTTATTTTGATTTGGATACATAATAAGACCATACACATAGGTAGGGTAAGTAAGCTTGAAACCTCCCAAGAGGTTTCTCACAGTGAGTCATACACATCTTAAATAGATCCTCGAATGTGCACAATCCAATGAACACTAATACCACGGGATTGGGGAGTAACTCCACAAGTTCTCGATGTGACTATATGCTTAACTCTTATGTGGGGGGCACTTTATGGTAAGAATTTGATGCGACAATTGATTTACACTCTTTAATAGAACTAGTTTTAGTTTTACAACCTTGAAGATTGTCCTCTCCAAACATATTTCAAGGCTCTACACCCCTAAGCTATAGTTGGTGTGTTATAACCAAAAAGTCTAATCAATTTTATTAGTGCTTTATTTTTTATGGTTGTTTTTCACTCAAGGTACATAGTGTAACTGAGATGGTGTTTAAGAGACTCAAAACCAATCCAATATGTAAGTTACTTGAATGATGAAAGTGCTTTTCATTTCAATGAAAACTAGCTAGAGGAAGGGTAGAGAGATATTTTATTTTTCCAAGTGACAAATGAAACCTCATAACCTCTCTCAATAATCATTCGACATACTCAAAATTCTCACAGAAACCAACCCAAAAATCAATGCAATTACTATAAGATGCAAATGCAAAAGAACCAAACAAAAGCACTCAAAAGCATCAAACAATGGCTTTGAAATAATGGATAAAAAATGTTTTAATTTTGGTATGGAAAATAATGAAAGTATGGCTTTGAAATAACCTTGATTTCCATCCATTGAGGTTTGTGCAAGGTATTTTTTGGGTTTCATATTTACCTCCATACCCATTCAACCAAAACCAACATTCCTTCCTAGCATCACTTGACTTGACAAATTTGGATATACTCACTAATGAACTAATATGCCATGACCCTCAAAGGCCTCCAATGCCTATCAAAATACCTTTTGAATCCTGATATACCAAAATTTGATGGAAATATAGGAGAAAACCCAACCACACAGATAACCATCTACCATTTAGAGTGTTTATCAAACTCTTTGGTGGATGATAGTATCAAGTTGTGTCTTTTCCAATGAACCATGATCAAGGATGTTACTGAATTTCACATCAATCTCAAAAAGGCATCCTACCATGATTATGATTTCTTGGTGTGAACATTCTTGAACCATTTATACTTACCTTCATGGCATTATATAAGAGCTAATCTCCTATTTACCTTTAAGAAAGACACTTCTACCCACATCTCTAGCAATATTCATGAGTGGAAGTGATGTAAGTGATTGATTAGGACTAATATTCCTAATTTATTGGTCAAATATTGGTTTACTAGATCCTTTATACTTTAAATTACCAAGGATGTAGATATGGTCAAGATGGCTATAGATAAGTAGGTCTTCTAACGTGTCAAACATCTTGAATTGATTTATTCATAGTTCAATATGCTATATGATTTCTTTCCCAATGATCCTCAAACATTGACCAATTCCTAATACTCCAAAATGGGACCAAATTTTGATGGTGTGATTGGTTTCATCTCTAATGATGGTGTGATTCAATTGGCTGATCAATTGGGGTAATTGATTGTTACAATGCAAGCCCTTGCAACTGCACCTAGTTCTCAACAAACAATGTCTCCTAAGCAAACCACCTAGATTCATGTGGTGTAGCCTATGCAGCCAAATAATTCTAAGAAAACAGGTGGTAAAAAGAAGAAAAATAAACAAATGAATACTTCTAAAAATGATCAAGAGATATAACAAACCCAACCCAACAAGGGTGGGGACATGAAAGAACAACAATGTAAAGTCAAGTTTCCTTGCAAGATCTGTTTGGATGACCATCTACCTCATGGGTGCCCATGGATGGATGAGATTCATTGACTTCTAGAACAACCAATTATTGGGTAGTAGCCTATCATCTTGACATGTTCATTCCCCAACCAACCATAACAACAAATTGTTGCAAAACCTCCTCCTCCTCCACTTAGGGGAATGGGAGGACCAAATTTTCATGGAGGCTCTTCACATATTCTTATGTGCAATGAGCAAGTAAACTTGTCTATGAGAGAAAAATCTTAGGAAACTTCTAGGTTATTTATTCATATAAAGACATAATTTTCCCCACTTTATTGAATGGACCTATCATATTAAATAAGTTTCTGGAGAAAATGAGTCACCCACCTAATACCATCTTCCATAACTCAACACAAAACCTTAATGCTACGACTACCCAACACTACAATATTATCAAGCATCTTTCCCAAGCACCATGTACTATGTCTTCTTTATAGGTTTTGAAGAGCTATCCTATGCAATGCAGAGCCTTGTTAACCACTATCAGAGGGGTTGATCCCTCAAAGTCAAATTTGATTATGTTTGACATTGATGAAAGTTTGTATAGGTTATCCAATGAGGTTGCTTTTCATATCTCAGTGCATATTTATAGCAAAACTATTTTTGTCACTCTTGTGGATGAAGGATCTCCTAATTGTATCATGGTCTCATCATGCTAGAAAGCTCTTGGATATATAGAACTTCTCCAATCAAGTACCACCCTCTAGGTCCTTGATGGCCATAATTTCTTACCTCAAGGGGTTCTTTCGACATTTTCTATCGAGCTTAGGGGAAAATTGTTGCTATTGATGTATAAGTTATAGACACCCCTCTTAAGTATAATTTTCTCCTTATACTTAATTGGTTTTATGATATTACTATTTTCATGTCATCCCTCTTTTACATTCTTCAATTTCCCCATGAATGCAAAATCGTTACCATTGATCAACTAAATATTGTACGACAATGACCAAATTAACTATTACGAGAACCACGGTGCCATTTGTCAAGGATAACCCTTTATGATATGAGAGTGTCAATGTGGAATTGTTTAAGAGCTCATCATTAATGGGAATTTTTCCAATACCACCAACCAATGTTCCATCTACTATCATTTCTCCCATTCATATGATTTCTTTCATCACCAATGGATTCCATCAATCACATGACCCTTAGGTAGTTCCTCTCCTTTAGATGTAGATTCTTATGCTAAGCAAATTCCATTAAGCCTAGATGAGATCACTTATCGTAGGATTTTGCCAATATTTGATAATTACGAGTCAAGTGAATCCCATAGTGAGAAACTCATTAACTATCCTTTAACCATGTAGTTTGTTGACCATCCAAATTCTAGGACTTCCTTGATGTCAACCTTCCTAATAATGAAGATATTGTGGGGGTTATATCTATTTCTAAATGTCCATAGAGGAACTTCAGTTTTCATAATTTCTTCTTTGGCTAGAATCATTGGATGAGTCACCCAAAATCCTAGCTTCCTCTGGCTCTACTAAGTGGTCCCAATCTTCTATCACGTTACATGGTGTTTTCTCATAAGGGAATTTGGAAAACATTTTGAAAGCAATACCTATCAACATTGATAAGAAACCAAGTGTTATGAGAAACATTACGATTGGTGAAAATTGTACTCCCCAAGAAATTGAACTCCTCACCACCCTTTTAAAATAATTCTGCGAATTTCTAGGAATTAACCCTTGGATTATTGAACATAATATTAAGTCATATTACATAGACAAGCTAGATTAGCAAAGGCTCAAGTCAATCAATGCGTGTAAGGAAACTACTGGTTTTACCTATCTGATACCCTTGATGGAGTGGGATTCTAATCCTATTCTGACAATGAAGAAACAAGGGACAAATATGGTTTGTGTTGACTATAGTGATCTCATTTTGGCTTCTCCAAAGGATAATTATCCAACCCCCTTCATTTATTAGATTCTTGATGCTTCAGCCAAGAGTGCTATATTTTCCTATATGGATGGATGTTCAAGCTATAATCAAATATAGATTAGACTAGAAGACCAACGTAAGACCACCTTTATCTACCCTTGAGGAATGTTCACTAATAGAAAGTTTCCAATTATACTTAAAATTTCTAGAGCCACTTTCAAACATGCCATGTCCTATTCCTTTAAGGAAATCAAACACATAGTTGAGGCCTCTTTGGACGACCCTATAACACAGTTTTTCCAACGTGAGGACCATACTAGCCATCTTAGGGAAATATTTTTACAATGTCATTTTTACAAGATTCATTTGAACCCACAAAGGTGTGTCTTTTGCATGGTGTCCAAGAGGTTATTAGAGTTTATCATATCTAAGTACATGATAAAAGTTGATCCTAAAAAGGTTGAGGCGATCATTAATATACCTCCTCCTCATACTCTTCACCAACTTCAATGTTTACAAGGGAAATCAAACTTCTTGCATAGATTTATTGTCAATTATGTTGAGATAATGAAGGGTTTTATGCCATTATTGAAGAAAGGTGTACCTTTCGTATGGGATGACCAGGCATAGATATATTTATTTTCTTTGAAGAAATCCTTGTTGTCTACTTCATTAGTAATCCATCTTAATTACAATTAGGAATTTTTTTTCTATCTCATGCTCCTAGAGACAACCCCTGAGTTGAGGAGAAGGGTTAGTGTCTAGGACATCTTAGAGTCTCTTAAAGATGAATCATTGTTGCTCAAGAGTTAAATATAAAATGATTTAAATATTATTCGGTAATCTTACTTAGAGACCAACCAAATTACGTACATTGATAGTATATCATTCCAAAGAGTTAAATTTCAACCATGGTGGCCTACACACAAATAATGAAGCTTCTTTAGTTGTTGTAGGATAGGTGAGGGAAGAAATGAAAGAAAGAAATCTAGTGGAGAGGGCTAGAGATAGAATCATGTGCACTAAACTTTAGCAAAGCAATGCATAGAAAAAGGAAATGAAATTAGAAACCATAGAGCGCATTTTAAGGCATTCAATCTTACATATACAGGTACCATTTTCCATAACATGACGTACATAAATATGTCATACAATATTGAGTTCCAGTAGCTTCAATTACACAATTTCTAAGAGGAAAAAGACACATATGAAAATGGTAAACAAAAACAGAAACACATACTCCACATATGAGTGCTTGGAATCACCAAAAGCTTCTTCATTAATATTTTAGAATAACATACATATCATAACACCTCAGAACTTGCAAAACTTATAGGATATTGCAACCTCTTAGCATGAAGATAGAACCCTTACAAATGAGTTTCTCTTCCCTTTTATAGGGAGAGTCTAACAAAAACAGTTACAAAATATCTTGTAGTGCGATAACTATCTAAACTAATCAACTGTGTGAGTGTGCCAAAAGCCTAACTATTCTAATTATTACATAACAAGTTGATTGTTTCTTGAAAAAAAAATATTTACAAAATTTCCAAAATGGCAAAGCTATGTTATGATTCCAAATCAGAAAATATATTCAATGTCGGCTCACTTGATCATTTGAATTTTACCCATGCTCCGCTACCCATATTTTCCATGATTTTTTAATGTTAAGAAGTATCTCCACCTCTGAGGGGAACGAGGCTTGATTTGTGTCTGGTTGCTGAAGATAACCTCTCATAATGCTGGTAGAATCTGAGTGGAGATGTTTGTAAGTGATTTCAAAAACAACCAATTAGTGTGGGGTTTGACCAGAAAATTTCAGTTAGCCTCGAGATTAACTTTGCTCAGCTGGTTAACATTCTCTATGAACTCAGCCCCCTATTCAAGCCAATTCCTAAGAAATCTCTCCACATTAGGTAGAGAATCCTATGGATAGTTGGAGATTCGATTTGATTCAAGGAATCATTAATGGATTCCACCAGGGCATTTGACATCTCACACACATCACTAATGATTTTTTTAACCAAACGTATCCTGGCTTTCCATCCCTCAAGGATAACCGATTTATGCATTGCATCAATCTTAGGAAAGTCATATTTTCTCCCCTCAACAATGTATTTCCATTCTAACATTCCGTTAAGGTCCTTCTTAGCTTCATAAAAACATGAAATAATTTCCACTAGCTCATCAGTCAGAGCATTACCCAACCTACATTATTATTCACTCAAATTAAACTTCTCACATAACAACCATTACTATCTCTGCATCTGTACATTCAATTCACATGCTTCTTACTTGAAATCCTTTAGTTGATGGGTTCCCCCCATAATTTTTTTATCTTCTGCTCGGATTCTCAGAGCAGTTTGAAGAAGTCATCCACATACTTTTTGTCGTAGATGCATTACAGGTCTGGAAAATGATACATCTCCTAAAATGCCTTGGCTAAAAATAAACCAATTGTGGTGCCCTTCCGAGTGTGGAAATTCCTATCCAAGACATCTACTATTTCAATAACCCACCTGACCATATTTGTGTAGGGAATAATTTGAGGCCTCGCTCCAATTCTATGTAGGAAAGCGTTTTTCTGCATCCTGTGGAGTTTCCTCCAAGGAGGAGCTTTCATCGTCAATGACAAATGTTCTGACAGTTACCTGGGGACCTTCATCTTTGAAATATTTATACATCGTCTCCCATGAGGAATTCCCTGGATCCCTAGTGCACACTTTGTCTGAAAATAATCTCGTCCCGGGTAATTTTTCATCGATGGTTTCTTTAAATGGGTTGGTGAATTGTTGCATAGGTGCTTTCGATTTCCCCTTATCTTTCTTCATTTCTTCCTGATGATGGTGGTGGAGGATTTCTTGGTGAGCGAAGGGAATTAAAAACTCTGAATGCACAGAGGTCTTTACTCTGGTTGGAAGTCAATCAAAAGGTAGCAATAAACAGATGGAATGGATTGACATCGAAAAGTTTTAAATAAATGAGTTCAAATCACAATGGTCAGTGTGTGGGAGTGCAATAGTAAATTCACAAAGATTTAGGCAGGAAAAGGGAGGGATAACATAGAGGGAGACACGTGGAAGAGTTAGATTGGGTGGAGGATGAGGAAGGATGGTCATGTATCAAACGCTCTTGCGCTCACTTGTCACGCTCGCCTGATAGTGGTCCATGTCGCTGATGTGGTTTCTGCATTGGTTTGATACTTGGCGGGCCTGTTTTATCTCCTTCGGTGGGGTGCTTAGGCAAAGTCAAAGGCTAGGCTCGACCCCCCAAGTTAATATCAAATGTTGATTTGCACTATCCACTTTATCGACTCTAACTTTTCGAGGGAAAGTGTCGACTTAACTGTCATGTTTTTTAATCAACCGAAGCTTCTCTTGGGTGAGGCAGCTTCAGGATGGATGATGGTCTACCCCGCTAAGTGGACGTTACTTAAGAATTTGCATTCGGAAATCATTTACACTTGGTGACTTCTATGTGCTAGAAATTAGTGTTTCTTGGGTTTTCCTCATTGCTGAGTTGGAACTCGGATGCCCTGGTGCTTTGGATCCCTGGTCCTGAGAAGCCCGACTCCTTTTAAAATATAATTTGAAATTGTTATGAGGTTCCAACCCTTCGAGGTATGCCACCAGGATGACATCACGTAGACGTTAACCAAGCCACATGTCAACCTATGATTGGTTTAAGTGTCATCCATATATGGGCCCTCTCGGTACTTGAAAACTTGAAAATTGCCTGCCACGTGTCCACCTCTCAGTGGATGGTTGTTGACATCAGCTTTGCCCAATGACACATTGCCACTTGTCCTATCGAAGGGGAGAAAAGGATCTCGAGACCAAGTTATGCAACCAATTTCTGTGTAAATGGTTCAATCCTAGCGCCTTCGAAAATTCATTTAACTAAAGCTTACGAGGTTTAGGGGTCTGGGGATCTAGGCCTCCAATTTCTGTTACATAGTTACATCAGTAGATGGCCTTGGATCCGATAGTTGATAAATCCATGGTCCCTGGTCCCCAGATCCTTTTGAAATTTATTTTTTGATGAGTTATGGGATTTTAGCGTTGTGGGGTCTCCGATATTTTGACTTTTATGGGCCCAACTTTGACTGCCCTTATACTTTTTTATATAGGAGGCCATTTTATGACTTCTTTATATCGTTGGAAAGTTATTCTTGAGCACTTTCTAACTGAATGGGTTCGATAAGGTCTTTGAGATCATCTAATACTTTGAAAATGGCTCCAAACTTTACTATTCTTTGCACCTCAACCCCTTTGCTATATGAAGAATAAGAGAAAGAAGAGGAGGGTACAACAAGTATGGTTCTCATCCAAGAGGATGAGATGTGAAATTAACATGTCATTTATTATCTGAGAAAAGGCCTTGTCGATCTCGAGCTTCACTATTCCCATATAGAAAAGTTGTCTTTGGCAGTTGTTTAGTTTTTCCAATGTTTACGACATTACATACTCTTGTGAATTACCATGGTAATTTCCAATTCCAACCCCTGAAACATATCCTTAGTAGTCAAATCATTGGGGGAAAGTACTCAAACTAGATTGCTATCCTTTAAGAGTTCAATTTAGAGTATTTTGTTGCCAAATCCAAGAAGTTTTTGGTATTCATAGAGTTAATGTCCAACCTTCCCCTAGTTAATGAAGAGCTTGTGGTTGATGATTCATTACCTGATGAGTCAATATTCTGCATTAGCTGATCCAATCTATGGTATGGGGATTCAATGCTTTTGATATTAGTTATTTCATGATGAGCATTGACGTATATGCCATCGAGTAAAGAACTATGTTATTATCAATGATACCATCTATTTTCATGGAGTTGAATTAGTATTTCATTAATGCCTTACTCATGAGGAGACTGAACATGTCTTGAATGATTGCTATGATGGCACATGTGGTAATCATCTCTTTGGTTTTGCAACGACCCATTAAATATTGTGCGCTAGTTACTTTTGGACCTCGATCTTTAAATATTTTATTACTATGATCCATAAGTACCACCCTTGTCATATGTTTATGAGGAAAATGCATGCTCACCCTACTCAACTTCATCTTGTGATTGTTTTTGGACCATTTTCTAAATGGGGCATTTATTTTATGTAGTGTAAGTCAACCTCAGCCAATGGGCATGACTACCTCATTGTGGCCATGGACTACTTTACTAAGTGGGCTAAAGCCATGCCTACCTTCTATAACGATGGTGTCACTACGACACTGTTTGTGTTAAATCACATCATCATTGGGTTTGGTATAACCAAAATGATCATGCGAGATCATGGTTCTCATTTTCATAATAAGATGATGATGGAAATAACTTCCAGGTTAGGTTTTTCTCATGAACGCTCAACCCCCTATTATCCACAAGCTAATGGGAAAGTATATGCTATCAATCATGTCTTGAAAACAATGGTTCAATGGATAGTAGGGAATTAAAAGTCCAAATGGAATATCATGTTATTTTCCATGTTAAGGGACCATCAAACCTTAGTTAAAACTACTATCAGATTCACTCCTGTCCAGTTGGCTTACGGGGTGAAGGTTTTGTTACCCATTGAATGTGAAATACCAAATTTGAAACTAGCCATGGAACTATTTCCTAACACATCTACTAAGGAAGAGAATTTATTATATTTGGCCAGTCTTAATTAATGATATCATTTATGCTACACCAGCCAATGAGATTCGTAGAAAGAGTGTTAAATCCAAATATGAAAAATCAATTCATCTTTGTGTCTTTATGAGAGGTGGCTTGGTTCTGGTCTATGATCACAACCATGACTTAGGTGCATGTAAATTAGAACCTCTCTAGCATGGAAGTTGTGTTGTCAAATGTGTTCTTATGTTACTTTCTTATGCATGGTGATTGATTGGAAGATGTCAAGTTCCGCATCGATCTATTTAGGCTCTGTTGATGGTGCCAATACCAGTAATCAGAACATTACTTCAACCACTTGGTTTATCATTTCACCCACTATTGAGTTAGTGAGTTTTTGGGGCATTGGTCGTGGCCTTGTAACCAATAACATGGTTAATGTAGTGTTTTTATTGAGCTCTTATCTAAGGCTATTTCCCTTAGTATCTATCACTTTCTTGCCAATATTTATTCTCGGCTTGTGGTCTCTTAGCTGAATTGTGTCTATTCTGTGAGGCATCCTATGTTACTTTGTCATTTTTTGAGAGTATGTCACTTGGAATATTGTCTTGATACCATTGAATATATGCACATTTCACAAGACATTAATAACTTGGCTAATTCGTTAGATAATTATGTCTTAGAACACTGTAAATTTTGAAATGGGAACTGTAAACTCAAAACGAGAAATCTAGCAAAAAAACCCCCCCAAAAAATGAAAAACAACTCGAAAACGAAAAGTGTTGATGTTGAAATAACGTTGTTTTTTTTCTTGGGGTAAATTTTCAACATGTTTTAAAAATAACAGTGAAAACCAATTTTTTTTGTGCAAAAAACACCTTGAAAAAAAATGTTGATGTTGAAATAACGTCTTTTTCTTTTCAGGATAAATTTTCAACATTTTGAAATAATGGCGTAAAATATTTTATCATGACTTCGAAAAACCTTAAAATTTCTAAAGAAAAATGAAAACAAAAATTTACAAATAAAAACAAATATTAAAAAATGAAAAAAAAACAAAAGTTAAAAATATATAATAAAAGTAAATAAAAATAATAATAGAAAAAAATCACAAAATGACAAAAAAAAATCAAATATATAAAAGACATAAAAATAAAATAAAAATTAAAAACATCCAAAAAAAAAAAAAAAACATGATTAAAGGAAAAAAAATAATGAAAGAAATAAAAACAAAAAAAAACCTTTTTGGACCATTTAAAATAAAAATAAAAATGATAATAATACATTTTTTAAAAAATCAATTAAAAAAAAAAACATTTAAATTTTTTTATAATAAATATTTAAATAAATAAGAAAAACATTAAAAATAAACATTAAACATTAAAAATAAATAAAAGTTAAAGATATAAAAAAAAATTAGAAGAACAAAAAAAGAACATTAAAAAAAAATCATAAAAACAAGTAAATTTATCAATAAAATAATTATTATTATATATAAAAAAAACTGCGTCCCTCAGGCCCCAAGGTGGGCTCAACCCAATTTTGAGAATTGGGTTGAGCTCACGGAGGGGCCTAAGGGGTTGTCGTCCCTACAACCCAACTAGTCTAGGGGGTGAGGGACAATGTTGGGCTGCAGGGGTGGGGGGTGGATGGAGGCTACACAAAATCGACCCTCACCACTGGGCCCATTAGGCGGTGGGATTTTGATTTATTTTTAATTTATTTTTAATTGTTTTTAATACATTTTTGTTAAAAAACAATTTGAGTGTTTTTTTTTTTCAAATTTAAATTACCTGATATTTTTTTGTTTAAACCTTTGTTTCTTTGTTAAATTTTTAATTTTTTATTTTTTTTGTCTTAAATTTTGTGTTTTTTTGAAATATTTTCTTGTATTTTTTTTTTAATTTTTAATTTAATTGTTTTTTTTAATATATATTTTTAAAATTTTATCATTTATAAATTAATTTGTTTTTTTCTACATTTCTATGTTTGGTTTTTTTGTATATATAATTTGATATTTTTTTTTGCCATATTTTTTTAATTTTGTTATGTTTTAATATATATTTTTATTTACTTATTATTATTTTTTAAATTTTTTTGTGTTGTTTTTTTTCTTTTCTCAATGTTTGAATGTTTTTAATTTTTTTGTCTAGGAATTAGACAACTTGAAAAATGGTTAAATAATCATCATTAAAAAAAAAAAAAAATTGCATACTTAGGACATAAGAAAATTTAAAGTGTCAAAAATATTTCTTAAAAAAATGTTGATGCTTTTCAAAATCCACATGAAAATTACCAAAATTAAAAAAATAAATATCCACTCAATATATTAGAAAATATATAGTGTCAAAAATAAGCCCTCTAAAAAAAGGGGTTGATGCCTCATCAACACTTTTCAAAATCAGCATGAAAAGCATTAACATTTAAAAAAAATGTTTATACTTGATACATAAGAAAATTTGAAGTGTAAAAAATATGCTAAAAAATGTATTATGAATCAACACTTTTCAAAATCGGATGATTTTTTTGCTACCTCAAAAAAACGGGTACTCGGTACAGTTCTCGTTTCAAAGTTTACATTGTTTTAGACCAACATTTTTCACACTAAGTATTTTTTCCATGCATATAAATATACATAACCATGAACATTAAAAGAAAAAACCATGTAGGCATACTAAGTGACACACACACACACACACACACACACACACACCATTAAAGTCAAAAGCGTATTACATCATATAATCTAGGTACAATATTCAAAATGGGGGCAACTGGGGTCCCAAGCTCTTGAGGCCTTATTTATACATAGATGGTCATCATAGGAGGGACACATAAAGAAGTTAATCATATATGTGTCAACAATAACATAGGATTGAATGGGTTATGTGGCATAGGAGGTCTCAACAATAGGAGGATCATACCCCCATTGTGTGTCTTTGTGGATGTGGAATGATACCATCAATCTCTAAAGGTTGTACTCCCATCATCAACCCCTCCATGTTGTGAGTGAACTCTTAAAAATCATCCTGTTCCTCACCTTCCTCCTCATCAAAGACTTCTCACTTGTCTCTCGTGTGCATTGCCCCTCTACGGGGTATAAAACTTGTGGAAGGGTTGGTACCACATTTGTGTCCACGAAACCATAATGTTTCAGCAATTGAGTACCCATAAAAAACAAATAAAATAATATATGACAAAAACCAAAAAACACTAATTTTTTTTCTTCAGAAAACCAAAATATTCTTACTAATTCCATGCCAATGGGTTCCTGGGGGGAAGGCCAAGTTAGCATCATCCAAGAAACTAGTGCCTAAGTGGGCATAATCATCAATGACCACATACTTCTCTTGTGCTACTCTCCAAACCAGGAGAAGAACAATTGATCAAACCAATATGTTGCATGGCCTCCCTTAAGCCTCCCCATAAACTCTATTTAGAACATCATACATGGGTCAAATGGTAGTGGGAATGAAGCACTCACTCTTGGTTGCATGATTGGCACTCTCTCCAAGAAGGACACTAGAATACTCCCATAGATAAATTATTTCTTCCTTTCGGTCCTTCATTTTGTAAGTTGGTCCTTAACATTAGGAAACAACCCTTCACATCAGTTGAATAATATAATCTCTAAGCATCATGATGTAGTATCCATTTTCACTCTAGAGGTCAGTTGATGCCCCATTGACCTTGCTAGGGGGTAATGGTGAATATGACAATGCAGAGAGTGAGGTCGATTACCTCCTTGATGGGGACTAAACTACTCATTTTTCATGTCCTATTTCCTTAATAATAGGCCACATAATCATCCACATTGTCCTCCCCTCTAATCCTTCCTCCTAATATAGTCATCAAGGCTTCACCTTGATAAACCAATAAGGAAGTAGATGTCTTCAACCTCTAGGGCCAAAATTTGATCTTATACCCTAAAGAGCCGCTCAGCAAGATCCCACATTTTGATTAATCTTTGAAGGAGCCCCACTTGACGCTTCATGTTCTACATTTAAAAAAATTTGAGCAGACCACAATTTCGAAATGCTCTCATAAAGCATGAGTAAGGACCCTCATATCATTTTCTTGGTGCTCTCTTTCTTTCACTCAATCATATTTTCTAAATGTCCACCATCACAACATGTAAACCCATTAGTATGTTACCCTCATTCAATACCAATTTGCAAACACTTCAATGATGGCCCTACATATAAGAAATATCTACCACATCACCCCTAAAGAGACACATACATAGTGGCCACCGCGCACAAGCACAAGCCTATAGGGTGAAATTCCTTGTTTATGTTGCTACTAAGACTCCAAGCTAAGAGCAATGACACCCTCAAGCCCAAAAAGAAGTTTGTTAGGGGTTAAATTTCAACCAAATTTTAGAAAAATAAATACTAAAATGATGAGGAAGGATTAGAAAAGTACTTGTCGGAAGTGAACATTTGATTGGTTCCATGTATGCTATGGGATCTTGATCCAAATTTTTTGGGTAGGGTGGGATTTTCTCCACTAGTTTAGTTTTGTTAAGAGGAAGTGTGCAAATGACTCCAGTTTGGCCTAATTCCTCCTATATTAGGGCCTAAAACACTTGAAAGTATGCTTGTTTACTATAGAAATGTCATGCTTGCTCTTCCCTTCAATAATTTTGTGATTTGGATATACTTGTTATGCATTTTTCATGCCTAATTGACCCTGTTGTAAGATGTGATGGATAAGGCTTGCAACAATTATTTTTGGAGCTTTGATGTACCATCATCACCCTAGACCCTTGGGGAAATTTTCTTGACCTTGACATACAGGGGTAGGTCTTTCCCTCTCATTTATGATGCATTATTGACCATTGTTTCCATCTTCATTGCACCTTAGGTCTAGTCCCATTAGGTTGCGATAATAACCCTTCTTTATTTGCACATTGTATAGATCCTTCCTCTATAGGAATGCCCTATTTTAGAATCTATTTCCCATATTGATGTCTATGTTGTGTATTCTCACAGTTCAAGAATCCCTCCTTTAGACCTTCCATGACTCTGAATTTGATCCTAATTATATCTTCTCTATCGTATTTTGGTCATACCTCGAGAGGATTCCAAATTTTTTGTATCTTGTAATTGTTGTTATGCATTGCCTCACTCATTTATGTACATTGATATTCCTTCGCCTCGTTTCTCATCATTACAATCACATTTCCCTTGGCCCCATTGCTAGCTTTTGCTTGGTGGTTTTTATCCTTCCTAGAGAGACTACTACGATGAGTGGGTTTTCTTTTCCAACCTCTCTGCTTCACTTTTCTTAGGGTGGTTTTGTTAGATCGAAACACATTTCCACCCTTTATGCCGCTAATTGATCTGAGATTATCTTCCTTAGTATTATTCTCATGGTTGTTATACAATGAAGGGTATTGAGCATCCTTTTATCTCTTTTTCAGGCTTGTTAAAACTTCATGAAAAAGACACCTTGTATCAAGCATATTACCTCTTCTTTAATATCTTTAAATCACAAAGAAAACACTATAACAAGTACCATTTTAACTCTTTTTAGGCTCATTAACCCGAAATAAAAAAAATAAAAATAAAAATAAAAAATTATTGAGCTTACTTGTCTTCTCTTTCATGCTCATTAAACTATGGAGGTGATAAAAAAATAAAAAAATAAAATATAAAAGAGGGAGGGAAATTTTTTGGTAGTCTATCATTGAAAATGGTAGCATTAGTCATGTCACTCTTGAACATGGAACCTGTTTGTGTATGTATCTTACAAATGGGTTTTAGCTTACATATTGGGTTTTTACTCCTTTGACTGGTTACTCTTCTAGTTATTATGGAGAGTGCTTTGATGCCTCCCAATTTATTGCATGATATCGCATGTGCTCGTTAGTAAATGTTACCAAGTAACTTTTGTGTCATGCCACTATATGTTCAAGGGAAGTATAAACCTCGGTCAACCATATGTAGTCCTTTTTGAACTTTTGTGTCAACCATCCCTGTGTTAGTTGAACTTGGTGACTTCATCAGTTTACATCATACCTTGATCTATTTTTTGCCAATTGATGGGGGATACATTAAGGCCCTATGTCAGATCTTCTCATATCAACCTCAACTCATTATTTAGGAGATAGGTCTATAAACCAGTAATATCTTGGAGCTTGCATTCTTTAGTGGTAGGATTCCTCATGATTGACATTGGGTTTATCTCATGGAGGGTTTAATTGGTTAAATCCATGAATTTCTTGTGTTAACTAATTTATTCACGCCTATTGGATTGTGCTAGGTACCTTGGGTTCCATTTTCATCATTGGTTGGTCCCCTTGCATATGTTAACTATATATCTCAATGACTAGTACTGTTGAGAAATTAGTGTGCTTATGAATTAGTGTTGATTTCTTTGTCATGGTAATTACTTGTGAATATTTTGGCTTAAAATTATTTTTATGTTCTCTTATTTCATTAAGAAATTACTAAAATATAAATCAAGAAGATCACAAGAAACAAAGAATACAAGATGCCGCCTCTCCAAGCCAGGGCCAAAACCCCACAATGGGGAAAACCCAAAAAATATCCTCTTCTTATAGAATTAGATCAAAGTGAGAAATCCAAGACCCAAATCTAACCTATAAGAAGCCAACTCAAGCCCTCCAAATTCATCAACTTAATCACAGGAAATATAATCAATATCAGTGACTATAATTTTGATCAAACTTAGCTCACATGCCACAGGAAAATTGATCTCCATCTCAAAACATTTGCCAAGGATAATTGTATTACTTCAGTCCATTAATCACAAAAAATTTTGCATTTCTTTAGACCATCTTTCATAGGGAACTTCACATTTTTTCAAGTCCTCTTCCATAGGGAATTCACAGATACATACTTCCAATCTTCTACCCCATAAATCTTGCTTATATAGTCAAAGAACTCACATTTCTTATTCAAATATATAGACTTTAGAACTTTGCACATCATAGCTTCAGAACTCATCACAAAGATCATTGAATTTCTTTCCAAATAGGAGGAGGATGCATGCCAATTTATAGTTGTTCTAACATGTGAAAAAACACATCTGTTGGGTGAGCTAACTTGACATTTAGGAGGGACGACTTGGCTTCTTGAGGTGAATTGATCCAAATTACAATTTTAATTTTTTTCCTTTTTCTTTACAAGAAGTACAAATAGGACTTTGACTCAATAAAATCTAGAACCATGAAGAATATTCTTAACTAAAATAATAAAACGTTCTTAATCTTTTTCATTTTTTTTATTTTTACATAATATACATAATGATACAAGTACAATTATGAATATTGAACCTAGTTACACTTTTCAACATCTACCATGTTCAACATCAACTTATTTATTTGCATGAAGTAGATTCATACCATCGGGGTTGAGTACAAGACCTTGGTTTTGGGACATGTCACTCTTATATGATAACATTCCCAAGTTGCATTGGAATTTGTACAATCTCATGTACTTTGAGGGGTACTCTAGGGAACCTATATTCAGTATGTCCATAGTTGTACTAATGTATACTATGACATATATCCACATTATATTTTTTGGTGGCTATGTTCTCTCTATTTATTGCATGGATCCATTGTGTATTGTGTCACGGCCATGTGTTATGATTTCATGTCATGGCTTTCTAGTGTATAATTTTGGTAGTCATGTTTAGTTATTCTTTATGCTAAGTGTGGGGATGATTTGTTTATGATTGAGATTTGGTTGTCATAGTTTCTCTGGTTTGGTCTTTTGACCTCAACTCATTCCTTGCATCTTGATACCCAATTGTAATGCATTTCAACAATCAGTTTCTCCTTTTAGCTCATGCATTATAGGGAATTTGTTATAACCCTATTTTCCACCCCGCTTTAGTAAGAGGAATGATAACTCAACTCTCCTTAGTAGATAGCTTGAATTCACCCTTTTTCACCCTCAAATGTGCCTACTTAGGCAACCTATTTCTCCCACAACATTATCATCTTGTATATCATCGTTCCATGCTAGTGTACATCTTGTCACCCATCCCTAAAGGTACACATCAGGTCTTTGTTTAGGGAGCGATGGAGCTTAGGATTTATAGATATTTCCCTTTCCAAGAGTATAAACTCGATTTAGTGTAATACTCCTTTGTTCATGATGTAATTAAATATACATCGATATTTAGGATGGTGAGATGGATGTATTTGACTAGTGGGATGGTGAGAAGAAATAATATTATGAGGCTTGTGTGCCTTTGTAGCCATAATAAATAGGTTGTGGGGCTAGCGGGCCTAGATTGATATGGCTTTAGTGATTGTGAGGCCTTAACCCTAAATTGCTAATTATATTGTAATTAAACATTATTAACAATAAAATAAGATTGGCTATGGAGCCCACTCAGAAATAGTATGGGCGAGGGGGGACTCTAGAGGTAAAAGGTAACGGTTGGGTTTCTTGTGGTAAAAAGTGTGCCTTGGGGCCCATGTGGCTCTAGTGAGTGCAACTTGGCCAGTGAAGGCCATGCATTTAAAAAGGAAGTGTAGTTTCATGTTATTATTATTCAATCATTCATTTAGCGAGTTATGGTGGGATGAGGAGGAAAATTTAGTTTGGAAGATTGATGAGTCGGGGAATCCTGGGCTTGGACTCTAGAACTATCTCGGGTGTGGTTATTTAGTTAACCATACCAATTAGATGCATCACGTTTACAATGTGAGCCCCTATGCTAGCTATGAGAGTTTGGTAGCTTTGAGGGTTTGATGGCCTTGTTTATGGCTTGGTGGCCATGGAGTTATGGTTGGGGAACTCGGTTCAGACATAATTGGTGAGTCTTGGTGGGGCTCTGACACCGGCTATGGAGTTAATTCGATTTGGTTGTTGGTACTTGGATGCCCGCACAATAGTATAGTTCTTGGACCTGTAGGCTGAGACCGTCTGACCAACTGTAAGTTTCCCTGGAAGGTGGGCACCAGCAGAGATTTGGGTTGCACCACTTGGGGGCTAATTAGGGGGACATGAGCTTATAGATGGAGATTGAGGCTACTAGGGTTGGTGCCTTAGACATGGTTTTGTATTGGTTTTGCGATTGTTGCCTATGGAGTTGTTGTCCTAGCTTGAGGTGACTAGTGGTTGAGATTATGAACCACCCAGTCTATGGCTGGGAGGAACGTGGAGAGCCTGCAACCAGTCAACTCTTATTATGAAAATAAGTATTCTCTGCGCCATGTTATGTTTTATGGTATTTTTATGTGTGTTTATGTGTTTTCTAATAATAAACCCTAAGACAGGTATTTTACGTATTTCTATCCCATGGAATTATTCATGCGCTTTATCTAGTTGTAAACCCTAGTTAGGGTTTGGAATAATTATAGGTACATATTATGTTGTGTGTATGCATATTATTGTCGATTAAAAATATGGTTGTACCTATATGTACCATGTGTAATTATTATTTCTCTGTTAAATCTTAGTATCAATATTCTGATTAACTTACTACTGATGTACATTTATTTCTACTGCATTACCATGTCTCTATAAATTATATGTGAGAAACCATGCTTGTGGGTGTCAAATTCTACATTTCTTAACGATTATAGTTGCGAGGTACAAATTAACAATTATGGCATATTTGAATTTATATATACACTTCTGTAGTTAATTTTATTAAGTATAAGCCTTTCTTCTTATAAATATGAAGTATAATGATATATAAATATACATTTGTGCATTGTCTAATGGAGTAGGGGCACTGTTCCAAAGGTGGAACCCCGCCTGACTTAGCGAGTTTAGAAGGGAGGGAGTCTATTCGTAAGGATTTGAAAACTCAGGGTTTATATATATAGAGAGATAGGTCGGAGTTTGAATAGTGGTATTAAGGATGAATATATACAGAGCTAGGTCGAAGTTTGACTAGTTGTATTAAGGATGAATGTGAGTCAACTTACTCGCATATTTGATATATGAAAGTCAAAGGTGGCAAGCATATGAATTTTTATATCGAATGATATAGGGGATGAGTTGAGACGTTACAGAACCAGATTTAATATCATATATGGCCTCTAAATGTGTTTAGCTATGTTATAAAAAAAGCGGCTATAATTATATGAACTTGCAACCCTTGCCAAATGCATAATATAACTTTGGCATTCCAAAGCCGACGTTACAAGCAGGAGATTGGCTACGATGTATGCGGACTCAGGAAATTTGGGTCATGATGAAGCTATTATGTGGTAGTTATAAGTTGAATGTGCTATATATACGTTGGCATGGCCGCAAAAGAATCGATAGAGAATCATAGGTCGGGCCTCAGAATTCATGGGCCATGGGCCATGGCCAGGAATAGGACTGTTGCTATATATATATATATGTTTGGTATATTGATATTGATATATGGTAGGTTGGAACCAGGGGGCTGAGTTCCCATACTTTTTTTGTTGTTTTTATATATACATAAATGCACACGTACCAGAGTTCATGGGGACTACGCATGGGTTTATGTAATTCATTAGGTTTGTGACCCATTGGTGATGGTGGAACTTCGAAAATCATAATATATATGTTATGTATTTAACAAATTTTATAATTAGATTAATAATGGCTTGGATATGGTGAACATTTAGATTAATAATGGCTTGGAGTTGGTGGATATATGCCACGTAATGCGCGAGGTTACCAACCATGGCCACAAGGCTCACTGAGAGTAGGCATAGTTTTGAGTTTTTAGGCATTGAGAAATTGGAAAATTATGTTTGAACTTCAATGGGTTACGGTATTCAACTCGTAAATCAGATTTTGACATATGATGAGTCAAAAGAAATGTGTTTTCGTGTCGATCTCAATTATCTATCCATAAGGTATGTAATTCTAAGAAAAGCCGAGAGAGCTATAGGTGCTTTAAATGGGCATAAAAGAGGCTAACAAAACTTACAACCAAAAGATCAGAATAACACAAATAAGCAGAGAATAGAGAGTTATTGATGAGGAAAACTTTATAGCAAATCCAAAATTTGGAATCATATGAGATTTGTGAGGAAAAATTTCACATAAGTTATAGGTATTGCAAAAGGGGAAGTTCACCTAAGATTTTTGGAAGGCATATTTTTTAGCCCAAGAAGCAGAAATTGGAAAATGTAGTCAATGGAAATATTTTGACTAAAATATCACGATGGTGAACCCAAAATTAGTATCTAGGCAAGAAATGCGGTAAAAATTTCCCTGAAAGTGACATGTTATAATGACTTTCAATAGTGACATGGGAGTTGTACAGGGTAGATTCGATAAATAGTTGCCAATATGACATGGTAGTGGAAACAATTACATCTATAAAAGTAATAGCTATGTGTGGTATAGGTGGTTGCTAAACTAAAAAGGATAATGGAATAAACCATGAAACAAGACAACCATGCTGTGGACTTCCTATGAAAGAAATTGAACAAGACAATTTCTTTAACCTTCCCATTGTTGTTGTATTTTTGAAATCAAATGTGATGCATAAGCATGTTTGTTATAAATGCACATATGTAGGTGTTATGTGTGTGTGTGTGTGTGTGTGATTGTTTGTTGCATGTTGTTTGACAACAAAGTGTTGTGATATTTATGCAATACTTAATATGGGAATCTAATCTAGGTTGATGTGTTGTTGATCATGCAATTATTAGAAAAACAATCATATAGGGTACATGCCAAGTAGATTTGTGCTCTTGAAGGCCTTACCAAAATGGATCACCCAAGGGGCTATTAGTCAGAGAAGGGGATGTCTGAGCCTATAAGGATGAGTCAAACTGGACAACATGACTAATGCAATTGAATATGAAGTGACTAATTAAAGGGCCTAAAGGGTACCTGGAGGCCCTGGAAAAGCAACAACTTGGGGAATGTTTTGGCTTTGTACCATGGCCCGTGAGGGATACTGAATAAGTACCCAATAATGGGCAAGTAGCTATCCATGAAGAAAATATCATATTGACTCTACAAGATAATTGTTGGTTATGTTACATACTTTATTCGTGTATATTTTGGATGTATGATTATGAATCGAAACTTGGGTATTCAATATTTTGGTATTTTGTATTTGTATAGGATATGAATGTGATTGTGCAATAACACAAGATAAGCATTGGAAATGAAACACTTTCAGCTATAGGACAGGTTTATACTTGCAGGGTTATGATAAAATCTTGATAGACATACAACAAGTTACAATGGACTATAAAAGCCTTATAGTCAGTCCATAATAGGTTGTCACAGGGATGATGATGAATTATCCAACAAAGTTCTATATAGGTTTTTATTAAAGAGGATATGAGATCAAGGTGGTATAACGAGGTATATCATATAGGTGATATACTTGGGACACACAGGGTTTAATAATTTTTCTACAGGTAAATTGCATATTATTTTATGGGAAATTGTCACAGGCATGTGGAAAACATATTAAAATCATGACAAGATGTAATAGAAGCTACCACTTGGATGTCACAAGATCTCATAGGATCATGTAACAGGGTTGTAACCAGGGATAGCATGATATTATTGACAGATTGATCACAGGTGGGTGACAGGTTCTATACAGGGTTGCAATAGGTAAATTGGATGTATGTAGGTAATAGGTGGCCATAGCTAGGTGACAGGGGTATAATAGGTACATATGTTACAATTATTGAACTGGTCACAGATAAGTGATGATTGTATTGCAAGATATATAAGTTATAGTAGTTCTACAACAGGTTTATGATAGGTTATACAGAGTTATGACAGGTCACGACATGTGTCATGGTGAGCCTATGATAGGTTTCTGGTAAGTTGTAATAGGTTTTATAATATATTGTTTTATACAGGTTGTGATATGCCTTTAATAAACTCTTGTGTACAAGATGTGACATGCCTTTTGACAGGTTTTGACAGGTCATGAGACCATGCTAGGTGCAGGGAAAAAAAAAACTAATGACAAGTTGAGGTAGGGTTTTGTCACATGTCATAACAAGTATGGTGCAACTTTGGTATCATAGTAGAATAAAATTTGAATAGAAGTGTAAGATCTTATTAATCACCAAAATGAAGGAAATAGAAAACTTAGTAGGGATTTGGAGAAGTAAATGCTCGGACTTGAGTAGAAACACAAATAATTAGAGCAGAGAGGAGCTTAAAATGATTTTAACTGATTATAGATGATTTGGCAATCGGGTGACAAGAATTATCTACAACAACCGCGTGAGCTGAAAAATTAATTGTTATTTAAAATAAAGGAAAAGAAACAAGAATAATGGCAGCCAGAGGGGTTGGAGGAGTAAGCAGAGAGATTATTTGCATGCAGTAAATGTGAACAACAACAACAATTTGTGAGATTGTAGGATGATTGTATGCAAGAGTTAAACATAGGAATTGTATACATGGATGGTATACAATGTTAGCATGCAAGAACAATGTTTCCTCATGGTTGAGGCGCAAGAATGTTGGCATGGCATGAAAACCTTGTGTACTTTTTATACTATAGGAAAATTGTAAATTCATGTTTAGCTATTTAAATGTTGCATACATGTGGTTGTTGTTGTTATTTTCAAAGTAAACACACACACACACACACATGAATCAAAATTGATTATGTATATGTGTGTGTGTGTATGAATCAAAATTCACTGTTGTTGATGTTAATTTTCTTTTTATGTCCTCTAGGTGTAAGGATGGTGGTGCTGGAAGTGCACGCTCGTCAGCATGAGGCATGGACCTCCAGAACCTACTAGTATGTGGATGGAACCAACCATGTGGAGGATGCTCCAAGTTGGATCCATGTATGAGGACATGGACTTGTAGTTATAGAGTGGTAGCTCATGTCATTTTGCATAAGAAAAATTAGATTATGGGTATTTGATGCTCTAAGGACAGTGCATAAAATAAGGGAGGGAGAAATGTAATAGCCCTGTCATTCATGGTGAAATTAAATATACATTGATATTTAGGTCGATGATCCAGATGTATTTGACTAATACACTGGTGAGCCAAAATGACATTATGAGGCTTGCATGCCCATATAGCCATAATAAATAGGTTGTGGGGCCAACATGCCCAAATTGATATGTCTTTAGTGGTTGTGAGGCCTTAAGCTTGAATTTCTAATTATATTATAATTAAAAATTAAAAATAATAAAACAAGGCTGGTTACGAATCCCACTCCATGGAAAGAGTATGGGGGGCACAACTCCGGGGACAAAAGGAAATGGTTGGGTTTCTTATGGTGAAAAGTGTGCCATGGGGCCCATGTGGCTCTATTGAGTGCCACTTGGATAGTGAAGGCCATGCATTTAAAAAGGAAGTGTAAGTTCTTGTTATTATTATACAATCATTCATTCATCTAATTATGGTGGGATGAGGAGGAAAAATCAGTCTGGGAGACTGATGAGTTAGGGAGTCCTAGGGTTGGACTCTAGAATTGGATTAGGTGCATTTACTTAGTTAACCGTACCAATTGGATGCATCTCATTTATGATGTGCGCCTCTATGATAGCTCCAAGATCTTGGTAACTTCAAGGGTTTGTTAGCCTTGTTTATGGCTTCATGGCCATGGAGTTCTGGTTTAAGAACTCGGTTTGAAGATAACCAATGAGTCCTGGTGGGGCTCTGGCACCAATGATGAGGTTAATTTGATTTGGTTGTTGGTACTTGGATACTCATATAGTAGTAGAGCTCTTGGAGCTACGAGCTAAGACTACCCTAGCCAACTATAAGTCACCTTGGAAGGTGGGCACTGCCGAGAGATTCAGGCTGCAACACTTAGGTGTCAGTCAGGGGGACGTGGACCTGTAGATGAAAACTAAGTTTGTTTGGTTTAGTGCCTCATCCAGGGTTTTTTATTGGTTTTGCAAATATTTCCTATGGAGTTGTTGTCCCATATCGGGGGTGACAAATGGTTGAGCTTATGAACCACCCGATCTATGGATGGGAGGAATGTGGAGAGCCTGTAGCCAATCATATCTTATTATGCAAATAATTATTCTCTATGTAATGTTATGTTCTGTGGTTTTTTATGTGTGTTTACGTGTTTTCTAATAATAAACCCTAACATAGGTGTTTTTCCATATTTCTATCCCATGGAATTATTCATGTGTTATATCTAGTTATAAACCCTAGCTAGGATTTGAAATAATTATAGGCACGTATTCTGCTATGTGTATGGATATTATTGTTGATTAAAAGTATGATTGTACCTATATGTTCAGTGTGTAATTATTGTTTCTATGTTAAATCCTAGTATTAGGGTTCTAGTTAGTTTATTTCTAATTTACATTTACTTCTACTGCATTAACACGTCTCTATAGTTTATATGTGAGAAATAATGCTTGCTGGAATGAAGTGTTGTATTTCTTAGCAATTGTGATTTCCAGGCACATATTGACAATTATGGCATATTTCAGTTTATATGTACACTTTCATAGTTAATTTTATTAAGTATAAGCAATATTGGTTACGTGGTTTTTCCCGGCGGGGAGCCGGGGACATTATACTTAGGATGTCATGAGTCAGCTTGGAGTCAATAATTAAGGAACTCTCTTAACTTATATTGGCCCTAAATGTACATATACATCCTCCTAGATCTAGGAATGGCCTTTATAATGAGGCCCTCTCTGGGCTGCAAGAGGAGAGAAAGTAATTAGAATACCCTATTATGCTAGAGAATTTCCACGAGAAATTCTTCTCATGTTTCATGAATGAGCCCAGTTTATGAGTAATCCAAGGGAGGATAAAGGTAAAGGAACCAGAGGAGAGAAAACTACACCAAGAGGTATAAATTTGTTGTTGTATTAATATTTTATATGGAATATGAATTTGGTTTCCCTATTTATATGTTGTATGAGATCATAATGAATTTGTTGTGATTAGATTCTTTTGCAACCTAACTTGCCTTTCATGGAGGCAACGACATTACCTTTATTTGTTTGTGTATGTCTATAGGAATTTGGATCAAGGTGCTAGAGTGGGATATTTGAGTAGGAGTATGATTTTTAGCTACTAGAGTGGCTCTATAACATGCATTAGCATATGATGGTAATAAGGTATGTCACCATCTTTTTTATTTCCTTTGAATGAAAGGAATATATTGCATTAGGTCAAGGGAAGCTTGATTACTTATTCTATCCACTATATGGTAGATCCTAATGTGGGATCTATGGGAAAATTGTCTCTCTATCTTGTGTAAATTTAATCCAAATATAATTGGTGACTACAGTGGGGAGAAATCCCTAAAGTTTGTGTTCTCCTTCTCTTTTACATATCCCTTGTTTTTTATTGTTTATGAGTGGTTTCCTATTAATTACAATCTCCTCTAGGTGTATTTAAACCTTGATTTGTATTCTATAACTTAGATCAGAGTGTCACTCTTCTTAAAATCTTGATTTTAGGGACTAGACACTCCCTACCAGTGTCCTATAGGGTCACTATAGCCTCCCATCACCCCTTGCCAATAAATTATAAGTTGACTCGTACATATCCTACCTTATCAATGAGAGTGATGACTTTTCAAATGTGTATATTATGTTGAGATGTAGTTTTCATTTTTCTATCTGAAACTTATATCTATAATTTTCTATCTATGGAGGGTTATATATGATCTGGATCTTTTTTCCCTTAAGAGTTTTGACTTGATCTTACACTTTTCCTTGGTTTGTGTGAGGTTTTTCCATCTATTGATTTCCTTCTTTGGTGATTGTTTTTCTGATTTTTTTTCTAAAGGTGTGAGCCTAATATGACCTTGGGTAGTATTTATGTCCATTTTGGTCTGAAGAATTGCAAAGAAAACCAATTCTTATGGCATATTAGGTTTTTCTCCCTTATTAGAGTTTAGGCTTATTTTCCCTTGTAGAATATTATAGGATTAGGTTTTTAGACACCTGCATGTATTTCAAATCCAAACATTATTTGTCTTATGTATGAGCTTTCCTTTTTTCATATTTGATAGGCCATAGTTCACATACCATTAATTCAAATCCTAGTGTGGTGGTTTTGAGTGATTTTTTTTGTGCTTTTGCATTTGCATCTTTGAGTAATTAAATTGATCTGTGAGTTGATTTTTGAATTGTATTCTTGTGATCATTTTGACTATACAAAATGATTCTTAAGAGAGGTTGTGAGGTTTCATTTGTCACTTGAAAAAATAAAACAAATCTCTACCCTTCCTCTAGCTAGTTAACAATGAACTGAAAAGTGATTGCATCCTTCATAGAGATTGCATATTGGATTGGTTTTTAGTATGTTAAGCACCATCTCAATTGCATTCCATAACCCTAAATAAAAAATAGACATAAAATAAAGAATTTATAAAATTTATTAGACTTTTTGGTTATATGAAACTAACAATAGCTTAGATTTGTAGATCCTTGAAATTTTTTTGGAGAGGACACTCTTTAAGGCTGTAAAATTGAAACTATTTCCACTACAGAATGTAAATCCATTGTCACATCAAACACTTGATAAAATATCCCCTCACATAAGATTCAGGCACACATTTGCATCGAGAAATTATGGAGTGACATCCCCACTCCCTTGGTACTAGTGTTCATTGGATTATGCACGTTTAGGGATCTCTTTGAGAGGCCTATGTCTCACTGCGAACAATCTCTTTTGAGGTTTTAGGATTATTTACCCTACCTTTTTTTATGATCACAATCGCATGTTTCCTATTGGTCATTTGGTTGTAAGATGGTAACCTTAGTGGCCTATCTTTTAGGGCTCTTACCTAGGAGACTATGTTGGAAGTTTCCATGGTACCCGAGGCAAAACTCAATCATCATATCAGTGCTCTCAAGGGGTGATGATAAGCTCTATTGAGGTTACCTTTTCCAGTCAAGGCTAATATAAGGATGTTGGGGAAACTTCTTTTCAGTCCTTCATTAGTTCAAGGTCCTTAGGGATTTCATCACCTCAAGCCTCTTGGCTTTTAGGAGGTGACTTTGTAGTTGGTTTGCTTGTTGCATCTCTCGGGATTTTTTATAATATATGTTGTGTGGTTCAATTCTAGTTGGACGTAGGGGTATATTAATAAATTAATTAATCAAACTTATATATTCATTATTTTTGACCCAATCATCTATCAGTCTTGAAGATTGTGAAACCTTCCTCCTAAAGAGGAGGGTCCAACACCAAGGAGACATAGGATAACTTTATCATTGGAAGGCTACGATCAAACAAAACATAGGCGGGTTATTTTCAATTTAGGGGCTATTATAGATCCATTTGGGCACATCAACCCCAAATTACAGATCGATACTATTAGGGTGCATCAACCCCTAGTATAGTTGTTACATTCCCTAAAGAAGTTAGTCATCAGAATGCCTCACTTCCCAAGAAGTTCCATCACTGAAAACATCCAAAAACTACCTCTAAGAAGATCAGTGCAAGTAAGCCTTCATTAGGGTGCACTGCAATGCAAACCATACACTGACAGGGTGTTATGCAGTGCACTTGGTCCCTCTCTGGCCTACGCTGAGCGAATTTGAGGAAACTTCCGTGAGGGTTAGAAGATTCCTTATCAATTGGAAGCCTCTAGAAGTTTCTCAATGCCACCTACACCTTTGAGTTTGCATTTCGATGAGGAAGGGAATTAGGAAACATCAATCCCATATCCCTTCTTCCATGGAACTGATTTCTAAATTTAGAAAGGCATTCATTACCACCATTGATCGCATAACCTCCTTCACTCACCTATAAAAAGATCACTCATCTAAGAGATCAGGGGGGCTGAAGATTGTAGAGAGATGTTGTTGGTATGAGTTTTGATTTGATTGCAAGTATTGTATTAGTGTTGAAATGTCTTGCTTGCCATGAGGTGAAGAGGATGGGATTGAAGTGGAAAAGTGTCACTAGATTGAGCACATATGGGTTGTAATTCTTCCTCTTATCAGTAAAGTCTTCAAAAAAATTTCCTTATGCTTGTGTTATATGTTGATGCCTTCATATGTATATCATGTTCTCAATTCCATGTTATTTATAAGTAATAGATCATTTGCCTTGTATTAGTGTTGAAATGTCTTGCTTGTCATGAGGTGAAGAGGATGGGATTGAAGTGGAAAAGTGTCACTGGATTGAGCACATATGGGTTGTAATTCTTCCTCTTATCAATAAAGTCTTCAAAATTTTTTCCTTATGCTTGTGTTATATGTTGATGCTTTCATATGTATATCATGTTCTCAATTCCATGTTATTTATAAGTAATAGATCATTTGCCTTGATGGGTTTTTTGTCTCTGTGATTGTGCAGGTACTTTTCAAGTGACTTAACTATGGAAAGGAGCGGCAAGATTGGTAAAGGGAGACAAGGAGCTAGCGAAAACTACAAGTAGGTTTCTCTTCTCTCTTGTTTTATCTATTGATTATAGAAAAGGTAGAGATTACTTTGTCTATTGTTTCTAGACCTGCTACTAAGTCTAGAGGGTTAGGCATTTGTCCAAGAACACTAAATTTTCCCAAAACAAATTGACGACTCTGCTGGGGAGAGATTATCCATCTTATTAGCTTATCATCCTCTTAAGACATTTCTACATATTGTACTTTTGGTCGTTTATTGATTTCAACCTCTTTCATTGAAAATTGAGTCGAAACTGTGACAAAATTACCTTCAGAATTTCTTACTATCATCAACACAGTCTAATGAAGGACACAATGCGCTGCATTGCACTTCCCGCATAGGTTCAGTGTGATTCATCGCACTGTCTCTAACTGCTGCTTGCACTGATCCCTTTAAGGTTAGTTTACCATCTAGGAACTGAAAGTTTTTGCCAATTTCCTCTTGTTTGAATGAGTTGTTGAATGTCAATGATGTTTTGTCTCTGAAAATAGTATTTTCATCTCCTTAGCCAGCCCTACTTTGATTGGATTTATTAATGTTTCTTTAATGTTTTCTTTGTCATTATCGGTCTATAGTCAAAGTTAGTTTTTGGTTGATTAATCTTTCTTCAAAAGAAAGTGTCGCAAAGTCATCTTTTCCTTCGAAAACTGAATTGTCGTAAAGTATTTATTCATAAAAGATCGATTGATTTATATGTGCATATGGTTTGTCTTTTTGTTGAAAGTGTCGTGATTCCTCATTTCTTTGAAAACGAAAGTGTCGTAGAGTCTTCTTTTCCTTGAAAAGAAATTGTTGCAAAATCGTCATTTTTATGAAAAGAGTTTGTTGATCGTTTGTGCATTAGATTTACTTTCTGTTCATCATAACATTAAGGGATTTGAAAAGAAAACATGCATTGTGCATATTAAAGTTTGTGAATGCTTGAAAGGAATGGTTTAGGGAATTGCATCTAGTTTGTGCTCTTTGTTGATTGATCAAAAAGTACTTGTTTGCTCTATCCCTAGTAGCTAGGATTTCCATTGTTAAATTGAATGGAAAGAATGCTTATTAAACATACATCATGTGGTGAACCTTGAAAGGCAAATTCTAAAGAAGATCAACTTAAAATTTATCTTAATTTACCTAATGGAGCATTGTCACCTAACGAAAAACATTTAGAGGTCTAGGCTAGAGACGTGTTTCGATGTCATAAAACAAAGCAGTTGTCTCTAATTTGTCTGCAGTACATCCCAAGTATGATACCTCATTCCACGTACGTGAGTATATCGTAGCTCGTCTATGTACCTTCGGGTATATAGGGTGGTGTTACAGTACGTAAAGTATATGGGAATTCTCTCACTGTGCGGTTTTGTATTAGACATCACTTATACGGACTGGGCCTCCACGTACCTTTGGGTATATATGGGAGGACAACTCTAGGTTGCTATCCATCCTTAGGTAACCAATTTTGCCACCCTGTACATTTTGATACACCGAACACAGCATTCGGGGAGATTGCCTGCCCATACTTCTTGGTTCGCCAGGAGGTATTCTGCAGTTCACAGTTACTTGGTAATCCTTTTGCCTAGATCATCCCTCTTTTGTTTTTGTTATGTTACTTTGATTAAAATAAATTAATTGACCATGGATAACATCCTCCACGCTCACTCCTTAGTTGATCTTAGGTTGAAACATATGGCGACAAATCCAGAGTCCACCGATCAAGGAATTCCTTTTGATGGGAATCCTAGTCCTTTTACTTCTTTCGAAAATATTGGTGCTCTTTACATGGCTACATTGTCCCTTCCGGGATTTACCATTTGCTTGCCAATATGGTTGTTTTCAACCTCCTTGGTTCAAAATGTCGTGATTTCTCTGCAATCGAGTACACCTCCAACTGGAAAAAATCAACCTCCATTTGATCCTAAAGTTGACCCTTTGCCTTCTTCCTCATTTGTTTCTTCCTCCCCTTCTTCCTCTTCACCTGGTGAAAGTATTGGTACTAGCAACCAGGTGGCTAAGAAGAAGAAGAAAGGGAAGAAGACGAAGAAGAAGAAAATTCAACAGAGGAGAAACCAAGCAACCATTGCTTTGAATGCAACATCTAGTGAGAAACCGTCCACCAAGCTTCACAAAGTTTGATATCCATGCAAACTTTGTGCGGGAGACCATCTTCTTCGAAATTGTCATGATATTCCTTAGATCTTAGAAGAATGGTCTTCCCGTTCACATCATCTTGTGTCATCAACCTCTGGAGATCATGTTGGTGGCACACCATCAACTAGTGGTAATAAAATTCATGGAAAGAAGGGAAAATTTAAGTTTCATTGTAGGTTATGTGAAGGGAATCACCCCATTCACCTTTGCCCCTATCTAGGTGAAGCTAAAAAAGTGTTGGATAACCGTCTTGCTTCACCGCAGTGACTTCCATCTGGTTACAGGAAACTCTCCCTACATCCTTCACTAGTTGACGAATTGACTGACCAAAATCAACCATCGATTGAAACCACTCTCTCTGAAAGTGAATCCTATGAATCTATACCCCACCCAAATAAACAGGTCGAGGTAACAGTTGACCTGATTTCACCTTTAGTAAATCGTACCTTTCTCGAAGAGAGTGAATATGATACCACTCAAGTTCTTTTTGTTTCTTCAAATTCTAATGAGCTTGGGGGCAGTCCTCCTGTTCCATCAAGTCAGGAGGAAAATCCTCCAGTTCTTGTAACTCAAGGGGTTAATTCTCTTGTTTCTACGATACCCCCTCCAAGTAGTCTGGTCACTTCCTTTGATTGGAATCGACTGGCTACATTCCGCCTTCCTTCTTATGTGCCTTTCCAGATCATAGTATAGGTTTGTAATATGATTGTATCTGGCACTATTATAGATGAAGGTGCATCAGTGAGTATCCTTTCCTCAACTGCTTGGCATGCGCTTGGTTCGCCACCACTTGTGCCTATTACCCAGAATTTGTTGGCTTTTAACAGAGGAACCAGTAAACCATTAGGGATCCTCCCTCAGTTACCTATTACTTTGGGAGGAAAATCATTTATCTGAACGTGATGATAGTCCCAGGCCCTTTAGATTTCAATTTACTTCTTGAGCGTGACTATGTTTATGGCATGGGAGCTATTGTTTGCACACTCTTCCGAGTGATGTGTTTCCCGCATGAACACAAAATTGTCACTGTTGACCAGCTTTCATTTCTCGGTCCAAATATGGCTCCTAGTCAACCATCTTCCCTAATTGGTCCTTTTGTACCAATGGTATCATCCCCGCCACGGGTTAATTATGTGGCAACCTGTTCCATACCTAAATCAACTGACGATCAATTTAGTGATGTTGTACACCAGGTACTGGGGGCAATGGAACCAGATCTCTCCTTCGTGACCTCTTATGAGTTATGATCACAAATAGTATGAGGATAGTTCTTTTAATGTGTCAACCTCGTTAAAAAATGAAACATGCCAATGAGGATAGTTCCTTTTCTTGTGTCAACCTCATTAAAAAATGAAACAAAGAGTATGAGGATAGTTCCTTGTCTTGTGTCAACCTCGTTAAAAAATTAAACAAGGAGTATGAGGATAGTTCCTGGTCTTGTGTCAACCTCGTTAAAAAATGAAACAAGGGACTATAAGGATAGTTCCTTGTCTTGTGTCAACCTCATTAAAAAATGAAACAAGGAGTATGAGGAAAGTTCCTTGTCTTGTGTCAACCTCGTTAAAAAATGAAACAAGGGACTATAAGGATAGTTCCTTGTCTTGTGTCAACCTCATTAAAAAATGAAACAAGGAGCATGAGGAAAGTTCCTTGTCTTGTGTCAACCTCGTTAAAAAATGAAACTAGGGATATGATGGCAGTTCTTTTATTGTGTCAACCTCATTAAAAAAAGAAACAGGCCCCATGAGGAGAGTTCCTTGTCTTGTGTCAACCTCGTTAAAAAATGAAACAAGGAATATGAGGATAGTTCTTTTACTATGTCAACCTCATTAAAAAATGAAACAGATCCTATGAGGATAGTTCCTTGTCTTGTGTCAACCTCATTAAAAAATGAAACAAGGAATATGAGGATAGTTCCTTGTTTTGTGTCAACCTCATTAAAAAATAAAACAAAGAATATGAGGGCAATACTTTGTCTTGTGTCAACCTCATTAAAAAATGAAACAAGGGTCTATGAGGATAGTTCTTTTATTGTGTCAACCTCATCAAAAAATGAAACAACTCCCATGAGGATAGTACCTTGTCTTGTGTCAACCTCGTTAAAAAATGAAACAAGGAATATGAGCATAGTTCCTTGTCTTGTGTCAAGCTCATTAAAAAATGAAACAAGGAATCTGAGTAGAGTTCCTTGTCTTGTGTCAAGCTCATTAAAAAATGAAACAAGGTCCCAAGTTCCAAGTCGAGTCTTTCATTAGATCTCATAAAATCCTAGTCGAGTCTTTCACTTGATATCGTAAACAAACCTTCATTCCATCCACCTCATAGCCACAAGTAGTCTACTTAGGTGAATGTAATGAAGCTTGGGAATGATAAATTTCAGTCTCCTTGTAAGTTATGTGAAGGGAATCACCCCATTCACCTTTGTCCCTATCTGGACGAAGCCAAAAAGCGTTGGATAACCATCCTGCTTCACCACAACGACTTCCATCTGGTTATAGGAGATTCTTCCTTTCATCATGCTAGGGGCATGTAAACTAATCTCAAGCATAGTTTTTCATTTTAATCTTGTGTAAAAATGAAACTAAATTTAGTCATAGTTTTTCGTTTCAAGCTTGTTTAAACATGAAACTGAACCCAAGCATAGTTCCCTATGGTTCAAGCTTGTGTAAAAATGAACCCATTTCCATTTTTAACCCTTGTGATTTCCATTCTATCAGCCTCTTCCATCAAGATGAACCTTGGTTCTTCCTCCCTCCATCGTCACTATCTGTTTGGCCGATCATACGCTTTCACTTGGTTTTTTACCCTTTTTGAGGAACATTTGCAATGAGTGGTCTTATTATCCATCCTCTTCACATAAATCAACATGTTTTGAGAAGTTCCAACATCACCGGAACCAGTTTCTACCCTAGACACCACTCGTTCCTCAAAATGGAGTCTTCTTTAAGCTCTTTTCAGACTCTTTAAACATGAAAAGATTGCCAAGCGCTTGTCTTTTCCAACTCATTAAAGGATTGGAAACGGTATCTCTCTTGTATTATTTTACGCTTTTTCGGACTTGAGAGATTAACTTATGAAAAGGAACTTGTAGAGTTTCCTTTTCATTCCTTTTCAAACTCCCTAAACATGAAAAGGACCGAGTTATCTTTATCGTTAAACTCATTAAAAACATCAAATAGGCAAACTTGTCCATCTAAACAAGGCTGAGTTTCACCTTCGCTAGACTCGTTAAAGCATCAAATAGTGATGGATTTGCCCGAAGGGTGAAATTATACAACAAGCATATGTTATCCTCCTCAAGCTTGATAAAAAATAAAAAGTTATTGGACAACAATGACTATGGAAAAAGGAAAAAGCCGAGAAAACTTTATGGTAGCAAGTCGCTCTTGAACATGACACTTTCACTTCATCTCCATGACTATTTGGGTTGGGTTATCTGCTTGATGGTTATCACACCGTTGGTCTATCATACCATCCATTACTTGGTTTTGGGTCAATGCTACCAATTCATTCAGTGTCGCCGATATGTTCAAGAGAAGTCATTCAGTTCAAACTTCATCCTTTGCAATACTGTAAACCTTCATTTTCATGACCGCCATTCCTGAACCTTGTGTCGTAAGTTGATTCTCATCTCCAAAATCATTTACCTCATTTCGTGTCATAGATGTGGGATACATCAAGGCCCTCTTGCGACGAGTCGCTTCTTGTCGACATCAGCACATCATCCAAGAAGTTGACTCAGAAACACCCCTTTAGTACCTTGAAGCTTGCATACATCAATGGGAGGTTTCTCGCTTCTAGCGATAGGTTGAAATCAATGGCCTTTGACCAAAAGACTTTGTATGGTGTTTGACATCAAATCATTTATTCACACTATGCGAAATTTACTGTAGTACCTTGTGGTTCATTGCCATTATCGGTGATTCCTCTCGCGTCTGTTAACGACTTACATCATTGGCTGGTAATCAAACGATGTCTTTCCATGTTTGAATTCAGAACATCTATTCACATGGTTAGACTTGTACGTGAGCAAAAGATTGAACGAGATTGAAGACCCCGGATCTAGTTTTACCCATCCGGGCTGCGATATTTTTTCAGGAGTACTAAATCAAATGTACAATTTCCTTACATTCATGGTCAACCATTCATGGGTCTATATTTGTAGACGACTATATTTGTACATGTAATGAAAGTTTATAAGCTAAGCATGGGTATGCCTTCCCTCAGCTTGTTCATGAGAAAAATCAAATTATCATGATATATGTATTGTAATTGATGCAGGTCACCTTCCGTTTCGAAACCTCCTCTCCTCGTGATAAAGCATTTCACCCGACATATATATATTTACGACTTCATGCTTTAGGGGAGAACTGTTACAAATCCATTTGGGCACATTAACCCCAAATTACAGACGATACTATTAGGGCCCATCAACCCCTAGTACAGTTGTTACATGCCCTAAAGAAGTTAGTCATCAGAATGCCTCACTTCCCAAGAAGTTCGATCACTGAAAACATCCAAAAACTACCTCTAAGAAGATCAGCGCAGGTAGGCCTTCATTAGGGTGCGCTGCAATGAAAACCATACACTAACAGGGTGCTATGCAGTGCACTTAGTCCCTCTCTGGCATGTGCTAAGTGAATTTGAGAAAACTTCCGTGAGGGTTTAAAGATTCCTTATCCATTGAAAGCCTCTAGAAGTTTCTCAATGCCACCTACACCTTTGAGTTTGCATTTGGATGAGGAAGGGAATTAGGAAACATCAATCCCATATCCTTTCTTCCATGGAACTCATTTCTAAATTTAGAAAGGCATTCATTACCACCATTGATGGCATAACCTCCTTCACTCACCTAGAAAAAGATCACTCATCAAGAGATCAGGGGGGCTGAAGATTGTAGAGAGATGTTGTTGGTATGTGTTTTGAGCTGATTGTAATTATTATATTAGTGTTGAAGTGTCTTGCTTGTTATGAGGTGAAGAGGATGGGATTGAATTGGAAGAGTGTCACTGGATCGAGCACATATGGGTTGTAATTCTTCCTCTTATCAATAAAGTCTTCAAAACTTTTTCCTTATGCTTGTGTTATATGTTGATGCTTTCATATGTATATCATGTTCTCGGTTCCATGTTATTTTTAAGCAATAGATCATTTGCCTTGATGGGTTTTTTGTCTCTGTGATTGTGCAGGTACTTTTCAAGCGACTTAAGTACGGAAAGGAGCGGCAAGATCTGTCAAGGGGGACAAGGAGCTAGAGAAAACTACAAGTAGCTTTCTCTTCTCTCTTGTTTTATATATTGATTATAGAAAAGGTAGAGATTACTATGTCTGTTGTTTCTAGACCTGCTACTAAGTCTAGAGGGTTAGGCGTTTGTCCAAGAACACTAAATTTTCCCAAAACAAGGGGGGGCGGGGGGGGGAAGACTAGGTCATCCTTGAATTAGTAGATGAAGGTACACCACCACAATTCAACCCACCTTTGATGAATCCTCTTGACCCCGTATTAGTTCAAGTGAGTGCCTATTTTACTCAACCTAATAATCCATATAATCACTTTCCTTCTTATGAAAACTATAAATGGATGGAAAAACCTCACACAAACTAAAGCAAAGTGCAAGATAAAATCAAATCTCTTAAGGGAGAAGAGATTTAGATCAAATCTGAGTTGGATCTCTTCCTTCACAAATATACAAATTATATATCTATGTCTTAGACAACAAAATGTAACCCATATCTCAATAAAAAAAACCAAATTTGATAAGTCATCACTCCCACAAGAAAGGAATTTTGTATACCATTCACCTTCTAATACATTCAAAAGGGGAAATGGGAGGATGCAATTGCCCTGTAAGACACTAGTATGGAGTGGTTTGGTCTTAAAATCAATTTTTAATGAGAGTGAGACTCATATATGATTCATACACTATGGATATATGCTAAATCATACCCAAAGGAGATCACAATTGATATACAATCACTCATAAACAAACAAAATAATGAGATATTAAGAAGAGAAGGAGAACACAAACACTAGGGATTTATTCCTAGTGGATTCACCATTTTTGTTTGCCTAAAATTTACACAATACAAAGGGATTGTTATCCCACAGATATCACCTTAGGATCTAGAAAATAGTGGATAAAATAAGCAATGAAGCTTCCATATACCTAATTCAATATACTCCTATTGACATAACAAAGACAGTGGCATACCTTACTACCATCATGTGTCAATCCAGGTTATAGATCCACTCCATCAGCTCAAAATTCCACCCTACTTAGAGATCCTACTCTAAATCCTTGATACAAACACCTGCACACATACTCAAATAAATAAAATGTCATTTTCCCAAGAAAGCAAAGTTAGGCTACACAAGAATCTAATCAAAATAAACAAATTATGATCTCATGCATCATATGGAGAGGGAAACTAAATTGGTATTCTATATAAAGTAAAAGCACCAAAATTATACCTCTTAGTGTATAGTTCTTTCCTCGGGTCCCTTGACCTTCATCCTCCCTTGGCTTACTCACAAATGGGGCTCATTCATGAAGCATGAGAAGACTTTTTGGTGCTAATTCTCCAAGACAACATGGTATTTTCATTACTTTATGTTCTCTTCCACCCATGAGAGGGTATCATTATAAAGTTCATTCCTAAATCTACGAGGATGTATATAAACATTTAGGGAAAAGAGAAGTTGGGAAACTTCCTCAATTGTTAAACCCAAACCAAATCATCAAATCCTACGTCGAGTTGATCCTCTTTGAAAGGCTAATCTTTAGAAAATATAAGCTCCATAACTTCGTAAAAGAATACATGTTGTGTATGTTTAAGGATGTGTGACAACATGTGAACTAGCATGGAGTGATGGTATACAAGATGAAATTTTTGTGGGCGCAATGGGTTCTCTAAGTAGGCACATACAAGGGTGAACAAAGGTGCATTCAATCCAACAACTAAATGGAGTTGAGTTGTGGTTACTCTTACTAAAGTGGAGTGGATAACAGGGTTATAATATTTTTTTCTTAGGAAGAGGCCAAAAATAATAAGTTTTGGGAGAAGTAGACTTGGTGCAACTACAAGTAGCTAGTAGACCTGGTGAAGATATAAGTAGAAGAAAGCTCAGTGAAGCGTGCTAGTGCCTAAGAATATCTATAGTAGTAGGCATTGGTGTATCTAGTAGGTTGGCACCTGTGAATATTTACAATGGTGGAGAATATCTACAGTGGTAGGAATTGGTGTATCTAGTAGGTTGGTGCCTATGAATATTTACAATGGTGGGGATTGGTGTCTTGAGTAGGTTGGTTACTACAAATATTTGTAATAGTAGGTTGGTGCCTAAAAATAATTATAAAAAGAGGTTTTGTTGTTTTCTTCCAAAATGGTTTTTGCATAAATCTCGTGCTTCATTTTTTGTAGCTAATATATCTCAGATGCAATTGTTTTATTTTGCTTCATGAATATTTAAATAAGTAAAAATTTCATTGAGTTTAGTCACCTACCCCCACTTTGTATAAGTATGTCCTCAACAATTGGTATCAAAGCAAGTTCCTTTGAAAATAATCTATAACACTAGAAGGAATATTTTGGGAGCACAAATTGCCATTCAACAAGGCTTCTTCATAAACAGAGCTCTATTGTCTGATGAAAAACAAATATGCATTTTGGGGTATAAGGATGAAAAATTATCTGATGGATCTTGGGTTTGATATTTTCTAGTCATTCATGACTAGTTTTACAACCCCAAAAAATCCTCCAATAGATATTATTGGGAAGAATGCTAGTGAACATAATGCAAAATCCATGAATGTTATCTTGTTTGGTCTATCATAATCAAAATTTGTTAAGGTGATGCATTATGAATTGACCAAAGAAACTTGGGACAAAATTCAAAAAATCTATGAAGGTGATGATAAGGTGAAAAAGGACAAGCTCCAAACTCATAAAAGATAGGTTTGAGAGTTTGAAAATGAAAGAGAAACAAAATTTTGTATCATATTCCTTCGTGTTGATGAAATTTTCAACATCGTCAAAGTACTTGGTGAGAAGGTTGAGAAACAAATGGTTGTGAAAAAGTGATAAGGTCACTCCCCTTGATATTTTATGACAAGGTCTCTACCATTTAAGAAATGAAGGATCTAGAGAAACTAACAACGGATGAGATGCATAGGATTCTCATTGCATATGAAATGAGGACATAAAATGAAAAGTAAGCACAAAACATGGAAAATTCCAAAGTATCAGAAGAAGAAAAAAGGGCAGAAATCATGTGATTGTTCTAGCCACAAATCATATACATAAGAAGCACAATTTATGAGAAATCTAAAAGGAGGATTCACGATATACAAAAGTACGCTACCCTTCATATGTATTAAATTGTTATAGTAGGACATTTTTATGCTAAATTTACATATGTGGAAAGGGAAGATAGTGATGATGAAGAACAACATAACAATAAAATTAAGCCTTATAGACACAAAAGAGGAAAATATACTAAGAAGAAAAGTTTTTAATCTAGAGAGGATAATTACACATTCAAATAAAATGATGCACATGTGTCTAATATTGTCAATGAAGAAAACCTCTTCATTGACATGGATATAGATTCTATTTATAAATAAAATTAGTGTAATAAAAAAGTAAAATAATATTCAAAAGAAGAGGACATTGATAGGGAACTAAATCTTGAAGTGGAACTCATAAGTACATTAGAAGAAATAGAGAATCTCAAGGGAAAGTATAAAAAGGAGCGGGTGTAGTAATATGAAAATAAGGGTCATGACATTTGATGAAATAGAAAAAATAGTTATCATACTAAAGGCTCAAATATAAGAGGAAAAAAGGATAAAAGTAGTGAGAAGTCAACTAAAATAAAAGGAAGAAACTATGAGAATCTAGAAGCTAAAATCATTTCCTTACGAAAGGAACTAGAGAAAACAACTGATCAACTGAACAGAAGCTTGAAGTTTGAAAAGAGTGATGGAATATTAAATAAATTTATCAGTTTCCGAGGGTCACCATTCATTAAGAAGGCCTTGGCTACAATGAAAAAAAAAAACCTTCGAGGGAGATGCAAGAATTAACTTAAAAACCATTAAAAAAAGGAAAATAGAGAAAAGCCTGAAAGTTATGTTAATATTCTCAAAAAATTTGTCAACAATGAAAGTAGAAATAGCAAAGGAAATGAGGACCAACAAAAACCTAATTCTTCTCACAACAACAAGAAGAATTATTTTAGAAGAGTCATTCGAAAAGAAGGCCTTTCACAACTCAGTACCAAAATCTCTTCCTTGAATATTGTTTTTCTTGCAATAATGTTGGTCATACAACAATAAATTGTAGAGTTTATGCAAGAAGCGATCATGTGAGAGATAGGAATACAAGATATTATAAGACCTTAAAGAATGATTATGTGAGAAACAAAACCAAAACTTCTCATGGGTTTGTTGATAGAATATATAATTCCTTTTCTCCGCTACTTGATTACAATATTGAATGTTATAAGTGCAATAATTATGGACACATAGCACATGACTATATAAGTAACATGTAAAATATCCTCAACAAAACAAGGAAGAAGATGTTCTTACCAAGCATAGAGAAGAATACACAAAGGTGTATAAAAGGAAGCCAAAAGAACATAAGCAAGAAGAATGTGGACTTGCACTATACGCTAAGAAAAAAAATCCAATGGTATAATGATAATGGATGTTCAAGACACATGATTGAGGATTAGAACAAATTTCTCAGCTAAAAGGAATAAAAAGGAGGTAGCACTACCTTTGGGGATAATGCCTCTGTAAGGATAGTTGGAAAGGAATATGGTTAGTATTGATGATGGAAAGACTAAGAGATAAAATATCTTGCATGTTGAAGGGTTAAAACACAATCTTCTAAGTGTTAGTCAAATGTGTGATCAAGGTTACTGTAGGTTGTAACCCTGTACAAAATTACCTGCATATGAATTCTAAAAAATAGAAAATAAAAAATGGCAAGAGCATAAAACATAAAATAGATATACATAGAGATTTTCCCTTGGATCCCAAAATCGGGACTACCAAATTGATTTTTCATTATATTCCTTTCAATGTTACAATACATATATATACATGCCGAAGCATCCATAAACCCCAATCAATTAACCCTGGATTAGAACATAACTGTAGTTCCCTTGACTGGATCTACAAACACCATGCACACAAAATCATCATGCAAAAAACCATGTGCGAAATCCATGCACAAAATCATATGTAGGTCTTCCCACCTAATATAAAGTCCAAAAAAAAAATCCTGGAGCGTTGCCCCAGACCCGTGCAAGGGGGGTACCACCCCCCTGCATACCCCCTGCATGTGGGGTAGTTGTGGAAAGAATATAACACACACCTAAAATTCACCCACTTGTTGTTTTCTTTCCATAGGGGGCCACTGGAGAACTTAGTCATTGATCCAAACGTACAACACCCATTGTTTCTCTACACCAAAAGAACTTCTTAGTGCTCACAGACTTTGTCAATGCATCTATAGTATTCTTCAAAGTGTCCACCTTTACTAGCAACACCTTTTTGTCCTCAACCATATCCCTCACAAAGTGATACCGAACATCAATGTGTTTTGTCTTTGAATGATAAGCATGGTTCTTTGCCAAGAAAATTGCACTGTGGCTGTCACAGTCTATCCTTATAGCTAGTTGTACTAACCCCATACTTCAACACAATCTCTATAACCAAACTACTTCCTTGCTTGAATGCCATGTACTTTGCCTTTGTAGTTGAAAGTGCCACTATAGACTGTCTCTTACTCACCCAATTCACTGCACCTCCAAATAGGTTAAACACATACCCACTTGTAGATCTTCTCTGATCTAGATCTCCAGCCCATTCTGCATCAACAAAGCCATGAATGTCCAAAACTTTGTCCAATCCTAGTCTTCCTTGGTAGCAAAAACCATAATCACTAGTGCCATGCAAATACCTGAAAACCCACTTCACTATTATCCAATGCTCCTTCCCTGGTTTTGAAATAAACCTGCTCAATCCTCCCACTACATGTGCAATGTCTGGTCTAGTATAGACCATTGCATACATCAGGATACCGAATGCACTTGCATATGGAAAACGGGACATGTACTCTTCCTCTTCTTGTGCCTTGGGATATTGTTCAGCAGATAAATTTACACCTACAGGAATAGGAACCTTCATCGGTTTACTAACCTGCATATTAAACCTCTATAGTATTGTCTCAACATACTTCCTCTTGTTTAACCAGAGCTTCCTCTTTCCCTGATTTCATTTAATTTCCATGCCCAAAATATAGTTTACGGCACCAAGTTCTTTCATGTCGAATTTGGATGACAATTGGGTCTTCAAATCCTGGATAATTTCTTTGTTATTTCCAACTAGCAACATATCATCCACATATAAGATGAGATAAATAAGATGGTCACCAATTAATTTAAAATAAACACAGTGATCTGTTTTGCTTCTAGTGAAGACAAGTCCCCGTATAAATGTATCAAATTTCTGATACCACATCCTTGGTGATTGCTTTAACCCATACATAATACTTTTTTAACTTGCATACCAGTTCTTTCTTACCCTTCACTACAAATCCTCCAGGTTGGTTCATGTATATCTCTTCTTCCTAATCCCTATGAAGAAATGTTGTCTTCACATCCATCTGTTCTACCTAAAAATCAAAAGTAACAAAAACAGATAAAATTAATCTAATACAAGCTACCTTGGAAACAAGAGAAAAAATATCACTAAAATCAATTCCCGACACCTGAGAATAACCTTTTGCTACCAATTGAACTTTGTATTTCTCCACCTTTCCTTCTGCATTCATCTTCTTCTTAAACACCCATTTGCTGCCAATGGGTTTCCTTCCAGCCAACAAATCCACTAGATCCCAAGCCTAATTTTTGTGCAAAGATGTCACTTCATTAACCATGGCCTCTTTCCAGAGTTTTCCATCCTCTGAATCTATTGCTTCCCTCATAGTTATGGGATCATCATCAATAATAGGTAAAGAAAATTTTGAACAAAAAGCAGATGGACTATACCCTTCTGGTTGTCTTCTTTCTTGAACTGATCTTCTCACAGCTGGAGTTTGTGGCTCTTCATCTTCTGATTCCTCTTTTGCTGTAGAATTTGATTCTTCCTCCTTTAGCTCAAACTCTACCTTCTTAGGCTCCTTTTGTAGGACTTCATGTTTAATAACATCTTTCACCTCTCTAAACACCACATCTCGGTTGTAAACAACCTTCCTTGTTTCTGAGTTCCAAATCTTATAACATTTTAAACCATCCTTATACCCAATAAATATGCACCTTTTAGATTTACTATCCAACTTTTTTCTTTTCTCCTTTGGAACATGTACCTATGCATCACATCCAAATACCCTCAGATGTGAAAGAGAAGGTTTCTTACCAGTCCATACCGCTTGTGGAGTCTTATCTTCCAATGTTGATGAAGGTGATATGTTGACCAGGTAACATGCAGTCTCCACCGCCTCCGCCTAGAATTCTTGTCCTAACTCAGCACCACTGAGCATGCTTCTTGCCTTTTCCATCAACGTCATGGTCATTCTTTCTACAACTCCATTTCGTTGAGGTGTGTATGGAGTAGTCTTATGTCGTGCTATACCACACTTCCCACTGAACTCTTCAAATTCCTTCTTGAAAAACCCTCCACCGTTATCTATCCTTAACACCTTTATCTTGTTCTCTGTCTGGTTTTCCACCAGAGCCTTAAATTCTTTAAACCTATCAAAGACTTCAAATTTATTCCTGAGGAAATATATCCATGTATTCCTTTAGAATTCATCTATAAATGATACATAGTACATATACTTACCTAGTGATGGAACTGACACAGGTCCAAACACATCATTGTGCACAAGCTCTAATATCTGTTTCACCCTCTTAGCATCAGAGGAGAAACTCACCCGATTCTGCTTCCCATATACACAATTTTCACATAAATAAAAATTCAGAGAGAAATTAGACATAGCTTCTACCATACCATTATCATGAAGTATTCTAAGGCCCTTCTCTCCAATATGTCCAAGCCTTTCATGCCATAGCATGGTCTTTTCTCCAGAGACCACTAGATTTTCTGCTCCACTTTCAGGAACCATAGAATTGTTGCACCCATCAACAACAGTGCTACCTTGAATCTTGTACAAAGTTCTAATCCAAACTCCCTGCAATAATACTAGTTCTCCCCGAACCATCTTGCAGGTATCTTTCTCGAACACTATTTTTTCACCTGCATCATCCATTGTGCTTATAGAAATCATATTTCTAGCCAATGCATGAATATGAAGAACACTCGTAAGTGTTCTAATCCTTCCACCTTGCAAATTAAACTTGACTTTTTCTCTACCAATGATGTTGGGTTGTGTTATATTCTTTCCACAACTAGCCCATGTAGTTAACCGAGGGGTTAGAGGCGGGGCGAAGCCCCCCTTTGTTGCGCCGATTGTGTAGTGAGGGGGGTCACAAGGGGTTTGAGGGGTACCCGTAACCCCACTTTATGTGGTCCAGGGTGGCGCCCCAGAAAATTTTGGTTTTGGACCTTATGTTAGGTTGGGGGGACCCACCTATGGTTTTGTGCATGATTTTCACACATGTTTTTTGGACGTGATGGTTTTCGGTCCATGGTATTGGACGTGATGGTTTTTGGACCATGGTATTAGATGCTCTGGCATGTATAAATATGTATTATAACATTGAAAGGAACATAATGAAAAATCAAGCTGGTAGCCCTGGTTTTGGGATCCAGGGGAAAATCTCTATGTATATGTGTTTTATGTGTTATTCTCTAGAATTGTTTATTTAATGTGTTTTAGAATTCGTATGCAGGTAATTTTTGTACAGGGTTAAAACCTACATTTGGTACCAGAGTTGTTTTGGCTTCAAGGGGACGCCTTTGTTGCTGAGGGGTTTTCGTTCGGGCCTGTGGTAGACCCTGTTCAATGGGAGATCTGCAAGATTGATTCTGGTGGTGAAAGAAGATGGCGAGCAGTAGAAAGATAAGGATCGAGAAATTTAATGGTCAGAGTTTTGAGTTGTGGAAACTCAAGATGGAGGATCTATTGGTGGATAAATATCAGTGAATCACGGTAGATCTGAGTACTAAACCAACGAGAGTGTCCGATGAATAATGGAAGAAGTTGGATCGGAAGGTAAATAGCACAATACGATTGTGTGTCTCAGACTCAGTATTGCTGAATGTATCAGGGGAAGCTATGACAAAGGCTTTGTGGGACAAGTTAGGGACTTTGTACCAATCTAAGTCTTTGATGAATAAATTGTTCCTATGGAAAAAACTATATAACTTGAGGATGAAAGATGGAGGCTTGGTAACAAAGCATCTAAACACATTTAATATTGTGGTAATTTAGCTAGCATCTTTTGATATTAAAATTTCAGATGAAGATAAGTGCATCAGTTTGTTGTGTTCTATACCAGATTCATGGGATAGTCTGGTTATTGCAATAGGTAGCAATGCAACTACCTTGCAATTTGATGAAATAGTCTCATCCTTGCTGACAGAGGAGATGAGACGGAAAAATATGGAGAGCCAGAATGGTGATGCCTTGTCTGTATGAGGATGGTCCCAAAACAGAAACAAAAATAATTCATTGAGTGGAAGATCTAAATCTAGAGGGAGATCTAAATCTCTAGGAAAACCTTTAAAGGTAGTGTGCTGGAAATGCGAAAAGGAAGGGCACTTCAAAAGGGACTGTAAATCTAAAGCTCCTAATAAAGGAAAGGGATATGATGATGCTCCTTCTGTAGAGGCGAAAACCACCTCAGATGAAGGTGGGGATGTGTATTTGGCTTCTTCAAGTACGCATGTAGATCACGAGGCATCGCTGATTGACTCAGGTGCATCCTTTCACTTCACTCCCCATAGAGAGTGGTTATGAAAGTATGAGAAATATGATGGTGGCGATGTCTTCTTGGGGGATGCTAGGAAGGTTAGAATCATAGGTCATGGAAAAGTAAAGTTGAAGCTGCAAGGTGGAAGGGTTAGAACACTTCCAGGTGTTCTACATATTCCTGCATTGGCCAGAAATCTCATTTCTATAAGAAAGTTGGATGATGCAGGTGTAAAAATAGTGTTCGAGAAGGATACCTGCAAGATGGTTTGGGGAGCACTGGTATTGATAAGGGGAGTTCTGATTGGAACTCTGAACAAGCTACAATGTAGCACTGTTATTGATGGGTGCAACAGTTCTGTGGTTCCTGAAAGTGGAGCAGAAAATCTAGTGGTCTCTGGAGAGAATATTGTGTTGTGGCATCAAAGGCTTGGACATATTGGAGAGAAGGGCCTTCGAATACTTCATGGTAAAGGTATGGTAGAAGGTATGAGTAATAGCTCTTTGGATTTTGATTTCTATGAAAATTGTGTATATGAGAAGCAGAATTGGGTGAATTTCCCCTCTGGTAGTAAGAGGGCGAAACAGATATTAGAACTTGTGTAGAGTGATGTGTTTGGGCCTGTGAAGGTTCCATCACTCGGTAAGTCTGTGTACTATGTATCATTTATAGATGACGTCTCAAGGAATACATGGATATATTTCCTTAAGAAGAAATCTGAAGCCTTTGATAAGTTTAAAGAATTTAAGGCTCTCATGGAAAATCAGACAAAGAAGAAGATAAAGGTGCTGAGGACAGATAATGGTGGAGAGTTTTACAACAAGGAATTTGAATAATTCTGTAAGAAGTGTGGTATAGCACAACAGAAGACTACTCCATATACACCTCAGCAAAATGGAGTTGTAGAAAGAATGAATAAGATTTTGATGGAAAGGGCAAGAAGCATGCTCAGTGGTGCTGGGTTAGGACAGGAATTCTGGGCAGAGGCGGTGGATACTACATGTTACCTGCTCAACAGGTCACCTTCATCAGAGTTGGAGGATAAGACTCCACAAGAGGTATGGACTGGTAAGAAACCCTCTCTTTCACATCTGGGGTTATTTGGATGTGATGTGTATGTACATGTTCCAAAGGCGAAATGAACCAAGTTGGATAGTAAATCTGAAAAGTGCATATTTATTGGGTATAAGGATGGTTTAAAGGGTTATAAGCTTTGGAACCTAGCAACAGGGAAGGTTGTGTACAGCCGAGATGTGGTGTTCAGAGAGGTGAAATATGTTATTAAACATGAATTCCAACGAAAGGAACCTGAGAAGATAGAGTTTGAGCTAAAGGAGGAAGAATCAGACTCTACAGCAGAGGAGGAATTAGAAGATGAAGAGCCACAAACTTCGGGTGTGAGAAGATCAATGCAAGAAAGAAGGCAGGCAGAAAGGTATAGTCCATCTACTTTCTGTTCAAATTTTTCTTTGTCCGTTACTGATGATGATCCCAAAACTGTGAAGGAAGCAGTGGATTCAGAGGATGGAAAACTCTGGAAAGAGGCCATGGTTGATGAAATGGCATCTTTGCACAAAATGAGGCTTGGGATTTGGTGGAGTTACCAGCTGGAATGAAACCCACTGGCAGCAAATGGGTGTTCAAAAAGAAGACAAATGCAGAAGGAAGAGTGGAGAAATACAAAGCTCGGTTGGTAGCAAAAGGTTATTCCCAAGTGCTGGGAATTGATTTTGGTGATATTTTTTCTCCTGTTGCCAAGGTAACTTCTATTAGATTACTTTTATCCATTGCTACTACTTTTGACTTTGAGGTAGAACAGATGGATGTGAAGACAACATTTGTTCACGGGGATCTAGAAGAGGAAATATACATAAAGCAACCTAAAGGCTTTGTGGTGAAGGGTAAGAAAGATCTGGTATGCAAGTTAAAAAAAGTATTTGTATGGGTTAAAACAGTCACCAAGGATTTGGTATCAGAAATTTGATACATTATACAGGGACTTGGCTTCACCAGAAGCAAAGCAGATCATTGTGTGTATTTTAAATTAATTGGTGATCGTGTTATTTATCTGGTCTTGTATGTGGATGATATGTTGTTGGTTGGAAATGACAAAGAAATTATCCAGGATTTGAAGACCCAATTGTCCTCCAAATTCGACATGAAAGATCTTGGTGCTGCAAACTATATTTTGGGCATGGAAATTAAAAGAGATGGGGCAAAGAGGAAGCTTTGGTTAAACCAGAGGAAGTATGTCGAGACAATACTACAGAGGTTTAATATGCAGGATAGTAAACCAGTGAAGGTTCTTATCCCTGTAGGTGTGAGGTTATCTGTTGAATAGTATCCCAAGATACAAGAAGAGGAAGAGGACATGTCCCATGTTCCATATGCAAGTGCAATCGGTAGCCTGATGTATACAATGTTCTGTACTAGACTAGACATTGCACATGCAGCGGTAGTATTGAGCAGGTTTATGTCAAAACCAGGGAAGGAGCACTAGACAGCAGTGAAGCGGGTTTTCAGGTATTTTCGTGGCACTAGTGATTATGGTTTGTGCTACCAAGGAAGATCAGGATTGGAAAGAATGTTGGATATTCGTGGATTTGTTGATGCAGACTGGGCTGGGGATCCGGATCAGAGAAGATCTACAAGTGGGTATGTGTTTAACCTATTTGGAGGTGTAGTCAGTTGGATGAGTAAGAAACAATCTGTAGTAGCACTATCAACTACATAGGTAGAATACATGGCATCCACTCATGCAAGCAAGGAAGAAGTTTGGTTGCAGATATTTTGTTCAAGTATGGGGTTAGTACAGGGAGCTATAAGGATAGACTGTGATAGCCAAAGTGCAATTTTCTTGGCAAAGAACCCCGCATATCATTCAAATACAAAGCACATTGATTTTCAGTATCACTTTGTGAGGGATATGATAGAAGAAAAAAAGGTTTTTTCTGATAAAGGTGGAAACTTTGAAGAATACTGCAGATGCATTGACAAAATGTGTGAGCTCTGAGAAGTTCTCTTGGTGTAGAGAGACAATGGGCATTTCAGGGCTAGAAAAATGACTAATCTCTCTTGTGGCCCCCTGTGGAAAGAAAACAACAAGTGGGAGAATGTTGGGTTGTGTTATATTCTTTCCATGACTAGCCCACATAGTTAACCAGGGGGTTAGCAAGGGGGCGGAGCCCCCCTTCGTTGCGCCGATTGTGTAGCAGGGGGGATCATAGGGGGTTTGAGGGGTACCTGTAACCCCACTTTATGGGGTTTGGGGCAGCACCCTGGAAAATTTTGGTTTTGGACCCTATGTTAGGTTGGGCGGACCCACCTATGGTTTTGTGCATGATTTTCGCACATGTTTTTTGGACGCGATGTTTTTCAGTCCATAGTATTAGACGCAATGGTTTTTGGTCCATGGTATTGGACACGATGGTTTTCGGTCCATGGTATTGGATGCTTCGGCATGTATAAATATGTATTATTACATTGAAAGGAACAGAATGAAAAATCAAGCTGGTAGTCCCAGTTTTGGGATCCAGGGGAAAATCTCTGTGTATATGTGTTTTATGTGTTATGCTCTCGCATTTTTTATTTTATGTGTTTTAGAATTCGTATGCAGGTAATTTCTGTACAGGGTTAAAACCTACAAACGATTCTAGCCTTCCTGTTCTCCCCTAAGAAGAAGTCACCACCATCATATTTCTCATACTCGCAGAACCACTCTATATGGGGAGTGAAGTGAAAGGATGCATCTGATTCAATTAACCATGCCTCATGATCTACATGTGTACTTGAAGAAGAAGCCAAGTACACATCCCCACCTTCATATTAGGTGGTTTTCACCTCCGCAGAAGGAGCATCATCAGATCCATTTCCTTTCTCAGGATATTTATATTTACAGTCCCTTTTGAAGTTCCCTTCCTTCCGCATTTCCAACACACCTTTACAGGTTTTCTTGGAGATTTAGGTCTCCCTCTAGATTTAGATCTCCCACTCGAGGACTTATTTTTTTTTCTATTATGGGACCATCCTTGTACAGACAAGGAATCACCATTCTGTCCCTCCATATTTTTCTGTATCATCTCCTCTGACAGCAAATATGAGACTATTTCATCAAACTGCAAGGTAATTTCATTGCTACCTATTGCAACAACCATACTATCCCACGAATCTGGTAGAGAACACAACAAACTAATGCACTTATCTTCATCTGAAATTTTAATATCAATAGATAATAACTGGCTTACCACAATATTAAAGGCATTCAGATGCTCTGTCACCGAGTCTCCATCTTTCATCCTCAAGTTATACATCTCTTTCATAGGAACAATTTATTCACGAGATACAAATTGGTACAAAGTCCCTAACTTGTCCCACAAAGCCTTCGCCGAAGCTTCCCTTGATACATTCAACAATACTTAATCTAAGACACACAACCGTATTATGCTCTTTGCCTTCCAATCTAACTTCGCCTAATCTTCAGCTGGCATTGTCGTTGGTTTAGTACCCAAATCTACCTCGATCCACTGATATTTATCCACCAGTAGATCCTTCATCTTGAGTTTCCACAACTCAAAACCTTGACAATTAAATTTCTCTCTCTCCATCTTTCCACTGCTCGTCATCTTCTTTCACCACAAGAATCGAACCCACAAATCTCCCACTGAACAGGGTCTACCATAGGCCCGAGCGAAACCCCTCAACAGCAAAGGCATCCCCTTGAATTCAAAACAACTATGATACCAAATGTAGGTTTTAACCCCGTACATAAATTACTTGCATATGAATTCTAAAAAATAAAAATAAACAATGGCGAGAGCATAAAACATATATACACAGATATTTTCCCCTGGATCCCAAAATCGGGACTACCAAATTGATTTTTCATTATATTCCTTTCAATGTTACAATACACATATATACATACTGAAGCATCCATAAACCCCAATCCATTAACCCTGGATTAGAACATAATTGTAGTTCCCTTGATCGGATCTACAAAATACCACGAATAGAAAACCATCATGCCCAAAATCATGTGCGAAATCCATGCACAAAACCATAGGTAGGTCCGCCCACCTACTGTAGGGTCCAAAAAACTTTCCAAGGGCGTTTCCCAAGACCCCGTGCAGGGAGCCTACCATCCCCTTGCATACCCCCCAACAGGGGTGGAAACCAGCCCCCTTGTTGCGTATGATGCAGCTTACAAGGGGGGTGTTGTGACCCCCCCACACGTGGGGTAGTCGTGGAAAGAATATAGCACACACCCAACAATTACAACATCACATTTCATTCTAAAGGATGGGATACAAAGAAAGCATTTTTAGGAATATCAATGGCAAATGAAAATAGACCATTGAGAAATATATATGTTCTTGATGAAGTTAAGGGAGAAATATATTATACAAGAAAATAAGATGAAAAATGGTTATGGAATAGAGGGATGGGTCATATAAACTTTGACAATTTAATAAAGCTCAACAAGACATAAGAAGTAAGATATATACCAAGTGTTGGGTAATTTATTTGTCAATTAAATTACTTGTCATTAAATTGTCAAACCCAGGGTTCGTGAACTTGTGAAGTATACTTGCAAAATATATGATAGGAATGAACTTTCAATTTAAGAGTAAATTAACCTATTGAAATGATGACAAGCCTATTCATGAAAAATGTCTAAGATGAGTATGCATGCACTTTCGTTTTCAAAAGTCTCAAATTTGGAACTTGGAAAGCAATCATTTAATCTATGAAATTTAAATGATGATTGAAATTAAAGTAAACTTACTCTATTGACATGAAATAAATCTATTCTAGTGACATCAAACTAAATATATATTATCTACAGGAAATTAAATATATTCTAAAGACTTGAAAGTAAATTTAATCTAGAAAGCAATAAATCCTATACTAAGAAAGCAATGAATTCTTAATCTATGAAATTTAAAGGTTACCTATTCTGAAAGTAGTGAGACATCAATTGAAATTCCTAATGTGTGCATTGTCAAATTAGAATCATTCATGACTATCTATGAATATAAAATCAAACAAAGTGAAAAGCAATGAGTCTATGACATGAAGGAAATAATGCTTGACCTGCAACAGAACACAAATTGAATGAGCTTAAAATAATGTAAACAATGCATCCAATTAAAAGACTTAAAATGAATCATTAAATAAACTAAGGTTATGAAATATTAAAATGCATCTCATACTCATTAGGTGGTCATTCTAAAGTGCATGAGAAGTGGAAAGTTGAGAAAACTATTGATAAAACACCAACCATATCAAAGTGAACTAAAATGGTATTCATTACATCAATCAAAAGCATAGTGTCAATCCTTAACATTCAAAACTCTATGTTGAAGCATGAGAATAGCTCCCAAACTGTTCACACCTTTTGAGAGGAGAAAACTCTCCTATTTATACAAAAACTAAGATAACTAATTCATAAATGTAGATACACAAATATCTCATGTGGTTACAACCATGTGTTGACATCTAGCAATTAGCATCTCTTCATATCCTCTTAGAAATCTCTCATAGTTGTGGTAGGAAATACTTGTGGAAACTTCCCTGATCTTTCTCCATGAAATGTGTTTGACCAGTGATCTCAAAAGTTCCTATAATATTCAAGAGTTTGAAGAGGAAATTCGAATTTGGGTCTAGGAGGCCAAATACGATTGTCTTGGAATCTTCAAATATGCTTACACATGTCACAAAACTCCTCCAACTTTTATATATAACTTAATGCATGTTATTTTTCTAATATTTAACCATAAATTCACTCAAAATACCAAATTAATTGTATTGGAACATAATGTGTCTAAACCCATATTTAACTATGAAGATGGTCTTAGTGCATGGTTATAGAGTTATGGAATATGCAAAATTCTGAAGCAAAGTGAAAGAAAAGAGGGTGAAATAAATGAAATTTTGGAGACCCAACACTAAGGATGTCAAAACTTACAAACATTATTTGTAAGCCATGATAACATGGGAAGCATATGAGAGTTAGCTTCAAAACAAAGGAGTACTCAACATCAAAGCCATTGGAACTTGTACACACAGATCTACACAAGCTAGTAAGAAATTAAACTTTAAAATGTTAGAGTTATTTTATGTTTTTATTGATGATTACATATGAATGACATGAGTTATATTTCCCAAAGGAAAATCTTAGAAATTTGAGAAGTATAAATCTTTATGTTGATCAGTGGTTGTCATTGATGTCAACCCAAAAAACACCAAGGGCTATCCCAATCTTGCAAGGGAATTTTGACTTGACTACTCATATTATTTTGTGTCAAACATCTTCTTGATGGATTCTACTCTTCGAATGTTTCTGTTGATATATGGTACGCCTCCAAGTTCTTCAAGGTTTGAGATTTATTTGCATTTGAAGTTAGTAACCCCAATTAGTGGGCTAAAACCCTATGGGGTTGTGGCATAGCACTCATAATTGGTTGTGGTCATTGAATAGTCAATAATTAATAATAAAGAAATTTCTCCTAAAATCCCTCCAATGTTCACTTGTTGAGAACCCTTTCAACTCAAGACATTCATATAAATAATAACCCTCATATCCTTCTTTAGTAGGGATTTTGTTGCTTCAAACAGGTCATCATGGAATTTTCGCTATAAATTTTTTTCCGTGAAGCTTCAGAGGCTGAAATTAAACCCCATTTGAGAAGAAATATTGGTGAACATCATGACCAAATTTCAGATCTTTGTTCACTATATTTTCGGATATAGGATCTGAGGAAGTTAGGGTTTTTGCAGACTCCCAAATTCCACGTCAAACAAATGACATTGGTAAAATCGTCATAACATTCTCTCTGAGAATTGGATTCAAATTTCGTAAATAGTTATAGAAAGAGGATGGACTGTAGTTTTTTGAGTAGGTTTTTCAAGGCCTAAGGTCATTAAAGTGACACGTGGAACTTCGTACAAGTTTGATTTACTGAACTAGTATATAATCAGGTCATCGTGAGATATTGGGCATAGCTCTTTCTTGAAGAATCTAATATTGATAAGACCTGTGGGGTTGGAAAGAGGACTTAGAGGGCTATCAGAGGACTAAATTTGAGAACCGGGAGATCCAAAATTACACAGATACAATAGATTCAATATCAAACTCCTAGAAGGCAAGAAAAAACATGCATTCAAGGATCACTGCAGTAAGGACCACACATCAACAGTCAAGGGTAAGTCTTCTACAAAAAGGTATGTATGATTAGTGTTTACATTTGAATTTTAAGTATCATCTCTGACATATTTTTTTGTAGGAAAACATAAGTATATACAATGTCTCGGTTATATCTCTATCTCTATATGTCACAGTTAGTTTTTTGAATGTCCTAGTCTTGATACGACACATTTTATGCTACGTATTCTTGATGCTACACCAAGTTTGCTAAATCTATATGATGTTGTAAGTTCATGTTACTTGTATTATCATAAGTTGATAGAATGGTCTCTGTTGTTGTACTTAGAACTTGGTCCATCACAAGTCTAGGGTATGTCATTAGTTTTTATTGTATATATCTGTAGGTTAGTTTTGGATATAGTCTTGCATAGAGTCCAGGCCTATATCAAGAGTGGGAGTCTTTGTCTATTGTTGCAACAAGTCAACAACAAAAGTGACAAGCACACTTCATGTATGCATTGTAATTTTAATTTTAATTTATTCATTATTATGCATTTACATGTGTTTTGCAGACAGAGGTAAGTTGAAGGGTATTTTGTTTTCTTTTGGGATTGGTTTCGTCGGGAAAATTTTGCATGCAGGTAGAAGAAGATTCAAGTACAACTTCAAGCAAGAATTCAAGAGCATAAGTATCAAATCAAAGGAAGCATTGTAGCGGGACATACTTTGAAGGCATGACAACCATCTGTATATTGTGAAGAAGTGTCAAGGCCAAGAGTCATCATTTTAAAGTTGTAAAAGAGTCATTTGTAAAAGTGTCATCATTGGAAGAGTCATTATTGTAAAAGAGTCAATCTGCCTAGAGTCGAAAACACATTATCGGGAGGTATATGAATCTCTGTTGGGATGATGTCATGGTTGGTTGCAGGTCATAATGTGATTGGATGTTTGGTTAAAATCATTGTAAATCATATTTTATCATGGATCATTGTCCCTGGTACGGGAGTCCACACTTTTGTATTTAATTTTTATCTTTATAGGGTGGTAGGGTGGTGCTAGGATGGTGCATGAAGTCACCTACAAGTTGGAACATGTGAACACTTTAGGGTGGTAGGTTGGTCTAGGATGTTGGGGCATTCATTCAATTGATTACTGAAGAAACCATGGTGTTGGGGTATCCTTCCAGTGGGAGCTGGAGAAGAATGATTTTCTAGAATTCTAGAGAGTTGTTGCTTTCATTTTAGTTGCGACTGAAGATTAAAGAATTTATTAGAAAAGTGTTTGGTGGTTTTTGACCCAGAGGGTGTTTTCCACCTAAAATTCTTGTGTCCACTATGTTCTCTTATTTACTATTATTATAGCATAAACATTAATAATAATTGAATATTAACTAATGCTCTAAAAAGAATTAAAAGTGTTAATTGCTAAGGAATGTTGGTTCACCCTCCCTCTTAGTATTTCCAACACTTTCAAAGCCCTAGTTGAAAATGTGATTGATTTAAGAATAAATTGCTTAAGATCATACAAAGAAGGTGAGTTTATCTCAAATGAATTTTATGAATTTTATGAGAATCATGGAATCAAGAGACATTTTTCAGCAACAAGGACTCCACAACAAAATGGATTTTTAGAAAGGAAGAACCGGATTGTATAGGAAATGGCTAGAACATGTTAAATGAATCCAAACTACCTAAAACATTTTTGGGAGAAGCAATCAACATAATAGTCTACATTTTGAATAAAGAACAAATTAAAGTGAATAACAGTAAGACAACTTATGAATTATGGAAAGGTAGACCAACTATAGTCAAATACTTTAAAGTATTCGGGAGAAAATGCTATATAAAAATAAATTAATATAATTTAATCAAGTTTGATTCTAAAATAGATGAAGGTATATTTCTTGGTTATGCATCTAGAAACAAGGCCTGTTGATTTTAGAACAAAAGACTACACAAGGTGGTAAAAAATAGTGATGTAGGAGTGGATGAAGCAATACCTTAAAAATAAAAGTCACAAACAAATGCAAATATAGGGGAGATGGTCTATAGAGAATGAGAAAAGGAACAAGAAGAGGGAGAACAAAAATAAAGAATAAACCAAAATCTACAGACACCATCTAGACTTGTCCAAAAGTATTGTCCAAGAAACCATATTTTTGGTGATATAGATATAAGAGTTCAAACTAGAAGATGTTTGCTAAGTACACCAAAACAAGAAAAAAAATCTTTATTATCCAAAATAAATTCTAAGAATTTTACACAAGCTATTGAATATAATCATTAAGTTCATGTTATAGAAGAAGAACCAAATTACATTGAGAAGAATGAGGCACGTGAAGTTGCAACTAGACCAATAAACAAGAATGTGATTTGCATCAAATGTGTCTTCAGAAACAAGTTGAATGAAGAGAGACAAGCAGTATTAAATAAAGAAATATTACTATGTAAAGGGTATGCTCAAGTTGAGAATATTGACTTTGAAGAAACCTTTGCTCCAATTTCAACTTTAGAAGAAACCCAAATGTTCTTGGAATTTGAGTGTTTCAAGAACTTCAAATTCTATCAATTGGATGTCAAGTCAACCTTTATAAATGGAAATATAGAAGAAGAAGTATATATTGAACAACTAGAAGGATTTCAATTGTTAGAAAATGGATATCATGTATGTAGATTGAATAAATAACTGTATTTAGTAAGGCAATCTCCCATAAATTATTGTTCAAGAATTGACAAATACCTACAACAAGAAGGCTCCAAAAGAGAAGTTATAGACAATAATATTTACATCAAAATAGAAAATAAAAGTATGTTAACTATTGTGGTTTATGTGGATGATATCATTTTTGGAATTAATGCTAACAAAATGAGCCAAAAGTTTGTAGAATAAATGTAAAAAGAATCTGGGATGTCCATGCTTGGAGAATTGTCATTATTTTTAGGTTTGCAGATTTCTCAATCTAGAAAAGGCATATTCATTTCTTAGAGAAAATACAATAAGGAGGCGTTGAAGAAATTTGGAATGGAATACTGTGAACCTATCAATACACCCATGATCCTAATATGTGGATTGAGCAAAGATGGTGAATCCAAAAAATAAAATCAAACATTGTACAAGTCAATGATTCACAACCTACTATATTTGAACACTTTAAGGACATACATCATGAAAGTAGTAGGATTTGTTGCATGATTTCAATATTCACCAAAGGAGACTTATGTGCAAATAGTAAAAAGAATGTTCATATAACTAGAGGGTACATTAGACTCGGGCTTGTCAAGAAGCAAGGACTTCACTCTGAAAACATATATAGATGCATATTGGTGATCCAAAATTATGAAGGGAATGAAATGAAATATAGATTTATAACCAAACACAAAGATACAATGAAAATTGACTTCTATTAATAAATATAAGTTGTTGAAATTGTAAAAATGCATAATGAAATAAACTAGATCGAATGGTGGTAGCTTATCTCTTAGATGAGATGTGGCGGCTATGCACCTTCACCAGAGTGAGTTACAATGAGGACGAAAGGCCCTTTTTAACATCATAGGAAATGAGGAAACCCTAACCATCCAAAAACCTAATACTAAGAGATGAAACGCTAAAAGGATTATGGGACCCACTAGCATTAGTTGGTACATCAGATTTCTAGAGTCATAACGTTTGCATATATTATCCATTTGGCACACTCAGTAGTCTATTGGAAAGGTATAGCTAAGAATTGCACATTTCAACTAACCTAGGCTATGCCTATGGATATAGCCTCAGTCTTTTCCACATCAAAAAACATCATTTAGGGCCTCAAAACAACCCCAAAAATTTAGGACCCAAAAAATTGTAGAAAAACTACCAAGATGGACAATTGTGCTTTGAGCCAATGGAGTAGGTGGGTGGCCATTGATATTCACTTGTATCAATTGGGTGTGAAATATGATGAAAATAAAAGTACATGTGGAGGAGCATTCTTTCTAGCAATTTCCTAGTATCGTGGTTGATCAAGCAGTAAGATTTAATATCTCTATCCACAACAAAAGTTGAATATATTTCAAAAACAACATGTTGCATACAAGTTATTTGGATGAAGTAAACATTAAAGGGTATCAAGGTATAATATGTTCAATCATCTGTGACAATACAAGTGCAATCAACATTTCAATGAATCTTTTTAGGCACTTAAAGATGAAGCATATTCCCATCAAGTATCACTTCTTAAGAGAACATGCAGCAGAACAAAGTGTTAAGCTAGAATACATTGCCACCAAGGAATAGGTTGTTGATATTTTTACCAAACCCTTTCCTAGAGAAACATTTGAACATATTAGATAGAATATGGGAGTGGTATCCCTCTCATATTGTCAGTAAATGAAATCACAATCCCAAGGGAAGTAACCCTTTTACACTGATGTCAAAGGGAGACAAGTTGCATATAGAGGAAGAATTGTAGATACAAGAAGAGTTGCAGATAGAGGGAGTACTACAATATTGTTGTAAAATTGAGTAATATTTTACATCAATTACAAAGTGGGATATTATTGGAAATATATTTTCATTGATGTCAAAGACAAGGGGAGACTATAGTTGTCCAAGATAAATATTGCAATATGAATATTATTGGAAATATTGTTTGAATACCTAGATTATTTTATGCCCATATTGGATACCCTATATTTGAAGGCCATTTTAATCTAAAGATAAAATGGAAGCATAAAATATATGGTTGAAAATATTATTATAATAACTTTCCAATGGTATATGTCACTTCCTCTATCTCCATAGGAGTGAGGACATATGAAATATTCTATCAAGTTGACCCAACTAGAAATTACAAGTTGGCCTAGCCAATTCTACAAGTTGGCCCCATAGGTGAAGACAAAAACATTATAAATAAAGGATAGATGAGTGAATTTTAAAATAATCCAAGAAAGAAGAGATCTAAGATACACAAGATAAGATGGGGTATTCTCGAGGTTTTAAAGGTGGAGTAAAAATGTGATTTATGGAGTGAAGTAATCATCTTGCCATTTTCACCATAAATTTTCTTCTGGGATGTTCCACATCATGAAACTTTGAGGAGACAAAGATTAAATCTTCATGTACACGTGATAAAAAAAAATAGGAATTAGTTCACTATAACTTTTTAGAGAAGTCTTAAGGAATTTAGGGTTGTGATTGATCCTGAAATTTGTTTCATATGAGTAATCTTGGGATTTTTTTCTATAACTTCAGTTTTAGGACATTTAAAATAGTGAAACTTTGAGGAAACATAGGTGATATTTCTAGGTACATATGGTCAAAATATCATACTTTTTTGTTCACTATAATTTTTGAGATATGGCCTATGGAAGATATGCTTTCTAATTAGTCCTAAAATCAATTTCAAACAAGTCACTTTGGAATTTTTACTACAACTTTTTTTCTGGGGTGTTTTAGGCTATTAAATTTTTAGAGACATGTGGAGACGTAAATTAGTACCTTAGGTAAAAAATTTAGACTCATTTTTGTTATAGTTTCAAAGATACTCCTTTTGCAAGTTATGGATTTTTAATGATCCTAAAATTAGTTTCAAACATGTCAACTTGAAATTTTTGCTATTGATTCTTTTCTCGGACTTTTTAGATTGTAAAATTTTTAAAGATCTAAGGAAACATACAAAAATGCATCAAGCGAAAATTTCATAATCGTATTTGAAAAAATGAATACATGGCACACTATACAATTTCATTCTTGCGAAGAGGCCAAAACAACAAGTGAAGCATACCTAGTAAAGGTAGAAGAAACACAAATACCTAGTGAAGGAAGAATCAACTAGTAGACCTAATGAATGACAAAGCAGCAATTATACCTAGTGAAGGAAGAAGAAGATATTATACTTGGTGAAGGTAGAAGAAGCTAGCATACCTAGTGAAGGTAGAAGTAGCAAGCACACTTAGTAAATTAGGTTGGTGCCTATGAATATTTGTAGTAGTGGGGATTGGTGTCTCTAGTAGGTTTGTGCCTATCAATATTTGCAGTGGTGGGGATTGGTGTCTCAAGTAGGCTGGTTCCTACAAATATTTGCAATAGTGGGAATTGGTGTCTCTGATAGGTTGATGCCTACAAATAATTATAAAATGAAGTTTTTTGGTTTTTCTCCAAAAATGGTTTCCACGTAGATCTTGGGTTCCATGTTCTGCTATTGATAGATCTCATATTTGAGTGTTTTTTCTGGTTACTGAATGTTTAAATAGGTTAAAATTTTCTTAGACTAATCACCCCCTCTCTCCATATAAGTTATTTCTCAACAAAAGTAATAAATGAATGGGAACAATATATATTTCCTTTAAAACACACTATTGTTAGTTTAATTCATATGTGTGTGATGGCATTATATGATCTAAAAATGAAGAACTTGGTAGGTATATAAAAAGGGTGGGATATGAGGTTAGGATGGAAATTGAAGGAGGAGAAAATAAGTGATAGTTAAAGCTAAATTGGAAGCTAAATTTCCCTTTAAAATAATGGATATTTCATTTTTGGATTTATGTAATAAATTTATCACATATGATCATTACAAAAGGAGGATGTGGCAAGGTCATGGTAGATGCATACTGTGCAAATTAAAATATGAATCTATAGATTACATTTTTGTGCATTGTCCATTTTTTAAAGAAGTATTTTGTAAATCATTAAAATTAACAAATGGAAAAGGGAAATGTGCACATAGTTTTTTTATATTATTTTAAAAGATGAATCAAAGTCAAATTAGTCTAAAAGCATTAGGAATTTCCTTCTATAGTAGTGTATTCTCTATGGCTCTCTAGAAATGAAATAATATTTTAAGGCAAGATATTATGCTAATATAGGTATGTCATTAAGTTAATTATGTTTATGGGGGAATCTCAGAACTTGACACATAAGAATACTAGAGTATTAAAGGATCTAGAAATAAATCATTCAAAGGATTAGGGTTGGATGGAGAACATAAAGGCTTCCTAAATATATGTGGTACCGGAGGTATTCTAGATATATTATAAAATCATTATATTACATTTAAATTAGTATGTGGATTTGGTAGGAATAATATAGTAGAGTTTTGCATTGTATGTGCATTACTCAAACTCGCATCAAACAAAGGTAAAATCAATTTATAAGTTTATGGGGATTCAAAACTTATAATTTTTTGTGTGAATGATAAGAACATGATGGAAAATCCAAAACTTTTTATCATTAAGGAAAACAACTTATGATGTAAGAATGTGTTTGCTATGGTTGATTTTCAACATGTGTTCAAATATTTGAATGAGAAAGTAGGTAAGCTTTCTTAAAGGAACCTCCCCTTCAAAATGGTCTATTATTTGTAGCAAAGATAGAAGAAGGGAGAACTTTTCCAAAAGAAATGATCCATATTTATTAAAGATATGTAAATAAGGCTAAAATTCAATTGTTATGTAGAATAGTTGGATTTTATCAAATCATAGCTATAAGGATTTTGGTTGATAGTTTCCTTCATTGTGACACTTTGTTGGTACCATTGGAACATTGTGTGTCTTAAAATTTTCTAGGTTTTATCTTTGTTTATAAATAAGTAGCAAGGTCTAACTCTCTAAAATGTTAAGAAGACATCATGTTTTGTACATTTTGAATTCTCCTTGAAATATCAAATAGACATTACTTTTTGGGAAAAATATACAAAGAAATACAAATATCTAAATTTTACACTCTTAAAGGATTTTAAGAGAATATTAGGAGAATGCTCTCTCTTCACATTTAGGTTTGAGAAGAAGTGATAAACATATTGTGATGAATTTGTACAACAAAAAATATTATGCTTTGCATATTTCACAAGTTCTAATGTTGAGTGCTAGTTTGGAAGTTCAGAAGACCATATGTCACTTCAAATATACTTGAATAACAAAGTATCAAGACAACAATATTAGATGCAGTTAAACCTCAAGGAATTTAACAAATTCTTCCAATATTGTGTATTTTCATAATAAATCCAGGATATCTAAATGAGCAATAATATCTACCACATATATAATTATACATTAAATAAGAAAGGAAAATTTTCTCTTACTTCATTGTCCTATACAAAATTACATATACAATAGTCACAAGGTAGGTGATGGTGAGTCTCTATTCTTATCTGGTGAGAGCAACGTTTAAATGGCCTGAAATAATGGTAGAATCTCTCATAATTTGGAATTAAGTAAAATAATGGTGATAATGTTTAGGAGAGAGAAAAGTATCTTAAAGAAGTCTAAGTTTATATTACATATGCTTTATAAAACTTCTCTGTAATTTATATTTTGATATATTTCCTAAGCACCCTAGGATTAAGTTAAATAAACTTGATATTGGATTACTATTCAATCAATCCAATAGAGTGTACAAGAGTTGTAAACTTTGCACTTTAAGCATGTGCAATCATTATTAGCCATATACATGGACAACTAAAGTTCTAGAAAATTCTATCTCTACTTATCAAACCACAATTTACAAAATAACAAAGTTAATATATGAAAGTAATAATATGTAAAAATGCTTTGAAAATATTTACAAATATCAAACTTTAAAAAACATTATATCTTAATTTTAATGAGTTTATAAAATACGAAAATAATTTTTTTCTAACATGTCATTTTATTTATCAAAATACCACATACCATATATTACATCTATTTATCTTATTAATTTTTTGTAACTTTGGTAAGACTACATCTTCATTATATCCAATATATCATCCCAATTAGGGGAATTGAACCAATACCTTCATATCAATGAGTGTTTTAGTGTCCAAAACCCCATTAACACGTTTATTTATCTTCTAAATTATTATTTTTTATTTATTTTTTAATTAAAAATACAAACATTTTTAAATTTGGAAAAATACATATACTTATTCATTAAATCCAATATATAAATTTAATAAACATATAAATATAAATTCTCACCCAAAAGAAAGTGATAATATACATTATCTATCTTAAAATCTATTTTAAAATATTAAACACCATAACATTATCACCATATATTATATTCATTTAATAAATATAAATTCACACAAAATAAAAGTGATACTATACAATATCTATCTTAGAAACTATTTTAAAATATTAAACATCATAACATTATCATTTAATAAATTTACTAATACAATTTTATATATAAAAATTAAAAATACAAATATTATTAAACTTAAAAAACATATTTTCTTTCATTGATTAGAATCTAATGTATAATCTTAATGAACATACAGATCTAATTACACACAAAAATGTGATAACATGAACTATATGCGTTAAGCTCTATTTTAAAGATATTAAATATCACAATAATTCTCTATTTTAAGGATATTAAATATCACAATAACTTTTTATTTATGCGAATCAAAGAATCCGTAAGAATATTATAGAAATCTCTATTATGAAAAGTAAGGATGATATTAGGAAAATCATATCTTTTATAACTAAAGATTCCTTGAATATAATGTATAAATTTAATGAAATTTTAAATCTAATTATATATTAAAAATATTATAGAAATTTCTATTATGAAAAATAAAGATGATATTAAGAAAATTATATATTTCATTGATTACCATGTTATATATTAAGAATATTATAGAAATTTATATTATGAAAAATAAAGATGATATTAAGAAAATTATATCTTTCATTGATTACCATGTATAAATTTAATGAAATTTCAAATCTAATTATATACAAAAATGTGATAGCATGCACTATATGTCTTAATCTCTATTTTAAAGATATTAAATATCATAATGATTTCTTATTTATAAGAATCAAGAAATTATTAGGAATATTATAAAAATCTCTATTATAAACAAGTATAATAAGCAATTTTGTTGTTTAATACTTGTCTTCTATGCAAAATTAAAGTAAACATTATAAACAAGTATAATAAGCAATTTTGTTGTTTAATACTTGTCTTCTATGCAAAATTAAAGTAAACAAAATAAGATGGAGATGTTTTCTTTATTAAAACCATTATTCAATATCATAATTTAAGTGAGAGAACTAAACTTGGTTTTGAATCATCATAAGTGTTAAGCTCTCCATTTTTAGATGGAGTAATGTAGTGATTAATTTATATATTTCTGAAGTTTTCAACTTTTATTGTTTGAATTATTGATTTTTATTTTATTGTATTTATTGTGATTGAGTGAAATAGTTTTATTTATGATTTCAAAAATATTGATTGAAATATTAAATTTTGTTAATATATTTAGTTTTAAAAGATTTTAGTTTTAGTTCTAATATATTTAATTGATGATCTCATAATGTTATTGTGCATGTAAACATAAAAAAATAATATGTTTCGAAGTGTAAATTGACATTGAATTAAAAAAATAAAAATATTGAAATCTAAATATACATTATAACAATAAAATATTTACACTTTTCTATTTGGAAAATTCAATTTGAATTTAACATTGATATACATGTAAACATAAAAATAATATGTTTCCAAGTGTACATTAACCTTTAACATTCTATTTCAAAAATAAAAATATTAAAATCTAAATATACATTATAACAATTAAATATTCACACTTTTCACTTTTCTAATTGAAAATATCAGTCTCAAATTAACATTTATATATTTGAATTTTAAATTCACATTTTCAAAACTTTCAAACTTTTCTATTTGAAAATCTCAATGTGAAATTAACATTAATATTTTTGAATTAACAAAAAATAATCCAAAACCTTTGGTGTTGTGTAAAGGACAAGTTGCACTTTATAAAAATTCAATGTATAAATATCCTATATATATTACCTTTTACATCACATCAAATATGGTCTAATTATTGAAGGAGCGTGTGAAATCCATAAACATAAAATGAGGTGATCACAAGGCGTGGACAAACATATGACACCAAATTATGATTAACGTACATGGTGAGGGAGGATATTTCAAGGTTTATATCATTGAAAGAAGGTGAAAAGTCACATCTCTAAGAAGTTATTCAAGAGATTACGGTGTTAGTCATTGAAGAGATTATATCCGATGTGGCCTTTAAAGATAACGAACGAGCAGCGTGCTTTGGAGTCTTTGTTATTGGAAAGAGTGTCATCATATTTAGGAAAAAAAAAAAAATTATTATAATTAAGTGGTTAAATTAGTACTTGTAAATAACTGTTTTCGAGAATGCATGTTGACTCATTATTTTTATTCAAAGAAAATAAAAATACCTGAAATTACTTACTAGTGGTGCCTAATGGAACAGGGTTTCACTAATTTTTCTGGGTCTTGATCATTAACCTTTTTCCCTACATCCAAAAAAGACGAACTCTTAGTTAAATAAAAGTAATTTTAACTAAAAAAATATTATGACTAGTATAATTTAGAGGAGTTGTCTTTATTGCATTTTTTTAAACTTTATTTGAGGTGAAATCTTGATTTGTGTTATTTAAACTCCTTTCTTTTACTCTATATATGGATTCAGTGCCTTGAAAAACCCTTTGGGCAGGGGTTACCCATGAAGTTTGTGATTTCAATAATATCTTATCAGATTTTAGAGAAATTACACTGGAAAAATCCAACTAAAAAACTTCCAAAAAATCTCACTAAAGACAACTCGTAATTTAAATGTTTTATTTTTTGTTTATTAAAATTTAGTTAAAAAATCGTTAGTACTTTAAATTTGAATAATTAAATTTACATAATTTGAGTGTATTAAAAATTTTCAAGATATTGAATTAATTTATATCTTTAAAAATATAACTTAAATAACATAAAATCACAAATTGATAGAAAATTATATTTTCCAATTTTAATTAATTAAAAAATAAATGATAAATAATTAAACTTTATCATTATAATATTTTTAAATGTATATTTCACTGAAATTGAATCACTTTTAATTTTGTATAATTGAAATAAAAAATTTAGATGATAATATTATAATAACTATTTCTATTCATTTATTGATATATAAAATTCTATGGTATTATGTAATTTAAAAATATTATAATTATATATATATATATATAAACTATAACGGTTATATTAATTATTTAAGCTTGGTTGGGCCGAGGCCAAAAACAACCATCATTACAATATTCAAAAATACTTTTAGTTGCAGCTATCCTTTCCTTACATAGGTGTAGATTTACTCTAGATTACGGGATCAGGATCCATGTAGATTCTTCATCATTCTTGCTGAAAGCTCCTTGTGGCAGGAGGCATGCCTGGTTTGCTTTTGCGTCTGCTTCCTTATTTGAGCCACATAGAATATGGAAAAGAAGGTAGGAGGAGAAATCTTGGAGCACGTATCTCAGCCTTTGAAGTGTCTTGTTGAGCGCCGGATTGCTGAAGTGGTCCTCCGAGTTTAATATCTTTATCAAAATTTTTGAGTCCCCGAATACTTGTATTTCCTTATTGCCTTTTTCACGTGCTATCTGACAGGCTTTTAGCAGCCCAAGGATTTCTGCCTGGTTGTTGGTTCTCTGTCCAAGGCCCCAACTGAAGCTATCTTCTCGAATTCCCTCCGAGGAGTAGATCACTCCACCTGCTCCTGCTATCCCTGGATTGCCTTTGGAGGCACCATCAAAAAAGATTGTTGTTTTACCCTGTTTCCTCCACCAATCTTGAAAATCTGAGTCCGTTTCTCGTAATCTCCATACAAGAGTTTTACTGGGGCAAGTGGTGTTCTTTATCCTGTCTCGAAAAATATATGTTCCCATCCATTTCTTTTCTTCAGGGAGAAGCGTGTTATCATTTTTAAGGGGGTGATTGGCCACAGTCTCGAGGAGTAGTGCTTTTGCTTTTGCTGCCACCTTCAATGGGGAATTCGAAATGTTGTTGAAGATCTTATCGTTTCTGGCGAGCCATATTTTCCAGCAGACGTATTTAGGAACTGCTTTCCAGATTCTGTTCCATGCTGTCTTTCTTTGGGTCCTGTGAGGATATCGCATTCTCCAGGTGCTGAAAAGGTTAGCTATTTTGACTTGTGATGGGGCAGAGACATTGAGACCTTGGAGGATGCAGTCCCAGACTTCTTGAGAAAAAGTGCAATCCACGAACACATGCTCCATGGTTTCCTGAGCTTTGTAGCAGAGAGAACACCAATGTGGCCCGTGAATGCCTCTTTTACTCAGATTGTCGCCAGTTAGCACTTTCCCATGCATTAAAACCCAGGTGAAGAAGTTTATTTTGGGAAGCCCAAGAGGATCCCAAATCTGTTTCCACACCGATGCAGTGTGGCTCGAAGCTTGTTGTGCTTGAAGAGAGGCAAATCCATGCCTTACCTTGTAAATTCCAGTCTTTCCCCATCCCCATTTATCCATCGAACGCATGTGAACCGGTGCCAGGCCCGTTAGCGCTTCTTCCAGGAGAGTCTTTTGACTGCGCAGTTGTTCAGGAACTCATGGAATTTCCCAATTTCTCCATTTTCCGGAGTCGTCCCAAGTCGAAATATCTGCCAGGGTGAGGATTCCTTGCTGCATGAGGAAGTTCCTGATTTCTTTGATTGCTTCATTTTTGCTCAGAGGTGACTGTCCCATTATGTTGTCTTGCCACAGCATCATGTTTTTTCCATTGCCTGGGATGCGATACAAGTGATTTTGAAAGAACTCGAGCCCCCGGTGGCAGAGGTGCCATATCGACGTCCCTTTGATGCTGTTATCTATCTGAATGTTTCTTAGCGTTGAGCCTTTTAGATATTTTTTTTTATGACCTGACTGACAGGGTGTTTGCTGTTTGAGAAGAGGGTCCAGAGTATTTTGCCTCCAAGAGCCAGATTGGCAAGGCCTGGGTCTCTTATTTGCAGGCCTCCTTCATAGATGGGACGTTTAACTATATCCCAATTCACTAAATGGAATTTTCTTTGATTTCCTCTTCCTCCTCTCCACAGAAAATCCCTGATCATTCTGGAGATCTATTTTGTGATCTTCTTTGGAGCCAGCAGAAAGGAGGCCTGATAAATTGGTAGGGAGGACAAAACAGATTTTATAAAGATGAGTTTGCCAACATTGGTGAGCCATTTCCCTCCCCAAGCTGTAATCTTGGACTTAATTTTGCTTATTACCTCTTTCCACAGCGATAATTTGTTAGAGCCCAGGGTTATTGGTAACCCGAGATATTTGATTTTATCCCAAGAAGCATATCCCAAAAAGCCTAAGGAGTAGGCTATTCTCTGAATTGCTTGTTGATCCACATTCCACCCGTATATTGCACTTTTCCTTTTATTTATAAGAGCTCCTGATATGCTACAGTATTTTTGAAGGATTCCACTGTAAACTTTGGCTATCTTGATGGAGGCTCTGCCTAGAAGAAGAGAATCATCTGCGAATAATGCATGGTTGAGAGGCTCTAGCCCTTTCGTCAACCTGACTCCTGGAGTTGTCCCTACTTTCTTTTCAGCTATCAGTTTTCTACTTAATGAGTCTGCCATCAGTATGTACAAGAAAGGGGAGAGGGGGCAGCCTTGCCTTATTCCCCTCGAGGCTTGAAAATAGTTTGCTAGTCTGCCATTAACTAAAGGTGCTATCCATGGTTCTTCAATACAAGCTTTAAACAAGTTGACAAAGTTAGAGTTGAAACCAAAGGAAAGGAGGACTTTGTACAGGAAAGAAATATTTACCCGGTCGAATGCGTTTGCCATGTCGAGCTTTATGAGCATACCTTGCTCCTGCTGAAGGTAACTGGAGTGTATGACTTCTTGCACCTGTATTACATTGTCTAGTATGTGTCTCCCTTTGACAAAGCCTCCTTGGGTGGGAGAAATGAGTTTCCCAAGCAATGGCTTGATTCTGTTTGCCAGCAATTTTGTCAGTATTTTGTATGATGCATTGCAGAGCGAGATTGGCCTAAACCTATCAAAAGTGCTTGATTCACTTCTTTTGGTATTAATGCAAGGAAGGTAGAGTTAGTACTGCCTCCCACTTTGGCTTTTTGATGAAAAGCTTTAATCATCCTCAGAAGATCAGTTTTTATTATTTCCCAACAGATTCTATAAAAATGAATTGAGAAGTCGTCAGGTCCTGGTGCCTTGTCTGGTTCCATGGACCATATTACTTTACAGATTTCTTCCTCGGAGAAAGGTTTCGTAAGACTAGTGTTGTCCTCCTTGCTTACCAAAGATGGAATGTGGGAGAGAAATTCCAAGATGACTTCTTCACTCCCATTCCCATCCTCTTTATACAGATTCTGGAAATGATCTTCTGCTGCCTTTTTTAGCTGTTCTTGACCTTTGAGCACAGTCCCATCTGAGCAAGTGATTTGAGAGATATGATTTCGAGATAGTCGGGCTTGCCTATGGAAGAAAGAGGTATTTTGATCTCCAGCTTTAAGCCAAAGGCTACGAGATTTAAGCCTCCAAGTCTCTTCTTCATGGCGGAAAGCGCAAAATGATTTGATTTGGGCAGCTTGTTCTTTTTCTAAATCCGGAGCAGAGATCTCCTTACTTTCCAAACCCATTTGCAGATCTGATAAAAACTGAACCGTCTCCTTTCTATTGTTGGTAGGAGAATTTGAGGGTTCTTTAATCCATTTTTTCAGAGCTCTCTTGGTTATTTTTAGTTTTTGCTCCCACACGAAGCTGGGAGATCCTATCATGGGTATGGACCATGCCTCCAGAACAATTTCCATGAACCCTTCTTTCCCTGACCAAAGATGGTTGAATCGAAAGGAGATAGGGCCCAAATTTTCTTCCTCTTCCAGCTGTAAGAGAATAATTTTGTGATCTAAGGCCAGCTTTGGGATAATTTTCGAGGAGATCAGTCTTTTTCCTAGCAACAAAGAGCTCTATGCTAGGAAACGATCTAGGCAAGCAGAGATGTGTTCTACCCCAGCTCTATTATTTGTCCAGGTGTAAAGACCTTTCTTCGGTTTGAAGTCAAGAAGATCCCAATGAAGTATTAACTCCTCTACTAATGGAAGCATCTGGTCCCTGCCACTATTGCCACCTCTCTTTTCTTTTGGATCAATGACAAGGTTGAGATCTCCAACCACTATTATATTCTGAGGGGAGTAAATGTCTAAGAAATTAGACAAGGTATGCCAGCATTCTTTCTTCTCTCTAAGGTGGATTGGAACATAAAGGTTGAAGAGAGATATGGAGAGCTTACTAGAGAGGTGCCGAAGTTCGGTGAATATCCAATGTTGGGTCTCAAAGGAGCTTTCTAGTTGATACTTGTCCTCGGACCACAATGTTGCTAGGCCACTAGAGGAACCTATTGCACTAATGGCCTTTCCTGCATTTTTTCCCCATTTTAATTTGTTGATCTGAAGAAGGGTTTCCTCTTCAATCTTAGTCTCTTGGAGCATGAGGATCTCGGGAGTTTTTATTTTCAGAAGATATTTGACTGCTTCAGCTTTTGAATGATTCCCCAAGCCTCTACAATTCCAAGGGACTAGTTTCATTATTTAACGGGATTGGAGTGAGTTGATCCCCCATTAGAGGGCCTTGTTCTGGTGTTTCTCCCGATAGACATTTCAATGGTGGATTGGCTACCTTGCATTTTTTTCCTCTCCGCCTCTTCTTCCCTGGCTTCCTTATGAGATTTCCTTCCAACTCTTTTAGAGGGTCTCTCGAATGTCTCATCTTCCGATGACCCAGAGGTTTCTGGGGGTTTTTTCCTTGTCATTTCTGCATATGTAGGTGAGGAGGAGGTTCCTGCTGGGGAGTCAAGTTGGGTTACTTCTATGTTCTTCTTTTCTACTTCGAGTGAAGGAACTTGGCGTTCAATCTCCTCTATCTCTGTTTCTAGAATTTTTATTGAAGTGTTGAGGGTTTTGAATGGGTTTATTGAGGCTGTTGTCTTTGGCTGTTCTCCTCTTTCTTCCGTTTGAGCCATTCCTATTAAGGGAGTTCTAGACTCCATCGGTACCTCTTTCCCTTTATTCCTATTACTCACCTTGACCTGGACTGCTTTCTGCACCTGGATCCATTTTTCTCCTTTTCACTTCTCTAGATCTTCCTCCTTTTTTTTTGCAGTATCTTGCAAAATGCCCATATTCATGGCAATTTCTGCATTTGAATGGTAATTGCTCATAATCTAACTCTTGGATATAAGACCAGTCTGCTATTGTTAACTTTATGGCTTTAGGTAACCCTATTTCCAAGTTGACTTCCATGCATATTCTTGCACATGAATACTGATCCCTTCTCTCTACTTTGTCTATGTATTTTCCCAGGGTGTTACCAATCGTTTCTAGTGACTTTGGGTTCCAGCGGTGCAGTGGAAGATGAGGGAGGCGCATTCATATTGGAACTTTTGACAGCACATCTTGTGTCGGATCGAAATCTGGTGACCATGAGTTTAGATGCAGACCCTAAGGTCCCATGAAATATGGTCCATTCCTAAAGGTGAGATTTCTGTCTTCTACTGAATCAAAAACAAAGACATAAAATACCTTATCAACCAGGAAACTTATGATGCCTTCCTTTACTAGTGGTCGCCAGTTCCTTAGTACCCACGCCTCGACAGCCTTGGGGGAAGGCCATAGCCCTGTAAATTGACCGATGAGCCCGCTTTCAGCTAAGTTCAAAGCAGATTTACAAGAATCTTCAATGGGCAGGGAAACTATGGGGATGATGTCAAGTTTCTTTACAAACTTTTGCTGAGTTTCCCTTGCTGGGCGTTTACTACTATCGCCGATCAGCTTCCTAAATGTAAGGATCTCTAGTGGAGGAGGTGAAGGAGGGGCCTCAGGGCCCCCTCCCAGGGCCATGGCGATGGAGGGAGTACTCAGATCGCACCAAGGGTTGTTTCGCATGCAAAGTAGAGGTTTTAATTGACATGTACCTTTTGAAAAAAAAATATTATATTTTAATAATTAATAAATATAGAAATATAAAATATGTTTTTAATATATATATCTATATATATATATATATATATATATATATATATAAAATAAAATATATTATATTATATTATAAAATTATGAAAATATATTTTAATAAATAATAATCATATTAATATATAAAATATTAGATCTATTTATTTTTAATAAATATTAATTATATATAGTCTTATTTCATGATGAAATGATTTTTAATATAATGTTTTGTTATATTAATTTTATTAATTACTTACTCTAGTATTTGTTAAATATTAAATTTGTATTATAATGATTACATATTAATAGTTAAATTTTTTACCCGCGTTATAAAATATTAACTTATAAAATTTATTATTATTATTATTATTATTATTATTATTATTATTATATATTTTTAATTTTCTCTAATGTTTGGATTTTGTAGAAATGATTTTAAAATTTGTAGTTGTTAATAAATTCAGATTGAAAACAATAGACACAAATTTATTCTACTCAATCTACGGAAAGGAAAACATACAATAGAAACACATGTAGTCATTCAAATAAAATAAATACAATATTTTTACTAGGGAACCAATTGGGAAAAACTCCTCATATGTTTGTATTATATTTGATGAGAAAAAATAAACCTATTACAATGACAACTTCAATCCTTGAAGCTCAACATGCACTGCAATATTGATCTCTTCCTCTTGAGTCTGCTCTAGCAAAAACTTAGCCAAACTAGACCTCTTGCTTGCCCCTATTTCCTTGCGCAATTCCTAGGGAAATTAGCTCCTGAAGAATAGGGAAACTCTTATTTGCTTGCACAATTCCCAAGAGGAATGCCTCACCTGCTACATGCAAATTGTGTACATTCTCTACGGCAATTTGAATTGCATGCATGACTAGGACTATTTTTAGTATATTGACTAGTTAACTGAGAGATCAGTGAGTTAACAACAGTTACAACTACTTAACTGAACTCCTACTGACTCTATTCATGACTAGAGCTCAGATAACTGAGTTTCACTAACTATAACTCCACTAGATTTCTAGATCTTAGCAATCAACACATGCACAACTCTACTTCTTGTCCACAAACTCGAATTGACTGATTTAACTAAGTGACTTGGCCATGTCACTCCTGCTAACTGCAACTCAAGTCATCTTGCTAATAAGGAAATTCAAATTTCTCTATCTGACTAAGGCGCAAGTCAAATGAAGCCTTTTCTTGCTACAATTTAACACTCCCTCTTAGCAATAGAAGAGTTATGCACAACCCCAATCATGCTCATGTGGAGGAATGTACTATAACACAACTAACTCTCCCTCTCATTGTTGTTGTTGTTGTTGCTACTGCAACAACTACAACTAAGAAGCATCCAGAATACTGAATCTAAGATGCAACTATCTCCTGAGTCTATGGCTGCTACTAGCCTTTGCAACTGTCACTCAAGATATGACTGCATCAACTGACATTGATCCTTATTCTACTAAATATTGTGGGCCCCTATAACAAGGGTAATGATCCATGAGAAGAGTATATTGCAATTGCTACTGCTCTCCTATGGATGTTGCCCAAATCTTTTCAACTTTAGGACTAAGCCTCTACATCGCCCCACCTCACTCTTGGAGGTATAGCTTCATGCATGGCGAAATCTACCTCTAGCTTGTAGATATTTTTAACTCGAACACCAATTTTTTTTACTTGTATAGTAGAAACATGCTTCAAATAAGCCTTCCCGTTATTGAACAACAATCATATCCACAGTCTTCAAGTACAACTATAGAAATTAATTTTTTCTTCAAACTAGGAACATACATTACATCCTTTAGGTGAAGATGGGAGTTTGATTCCCTCTTAAAGGTGGTAGTGTCAATCCCTTTGGTACAATACCTTCCATCATCTCCAAGCTCTATGTGTAATTGTAAGTCCTTCTCCTCTAGGTTGTTGAAGAACTCCTTACTTCCTATCATGTGATATGAAGCACCGGAGTCTAGGTACCACTCACTCCTTCTTACTGTTTTTTCCATGCAAGAAATGATGGTGAAATCCAACTCAAATTGTGATGTAAGAGAATCTCCTCCTGCTCTTGTTGCGGCCTCCTTGCTAGATTTCTTGTGTGGACACTTGGCTGAATAGTGTCTATCCTCATGGTAGTGAAAACATTTAATTTTACTGAGGTCTTCCTTCTTGCCATGGTTCTGGATGGATTTTGCCTCTCCTTGGGCCTTCTTGACTTTGGCATTATTCCCTTTGCCAAATAGAGCACAATCTTCTTCCTCATCAGATCTGGATGTGACACCATCTATAGTGTTTCTTCTAATCTCCTCATGCACCAAATCATACCAAAGTCTCTCCCAATTTGGGAGCTTATCTCTTCCATTAATTGAATCCGGATAGCTATGATAAAACTTCGAAAGAACAAGGAGTGCCAATATCACAAGCTCATATGGTGGCACACTCTCTCCTACTCCTCCAAGTTCATGTCCGACTTGAATGAATCTGAATCGGTATTGAACAATGGTTTCATTTTTATGCATTTGAATGTTCCTGAACTTGTCTTTAAATTCCAATTTCATGGCATCATTGTTGCTTTCGAATAACTCTGTGAAGGCTTTCCACATTTCATAAGCATTATACTTACCATGCAAACTTGAAACCACATGGTCTCTGACTCCCTCTAGAATAATCCTCTTGGATTTTGTTGTGCCTTTCTTCCATTGAGCTGGTTATTATGCATCTGATGTTGCTGGTTTTCGAATATCAGTTTGTGTGTACTCCAATACTCCATTGTCATCCAGTAGAACTTCCAACTCGTCTTTCAAAGTAATGAAAATCGAAGTGCCCTCCAATGCATACTCAAGCCTCAATCCATAGAAGGACATTGTTCTTGCAATGAAGAAAATGTTTGCACCTCAAATCTGTTATTCGTGATCCGAATTGGATCATTATATTGTTTTTCATCCATTTCGATGCATTTGGAGTGGAAACAGTGGAGGAATCAACTCATGTGACCTTTTTTTACATGCGGGACCCAATTTGGCAAAACGAGGTTTGAAACCTTCCGGAAGTGTTTTGAGGCATCAAATGATGTTTTTTGGGGGTAAAACTTTGTCACTTTTATGTGACATATTTTCATGGTATTATACACATAGAGATATTTCTAACAATGCAATAAGCGTGTCAATCGGAGTCTATATGCGAAAGTTATGCCACTCAAAATTTGACCTTCCTGTTTTCACCACCATGGTTTGAGAGGATGCCACATCAGCCCCCATTATTCATGGAAAAGGGGCTAGACATGTGATTGTGATGTAAAAGAATCTAGAAGAGTCTATATTGTAACTCTAGTTAGGAGTTGATGTAGACTTCAAACTTAGCCACTAGTAGGCTATCAGGTTGTGTTATAATCGGGCCACTAGGAGGAAGAGACATTCAATTCTTTGGAGAGAATTTTGTTCCATAGTTGAGAAAAGATATCCATGAGAGATAGGAGGTAGAGGATAATTTGTGCATTGTAGCATCCCACAAGCCACAATCATTACTTCTTTGTACATGCAGCCTTATTTTCCAAACAGAGAAAGAGAGTGAATTGACCTCACCTTCTAGCTGGGTTTTCCCTCGAAAGGGTTTCCTAGAGCATATCTTGTGTCTTATGTGTGTGTGAGAGATTATTTTGTTGTTCTATAATTTTCTTCATAATTTCCATTGACATGCATGCACTAATTACAGTAAAATCTACAGATCTAGAGATTTAATAAAATTGTAATAATATAGAATTCAGAATTTTTATTATAACATTGTCAGATTTGTTGCGACAAACTGTCCAGTAGAATATTTATAACAATTTATGGATAATATTGGCATCAGATCAGGTTTCTTTGGGTATTTGAGGAGATTGCAGGGATCTAGATTGGTGGGGCCGAAAATCGTAAAACCCTAATCATGGTCGATGAATCTGTAAACAACCCTCGTGATCCTATGAAGGTGAGGTTTACACGGTTGGAACAAAAAGTCACAAATATCAACCACAATGTAAACCTCCTCATGGAGGCCTTGAATAACAAGCTTGGGATATTTAGAGAAGATGGGGTTTCAGATGTAGAGGACAAATTGGAACGAGGATTAGAATATCAAGGAGAAACAAAGAACCAATCGAAGAAAGAACCCAAAAAAGATCAACCCAGTTCGAGTGTTGTGAACCAATTAAAGTTCCTATTTAATATGGAAGTAAAAGTCGATACCAGGCCATACCACGACGAGATCGACGCTTTGAAGTTGAGCCATTGGTTACAACAACTGGAAGTTTATTTCAGCGTCCATCAGATTGAAGAAGGACAAAAAATCACATTTGCGTGATTGAAATTGGAGGCCATGCACTGACTTGGTGGGAGAGCCACATGAAAACTCTAAGGTTTTATGGAGAACCTCTAGTGACCAAGTGGGAATATTTCAAAACCCTCATTAAGTTACGTTTTTATCCCATTGGGTATGTGGTGGGCCAGTGGATGCGGTGGAATTAATTCAGGCAAAAGTTGAGCCAAAGCATGGAGGAGTACACCACGAAATTCAGAAAGATGTCTATAATGTTGGGTATCTCTCCAAAGAACCCATATGTACTCCTTAAGTATTTGGGGGGTCTGCACAACCATCTGCCTGAGAAAGTGATGTTATTCAAGCCCAAATTAGTGGATGAGGCTTATGTATAGGCGCAATACCTAGAAAACATAGGCCTAAAGAGAGCGCAATCAAGTGGATTGAACCATAAGGAGAAACAGGATGCTTCTAAGGAGGGGAAGGAGGAAAAGGGGGAAAAGATAAAAATAATACAACCACAACGCACCAGTGTAAAGATCCTAGCAACCACTGCAATCACTACAACATTGATGGCCATACTAAGGAGAAGTGTTGGAAGTTGCATCCAAAGCTAAACCCAAAGAATAAGAAGAAAGATAGTAATCAGAAGAATCTCATGGCCATGCATTCAAGAAACTAAGGTGAAACTAGCTTAAACATGGATGAGCATGTCACCTGCACGTCAATGCAGAAGGAGGTGAATCTGACTAGACTTCAACAACAGGAAGAGAAAGAAATGACCAAAATCTTCCATATAAAGATACAGGTCCAGAAGACAAATTGATGCTCTATTTGACTCAGGATCATAGACGAATATCATTTCAACAGAGCTGGTCAAGAAGTCGGGGCTGGAAGTTTGTGATCATCAAAACCCATATCCACTGGGATGGGTAAACAAGGATGTATAGTTGAAGGTTAAAAAATAGTGCAAAATTAGATTTATTATTAGTGTTGATTATAATGATGAAGTAGATATAGATGTGGTTCCCCTTGATGTATGTGGCATTTTGTTCGGGAGTCTATACATGTACATGTGTGTTGAAATATTCATGAGGAGAGTTGACTAGTACCTGATCATCAAGGATGGAAAATCATTCATCATCAATGTGCACAAAGGCAAGTCAAAAATTTCACTGGTAAGTGACAACCAAGGCAAGAAGTTAATCAGTTCGAGCATGTATGTTTTATTGTTTTTAAGAGAAATTCAGTCTGTAGAGGAGTCAATAAGAGGCAAGGCATCCTTGGAGGGGTGTACTAAGAAACAAAAAAAATAATTGGAGTTGTTACATGCATACATGGACATGTTTTGAGATATTAAAGGGTTACCTCCTAAGAGAGAAGTGGAGCACGAGATCTAGCTATTGTCAGACACCCCATTGCCAAATATTGGGCTATACATGAAGTCCGTTATAGAAGCAAGTGAGGCAAAGAAACAATTGCAACAACTACTGGAACAGGGTGTCTTTCTACCGAGTACATCACCATGTGGGTCACCCATCATCATTATGTCGAAGAAGGATGGGACTTGGCAAAGGTCTATAGATTAAAAGGCGTTGAAAAAAATCACACTCAAGAACAGATAGCCCATACCTAGGATAGATGATCTATTGGATCAGTTGCAACAAGAAAAATACTTCACCAAGATGGACTTGAAGTACGGATATCACTAGGTTTGAGTCAAAGAAGAAGATATTTGGAAGACCCCCTTCAAAACTAGGCAAGGTTTGTATGAATGGTCAGTCATGCCATTTGGCCTATATGATGCACCAGCTACATTTATGAGATTAATGAATGATGTACTCTGCCATTTTATAGATTCATTTGTTATTATCTATTTGAATGATATAGTAGTATATAGTGCTACCTGAGAGGAGCATATTTCACATTTGACGGAGGTGCTGGAACATTGAAAAAGCACTGGCTTCTAGCCAATCTCAAGAAGTGTGAGTTTGTGTAGCAATATTTGGTGTATCTGGGGTATGTGATTGGTGGAGGAGAGTTGAAGATAGATCCTTCCGAGATGGAGACTATCATTAAATGGTCAGTTCCTACTAATGTTTTTGAGGTTAGGAGTTTCATTGGGGCAACACAGTACCTGAGGAAATTCATAGCCTCATTTTTAGTAGTAGAAATGCCGCTCCATGCCATAACAACAAGTGGCAAGAGTTTCCAATGGGGAAAAGGTCAACATAAGGATTTTGAGGAGCTAAAGAAGAATACTAGTCAAGCACCATTTTTGGCATTACCAAACTTGCAACAACCCTTTGAAGTGTAGACAGATGCGAGTGGGTATGTTATGGGAGTTGTCTTGATGTAGGGAGGAAGGTCTGTATGCTACCATTCTGAAGTATTTCATGGGGTGGATCTTAAATACCTTACCTACAACAAGGAGCTCTATGCCATGGTGCAAGTTGTGAATAAATGGAAGCACTATCTTATGGGAAAGGAGACAATAATCCACATAGATCACCAATTGTTATAGTACTTGCAGGACCAAAGTAAGCTACATTAGACTAGGCATTACAAGTGGATGGGGTTTTTACTGTAGTTTCATTTAGTGAATAAATATAAGAAGAGAAACAAAAACAAGTTGGACAACATGATTTCAAGGCCACCCACATGAAAGATCACAACTTTGGGGACTCTTATGCACATGGAGCCATCCACCCATGATGCATACAGAGAGGCATATTGAAAAGATGAGGAATTCAAGGAGGTGTATCAACAGTTTCAGAGTCAGAGTCATGTACACAATGGTGACAATATCGTTGACTATCATCTCCAAGATGGGTTACTCTAAATGTTGGATACTATGTGTTCCTAAAAGTGAGTGATTGCAGCTGGTCAGAGAGGCTCACACCTCCAAGGTTGCAGGGCACTTTGGTGTAGGGAAGACTATGGCTAACTTGCAGAGGTATGTGTATTGGCCCAAGATGCAAGAGAAGGTAGCTAGGTTCATAAGAGGATGCATGCTTTGTTGTACCAATAAGCGTAGCAACAGGAAACATGGTCTATATCATCCCTTACCTATACCTAATCATCCTTGGGAAATAATTTCCATGGACTTTGTGCGAGGTTTACCAAAAATTAGGAAGGGACGTAACTACCTATTCATGGTAGTTGAAAAGTTCAATAAGATGTGCATTATGATGCCTGTAAAAAGACCATCAGTGGGAAATAAGCAACAAAATTTTTCTTTGGACATATTTGGGTGCACTTTGGGATACCAAGGAGCATCATTTAGACATGGATACAAGATTTCTTAGTGAATTTTGGACTACATTGTGGGAGAAGATGGACACAAAGTTGAAGAGATCTACGACATTCTATCCACTGATAGTTGGGTAGACAGAAGTAGTGTTGTCTCGAAAGAGTCATCAAGGGGAAGACCTTGGGTTCGGGCGCAGGAGGCCAACAGTGGTCCTCTTGTTGAAAAATGTGCAACAACAAATGTTAAATTTAGAATGTGCTAAAAATAGACCTGCTAAAAACAGCATGTCTAAAAATAGCAGTTTGGCCAGTGAGGTCATTGGCCACATTGGGTGAGAGGTGAAACTGCTAAAAATAGAAAGTTCTACAAATAGAATTTTTGGGTCCCTTCCTATTTATAGCAATCCCTAGTCTATCTATAGGAAGTAAAATTATTTTTGGTCTTAACAACAGTTTGAAATATTAATTAATTAATTCAGTTGAGTTAATTAATTAAGGAAATTCGAATTTGAAGTCTTTGTGAGCATGCACATGAGTTTCCTCCACTGATTGAGGGAATAAGCATGAGTTCTATAATGAGAGAATTAGTTGACTTAGTTCTAACTAGTCAAGTCCAGTTAGATTATTTTAACAAGTTGTTAAAATAATAAAATATAGTTTGTTAATGCTTGCATGCATGTGACAACTATTATTTTAGATTACTGAGGATTCACTCATGGATAATTGTTGCATGTCAGTTCTATCAGAGACCCAGTTGAGATCAGATGTGGGACAGTGTACTATCAGATGCTTAACTATTTCTAGTAAGTAGTTTTTGCATGGTTGAGGAACTAGTGTTCTCAAGGAATACGTAGTTGGACCATTGGTTGTTTTTGGTATGTTGGAATTAATAGCATATGCTTTTGCTATTATTTCCTAAGAAAACTACGTAAGGACCATAGGGAAAGCCTATATAAACAGGGCTTGGGTGGTTCATGAGACATATCTTCATATCTTCATATTTCATTGAGAACTGAATAGCTTGAGAGCTAATTCTTTTTGTATTGTGAAGAGGATTTCCACTTGATTGATAATACATGGTTGGGGTTTTATGCTGGTGCTTTCCCCTGGATATATCTTGTGTTATGTGATATTAATTCTCTTGATCAGTTATGCATGTTTCTACTTGATGTTGCTCATGATTTCAATTATGCTTCCACTTAATTTTTTGTAGAAGTAGAACAAGTATTATGCTTTAGGACATTGCATATATCGGTTTGTTCTACAGGTGAAAATTCTACATGTAGTCTAGGACAACGCCGACATTTTCACCTTACCCTGAAGGGCAAGGAGTCTCACCCGAGGTGCACCACGACCAAAAGGGAGAAGGGTTCAGCATGGGGTTGAAGGAGTATCAATCGGGTGCAGTCACTCACACACACATATATCCATTATATGGAAAATAGAGATAACAACATCCTTGAATCATACACATATATCCATTATAGGGAAAACAAAGATAACATCATCCTTGAATCAATCTATGGATTAACGTCTACATGCAACTGATAGGCTATTCAAAATTTTAATAGATACACTAGCACGAGGTCCAAATACATCAGAAGTTGCAACCAACATCAGCTCTGTCTTATATTAAACTTAACAAGAAAGATTACATTACGATCCAGCATTCGTCATAAACATTACATAAAATACCCGGCTCAGTCGCTCGAGTTCATATTGGTTCCGCAACCAAGTCCCTCAGATCCCAGCATTCTATCATTCAGCCTCTGAAACCATGTATCCCTTCGCTACTCTCGGCTGCAACCAACTCCTTCTTCTGCTGGCGGGTCTAACAACAACCTTTTTCCTCTCTGGTCTTCCCCTTTTATGTCCTTCTCGGCTGCCTGGACTGCCAGTTATTGCTCGACTGTTTTCTCCCTTGGTTGCTTCTATGCCTTCCCACCTCCTCGGCTACCTTTGCTTTCCACTGCCACCTTTCCGCTACTCCTCCGCAATTGTTTGTTCTGCCACCAAACCATTGCTGCCATCGGTCTCTTTCCCGCCCTTCAATAAGTCAAAAGTGGTCAAAACCTTTCAAAATTAAACGAAGGCCCCAACAGGCCCCGACCACAATTTCTTGACTCATCCCTAAGTCAAGTCATTTTGACCTCTGGCGGTCTTGTTGTTACTTCCATGTGCTCTACAGGTGGTGGCTGCGTTACTATTGGCATTGTCTCTGTTGTTTGATGTACGGTAACTTTTTTTGCTTCGAACGTTGCTTGCAGAGTGTGTGCCTCTTCTTCCTTGATCCTAGCTTGCAACGTGGCATCTGTTCCTATGGCCCCTTCTTGCCCTTGTGGTTCCCTCATTCCAAACAAAGGCTCCAACTCTGGGACTGAGGCTGTTATCCGCTACCTGAAGTCAGTGTATCTTTGAAGGGCTAGGTCCCAGTTGGCGAGAATTGCATCAGCGCCTTGAGTGAACTCCTCGGCCGATTGCAATGTTAGGTTTGTTGGTTGTTGGCTCTGCAGGTCATTCCATTGTTGGCCGCTAGAGTCACATGACTCCTTTAAGAGTATAACTTTAATTCAAACCGGGGCCGCAAATCTCTGATTATCTGTTTCGTCTTTGTTGACTCCTCCTCAATGCTGTCAACCTGGGCCCGGAGGATGTCGATTTGCTCATTGATATGCTTGTGCTAGCAAACAGTGACTGAATGTGTTCTCTTAGCAGGTAAACCAGGTGGTTCTTTAGTGATAAACTGCCTGACCAGTCATGGACCTTGTCCATTAGGGTGTATCTGTCAATGATGGCCTCAGCCAAGGCTTGCTTTTTCACTTCCAATTCTCTGACCTTTCCCTCAATTGTCCGCGCGTAAATTTCTACTAGATCTGGTAGTGCGGACCTCACTGTCTCTAGCTTCTACTTCAACTCAGCATTGGTGGTTTCCAGGTGCATGCACGTCTTTTGTATGTGATCGCAGCAATCAATCAACGTGCAAGTAGTCATGTCCGCCGATCGGCCATATTGATCTAAACCGTTGTGTAATCTGATCAACCTGGGCTTGCAATTTTGTGTTTACTTCCCATAGGCAATCTCGCTCCTCCATCACCATGTGCAACTACTTCATTTGTTGTTTATGTTCTTTAGCCAGGTCCTCATTGAAGCTCTCAGCCTTGTGTGCTACTTGTTGTATGAATGAAAATAATTGGGTCGATGACCAATGGTGGAGTGTATCGGCCTGCATTGTGCTTGGTTTCGAGAACTGTTGTTGTAGGGGTAGGCTGCTGGCAATGGATTGGTTGAAATGGGAGGTGGGTGAGTGAACCTGCTGCGATGGTGGAGTGAACCGTGGGGTGGTAGGAATAATGCTAGGGTTTGGCAGCACTGTGAGCTTTATAGGGAGAGTTGGAAAGTACGGTTCAATCCTTTCCCCCTACCAAATGGTATCCAGGTGTCTCCCTGAAGGTGGGTCCAACCCAAGCATTGGTGATGTACTCTCTGTTGGTGGCATTCCCATGGTTGAGGTGGTGCCCTCTATCCAGCCGGCTGACTGAACTTTTGCTTCTGCAATAGTCCTTCGGTGACCAAATGAGAGGATCTTGGACAGGGTCGCAGAAATAGAATTAGTTTGCGGGGATGACTCTTGCGACTGATGTAATGCAGTGGATGTAGTGGCATGGATTTCTTCGACTATGGTGGTTGCGAGGATTGACTACTCAACCTCAACAGTGAGGTTGATGATTGGAGCTGGTGGGTTAATTTTCGGCTTTTTAGTAGCTAGATTTTTGGCAGCCGGGGTTCAGATGACTCGCTTTTTCTGAGGTTTGGGGACCGTGATCTAGGAGGGAGCCTGGGTTGCTCCCGAGGGAAGCACCATAGCGAGTGGTGGCGTTACAATGGGGGAAAGCATGGTGGAACCTTGAAAGTGCTCAGGATAATTACTCTCACCTGGGTCAAAGCTGGCGATTGTCCGTCTTAATTCGAACATCTTTTCCTCCATTTGGAGTAGCATCGGCTAGAGTACTTCATCAGCAGCATGCTTTCGACTACTTTCTGCCCCATCTCCTTCCCGGCCCTATGGCATCAAGGCTCTGAAAAGGTACTTGGGTTTCCCTTCTCTTACCTCGCAGGCCACTCTCCGTGAGGACTCCACCTCTCTGCTCAATGCTTCCTCCACCAGGCTAAACCTCTACGGCCTCAAATTAAACGTGCTTAGGTTGACACACCACGGTCTCAGGTAAGTGTGCGCATGGGAGGCGCCAAACCCAAGATCATCTAAGAATTCATCCAATAGAGCCTCGAGTATCCTCTCAGTGGACCGAATGGTGTCCAACATCTGCTCGTACCAGCCCTTGAAGGCTCTCTCATTGATTTCCTTTGTGTTGGGATCCCCGATGCCCTCCATGGTTCATATCAAAGTGCAATTGGTTGGTCTTCGGTAATAGTTGCTAGTTGCCTCTCCTGTGGTGGCCTCCATTTCCACATTGCTAGTGCCATTAACAAGTACCCGAACACAAACCTAGTGCTCCTCCTGTACACATCTTCACAAGCCTCGAATAGTTCATTGAGCACGAAGGCTGACCAGTTGAGTACTTCTCCTTGGCAACAATGTTCCGCAACTAAAATGGTGTCCAAGGTGCACTCGTTCCTTGTGAAGTGCCTCATTGTTTTACCTGCAATGAGGTAGCAAGCAAACCTGATATTATCCTTGTTAATCTTTTCCAGCTTTGCACCCCTCCCACCTCGCTTTGTCTCGTATCTGGCATAGATGTTGTCCTCCGTCTGTTTCTTTCCCCGCTTGACCCCAGCCTGGAACGTTGTGCTGACTGCATTTCCAACTTCTGCCAGCCCGGTGAGTCGATTGATATCCTCCACATGGATGGGATATTCCTTGTCCAACCATAGCAACCCTCCATGCATCCTACTTGCCAGCAATTTTGTGCACTGCATGGCGGCAAATTGGGTGCCGAATACGGGCAGATTTCTTAAGTGGAAGAGCGTGGACCTCTGTATCCCCTTGAACTCTTCTCTGATTTTGGAGGTCCTGGTGCCATCCTCCCTTTGAAATTCTTCCGCATACACCTCCCTTTTCATTGCCAGAAACTGGAAACCATCTGTGAAGTCATTGTCGATCAAATTTGACCTGTCATACTTCCCATATAGGTCATCCACTACTTCAATTCATGCATCGAGAGTGTTTTGTGGGACTAATGTTATTCCTTTCGCCATCACTTCTCTTCTGCGGTAAACTATTTGCACTGGAGGTTTCTTGCTTCTTGTCCTCTACCCCTGTTCTTCATAGCGAACCTGGAATTCTTCTGTGATTTGAAATTCTAGAGTCCCCTGCATCCTCCTGCGATTTAAGTAGCCAATTTTGACATGACATCCCCTGACTAACGAGGCTTTAACAACTAATTACTTTGGCAAACTTTGCATGTATTCTAGCTATATCCTGCCACAATGAGACCACTAACGCTACCCAATCTCTGCTGGCTAGGCCTACCAACGTGACAATTGACGCTACCCAATCTCTGCTGGCTAGGCCTACCAACGTGACCACTGACGCTACCCCCCCGACCACAAATGGGTTGCGGCATACTAAGTTTTGCCGCAACCTTATTATCTCGATCATTTTTTTTTACTTGCGGAAGGGTTTCAGGCACGTGCCATTCACCCATCCCTACAATAGGACTCCATCCAGTTGCGCGAGTCTTACTGCACCCGATTCTCTTATTTTTGTGACTATGAATGGGCCTAACCAGTGCATCTGCAGTTTTCCTGGGAACTTCTGGAACTTGTTGTCATAAAGGAGCACCTGGTCTCCGACTTCAAACGACTTCTTCCTGATGTGCCTATCGTGCCAAGCCTTTTGTCTTTGTTGCTCGACTGATTGATGGAACTCTGCTAGGAACCGGGTTTCATCGAGTTCCATCAGCTGGCTTAGCCTGTCCCGCAAGGCAATGCTATCTGTCATTCCCATAGCTTCTGAGATGAGCATGCTGGCAGTATAAATTCTGCTGGTACCACCGCTTCTCTGCCATACACAAGCTGAAATGGAGTTTTCTTGTGCATTCTTTTTACTGTTGTCCTATATGCCCATAGAGTCACTGGAATTCTTTCATCCCAGTCGTCCCGATTGGCAGATACGACTTTTGTTAGCCCTTTCTCTAGTATTTTGTTAAATGCTTCTACTACACCGTTGGCTTGCGGATGATAAGGACTACTCTTATTATGCTGAATCATAAAAGTCGTTAGTAGAGTCTCAATGGTTTCATTCAAAAAGTGGGTTCCCTGGTCACTTGTGAGGCTCCTTGGGCATCCGAACCTTTAAATAATATTTTCAAAAATGAACCTTGCTGCTGTTTCTGCTGTGTAGTCTTTCACTGACGCAACCTCTGCCCATATTGTGAGGTATTCTGTCGCTTTAATTATGTATCGAGCTCGCGAGTGTCTTACTGGTGGAGAGATTGGTCCAATGAAGTCTACGACCCACTTATCAAAGATCTGCATTGTATGGACCAGGTGTAGTGGTAGCTCATTGCGTCGCGAAGGCTTACCAACCCTTTGACAGACATCGCACTCCTTGGAAAATGATTTGGAATCCTTATGGATAGTGGGACACCATAAGCCTATGTGTAGTATCTTTCTTGTGGTGGCCTTGCCTCCTACATGGCCTCCCGCGACTCCTACGTGGCACTCCCATAGGACGTCCCTTCTTTCATGCTACAAGACATAGCGCCTGAGTATTTGATCCAAGCCCATTTTGTAGAGGTGTCCCATGATGAGCTGGTAATCTACTGCTCTGACCACCAAGTGTCGTCTCTGTGTTGTCGTGTATCCCTCTAGGCAACGACCTGTTGTTAGCAATGTAGCAATCTCTTCTAGGTGGTCGGGAATCGCCTCTATCCTGAATAGGTCGGCATCAGGCAACCAATCGTCTATTGCTCCTTCATTCTCCCCTGTATCTAGGCACGATAGGTGGTCTAGTCCTACATTCAATCTGTCGGGCTTAACAACCACTTCAAATGTGAATTCTTGGAACAGTAAAAGCCACCTGCATATTCTTCCTTCCAGTACTGGCTTGTTTACTAAGTATTTCAATGCAGAATGGTCTGTAAAGAATTTGAACGGTGCACCCAGTAAGTAGTGCCTAAAATTTTGGAGAGAGTAGACCATTGCCAAAGCTTCTCGTTCTGTTGTTGTGTAGTTCCTTTCCACCATAGAGAGCTTTCTACTAGTGTAGTATACTGGATGGTCCATCCTTTCTCCTGGTTACACTAAGACTGCTCCTAGGGCTATTCCAGACGCGTCAATGTGTACGTGGAACATTTTTTTCCAGTCTGGGTACACTAATATGGGGGCGCTTACTAATCTTTCCTTCAGTTTATTCAGAGTTGCTTGACAGTTTACAGTCCAGATTAATTCTTCCGTCTTCTTTAGCAATTTTTCCATCGGGGCTCTTATGGATGCATAGTTCCTGATAAACCGCTGTAGTACCCCGTGTGACCCAGAGTTGCCCTTAGTTTCTTCACGTTACGTGGTGGATCCATGTGGACAATTGTTGAAACCTTGGCGAGGTCTACACAGACTCCATCCTTACAGACGATATGTCCCAGTAGATTCCCAAAGGGAACTGCGAAAATGCATCTTTGTAGATTTAAGGAAATCTGCAACTGTCTGCACCTCTCGAACATCACTCTTAATAAGCTGGTATGTTTCTTCAAAATGCTATATACTGTCCAGTCGTCCATGTAAAATTATAGGAACTTATGAATATAATCCTGGAATGCAGTTATGACAATCCTTGAGAAGACTGCTAGTGCATTCTTTAATCTGAATGGCATTACATTGTATGCGTATGACCCCCACTCCGTCATGAAAGTTGTTTTCCTTTTTTCATTCGCATGCATGCATTAACTATAATTTCCATTTGCATGCATGACCCATAATTTCCATTCGCATGCATGCATTAACTATAGTAAAATCTACAGATCTAGAAATTTAATAAAACTACAATACTTTAGAATTCATAATTTTTAATATAATATTGTCAAATCCATTGTGATGAACTGTCCAATGGAATATCCACGACAATTTATGGATCAATTCGAAATTTGTCTAAGAGAATATTTAGAGCCTAGTTTCTATGTAGTCTTCAATAAATCTGATACCATGTAGAAATAACTTGAAATTTGCAGTTGCTAATGAATTCAGACTGAAAACAATAGACACAAATTTCTTCTACTCAATCTATGGAAAGGAAAACATACACAAGAAATGCATGCAATCATTCATACACAATGAATACAATATTTTTACTGGGGAACCCAACTGGGAAAAAACCCCTCCTCTATTTGTATTATATCAAATGAGGAAAATAGATCTATTACAATGACAACTTCAATCCTTGAAGCTCAACCTGCACTGCAATACTGATCTCTTCCTCCCCAGTCTACTATGGAAAAAATTTAGTAAAACTAGGCCTCCTGCTTGCCCCTATTTCCTTACGCAATTCATGAGGAAATTGGCTCCTAAAGAATATGGAAAGCTCCTATTTTCTTGCGCAATTCCCAAGAGGAATGCCTCACCTACTACATGCAAATTGTGTACACTCTCTGGTATACAATAATAATTACATTGATGCCTTTTTCCTCCACTCAACCATGCAATTCAAATTGCATGCATGACTAGGGATATTTTTAGTAAATTGACTAGTTAACTGAGAGATCAATGAGTTAACAACAATTACAACTACTAAATTGAACTCTTATTGGCTCTATTCATGATTAGAACTCAAATAATTGAGTTTCACTAACTATAAATCCACTAGATTGCTAGATCTTAGCAATCAACTCATGCACAACTCTACTTCTTGCCCACAAACTCGAGTTGACTGACTTAACTAAGTGACTTGGCCATGTCACTCCTGCTAAATACAACTCAAGTCATCCCACTGATGTGGAAATTCAAATTTCTCCGTTTGACTAAGGTACAAGTCAAATTAATCATTTTCTTGCTACAATTTAACATATTTTTTGAACATTATGCATCTATATTATTTAAAACTCTTGGATAGATCAAATTCTTCACCTTTTTCACAATGATGAACCACATTAGTTGGTTCAAAACATTTAAAAAAACCTGATGATGTGATTAATCCAAAAGAACAATCTCAAAACAAGATGAATCACAAAAGTTTGAACTCAATGATAAGATTATATATTACATATAGTTTAAAGATATTATCAATAAAATTTATGTATCTATTTTAAATTAGATTTAATTTATTAAATTATTTAAATTTATTAAAATATATAATTAATTTACTTTAATTTAAATTTGATATATAATATTTTGATTTTTATTAAATTTAAATTGAAGACCAAATATTTACCTTTTAATTTTTTCACAGTTTAAATAAAAATTATATATTTAGTATAATAAAGATTACATATTGTTTTTTTTTTACTTTTAAACATATAACAATGGGTATTATTCTTTAGTCTTGAGGATTAGTTTAATTGGTCGAGTCCCTATCATAAAAATACTTTTTTTTGTTGAGAGGTCAGGGGTTCAATTCTCTCGACACCATTAAAGCAACTCTGTTGTTGAGAGGTCATAGATTCAATTCTCTCGACATCGTTAAAGCACTTTTGTTGTTGAGAGGTCATGGGTTCAATTCTCTCAACACTCTTAGAGTTAAGCTCAATGGTTAAGCCTGCAAGAAGTGATCCCTTTGGACTGATCAATAATCTCTATAACTTATGAACCACGAAGAAAAATAAATAAAACATAAAAATATCTTCCTCTAAACTTTTGATTAAAAATCTTACAAAATTAACATTACATCAAGTTCTCTATTTATTTTCCTTTTCAAATTTTCTAGTCAATCAATTGATCCAGTGTAAAGGTGGGCAATGCTATGAAAATTGTCTCAATGTCGTTAATGGCACATGTCATTTCAAGGATTACAACCACGCTCATGGGGTAATGCTCTTGCATGACGTTAAGGGCAGAGAGTTTTAATTCTCTACGGACATACTTCATTATTTCATATGCAAGGTTAACATCTAGAAATACCATTCATTGCTTAAAATAGTTCTAGAAAAGTTGATCATCTTTAGGATCAAGTCTTCGTACATATGTGTCAACATCCCTATCATATATCTTATTAAATCATTTACATATTTTATTAAATCATTTATATATCTTATTAAATTATTTACATATTTTGTTCAATATTTATTGAGTAAGAGTTTTCTTTATTTTTTTTTCAATTTTAATTATGCCAAAGACGTTTTTTTATTGTGAGGTTTTATGAGGTAACACTATAGAGATTCATAAGCCAACACTGTAGAGATCTTCCACGTGGCATTTTTAAAAATCAACTCTTCATTTAATGCAGTCACCTTCCCCTCCATTTGACGTTGTCACATTCTTCCCTGCGTTCAATGTCGTCAGCGTTCCTTTATACCATAATGTGCAAATACTAGTTTTAATTTTGATAAAAAGAAAGAACAAATTTTTCACAAAAATATATCACTAAAGATGAAAAAATAAATGTAATTACTATATAAAAAATTATTATAAATATTTATTTATTTATTTTAATTAATGGAATGGGTAATTAAAGATAGAGGTAGTTTCATATTAGTGTGAGAAGGGGTTGATCCACTATTACTAAGTGTAAAGCACTACCCATAATATGAATAGGGATTAATCACAAAGTACAGAATTCAAAAGTGATAATATTTTATATAAAACATATATATATATATATATCACATGGGGTACACGCACACAAACAAATACAGTACGGTTTTTCAATTTTTACTCTTAACCCAACCTATTTTGTTAATAAAGTAAAATGATGGCTAAAACCTCGATGCACTCTCATATTACAATCCTCAAAACCTATATTTTTAGCTATTTTTATATAATATATTAAAATTTTTATTATAATATCAAAGGTTCAAAATATAATATAATTATAGAAATAAAAAAAATAATGAAAACCTAAGATCTTGAAATATAATATATTTGTATAAATAAAAATCACTGAAAACCTAAGATATTGTGTTAAAAAATCACTTTCAGAAGTCTCTCTTAATAGTGCATCTATAAACATGGTGTGTTACACGAAAACATGAATGTCAGTGAAAAGCTCAAGAATTTTCATTTTTTTAAATTTGTTTATTTTAATTTTCAAGAATTTCATTTTTTTTAATTTGTTTATTTTAATTTTTTATGTGTCGATATTTTTAGTGGTTTGATAACCCGTTCGGGGAGGTTTGATAACCAATGGTATGTGTTATACCCTTCCCCTCCCTTCCTTTTGATATAGATGTTTTTAATCTATTGGTTGCAAATGGACCAAGTTTTAAGAAGGAAAAGTTTTTTTATTTTATTAAGAAATTAGAGGAAATCCCAAATGTGGAGATGTTTGTGCCTTAGTCAAGAACTCGAGCTCCACTGCTAGTTGAGCGTGGCTTGGTTGGCTAGTTTATGTGGATCTGACTTTCCTTGTGTTCTGTGAGGTTGTGGGTGGAAAAAAATTAGAAACCAGTGATCAAGGGTTCTGTCTCTTTGGCCTTTTGTGGAAAAGGGTTTTTTACTTTCTTCTTCGAAAGTAAAGTAGATCGAGACCTAATCTTCAGAAGTGGGTCTTATTTCATAGGGGCTCAAGGGTTATATCTAGGTAGGTAGAGTCCAATTTTTTAACCCAAAAAGTAATGTTCTATCCATAGTCCCAGTATGGGTGGAACTCCCCTTTTTGCCATTGCATTGTTAGAATGATACCACTTTCAGAAGTATTGGCAATGCCCTTGGTAAGTATATTGATCATGTCGAGCCACAAGAGGGACTTTTCTCCCGCGTCAGGATTTGCATGGAAGTGGATCTAGATAAGGGACTCCCAACAACCATAAATCTCAATCTGGATAGTTGGTCCCATATCCAAGAGGTAGACTATCATTAGCTTCCATTCAAATGCAAAGTATGCGATGAATATAACCATTTTACAAGAAGATGCAAAAAGAAACAAGAGGAGCAACAAAAATAAGGGGAGGAAGGAGAACAATGGCAAAACCAAAAAAGGTGAAGAGACCTAGTAAAACAATAGAACAATTGGCCACGGAAACTAAATCAAACCGGGAATAAAGGGAAAGGACTAGACTTCCCCCAAAAAAACCAATCCACAAGTGGAGAAGGGACCATGAAAGGGAAGAAAGAGAATAATAACAACCATGAGGAATTAAATATGGTGAATGAAAAAGGGGAAATTCTACAAAATAACCCCTCCTCACAAGATGAAGATAAAAAATCAATATTAGATCTATATCTAGAAAGAATTGATGAAAATATGTTGTTGTTAGAAGAAGATATGGTGTCAACACAACAAATCGTGAAGTCTACTACTACGGAGGAAGAATTACTCTCCCCTAAAAACATGAGGATGGGGTCATCTTTTCCAAGTTTAGCAGGCAAGAAATTAAAGGCCGAGAGGAAAAAGAATTAGAGAGGCTCCAACAAAAGGCAAGTCCAAAGACTAACAGAGAGGTGAGATTGGAGAAAACAGAAAAAGATAAGGAAATAGGCCCTCAGTCAATTCTAGATCCAAAACTCAAAGGATATAGAAACACCAAAAAATGAGGAAACTCTACCCCTTAGCGAGGGGCAACTCATACATGCAATGAGTAATGAATGTTCTCTCTTGGAATTGAAGGGATTATGGTTAGACAAAAGATTGGAGGAGGTAAAGTCGTTAATCAAGAAAGAACAACTCTTAGTTCTTTTTCTCTATGAGACAAACATGGGGGATCAAGAGATCCTTAAAAAACAACATAACATTTGGAATGACAATCGGGAGATTTAAAAATCAATTGTCAAATAAGGCCCTCTCTTATTCCTTAGAGCTAAATGGATTGACATTGCATAATTATGAAGGATTGCATTATCAATCAGTTATAGTATGACATGTAATTTTTTTTTTGGTGGGTCAATTTTGTAAAGTATATACCTACAAAACCTCGTTTTTTGTTGTCCAGTTTGGAGTCCCTCTAGAACAATTTGTAGTTTTACTAGATGAGAGGGTTTAGGAATTTTTTTCGAAGATATAGCTATGTACCATTTGATGTATTTGTTGTGATCCAGGAGCATACCTACATATAAATACAAAATTCTCATTATAGTTTAAAAAAATGTTTATTTTAGATTTTATGTGTGCTTTAAATGGTATAAATTAAACATTGAATTATATATTTGTTGGTGAAGCTATAATTTTTGGTTACTTAAATCATATTTTTGAATATATAAGTCATTGTAAGGATATACTCATTATGAACCTAATATGTCATAGCCATAAATTAAATCTAGATAGGGAAGATACCAACATTTCTCCAACAACTCGAATTACTTCAAATTGACATCTAAAAAATATTTCTTAAACATGAAATGAAATAAAATAAAATAAAATAAAAATGAATTTATGTTAGTTTATTTTATTATAATTATTATTATTATTATTTTATATATTGTTTATTTATTATTTTAGTGATTTTTTTGGCATAATAATAATAATAATAATAATAATATTGTCATTTTCGAGCTAAATATAAAAAAATGGTATATATAAAGCCTCATTCTACCAATATTGCATGAATCTAAATGTTATATTTTCTTAGATTCTCCAAACATTTTTTTTTTCAAAATTTTCATTAAATTCAAGTTATATAATTATTAGTATAATCATAAATTTAAAATTACACTGTTTAAATTAAAAATGTATAAACAAATTCAATATCCTAAAATACTTTTTAAACATTCAAAATGTACACATAATAACTTAAATATATAATTTCAACATTTTTTAATTAAAATTTATACAAAAATATCTAAAATATAAAACATCTAAATTATTATAATGTATACATTATTAATTTTATTCTAATGTACTCATTACTATTTTTACACCGAAGGTGTTACTATCATGGATTTGGCTGAATAGATTCAACCAATAGTAAAGGCTTAATTATTCCATGTTCCTATTGGTTGAACATATTTAACCAATAGTAGAGGCTTAATTTCGTCCTCCTCTGTCCAACAATTTTTGAACATGTGGCAAAACACAACAATTAGAAAGTTTGGTGAAAACAAAAAAATTAGAAAGTTTTAGCAATGTGCAATCCTTTTCCAAGACTATGTAATGACATCAATGATTTTGGAAATTACATCCAAAAATATTCATTGCATATTTTGGAAATTACATCATGAGTAATACCTAAGAATACTAAAGAAAACCAAGAAAAGCAAAACATCAAAATGGAAACTTTACTCTTGTATAGTGCACATGCTTTTTCTATCTTTAATAAAGCTTTATCCTATGACCCTTGATTTTTGATATCCAAACAAAGTCAATTAAAAGTTTAATATTTTTTAATATTTAAAATATAAGTTACACAAAATTGAGATGAAGACACTCTAACAAAATATTGTATTCCAATGAACCAATTAACATTAAGAAGTTACAAGTCTTTAAATGATAAATGGAAAAAATTATATATACATTAAGAAATAAAAGGAAAAATAAGTGTCACGACTCTTGATTTTTGATATCCAAACAAACCTACTTAAGAGTTTAATATTTTTTTAATATTTAAAATATAAGTTACAAGAAATTGAGATGAAGACACTTTAACAAAATATTGTATTCCAACGATCCAATTAACAATAAGAAGTTACAAGTCTTTAATCCACCCCAAAATAATATTTCCTGTTCCAAACCCACCAACCAAGCCTTCCATTTACAATAATTAAAAGTCTTCCTCCCTAGAGGACAAATTTCATACTAAGCCCAAATTCAAGGTCCTAGCTTCAGTGTTTTGCATGATTCAATTCACAACGTAAAGTACAAAGAGTGACCAAATGGGAGTTTACCTCAAAGTCAAAGATTCAGTTTAGTATTACCCAAATTTTGAAGTATACACGGTGTCAAGATGCATACTAACCCCAAAATCAAGGTCTTAATTCAACTATTTTGCAGAGCCCATTTTATGACAAGTATCCACAATGGCCACTGCCAGATGCAACAAGCATCTTAGAACTCATATGTTCTTCATACACAACTGAATTTAAAAGTACCCAAATGAAAATATACAGAAATCATCAAGAACTGTAAGTTCTTAAATCAAGAGAGCACCCAAAACCACCCAATTTTGTTCAGATTTATGTTATTTTACCTACTCTAATCTATATTTTACCTTAATTTTACTTGTCATCTACCATAATGATATGTTGTATAATAATTTGAAGATGATTGCTCACTCACAATCTCTTTGATTGATAAAGTAATGATCCCAAAACATACACGAGCCGTCGGGAGGACCACGACATCGTTGGGGCATTGGAGACAGGATTCACATCACAAATCCAGGAATTGACGGGGATTTTTCCAGACACCAATAAGCGACGAAGTATTAATCTAGTTGGATAGTTTATCTTGGAAATTATGGAGTATAGGTAGTTTTAAATGAAATCTTCTAATGCCATTTGTGACCATATGCAACTTTCTCTAGTGTGTGCTTATAGGAAGAGGGATCTGTTCTCTCTACTTCCATTTTCCTTTGTGATTCTCGACGCCCAATTTCCTTCACTGTGTGGGGTGTTTTCAAGCATATCAATAGGAAGCATGGGTGATATTTTAGAAATTAGGAATGAAGATGTTTTTTCTCCCAAGTTTCCAATACTGGGGAAGAGGAATGTGTTAGTAACAAGTGTGCTTCCTTATGTGAACAATGTTCCACACCTCATAAATTTGATAGGAAACACAACATGCTTTGGCCTCGTCTCAACTAAGTTGTAGATACACTTGGACCCATGCCACATGCCTATGGAGTCGTCATCGTCTTCCTTATCTATTTTAGTCTTTGCGGTTCTCGGTATGGTGAGAGTCTACAAAGACGAATTAGTTAAATGCTTGGTCCTCCTGGGTACAATTCCCCCTTCTTCACTAGTGATTGGCGTAATTACAACTTCTTTTGCCACAATTTCATGTCTCTAAGACCATAGCAGGGAAATTTCTTCCCGTTGATGCCGCACTTTTTTTTAATGCAAAACAAGTCCACCCATAAAACTTATGATCCAATTTTTGTGTTTCTCTCAACTCCCAGGCAATTTCAGACTTTCAGTCTCCAGTCCTGCAGAATATATTGTAGGATTTTTACTGTGCCATAAAACTTATGATCCCATCGATTGAATTTCCATTTGAATTAGCAAATCCAATTAGTAGAATAATAAAGCCAAGGTTAGGATTGACTCAAAATTATCATTTCCTATTTCATTTTCACAAAATTACTTGGCGCAAACAAATACCAACCATGTTGGATTAGAAATTACAAGTGTAACAATGAACTTCACGCTCTTAAACCATGGGGCATATTTTATTGATGTCAAATGCATGTGAATGGTATTGTGCATCTCGTAATAAGTCAATACATATGCATGTGTTAGTTGGGTAATGAAAATGGAGTAATTGTATGTCTTCCAGTAGATCCAAGCCTTAAACATGGGCTAACCGTTAAATTCTTTATTTCCTATTCATATAGGAATATTATATTGAATTTCAATTAACCTGTCACTTATCTTCGAAAAATGTATATTAATTTTCTCGAAGTTCCAGAAGATTGACAACTATGCTTTTAACAGTTTCAAAAACCTTTTAATAATATTAAAAAAACAACAACAAATTTGCAGACTATTTCCCTATCTCCATTAAACTAAACAAAACAAATTTGTCGACTATTTCTATCTAACACCAAATGTCTTGCTAACAAATTTCTTACTAGATTTGAAACTTGCAGAGAAGTCAAACATCTCCATTTTAAAATGGAACCAAAACTCCATTGAATGGAAGACATATCAGTGGCATTTAGAAGGATAGGAAATTGGTGAATGGATGTTGGAACAATATAGGGTGGGCAAATATTTTGACAAAAATTGGGAAAGCGAGATTAGAGCGGCCAAACCCATTGTGCAGCCTAAGAAACGAATCACTGACCCTATCGGTTTTTATATAATATTTACTTTATTAGAAATAAGAATTTTTAATATTTAGTCATTTAATTTTTCAAAATAATTGATTCCAAATATGTTATTCCTTCAATATACTTTACACCTTTAAACACAATTACTAATTATTATAGTATATTAATTAATATTTCTATTATCTTTTATTTTCCGGTTTTCACAAACATGATATCCAAAAACCACGAGGTTAAAAATCCAATACTTCGGTGACCAAACATGAAGTGACGAGTGAGTGATATATAATGGTGAACGAAGACATTTAAATAATTCCGTTGGGAAAAAGGTCAAAGGGTTACGATGAAAAATTTATAAATTTAAATTTGTCCTCTTTAATATATAAGAGAGTTTTGAAATTCAAATTTTTCATAATCAGAGGATTTCAAAAACTGTTCTAAATTTTGAAGTTTTAAAGATTGAGACTAAAGTAAATTTTAATATACTTGTAAGTCGAGAAATGTAAATGTGGAAAGGTTGGTGATAAAAACACATAAGCTGAGTTAAAGGTGGTTCTTTTGTGCTAAATGCCATAGGTACAAAGATTATGGAATGATGATTAAAGTAAGAATTTTTTTTTTTTTTTAAAAAGGAATTTATATGGTTTATATTAACAAAATTTGTAAGGTAAAGGCTTTGGATATATCAAAACTGGCCCTTTTTTAAAGTTCATTTGCTTTTCCACGTTTTTGTTTTGAGTATTTCTATTGAATCCAAAAATCTTGCTTTCTAATTTATAAGTGTAGATATACCCAAAGACACATAAAATTTGAGAAAATTTAAGATAATTTTAGGGATAGAATATATTTCTTGATTTAGCTTCCCTAAACTGAGGGGACAACAAAGATTCAAGTTGGGCATAACTTGATTGGCTTGACTAATAGTCTTGCTTGATGAAGAGGCGTTTGTAGGACTCTTGTTCAGTTAATTTTACAAATCTTCAATGTATTTTCATAAACTTGCAATCTCATCGTCTCTTCTCTACATAGTAGCATGCTGGATTAAAATCTCCATAGTGGAAGTAAGTCTAGTGACTAGTTGTCCTCGGAAAAAAAAGTCTAGTGACTAGTTGATTGTATCCCATCTACATTCTGCATTTGATTAATTCTCTCTAAAATATGATTAGTCTTGTCACATAAGCAACATGGCATGTCAAATTCCTTCCAATTATGCTAACTTCTAGGGGTGTCAAGGCGATTTCAAACCATGGTAGGAAGGATCCACACTTTACCAAAGAGAAGTCGAAGTGTCTAGGGGTTGACTATACCCTCTACTTGATTGATATAAACTAAAGTAATCCCCACCAACTTCATGGTTAGGACATTATAGAAGGCCCAAACCAAATGTGCACTAAAAAAGGACTCCAATAGAGAGTATTGTAATTAAACTAAGAAGGACTACAACATAGTTCCAAAGGGTCCACCTTTACAAAACATTACTCGACCCATAAATAGTGAATTAAAGGTCTACCACAACTAAATGATAGAGAGAAATATCAATAAATACTAAAACCATAAGAGGAGCTTCAATCAGTTCCCAAACCAGAGAACCTTCTCCTAGTTCCTAAATTCCCCCACCTATATAACCAGGTCAATAAAGTTATATGCTAGCAACTATGCAAAAAAATTCCACGGTGATTCCTTAAATAGACCCAAAATGAAATTCCCCTAATCAATGCACTCCTTAGGAGTCTAACAAAAAATTTGAAAAAGGAAAAATATAATTTGACTCAAGACAAGCCAAATAAGAGGGTAGTTTCTTACCAAAGCATTGAACTTCACAAGAATTTTAGAATAGGCTTGAGAACCATCTGCATGCACTATGCAATTTAAGGAGGCAAAACCTACCATGCATGTCATTCACTAAGATAAAACTCCATCTCCACTTCATTCTAACAATATGCTTCACATGCTGTTTATCTCCAATATAACACTTCCATTGCCAATAATCATTGCATGTAGTGTGTTTGGAGACCATACAATGGTATTCACTACAATGTATCAAAACTAGCTCACCAATGCTTACCTCAATGAATGCAACATAGATGAACTCTGTCGCAAGGATGCGCATCGCAATAATCTAAGAAGACATAACACATGCAATGACCGGGTGGATATCATACATCCCCCACCAATTAAAGCATGACAAGGAAGAATCCTATATGAGACGATTACTTCCCCACCTTCTTAAATCATATCATGCATTCCAAGCTCTCCACTTAGGTGCCATTTGGCATTTAGACTTAATTTGGATTTATTATATTGATTTTATTGGCATAAGATTATGAGATTTGTAGTTTTAACCTTACACCGATAATTACTACAAACAGATTCTCACTAAAATAGAAAATATTCAATGGCAAGCACACACATTAACATAGAGATTTTATCCTAGAAGCCCAAAACTAGGAAAATCAACAAGATAATATCTTATAATGTCATAATACAATATGTATATGTCGTAGCATTCATAAACCCCTAATCCATTAACCATAGATTCAAATACAACCATAGTTCCTTTAACCATATGTACAAAACCATGGGAAAAAAACCATACACCCAAAACAACTAAAAGCGAAAACTTCCAAAAATAGATGCAAAAAACCACCCAATTTGTTTTAGGGCACTTCCCTAAATCCCATGCAAGAGGGATACCACCCCCCTGCATATCCATGTGACCCCCCTTATGTGTGTGGTGGATATAATTCACGCATGGGATTAGTCATGCAAATAATATAACACATACACAACATTCTCCCACTTGTTTTCTTTGCATATAGGGGACCATAGGAGTACACAATCAACAATCCAAGGCATTTATGTCCATTTTTTCTCTACACTAAGAGAACTTCTTAGTGCCCACAAATTTTGTTAATGTATTTGCAACATTCTTCAAAGTGTCGACCTTTACTAGCAACACCTTCTTGTCTTCAATCATATTCCTCACAAAGTGATATTGAACATCAATATGGTTTGTCTTCGAATGATAAGTAAGGTTCTTTGCCAAGAAAATTTCACTTTGGCTATCAAAATATATCCTTATAGCTTGTTGTACCAACCCTCTACCTGAACACATTGTCTACAACTAAACTACTTCCTTGCTTGCATGAGTGGTTGCAATGTATTCAACTTCTATAGTTGGAAGTGCCACTATAGGCTATCTTTCACTCATCCAAATGATTGGTCCTCCAAATATGTTAAATACATACCCACTTATAGATATTATATGATCCAAATATCTAGCCTAGTCTCCATCAACAAAGCCATGTATGTCCAAAAATCCATCCGGTCCTAGTTTTGCTTGGTAGCACAATCAATAATCAATAATGCCACGTATATACCTAAAAACCCTCTTTATTGTCATCCAATGCTCCTTCCCTAGTTTTGACATATCCGTGCTCAATAGTCCCACTACATGTGCAATTTCTGGTCATGTACATGTCATTTTGTACATCAAAATTGTAACTGCACTAGCATATGCAACATGGAACATGTCATATTCCTCTTCCTATATCTTGGGACACTGAACTATAGATAAATTTACACCTACAAAAATAGGGACCTTCAATGGTTTACTTTCTTGCATATTAAACCTATGCAATATCGTATCAACATACCTCCTCAAATTTAACCATAGTTTCATCTTTTCTCAATATCTTTTAATTTCTATTCCCAAAAGGAATTTTGCATCATCAATATCCTTCATGTCAAATTTAGAGGACAATTAAGTTTTCACATCCTAGATGATTTCCCCTGTCATTTATAATTGAAAACATATCATCTACATGCAAGATCAGATAAGTAAGACGATCACCAACTAATCCAAAATACACATAGTGATCTACTTTGCTCCTTGTGAAGCCAAGTCCCTATATATATGCATCAATTTTTTGGTATCACATCCTCACTAATTGCTTCAACCCATACAAGGAATTTTTTAGCCTGCATGCAATCTCTTTCTTACCCTTTAGTGCAAATCCTTGTGGCTACTTCATGTAGATCTCTTCTTCCAAATCCCCATGTAGGAACGTTATCTTCAGATCCATATGTTCTACTTCAATATCAAAAGCAACAAACACAAATAAAATAAATCTAATAATATCTAACTTTGCAATAGGAGAAAAAATATCATCAAATTCAATTCCCTGCACCTGGGAATAACCTTTTTCTACCAACCGAGCTTTGTATTTTTCCACTATTCCTTATACATTCAACTTCTTCTTAAACAACTAATTTTTTCCAATGGGTTTTCTTACTACTACAAACTACATTAGATCCAAAGCCTCATTTCTTCTCCAAGGCTACCATATTTTCAATCATGGCCTTTTCTAGAGTTTTCCATCCTTTAAGTCCACTACCTCCCTAACGGTTCCAGTATCATCGTCAGCAATAAACAAAGAAAAAATTGAATGGAAATCAGGTGAAGTATACCTTTCTAGTTGTCTTCTTTCTCAAACTGATCTCGTCAAAACCAAACTATGGGGTTCTTCTTCTTCTAATTCCTATTCTCCTATAGAGTCCAATTCATCATCCATTAGTTCAAACTTGATATTCTTTGGTTCTTTCTGCCTTGGTAGGACTTCTTGTTTGATAACATCTTTCACTTCTATAAATACCACTTCTCAATTTTACATAACCTTCTCCGTTTCTAGGTCCCAAAACTTGTAACCTTTTAAACCATCTTTATAACCAATAAAGACGCACCTTTCAGATTTGTTATCCAAATTAATTATATTTTCCTTTAGAACATGTAAATATGCAATAGAGAAAAATACCCTTAGATGTGTGAGATATGGTTTCTTACCAATCCATACCTCATGTGGAGTAGTATCTTCCAATGATAATTAGGGTGATATATTTACAAGTAACATGCAGTATCCACTACCTCTGCCCATAATTATTGTCTTAACCAAACACCACTAAGCATGCTCTGTTGAAGATACCGAGAATGGGGTGAATCAATATTTCTTTCAATTGTTATATTATGCAAGTTAAGATTTTATCACAAGTTAAACAAAAAAAGAAGTATAAAAAGAAAATAATTTTATTAATGAAGATAGTGAGGACTCCAATCCTCTTTTACAAAAATTCAGGCTCCAACCTGTCCAACAAAATCTCTAACTTCTTTAAGACTTTAACCATGAATGAGGACTCCAATCCTCAAACACAAATCCATGCGTCAACCTAGTCTCTTACAAGGCTCCAACCTTGAATGAGCACTCCAATCCTCTTAGACTCCAACCTAAACAAACACTTCCAATATATTCAAATATGCTTCAAGATTTTTACCAAAATATTACTTCAAGGTAGCTTCAACACTGCTTCAAAAATTAGTCCAAAGTGTGCTCCAAGATGTGTTCAATTTAGTTGGTCCAAGGTCTTCACAAGAGTGGTTCAAGATTGCTCCAAGATGGTGATGGGCCTCCAAATAAGACATAAATTAAGGCCCATCTAACCATCCTTCAGTACATTAAACCTATTTTTTTTTTTAATTAGATAACATATTATTAGCTTTAATATGTTCATTAGGAAGGTTTAGAGATAATTGCATATTTGTGCCTAATATTATTTATTTTTGTAGAATATTGTGAGAATACTGGGAAAATTATGAACATTTGGAGGAGGAGATAATCTAGGGACTTTCTCCTTGCTATAGGAGGATCAATATTGGATAATAAATGAACAAGATATTATGAAATTATTGCACAAATTCTAGAGCTCTAGTGATTGAGAAAATCTAGGAATGTGTTCCCTGCCATTTAATGCAAATTCCTAGTGTTGGGAACCAAATCCACTATTTGAGGGGTTTTGGAGGGGAAAGCTTCCTCTTTTCAAGGAGAATGTTTCCCCATAAATTTTTATAAGTATAAATTTGAATTTTCCTCTAGGAGAATGTATTTCTTAGTCTTCTTATGGAGAAAACTTGTTCTTCAGTAGCTCCACTTTCATTTCTAGCAGGGATGTACTTGGATTGATTCAAATAATGAAGTTCGGTTCCATTTTTAGCTTCTAAGGCTTGGTTTCCTCCATAGGACTCTGATTTTCCTTGGGCTTGGCCATCCCAGAAGCCTCAAAACCCTCTTGTACAATTTATTTATTTCCTTTGAATGTCTTTTTCACTTGTATCTCTTATTTTTGCATTTACTATTCATGCTACTTTTGTTAAAGGTCATATTGGTTAAATGATTGAAGTGAGTACTTTTTCAGGTTATTTATAGATTCATAAGCATGATGCATCCTTTGAACAAATTTGAAAAGTCATATTCATCATTGAGCTACTTGGATTGGTGTACTAGTTCACAAATCTAGAATTTTTGGAAGCCCCTTGTAGCAAAATAGTAGTAATTTTCTTCTATTTTTTAGAATGTGTTAATGAGCTTCATTTGAGTTGATTCCACTCATAAAAGCATTCAAGTTAATAAAAAAATTTACTGCATATAATTTCACTTAATTAGGTTAGGAATTTGGTATGTTAACTAGCTCACTAGTTCTTGAATTTCCAATTTTTAGAGTAGTAATTTCTGCTATTTTTTAGCACGTGTTATCAGGGGTATTTTGGAGTGATCCTACTTGGAATGGAGTCCTAAGACACCCTACTTAACAAAAAAAAATTCCCATCCTATTTTCATTTGATTTACTTGGGAATTTGGCAAGTTATCTCCTCTTGTAGCAAAACATGGCCTCCTATAGCACCTCTTGTAGCACTCCTGTGCTACGTGTAAACTTGACCAAATTTGCTCCAAAAACTTGGTTTTTGTCTCTTAGGCTTGAATCATGAAGCCTAGGCTCTTAATCCATGATGGAGGGATACCAAAGAACACTCTAGACACACCTTTCCTTCAATGCAAGTACAAATCTACAATCAGACTTAGAAAACATATTTCCACATTTGAATAACAATGAATGTTTTCTTATGAAATGTACATGGATTCTGTTACTAAAACTAAGTTTCCTTGAACATAGAGATAAAAAGGGTGATTCATCAATGTAAAGTAGATTAGACTTGATTCTCGAATTCATGCTTCCTTAAGGTGTTAGTTACAAGCATTATTGTTGAAAAGATCAAATTTCCCTTTTCAAAACAACATTCCACATTTTGCAATTAGAGTATTAATTTACATTACAAGTAGACTAATGTTTCCATTTTTGTAATTAGGTTAGTTATTGATTTCATGGTATTCACTTAATTGCACTAGATCAATGAAATAAGGACACATTGCATGTTGCACATATAGTGCCAACACCTCTTAAGTTTGTACGAACCCTAGGTTGATGATTTAAGTTGGTAGCCTTGGGAGTTGCAACATTCTTGTTGCAATACTGGGGCTCGTCATTTTTTGGCGGCATTTCCGGGGAGGTGTCAAATTATGCATTGTTTTCCTCCATATTTGATTCATTTCTTTTACTTTATGCAAGAACAAAAAATTTATTAGGAATATTTCATTTCAAAGATACAAAAATTGCATTGCATTAGCATTCTTATTCAAAAAAAAAATCTCCAACACAAAACTCCCCACTTGATCACGTGGTGTAGTAAGAACCACATCACCATCCACTTTTGTAGGTATAAGAAGAATATGTGGCAGAGAAGGTAGAATAAATGGATGGAGAAGATGACAATGAAGAAGATCCTCTTGGATTTCTCATTCAAGGAACTAATATCAGTGTTCATATGAAGAACATCCCTCCATCATTCCTTCCCAACTTCCTTGGTATGAGGTCAAAGGATATGAAAACCTTTTTCTTTGAATTTGAAATCCTTTGTAGATCTTATGGGTACTTACCAAACACTCAAAAATTGAGATTGTTTCTGACAACATTGAAGGATATAGCTCTTAAATGGTTCATGAGTTTAGGGACTAATTCAATAAGATCATGGAATGATATGCAAAAGACATTTCTAGAAAAATATAAAGATCATGATCTTAAAGAATAAATCTTTAGAACAACTCAAAAATAAGATGAGAGCCTTGAAGATCTAATAGAGAGATTTATGTATAATGTGAAGAGGTAAAAATTGCATCATTTAGGATTTTACAGACTAAAACCCCTCTTACTTAGAACAATTAGGGATGAGTGGATTGATATCATTGATCTCATGAGTAGAGGTGATGTATAATGATTATCATTTGAAGAAATTTGTGAAACATGCAAGTGCATATCAAGAGGAAGGGCAAGAGTAAGTAAATCAACATCAAGATTGGCAAGTCAAGATGAACTTGGAAATTTGCATGATAACTTTAAAACACAAATTCTTAGAAATATAAGCGAACAAGTAGAAATGTTAAGAATGCAATATAGCAAAATGAAGGCGTTTATATTTGTGTTGTCCATGAAGAATCACATGCTATTAAATATTTCCCATCACTACTAAGGTTGAAGGAAGTTTACCAAGAGGACAATGGAGCAAGTCAATCACCAAAGAAGCTATGTTATGTAGCTCCAAGAAGACCATGGAAGCCTAGTTAACTTGGTATGATGCAAGAACCTAATTAAAAAATTTAATCTTATGCACATCCATCTCAAAGTAATTGGAACACAGTCTTTCCTTAGAAACCTTGTCCATCTCAACCCCAAAACCAATCTTGGAAAAAAGGTTGGCAAGGAACTTATGGGAGAAATTCATAATATCCTCAATATTTTCCTCAGTATCCTCTATACCCAACTCCATTTTATCCCTACCATCCACCTCCACCACAAGCACAACCTCAACAACATCCATCTCAAAGATCCACTCCCACTCAACTACTTGTACCACCATTTCCAAACCCACACAAGGAAGTAGCTCAACCCACTTATAATGTTGAGGTACCACATTTCCAAACATCTCCTCTTGATGTAAATGGTATTAATATTAGTTCATGAATAGTATTGCAAAAAAAAGATTCTCTTGATGTCATTGAAGGACAAAATTCAGAAAAATAAGATTCAAATGAGAATACCAAAGAATCATGGGCTGCACTTGATGAAGAGCAAACATCAGAATCATAGATTGAGAAAGTTCCCTCGTATTTACCATCAGATCCTCCATGTGTTCAAGAGATTAATAAAAAGAGGAAGATTTGAATGTCATGGTAGAATAAGACATGAAGAATGATCCATATGAGCAAGCAAACAAAGGGCATCAAAGCTATATTAAGGTTTGGTTCCAAAAAATCAACAAGATGGAGCATCACTCTCTTCTTCAACAATGCTTGATATCGTAAAAGTCAAATAATTTGGTCTCTAAAATTTAGGTACATGTCAAAGCATATATTTCGAGCCTACACATGAGTTTATCTGTCATGTTGATATGCACATGGCTCCATTGGAAGTATTCCTATACTTTAAATAAATTTTGTTTTTTAAAGTAGAGTAAGATAGAAAAAAGAAATAAAAAAATGAAAAAATAAGAGGAAAAATAAAATCTTAGGTGAAAACCTCCTTTGAGGTGCCTGAGATTGGATCATTGATTGAAAACCTCCATGAGGCCATCAATGGATTGGAAAAAGAGAAATAAAATGAGTAAAAGAAAAAATCTGAGGTGAAAACCTCCTTTGAGGTGCCTAGGCAGACCTACTAGTTGAAAGCCTCATTGAGGCAACTAGTAGGCATAGGGAAAAAAATGAAAAAAAAAAAGAAAAAATGAAAAGGAAAAATAGTATTTGCTCCATGTATCTCTCTCTGATGAATGCAGGTGCTCTCCAACCTTTGTAAGCAATAATAACAATTTAGCATCAAACGAAAAACTTGATCAAAAATCTAGTCAAATCAAGTTAAACTTGGGCTTTCTCCTCCTTTGCCAAGATTCTCCAATAGGACCGAAGCCATGTCAATTCATCATCGTCATCCATTTCCAACATCCACCCATCATTTCCAAGCCTTTCCCATTAATTTTCCTCGCTGTCCTAAAATGCTACAGGAGGGTTCGATTTTGTTACAAGAGGCCAAATTACATAGGGAAAAAATTGTTTTTACCATATTAAACCATGCATCCATTAGTCGATCTATTCCATGGGGAGATACATATGGATGATGATAACATGCTTAATGAATTTCAGCAAATTCCAATGCACACATTTAGAAAAATTGTCCTCCATCACCTACAACCATTTTTAATTGTTTTCGAGATTCGTGCATCCATTGTCCAATAGTTTTTATGAAGAGGTGCATAAGGATGATGGAAACATGCTCAAAAAGTCTCAGGTCAATCCAGTCTACCATTTGAGAGATATGGATAAAACAATTATGATACAAGACACTGTCCTAAAATGCTACAGGAGCAACCAAAAGTGCTATGGGAGGTATATGAACTTGGAAAAAGAGCTCCAAAGGTCCTATTTCCTTAGGAAATGTTGGGAAAGGTCCAATCAAATTCCTTCACCCTAATCACCAATCCATTCAGCCAAATCCATCATTAAGATTCCACCTCTGACCGCACATGAAAAAGCTCAGAGAAAGGACTTTGCCTTCATTTTTTTTCCTTTCCCACAACTTTCACCACCTTCTGAAAATGTTATTCTTGTCCGTAAAACCCACTATCATTTGTGCAAGTTCTCGAATGCAGTGTGAGATTGTGAGAAGAAATCGAATCACTACTAGAGGAGGAAAACAACATTGTAGAAACCTTCATAGACTCATCAAAAAACATGATGCACTGATTCTTATTACTCCAGAATAAAGAGCTAGCCACCCTTGAAGCTTGAGGAAGCTACACCATCTCTGAGGCATAGTTTTAAGGTCAACCATGCACTCCAACAAAATCAGATTGAAAACTGGAGAGATACCAGCAAGCAAGAAATACTCACAGGATATTTGATTCAACATCAGCCATGGTAGCACCTAGGTACGACCGAAGTGTGTCCATCCCAACACATTTTAGATGCAGGCCCAAAATTTTATGTTAAGTGAAGAAGCCTTCCATATTTAAGTCTCTTCTTGGACAATGATTGTGGGAGAAGTTTGGGAGGGGAGGCATATATACTTGTTTGGGGGAATGGTGCACAAACCGCTACCAAGAGAAACCCTTGTGACATCAAGGAAGCGTATGGCCGAGGAGACACTGAACCCGGTCATAAAGGGGCTCGAGATGTAGATATAGTCCTTACAGGAAACTATGGTGAATCTCAGTGCCTCAGTAAGTCCATTTCCCACCTTTTATGAATTTCATAATTCAAGGTTGCCTGCTTCTTTGACTTGTAACTATTTTATTGCTTTGATTCCTATAGTGATCCCCCACTCTCAGTCAGAACCTACAATTATGAATCCTTGACCTATTACAACCAAGCCACCATCTGGGATTAAGAAAAAGGCTAAGACCACCTCCACCCTAGTTGTTGATCTCACAGATGAGGAACCCCATTCGCACACCACTACACCCATCATCGAGGAAAAACTACCTTCCACTTCCATCGCATCACCATGGTCACGCAATATATCATCTCACACAACCTCCACATCCGCCACCATTTCAGAAATCCTTCCATGTGGAACTTTGCTCGGTAGAGAAACATAAATGGTGTTTGACTCCATTATCCAATCAATTACTACAAATACGAATGGGACACTTACAACCCATATTACAGACAAAGACTTTGTTCAAACATCTATGTTTTCCTTGTTACTCGAATTAGATCTGCTCATGGTCACTGGGTAGATTACTACCCCTCCCCTTCCAACCACATTCCATGCATTTCCCCTGCCCTTTGATCCCATCTCGTCATCACCACTGGTCCCCACCCCAATCTGCACTGATCCCCATACAGCTGAACCCTCACAGCAAACGACATTTTCCCAAGAGAAATATGAGAAATCAGATGCCACCGGACAACTGTTGTAGAGTTGGTTCTCTGGCCCTCCACAATGAACCCCGATGAACTCCTGTGAAAATTCAGTGATCATGAATCCTACTACAGTAACTGATAATATTTCTTCTATTTGTTAAATTACTTAAACAAATTATTTTCATTTTTCTACACCAAATATCAAAATAAATACACTGCAGCCTTCACAAATAAAATTCCGCAGAAAGTAAATACAAGGAAAATACTAGCACATATATAACCACAGTGACGTAGTTTTCTTTGGACAATTGACCCTGGAAAAACCCAATGTGGGAAAACTGGTGTAGTAGATAAGGGTTTTTTTATTAATCTTCACTAATAATTTTTGTACAAGACAAAATAGAGGAAGATTCACTGAGAGAAATTTAATGGTGAATTTCTCACACTCCATATCATTTCTCTGACCCAAAAGAGGACCTCCTTCCCTTTTTCACTAGCCATTCTGTGTCAACCTCTGCGCAGTGAATGCGTAGGCCCTACGTCAACCCTTCTGTGTTGATGATATGCGTCCCTCCTCTGTGCTTCCCCTTCCAGATTTTTCCTGCACTCTCAGACTATGTTGATGCCCTCTCTCTCCTACCTACAACTCACTCTCTGATTTGATTTTCTCTTGCCCAACTTCATCCACTGAGAAAATCGATCTTCTTGAGCAATTAAGTGTCTGCTTTGGTGCATTCTCCATCTACCTATCAACTTCTTCTTATAATCTTCCTTTGGAGCAGCAACATCCAAAATTAAAACATAATCGATGGCTAAGATTAACTAGAAATCAATCCATTTCTTCTTCTAGAATATTATCACCATGACTTAATTAATACCCTTTAATTAACTAGATTTCCTAAGTTTAGACTTCCGAACCATTAAAAAAAAAGTTAATTATTTTAATTAAGTCGTCTCTAGGTGGAATTTCCAAAAACTATTTCTGGGTTTTGGAGAATTCATGTATTCTAGCCTCTCCACAAATTTACATGGCTAGAACACATCCGATGATACAAAATTAAACACTCCCTCTTATCAAGGAATGTGTTCTAGTGATGTAACCCATTGAAGCATCACTCTATCTATGCATCATCTCTTGTCACGCAGTTGATGTCTCGCTACTACTGCCCACCAACAAATGCATAACTCTGATATGTGTTGCATTTGTGCTGCTGCTAACCCTGCTGAACTTTTTTCAACTACTTCATCTGCACTGCAATTCCCTCTCAACTACTGATGCTGAGAATATATTGAAATGGATTCTCCACCATACCCATTTGTTCTCTAAGCTAGATGAACTTAGCTCTCCCTAGAGCTTTTGTGAGTATGTCTGCTATCTGATCATGTGTGGGGACATATTGCAACTGAACTTCCCCATGTAGAACACAATCCCTGATGAAATGACATATGATATCAATGTTCTTCAACCTATCATGAAATACTGGATTCTCAGAGAGTTTTATGCAACTTTGATTATCACAGTAAACATTGGTCGCTTTCATTTTCTTCCTGAACAATCTCACTAGCAATTTCCTAAGTCATATGGCTTCACACGTAGCTATGCTAGCCGCCATAGATTCTGCTTCTGTTGAGCTCAATGCTACTAACTTCTGCTTCCTGTTGCACCAAGAGATCATTCCTGATCCAACACTGAAGCAGTACTCGAAGGTACTTTTCCTATCCATTGAGCTACCTGCCCAATCTACATATATGAATTTGCTCAACTTGACGTCATCTCCTCAAGTATATTTCAATCTGAGCCTGACTATTCCTCACACATATCTGAGAATGTCCTTAGCTGCTGCCAAATGTACCCTTCTCAGTTCCACCATGAACTGACTAAGGGTATTGACAACGAAGCAAATGTCTGGCGTGGTGTTGACCAGATACATGAATGATCCAGTTAGTTGTCTATACAAGGTGGGGTTGACTTCTCTGTCCCTTGAGGCATCTATATTTTTCCAGTTGGTAATCATGGGTGTTGCCATGGGTCTGTAATCCTGCATTTTGAATCTCTTCATAATTTATGTAGCATATCTTTCTTTCCCAAGGAATACTTCCCCATTCTTCTACCATACTTCCAACCCCAAAATATAGTGCATCAGCCCCATATCCTTCATGTCGAATTATGCTGCAAGGTTCCTTTTGTAGTCCTCTATGAGACTCAATGATCCTGTCAAAAATAAATCATATACATATAAACCAGAATGAGAGGCTCATTCTCCACCATCATATAATAGAGATTGGGATCTGCGTCACTCTCGATGAATCCCAACTACTGCAAGCAACTGTCAATCCAACCATACCACACCCTGAGTGCCTGCTTGAGCCCATACAGGGCTTTCTTCAATCTGCATACTTGAGTGTTCTTCTCATGAGTTTCAAAACCTTCAGGTTGCTCTATGTACACCTCTTCTTCTATCACCTCGTTCAAGAATATTGTCTTGACGTCAATCTGGTGAATTTCCCATCCCATTTGCGTTGTTAGGGATATGAAAGATCTGATAGAGTTATATATTGAAACTAGGGTGAAGGTCTCCTCATAGTCTATTCCTTCTTTTTGTGCATACCCCTTTGCCACGAATCTAGCCTTATACTTCTCTATACTGCCATCTACAGCGTACTTGATCTTGTATATCCATTTGGAACCTACAATTGATCTATCCTCTGGTCAAGGCACCACCTCCAAGACATAATTTGTCATGATATAACTGTATTCTTCTACCATGGCATCTACCCACACCTGATGTTGTGCGGATTCCTGAAAACTAGAGGGTTTTGCAACCTGAGCCACCAAGGCCTAGTATATATCAGGTTTCCTGCATTGCCTCTTATCAGTTCTAGGAGCTCTAACAAACTCTTTTGCATCCTTCAAGGTCTAACACACTTCCCTGCTAGTCCTACCATTGGTGGTGGGAGGTTCAATCTGTTCCTCTACCTGTATCTATAGCTCTTTCTGCTGAGAACTTCCTAGATCTCTTGCCCTTGAGGAGATGCTGGTACTAGTCATTGTACTCAAATCCTGTGACTGCCCCCCTACTTGTTCTACCTGCAGTCCCTATTGCTACTAGACTAAAGGAACATCTAATGACTAGTCTCCTGTAGGCATCTCTCTGTATTTTTTGAAATTTCTTTCTTCCATGAACTTTACATCTCGCCTCACTACAATCTTCTTATTTCTAGGGAGGTAGATTATGTATTCCTTTGAGGTCTCACTATATCCCATGAGATACCCCTTTTATACAATCTGATCCAACTTACTACGCTTCTCATCTAGAATGTGAAAAAAGGCTACACTCTTGAATATCCTTAAATTACTTACCTCTAGTTTCTTCCCAGTGAAGACTCCCTCTGGCATTTTCTTCCCCAAATCTCTATGAGTGTCTTGTTTTGAATATACAATGTTGTGTTGCATGCTTATGTGCATAGGAATCTAGGAAAATACTGATCATACAACATGGCCTTTGCTACCTGACTATAGTTTTGTTCTTCCGCTCTGCTACTCCATTTCACTATGGATTGTAGGGAGTTGCCCACTCTCTTTTGATACCTTCCTTTGCACAGAAATCTGTGAAGTCTTTATCTATGCATTCTCCACCATTATTTGAATGCAATACCTTGATCGTTTTCCCTGTCATGTTTTCTACGAGAGCCTTGAACTCTCAAAATTGATCAAAGACCTCATCCTTGGTCTTAAATAAGTAGATCTATTTTTTTCTGGAATGGTCATCAATGAAGGTGACAAAATACTCACCACCGCTAAGAGCTCTGGTGGACATAGGGCTGCAAATATCTGAGTGTATCAATCCCAATGCACCATTGGCTCTACTGTCACTTCGGGGAAACACTTCTTTTACGTACTTTACAAGTACACATCCTTGGCATAGATCATCGTGCTCGAAGCTGAGAGATGGAACTCCTGTTACAGTCTCTTTGAGCATCTTGAGTGCTCCATGGTGCAAGTGTTCGATCCTCCTATGCTGTAGTTCCTTCATCTCCTTCCTAAAGTTGTTATCACTGCCTATCCGTTCCATTGGATAATCGATCTACAATCTATATAGCCTGTTGCTTTGAGCTCCAATTTGTCTCACCTTCTTCCAGTTAGGATGCTCGATATATACTTTCTTTCCCACAAAGTATACATTGTATCCCTTGTCCTACAACTGGGACAATGAAATTAGCTTCATACCCAATCCTGGCACATGAAGTACACTTGTGGTGCTCCTACTAGTTCCTTCTTCCGTCTAAAATTCTATGGTGCCTCTGCCTACTAGAGTAAACTTAGTTATGTTTCCCATAGTGATATGGAAGTCCATTTTCTCCTCTTGATAGCTTGAGAAATATTCCCTTACTTCAGTGATGTGTGATGAAGCTCCGCTATCAATATAGCAGACACCAACTGAAGCTGATTCTGACATACACGCAAACTCATCTTCCAATATGGAAGATAATTCTAAGGCTTCTTGATTATCCATAATTTTCTGTGTTATTTCCTTCCCAACACTAAAGTTGTTGTTCTACGTGGAAACTGCTGCACTGCGCACTCTGACTCTGACAAATCTCGATTTAGAAACTTGTATTCTCTGTCAACTCACTTAGAGAATTTTTTTCCATGAAAATTTTGCTTACCTATAAAATGGACTGTGCAGCCTCTCTGGGGTTTCGAACTGCTTCCTAGGCAATGCATTTCGAAATCCTTCTTCCATTTGCAACTAAGCTCTTCCTGCTTTACCAATGCTCTGATACCAAGTGAAAATTCAATGATCTCGAATCCTACGGTAGTAACTAATAATATTTCGTCAATTTGTTAGATTACTTAAATAAATTATTTGCAGTTTTCTACGAATAATATCAAAATACATACACTGCAACCTTCACAAATAAATTTTTGCGGAAAGTAAATATAAGGAAAATACTAGCACATATCTAACCACAATGACACAATTATTTTTGGACAATTGTCCCTGGAAAAACCTAATGTGGGAAAACTGGTGCAGTAGATGAGTGTTTCTTTTATTAATCTTCAGCAATAATTTATGTAAAATACAAAAGAGAGGAAGAGTCACTGAGAGAAATTTATTGGTGAATTTCTCACACTCCACAACGATTCTTTGACCCTGAAGAGGACTTCTTTCCCTTTTCGTTGGCCTTTCTGCGTCACCCTCTGCGCAGTGATGGAGTAGGCCCCACATCAACCCTTCTGATCTACGTCTCTCCTCTATGATGCCCCCTCCAGATTTGTCCTGCACTCTCAAACTATGTTGATGCCCTCTCTCTCCCACCAGCAACTCACTCTCTGACTTGATTTTCTCTCTCGAACTTCAGCCACTGAGAAAAATGATCTGCTTGAGCAACTGAGCATCTTCTCTGGTATATTCTCCATCTACGCATCGAATTCTTCTTATAATCTTCTGTTGGAGCACCAACGGTCAATATTAAAACATAATTGATGGTGAAGATTAGCTGGAAATCAATCCATGTCTTCTTTTAGAAGATTCTCACCAAGACTTAATTAATACCCTTTAATTAACCAGATTTCCTAAGTTTAGACTTAAGAAGCATTAAAAAAAGTTAATTATATTAATTAAGTCATCTCTAGGTGGAATTTCTAGAAACGATTGATTTTGGAGAATACATGTATTCTAGCCTCTCCACAAAATTCTGTGGCTATAACACATCTAATGCTACACAAATCAACACCTCTAGAGCTAGTCCTCAACCCAATTGTTTACTTTCATTCAACTAGTTGCACGCTAAGCAAAGGTGTTGCACAATGTTCTAGCTACTGAACACAAGCAACACCAACATTAGATTATTTCACCTGCAGCAAAACAATACCAACTCCTCCAGGAGAAACATACTCTCCAAGGTCATCTTGACCAAATTAATGAAAATTTCCAGAACCTATGGCCCTCAGTTGCAGATATCGCCACATATGCCCCAAAATATTTCTTGGTCTGCAGTGTTCTTGAATTCTACGACCACATCAAAGAAACTTGCGCTGACCTTGTATCAACCAACTGAGAGCTTAAGAGAATTATTACTGCCACTCAGACGAAACTACCGGATTCGACCACCCAGTATGCCAACGAAATTGAGCATAAAATAACAAAAGTGGTTGGTTTGAAGGCCTTTATTCTCCAGGCTGTAGAGGAAGCTCAGGGAATCTTAGAACAAGTTCATGATTGGTCAGGTTTTTTGGCCAGGAAAAATAAATTCATTTACCCTATGTGTCACCACACTAATCATCTGTTTAACCAATCTATGGGTACCAAAGATAAGACACAATGAAGGAGCTTCTGGCAGAAAAGGATGCCCTTGAGGTCCAGATTCAACAAATTGAGGATGAGTCGAGTAAGGCCAAGCATATCCTTGGTGATCTTAAGCTATTAGCTCAAGCTCACTTGGAGACACTACAACAGATCAATGAGGAAATAGAAATTCAGTGGAATACAATCCTAAGGACGCGCCCTGATAATTTGACTATTGAACTCTTGACGTAGTTCCTCGACCAAGAATTGTTATGAAACCAGCTCACAAAAAGATAGAAAAAATAGATAAACGCCTTAGAAATAAGCCTCTTCAAGGGGGCAAACTCCTTTACATTACACAAATGAACAATTCTTGGATGATACAAATGACAAGACCTCCTTTCTATATATAGGAGTCTAAGGGGTCATAATAGAATTAGAGCCAACATAACAATAATAATGTAAGGGCACAATAATAACAATAGTGGGCTTCTATGGGGCACAATAATAACAATATGGGGACTACATGGGAACAAAAATATAATAAGGGGGTTGTACTAATAACAATAAGGGGTTACACTAGTAGTATAAGGACCTAACATGCCCCTCTCCTTCAAAAAGTGTTGTCCTCAATGCTTGAGTAGTTTTTGATGCTTTTGTATAAAATTCTTGTCCTCCCATGTGGAAACTTCAGCGGGTAAGTTCTTCCACTTGATGAGATACTCTGAAATTGATCGATTTTGTAGTTGGTGGGTTCTTGTTTCTGTGACTGCTCCAGGTTCCAATATGATTTTTCCTTCCTCGCCAAGTTCTGGAAATATTATTTGAATTAGGATCTTCTGAAACTTTTGAATGAATGGCCACACTTCTTCATCCTTCTTCCATTCATCCCTTGTTTCAGTTATCCAATCTGGTTGGATCATAGAAATAGCACAAAAAAATACTTCCACATCCTCATCCTTTCTTGAGAGTGCATATGCAACAACATTTTGCTTCCCTTTTTGTAGATGATTTCAAAGTCATAACCCAACATATTTGTGACCCATTTTTTCTATTCTTCTAAAGATAATCTTTGTTCTAAAAAGTATTTAAGAATATTATGATCCATTTTTACCTTGAACTGTCTTCCCATTAGGTAAGGTCGCCATATGTTAAGTGCATGTAGTATTGCCAACATTTCCTTCTCATAAATAGCTTGCTTGAGATGTAGCTGTAAAAATACCCAATCTCCTACATCAAAACTTCTTTCACTGCGATGTTGATATGCTTGTTGTTTAATTCGATTCTACACCAAAGTGGCATTATCCTTTAAAAGTTGGAGAACTTGTTGTTGATGCTCGATGTGATCTTTTACTGCTTGAATCTTTTTCTTCTTGATATGTCCTTTTATATTGAGAGTTTGAGGAGTGGTAATTTCTTCCAATGCATTATAAGATATGGTCAGATTCATTTCTTGATGCTCAATGTGATCTTTCACTTCTTGAACATTTTTCTTCTTTATATGTCCTTCTATCTTGGTAGTTTTAGAAGTGGTAATTCCGGAAAATGCATTACAAGATATGGTCGGATTCATTTCTTCTTTCTTGATGTGATCTTTAACTTTTTGAACCTTTTTCTTCTTGATATGTACTTCTATCTTGAGAGTTTGAGGAGTGGTAATTCTTGCCAATTCTTTACAAGATATGGTCAGATTAATTTCTTCTTTCTCTAGGGTTGGTTCTTGGTGTATATCCTCTTCTTTTGATGTTTTTTGATCCTTTTCTTCCTCCTCTTCATAATCTATGTAAAATAATTTCTTCTCAGCACACTTATGACCTTTAGTGTATTTGCTATCACAATTGTAACAAAGCCCTTTTTCTCTTTTTTCTTCCAGTTTTTGTGGTGTAAACCTTGTAGGTTGTGGAAGGCTAGGAGAAAAATTACTTCCATAATTATAGTCGTGAGTGGTGGGATTCCTTATTTCCATAATTTTGCTTTCAATTTTTCTTGCCAACCTGAATGCCTTCTCCAATGAATCAAGTCCCAAAGACGAACATCATGTTGAATGTTATCCTTTAAAGTCCCTATGAAGACATCAATCCTTTGCTTCTCTGGAATATCATTTACCCTTGTATTCAACTTTTGAAAGTCCTCAATGTGCTCTACCATTGAACCCTTTTGTTTGAGAATTATCAATTAGCTAAAGAAGGTGTTTCTCTTTGTATCCTCATAATGTGCTATCATTTCCTCCGTGAAAATTGATCACGTAACAAGTGGTTTACGAGAACAAAGCCCTTTATACCATAAAAATTGATCTGGTTCTAAATATGAAGATGCAATACTTACCTTTTGGAACAGTTTCACTTCATGTAGATCAAAATATTGCTCCATCTGTAGTATCCAATTTACCGGATCCTTTCCATCAAACTTCCTCATATTGCCTTTTCTTGATTTTAGGAGCTCGATCTTCAAATGATTGTAACTCTGTAATTTCAGATCTCCAAGTTCTCAAATTGCGTCCTCCAGTAGCCCTCTGAGTGCTCTCTTTAACCCCGCAAGTCTGATCAAGATTGGATTCTGCAAGGAAGAGTTATGTCAAATCTCCCACGATGTCCTGATTATAGACTAGTTCCGTAGAGCACACTTGTACGAAGTACCACGTGTCACTGTTTCAACCTTAGGACCTGAAACTGATATATAGAAAACTACAGGCCGTCCTCTTTATGAAACTTCTTACTAAATTTCAATATGATTCTCAGAACAAAATTTTTGACGATTTTTCCCAAGTCACTTGTTTGGAATGTAATTCGGGAGTCTACAAAAACCCTAACTTCCTAAGATCATATCTATGAAAATATAGCGCAAAAAGCTCTGAAATTCGGTCCCAAAGTTCAGAACGATTTCTTCTTACATGTGTTTTTTTTGTAGCTTCTGAAACGTCACATACACAAAGTTATAGCGAAACTTCCACGATGACCTATTTGGAGCAACGAAACCCTAGAATCCAAAGCTCTGATACCAAATGTTATGAAACTAGCGCACAAAAAGATAGAAAAGATAGATAAATGCCTTAAAAATAAGCCTCTTTGAGGGGGCAACCTCCTTTACATTACACAAATGAACAATTCTTGGATGATACAAATGACAAGACCTCCTTTCTATATATAGGAATCTAAGGGGTCATAATAGAATCAGAGCCGACATAACAATAATAATGTAAGGGCACAACAATAATAATAGTGGGCTTCTATGGGGCATAATAATAACAATATGGGGAGTACATGGGCACAACAATATAATAAGAGGGTTGCAATAATAACAATATGGGGTTACACTAGTAGTATAGGTACCTGACAAGAACACACTCTCACAGGCTCATGGCAGGTGACCCTTGATGCATACACACAGTTCATAAATGAAACCATTGATTATGTCCCAGAGTTGGGTCCTTCGTTGTAAGGAACCAGTTAAGAAGGAACAATATAGGAAGAAGCACCAATAGCACCAGAAAATGATTGACTCGGGGACGAGTCAATGGATTGTGGTTGAGGCCTGTTAGGTCCTTCATTTTTAGGTTGCGATACATTATGGAGGTTGATCAAATTTTGACCAAAGGTAACCATTGGGAATTCATGGAGGAGACAACTAGAGAAGAATAAGGGACCCTCTAAAGAATGAAACTTGCAGAAGGAAGGCCAGAGAAACCTAAACTTATGCAATCAAAACCGAGATGAGAGGAATGTTAACAACCAAGGAAGAAGATGCAATCGAGCAACAGAGGTAGCCGAAAGAGGTAAAAGGTGGAGCATCCAACTGAGAAGTAGTAGTCCAAGCGAGTGTAGGGTTTAAGAAGGCTGAGGGGAAAGCCGTGAAGGAGGAGAGATAAAGAGTATACTTAAATGTTTTTGCAGATTTGTTCAAGCCCGCTCTATTCCTTATTATATTATATCCATGTTTCTCTATCATGTTAGTTTCGTGTTATGTCTATGAGGCCTTCGAGCCAAATGAAATGTTGCAATGTTGTAGGATGTAATAGAAGAAGAGATTACATGGATATATGTGTACCTTTGTGTATTGTCTTAAGTGAATTTTTAAAAAATTTACTATGCTTGTACCTGTGTTATATTACTTCTCCATGTGCACTTAATATGTTATGGTTAGGTCTCTAATTGTTATCATTTAGAGTTTATTAGGTATTGATAACATTCATGTGGTTCATTCCTACACCGGATTCTAGCTCCTTACGTAACTTGTTGAATTTTCTAATTCTATCCGTTAGAAAATTAATTTGTATTCTACTGGTTTATTTCTTTTGCTTGTAAATTCTAAACAAGTTATTTAAAACCTTTAAATACCAAAATAAACACAATATAGTCACAACATCTACAGATCATCAACTGAAAGAAAACAAGCACACAGGTGAAACCGTTACTTTTGGACAAATGTCCCTGGAAAAAGCCAATGCGGGAAACCAGTGCACCTATTCTGAGGGTATATTATTATGCAGTATTTCCTTGAGTACAACTGGGTGCCTAACCAGCTCACCCGACAGAGAAAAATTACACGGCAGTAATACCTCTATATTCGGAAACAAGTATTCAAAAACCTTGTCCCACGAAACCCTCTATAACACAACGGAAGCTCAGCGCTAGCCCTTCTGGCCTCTGTGGCAGCCTTTTGCTGACCTGCGTTAGCCCCAAGACCCTCTACATCAGCCCTCTAAGGAATTGCGCAGTCCCTGGGACCCTCTATATCACTCCAACAACCTCTGCATGGATGACGCAGTGCCTCTGGCCTCTGTGTTGTCTCTTCTAGGCTCTGTGTGGCCTAAACTGGCTGATGCTCTCACTCTCCCTGCTTCTGCGCTGGTCTCCTAGTACTGTCTTTTCCTATCTTTCCAGTACTCACTGCCCCTTGCTGTTGATCACTAATTCAACTTTTCTTAGCAACCCTGCTCTAGTAAAATGAATGATTGATCACTCTGGTGTGTTCTCCAACTGACCCTCAAACCTCCTCTTATACTTTTCTCGTTGGTCCTTCAATGACCGAGATTAAATCTCTAATCAATGGCTAAGATTACATTTGTCTTGATCCGTGAATTTTGAAACATTCTAACACAGTTTTATATTAATACCCATTAATATTTTATTTTTCCTATGTTTACACTTAGCAACTCCATTAAAAATATTAATTATTTTAATATCTCCCAAACCGGGTATAATCTATCCAAACCATTTCTGGGTCTTGGAGATCTCATGTGATTTAGCCTCTTCACCAATTTTCATGGCTAGATCACATCCAATGCTATCCAAAATCAACACTCCAGCTTAGCGAGGACTGTGCTCTAGTAATACTCCTCACTGAGCATCATTCTAATTGTCTGGCACCAGTACCTGTGTTGATGCTAGGCCTCCCCACCCAACATCCTCTGCATTGTTTCATCTTGTACTACTTCCCATGGCCTTGACACTACTACTATTGCATCCGTATGACAACTCCGTTTTCATCTGTGTTGATGTTGGTCCATCCTCCCAACACTGCATCTACACTACATCCCCTCTCATCAAGCTGCATCGTGCTACTACATACTGCAACTCAGTTACTAATCAGTAAGTAACTTATCCACCCAACTTCTGACATCCCTATCATGCTAGAAACACTCCCGATGCTGAAGCACCCTCTTCCGCTAATAAGTGCTTCTTCTACTGACCTCTACACTATTGCAACAACTCCCTGCATCTTGCACCGTTGCACACCTCTCTGTTCCATCCTGCACTGTTGTAACACTCTTGTGCCTCTCGCACTATTGCAGCCTGCTAGCCTCGTGTTGCTCGGGGACTCCTGCACTGTAGCACTCTCTGTCGCTTCATCCACATCCGTCTCTACCTACATCTGCCATTCCTGCTACTCCTCTTCGAAGCTCCCGTAGCCAGGTATAATCCAAGAGGTTGGGTACCTCAAGGATCCTACCCGTTATCACCTGCAGTCCTCCTGACTATAGCTCGATGTCTCCCCACTTCTTCTCAAGTGGCACATGAGCACTCATGGCACAATAGTCATCCTCCTTGACTTCTTCCTCTGCCCTTGCTAGCACTGCCTTCAAGTCAAAAGCCTCTCCCTTACTCTTCTTTCTCAAACAATGGTTCGCATTGTGGCCCAATTCCCCACAATGGAAGCATTTGACCTTGGAGAGGTCCTTCTTCTTTCTCTTCTCTTGCTTTCCTGCAGATGCTAGAGACGTATCCTCTTCCTCTTCCTTCTTGATCCTGACCCCTTTGGCGCTACTTCCTGCCTTGGTCAGCTGTCTAATCTCTTCCTGATGAAGACTCGCCCACATATCTTCCCAATCCAGAAGACTCATCCTGCCCATTATGCTCTGGACAAATGTCTCCCAATCCTTGGAGACTATGCTAAGTGCGGTCCTTACCATCAACTCCTGATCCAGTGTGGCCCCTATGGAAGTTAGTTGGCCACTAATCTCCTTCAACCAAGGAACACATCTATCTGCTCTCCCTTTTGCACCTATTATGACCTTAGCTGATTCTCCATGAGCATATTCCTCTACATGGAAGTATGCTGGTACAATGTCTTCAAAGTGTCCCACATCTCCTTTATCATTTCCTTCTTGGAAATATGTGGGACCACATGATCCTTGACCCCATCAAGGATAATACACTTTGCCTTAGCCATTCCCTCCTCGTACCTTTCATTAGCTACCTGGTCAACTAGGATAGCCATCACTATCAACGCGAAGCCCTTGATACGATGTCTATCTAGAATGGACAAGATCCTGGCCTTCTAGACCACAAAGTTGGACGCTCCGTCTAGCCTATCCTGATCTCTCATCCCATTCACGACCATCTTGCTGCTCTTCTGTCGACTCCTCCGAGTCTATCTACATCCCCCCTGGAATTTCTCGTTTCGACTCCTGCTGAGTCTCTCTACTTCCTATCTAGAAGTTCTCGGTTTGACTCCTCTAAGTCTCTCTACTTCCCGTATGGAAGTTCTCTTCTAGACTCGCTCTGAGTACTGATTTATCTCTTGGAAATCCTTACGCCAACTGTCAAGTTTCTCCTCTCCGATCGTCCATGTAACTGCAACATTGATCCAGATTCCTTTGCTAGAAATTTGCCTCAGAAGCAACTCCCTCTACCTTGATCTTTCCTTGTTATGTATTGTTCTAACCACAGTACCCAACCAGCTTCACTCCCGCAAATTTCCCATAGCTTCCTTTGCCCCAGCAACTGAAGGATTGAGCCTCTTGGCTCTGCGCAATCCCGACATTGGCAAAGCAACTCCCTCAACCAACCGTGTCAGCCCTCTTGGCCTCTACGTGGCTCTGCATGATCCTCTCTCTGCCCTCCTCAACCTCTACACTAGCCTCTCTCTGGCCTAGACTGATGATGCAGTCCCTCTGCATCAACCCTTCCTCTATCGCTTCTGCAAGGATCATCTACTGTCACTCAGGACAGTTGATTCTGCTGTAAATGCTATGCTCAACTGATGCCTTTAGTTCTCCTCTGATCTGCAACCACGCTTTGATACCATGTTGAAGTTTTTAATTCTATCCGTTAGAAAATTAATCTGTATTCTGTTGGTTTATTTCTTCTACTTCTAATTTTGAACAAGTTATTTAAAACATTTAAATACTGAAATAAACACAATACAATCACAACATCTACAAATCATCAACTCAAAGAAAACAAGCACATAAGTGACACCATTATTTTTGGACAAATGTCCCCAGAAAAACCCAATGCAGGAAAACCGGTGTAGCTATTCTAAGGGTATATTATTATGCAATATTTCTTTGAGTACAACTGGGTGCCTTACTGGTTCACCTGTTAGAGAAAAATTACACGACAACAATACCTCTATATTCCGAAACAGGGATTCAGAAAACCTGTCCCACGAAACCCTCTCTAGCACAGCTGAAGCTCAACGCTAGCCCTTTTGGCCTCTACGTCAGCCTCCTGTTGACCTGCATCAGCCCCAGGACCCTCTACGTCAGCCCTTTGAGGCACTGCGTAGTCCCTAGGACCCTCTGTGTAACTCTAGCAGCCTCTGCGTGGATGACGCAATGCCTCTGGCTTCTGCGTTGTCTCTGTTGGGCCCTACGTGGCATGAACTGGCTGCTACTCTCACTCTCCCTACTTTTGTACTGGTCTCTCAATACTGTCTCTGCCTATCTATCCAGTACTCACTTCCCGTCGTTGTTAATCAATGATTCAACTTTGCTTAGCAACCCCGCTCTAGTGAAATGAATGACTGATCACTTTAGTGTGTTCTCCAACTGACCCTCAAGCCTCCTCTTATACTTTTCTCATTGGTCCTTCAACGATCGAGATTAAATCTCTAATCAAAGGCTAATATTACATTTGGCTTGATTCATGACTTTTGGAACCTTCTAACCCAGTTTTATATTAATACCCATTAATATTTTATTTTTCCTAAGTTTAGACTTAGGAACTCCATTAAAAATATTAATTATTTTAATATCTCCCAAACCGGGTACAATCTGTCCAAACCATTTCTAGGTCTTGGAGATATCATTTTCATTGCTAGATCACATTCGATGCTACCCCAAATCAACATAACTAAGTTCATGATACGCCTTAGGTGAGACACCTTATTCATCTTGAATAAGGTGACAATTCCATCGTTGTGCTAGACTACAATAGAGCCTTTGTGGTCTTCGTGCCCGAACCTGGGGTCTCAACCCATCCATTATTTTTCTACCAACAAATGGCTAGAGATATGTTGGTAATTTAGTCTTTTGTTTTATATGCTTATCTTGCAGAAGAGTATTTCTCTCATCTGACACATTATTGGCATTGGTATGGCCCTTTTCCATTGATTTTAAAAGGGGAGAGAATTTAGATTGATAGAGATAAGCTTCAGTGTTTCAGCTTGATAGTTGGGGAGTGTATGGAGATCAACCTCAAATGTTGGAGATCAGATTGAGGTTGACATCAATGCCAAAGGGGGAGCTTGTTGGCATGGTAGTGTTGGGATTGATGTAAATAGGGTCATGGTGCTTCTTGTCATATGTCTTATGTCAATCTGATGATGTTGGTAGTCTTCTTCATGATGAGTGTGATGAGTGATTTGGTTATAGCAGTGGTAAACTTGTTGGTCTTATTGGTTGGCATTGATATCAACATGCTTATGACATGACCTAGTATAGGAACTAGTGTAGGAGTGGGAGGTTGAGTAGAGATTCCTTCAAGAAATGTTGTGTCAGTTTGTTACAAGCAATGTTGCTACTACTTGTGATTGGAGGTAACTTTAGAGGTGTTGGAGGTAGTTGGATGAATTGATGCTACTGTTGCAGGTGTTAGAGATGCTGCTACTACTTATGATTAGAGGTGTCTCTACAAGTGTTGGAGGTCGTTGGATGACTTGATGTTGTTGCTGCATCTATTAGAGATGTTGCTACATGTGTTGGAGGTGTTTGGACAGGTTTTTGTTGTTTCTTGAGGAGATGGAGGTGTTGGTCATGATGAGGGTTTTGGAAGACTAGCGTTTGCATGTCACTGACTTGTTGCAGAGGTTCTTGGCTTATGTCATCATTTGAAAACTTGTCACAAAAGTTTGGAGGTGTTTTTAAGAGTTGATGAAAGTGTCCTTGAAGTTTGACAGAGCTCTGAGATTATTTGATTGAGTTTTTTCCAGCCTCTGCCCTAACTGTAGGGAGACAATCTCATGCATGGAGTTGGAAGGCTCCAACCACTAGGAGACAATATTTTGAGTACGATTACAACCAAAACTTGTTAGTTATGTGGGTGTGGTTGGGGCCTAAAGCAATTTTTTCTTTGCATTCCTTATCCACATCAAGTGTTATTTGTTTTTATGGCTTGTCTTCTTCGAGACTCATTATGTAAAGGGCGGAAAAAGGTTAATGAGCTTCTATAACATGGTTAATATTGACAATATCCTTCATGAAGTGGAGTTAGTGGTATGATCTATTCAAGGATATGAATCTGGATCAAATCAAGCATATGAATAGAGTTTGTAGAACTGAGTAGTTCTTAGTAATTATTGAGTTGATCACCTCAACGCATCTATATATTGGAGAGGGCTCACTGATAGTTTGGTTGGATATGTTATGTATTGAGTGAGTGTGAGTTTGGATGATTGTGTGCAAGTTGCTAGAGTTGTGGTGCAGCTTTTCTAAAGAAGTTTGCAGGAGTTGCATGAAGCAACAGAAGCATGTTTTAGCCATAATTTTGAGCGAAGAGGGAGGAGATGAATTAAATATTTATTGTATATCTTGTTGGTGTTTGATAGCAACTTGTTTATTCTCTAGTTTGTTGGTTGTGTGCAATAATTGTTTGTGAGTAGTTTTTTTATTATTGTAGAGAGGGTTTTGTTGATGCATTTATCAGATCATTTTATGCAGCTTTTATGTTGATTCATTTTATTTTGGATTTTTGATTTTGTGGCTTGAAGAAATTGTTGTTGTGGTGTTCATGTTGAGCAGTTCTTAGTTCCAGCTTGAAAATGTTTGAAATGAGAACCACATAGAGGAGTGGAGTTCGACAACTTCAGCGAAACAATATAAATGAGTAGTTTTCTCAATCCAATGGTAGTTAGATAGTTCAAAAGAAACTGGTTAAGGCTCATTGGTCATGGTGGCTTCTAGCAGATAGGATTTTGTAGAGTCGCTTGATAGTTTTGGAGTAAATGGGTGAGGATTGTTGGTCATGGTGGCTTCTAATGGATGGTTGACTAGAGATCTACATGAGAAAGAGATCTCCATTTTATAGTAACCATCTGAATCTATATGAAAAGAATTGTTTGACATAGTAAAATATCTTGAGCAGCGCAACAACAACAAGAGTGGTTTTTTTCCCGAAGAATGGTTTTCCATTAGAAATACTTGTGTTGAATGTGCTGAATGTTTTCATGGTTTTTGGTTTATGTTTGATGTTGCGACCTCTGTTTATGTGCTTCTGTTTATCCATGGTTTAAAGGAATAATAATTTTTCAAAAAAACTATAAGTGCCTTCACTTCTGATTCACCCCCCCCAGTAGTGATCTAGTTTCCAACAAATAAAGCATGAAATTGTGAAGTTGTGAAAGCATGATCTAGTAACATAGCTAATTGCATGGAAGGGAGAAAAATATTTGGGGGAAGAATAGCCTCCTTTTCATAAACAAGAAATTATGGTGAATTTGGCCCATAATGCATTATTAAGTTGCTTGTGCTAATTTATTTGGTGATCTTGCACAATTTCCTTAAGAATATGTTGTAGCGGCTACAATCACCCTCCAAAATTTTGCCTATGCTTCGTTTTGGAGCCTCTCTCCTAAAATCACAGCAACTCATCTTACGTTGACCCAGGTAGTTGTGATTTAATTGATTTTTATCTTCTACTTATGGCTTGTGTTTTCCAACTTGCTTTTCTGTCTAACCCACAAACCGATCTCTCAACTTGGTTTCAACCAGGTTCCAAGCCTGCCTTAGTGAACTACACAATCCTTGAGGACAACTAGCCTTAAGTCTAGGAATTGTGCAGTCTAAGCCCACAGTGAGCCTTCGGATCCAAAACTGCGTAGAGCTAGCTGACAGCTTGCCTTTAGCTAGGGAAACTACGCAAATCAGAGAGGCAACCTGAGCCACTCATCCCAGGAACTTTGCATAACATTTCCCTCAGCAACTACCTGATGCATGAGCTAGTGAGTTGTCCAACTTCCTCGGAAACTATGCAATCTCTCCATGCATGCATGGAATCTTTTTCCTGAAAAAGGAAAAAAAAAAAAAAAACATCCCTAAAAAATATGGATCTATTTTTAGCAATCAGAGTTACACTTGAGTTATTTTTGGAAACTACCACCAAGTGTTGCTTTTTCCTAGATTTTTGGCCTACGCGTCATAAACCATAAATTGACCAAATTTATTTAATGGACACAACAAGAGCTCATTTTCACATTCGATCTTGGAGCTCTGGCATTCCCAAGGAGATCTAGGAATCTTCGGCACAGTCGTCGTAGCTTTACCAGGTAAGTCTTGTTTTTCTAGCCTTTTGTTGCTTTTAAGTCGCTTTTGTTTGCTTGGCTTGTGAGAGTGTTGTTTTACCCATTTTATTGAACGACCACTGCCATTTTGATTTGTTTTAGATTGTAGAAGTTTTGTTTTAATTTTTTCATTGCCTTTCCCAAGTGTCGCATGCATAACCCAGTTTTTGCACTAACAGTCGTCGTTGCGGCGACTCTCTCCATATGCTTCATTCTTCTTCAATTCAATTGATTCCTGCACTCGTTTTATTTGTATTCATTGTTATTCACTCAAAAATGCACCTACCTCGACTTATACTTTAAGATCTACTCATTTTGATGTTGCCATTTGGTAGATTTGGGCTTGCTTGGCCCGGATCTAGCTCTACCCAGGCATGCACTACGCATTTATGGATCTCAAGGCTCGGTCCTAGCTCCAGGAATTGCACAAAGGCTACCAAGGCCTGGCTCCAATTGTACATTGCGCAGTTCCAAGAGCCAGTCCTAAGCCTTGGTCACTGGGATTGCGTAATGCGCAGTCCCAACTAGCCTGAGCTTGACTGAACTGCACATTGCATAGTTCCAATCAACAACACCTCCCCATTGGCAGCTGGGACTTTGCAACGTGTAGAACCAATTGGTAGTCAGTCACCTCTAAGAGACAATATTGCACCATTCTTCCTAGTAGTTTCCCAGATTGTTGTTTGACCTGTTCTTGAAGTGATTTTGGTTTCACTCTAATATTTGCATGCCATGAGTGTCCTCTTTGTCTCCACGTACAACAGTTGTTGAGAAACACTCCAACAGTTACAGTTAACATGGCTTCCAAGAGAGTTGCATCAAAGGATATTGTTTAAATTAGAATTGAGGATGCAGTTGAGTAGGTGTCAGTGAGTTTACTAATTTATGCAGACACTTAGTTGTTCATTGAGAAGAGCATGAATATAACATGGTAGGAAATCAAGGATATATTTACAAGAGACTTCAAGGAAGATCTATAAGATCGAAAAGTGTATGTCAATATCCATCGGTCAGACTTACATAAGGTTGCATGTAGGAACCCTCCATTTCCATGTCGAGACATAATCCACTGGATTTTCTCGCACATAGATCCCGAGACTATGACATTGAGTAATGCCAGTGGAACACAACTTGCTACTTTCAGGATAGAGAATTATCATAAGATGTATCACTTACCTCAACAGGTGAATTGCATGGATGAACTTTTATATGCCACCCACAACTATGTAAACATCAGGGATATTATAAAGTGCTGGTGAAGGAGCCATCAAAGTTCAAATCCATACCCAATCATGTTTACAAGATGAAATCACTCAAAAAGGCCTACCAGTTCTTGATCATCTTTGCATGCAGATTGTACGGCCAGGATAGCATGGAGACCTTTCCGCAGAATTGGGTTGTTGTGTTGGACCAGCTGATGAATGATGGAAAACCATTTAATTGGTTGGATCTATTGTCTCATCAGTTGAAATTCCATGTGACTAACACCCGGAATCTTCCTAAGGATTAGCAAGCGATATTCTACATGTTCGCATATTTACTTGATGCAATCTGTGCCCAACATCAGTTACCTGTAATGGGTTAGATGTGGACACCACAAGAGAATGACGTCAATATTTATTGCAGGTTTCTTTCCGAGTGCAACTACCGAGGATTTATGGAAAGTCTAGCTAACCATTTCATCACCTCAGTGTACAAGTTGATCTTTGAGCAAGATCCACCTTGCATGTCCCAAGAAGTGATGGAGGCATTACTTAACATTGCATATTGGTATGCCTCACCCAATGACACCTTCATCAAGATGTTTGGCAGAGAGAAGCCTTCAAATATTATACCAAGGATTTCCATGGACAAGTCGATCATGCAAGAGGTTGCATATCACATCTCCACAGGGTTATCAGCAGGACTGCATAGGAGGAAGAAGGTACCATGGCCTACTCTTCCTTTGCGGATTGGATTATACAAGATTAAGAGCTTGAAATATGTGGATGTTGAAGCCAAGGAGATAACATAGTATGATTTCGGCACCAAAGATTACAATCTATATGATCCCCATGATATTTACAAGAACCAATGTGAAAGGTTGTATTATCCATGTATCCATGGGGCATGTCATTGGGAAGAGGAGGACCATTGGAGGTATTGTTTGAACCATTCCAAGTTCAATGAACAAGTCAGCATAGCCACAAAATGTAAAGATGCTCTGCAGGCAACAACACCATAGGAGGTAACAACAACAGCAATAATAAGCAACAAATCGACGCAAGACAAGGGTAAGAGGAAGATTGGCAAGAACCCAGAGGCTGAGTAAAGTTACAAGTTCATAGAAGATCCTCTCATTGAAAAAGAAGCTTTGGTGGTGGAGGCAAAGAGGCAACAACGCATAAAGAGAACAAAATGAATGAAGAGAGAGAAGCAAAGGTTGGAGGAAGCAAAAAGGAAGTTTCAGGAAACAGAGAAGAAGTTGAAAGAGGAACATGAGTTAAGAAGGAGATAGACGGAAGAGAAGCAGAAACAGAAACAGGAGGAAGGGGAATGCACGATCATAGAGAAAATTGCACCCATACAGGTTGAGGAGTCAAAAATACCAACAGATGAATAAGAGGGTGAGCAGATGTAGGATCAAGAGCTTGCTAAGTAGATTGAGCAAATAGTTGAAACAATGAACATGGAGTTGGGACAGGAGCCATAGGACCAAGATATTGACCTCATGCCGAGAGCATATGAGGTTTCCCCTCAGTCTCCACCACCACCAGTGTCAGAAACAGTCTTGAGCGGGCAAGGAGAGGATTTTCTACTTGATAACGATCCAGTGATGAATGTGTATAATTGTCATTCGATGAGTTGCAGCAAAGGATTGTAAAGGTGCAGAGAAATTATTTCCCAGATGATCATGCATCACCTGCATTTATGAAGGAAAGGGTGATAATGCCAGATGTCAGGAAGCATTCAGTTGCCATGGTCGATGCCACTATGGCTTATGTAGGAGCCACAAGCTCAAATGTCAAGTTATTGTTAGTAGAGAATGAACAGATGGCTAAGAACTTGCAAGAAGCTAGGTAAAAAGCAGACAAATCCACAAGATCTGCAATGGCAGAAATGAGGAAGACAATACTAGCTGAAGTATTAGCTCTTGAGGCCACCATGTGGAAACTATATGATAGATTTGTCACCATGAATAAGGTGGTTGTCCATCTATTTGGTTTTTAGTGGTGGAGCAGAAATATTGTGCCAGTATAGACAATGAGATACAAAGGAGTCTCGCTTCACTTTCCTAAGATGATGAAGCCACTGGCAAAGCTAGGCAAAGAAAAGATTTGAATACAAATATATAACTATGAGTAGCTCGCCCCATTTGTTAGTAACATATAGTCTTCATATGCATTATTTTTCAAGAGTTTGGATGCGATGGTGAGGATGCATAAGATCCCATCAATTGGTTCCCTCACCATAGCCAGGGAGAAGAACCAACTCGGAGTAGATATCGACAGGTACATGGAGCAGCTCAGGCGAGAGGCCACCAATGATGACTTGGAGGTGAGCGCAGAAAACATGCATTAGTACATTGATGGTCCTACCGTAGTCAATACCATGTTGTGTGTGCTTCAAGATGAGTTGGACAAAGGTTCCCAGATCATATACCCACAAGCTATGGAGGAAAGAGTACACTAGTAGAAAGACACTATCAAGCAATATTGGGACATAATAACACAATACCAACCTTGGTATCAATACATCACCGAGAGACACCAAGTGGATGCTTTTGAGTTGGTCTTCCCCTAGAACTCTAAGTCATAGTGTTGTGTCTTTCCTGGCTATCTCTAGCCTATTTTGTCTCACATGGGTACTTGTGGAAATTGTATATTATTTATAAATATATTGTAAGTGAAATTCCAAGTGTCATTAGTGGAATGTGAACATTCACTATGTAATGTAATGAGTTATCTGTAAAGAAGTTGAAGATTCATGAGAGTAGTCAAAGAGTCAAAGGGGAATGTCAAGGGTCACGCCACCCTTTGTTATAAATAAAACCTCATAAATCATAGAACAAGCTTTTGGTGAGGCTTAGGCTTAGAAAAGTCTTGAGAGTATTGTGACGAGCCTTGGCTTCTCCACAACGTAGAGTGAGTATAAGTCTTTGGAGGAGTAGGTGTTCATGACTGTAATGTTCCATTATTGGGGCTAGTGGTTGTCAATGGTGTATGTATGGATGAAACTTTCACTTAATAATAATATAATTGAGCCATCAATTTTTCATGCATATGTTGTTATTGTAGTTGGATTATTCTGGTTTCTTTAGCAATGTGTGTTGTTTAACTTACACATTTTCTTATGAACTATTTTGTATTCAATTGTATGAATCTTGTTGAAGGCATGTTTTTGGATTAACCCTTCACTTTGTTTTTGTGGACTATTCTGCTTGTGTGTTTTTTTCAAGCTGCGTACTATTACAGGCTTCTAAGGGACACACTTCCTTTTCCCCTACATGTGTTAGAACCCCCCATGCATCTCACTTGACTCGCTGTAAGGTCACACACTTGTTTCCGACCAAAGTCATCATACTTATCTCTGCACACTACCACGGTCAAGGCACTACATTACCACCTACTATTGGGACTCTTACTTCAAACGGTCTAAGGTCTAGTTGGAACTTCTTACCGGGGAGATACCCTTGAATGTTGGCGGGTCCAGCACCGTCAACAAAATACAAATAAGTTTTTATTGGTTTACTCAGCTAATCCATTCCTCGGGGATAGTAATTAGCATAATATTTTAGAATGATACCCTTATCCATACAATCTTTAATTAATTTCAAAGATAAAATATAGGATACATTGTAAAAAAAAAGGATGAAGGAACTCTGAATGTAGAAATTATACTTTGTTCAAGGAAAGAGATCACCTTGTCATCATCTATTTTTGTGAGTGGAATAGTTTTTTTCCATCTTGTAAAATAATTTGTAGCAGTCAAAATATATTTATGAAGCCATGAGGAATTAGGATTAATTTCACCAATTACATCCAAAACCCATTTCTCAAAAGGGACGCTTACTTCTATAGGTTGTAAAGGAAGAGAAGGTATTTTCTCTCCTCTTGAAGCTATTTGACAAATTTTACATTTTCTTGTGTAAGAGTATGAATCTTTAAACAAATTATAGTAATAGTAACCAATGCAAAGGATTTTTTGTGTAATGGTTTCTCCACCAAAATGACCTCCAGTTGGTCCATCATGTATTTGAGTTAGGACCTTCTCTACGTCATATTTATAAAAAAATATTAGTAATACATTGTCATAATTTCTTATAAACAACACTCCATAAATTAATTGATGTTTAGTATAATTTAATCTAAGATCTCTTCTTTGTTCAGGTGCTAATTATTCAGGTGCAATTTCATTTAGCTGGAAAATATTTAATTTCATAGTACCATGTATTAGTTGGCACAAGAATGTAAAGAATTTCTTTCTAACTTACCTCAAATTCATTATTCCAACCTTCTTCATGATCATTTAGTAATCCTTCATATTTTGTAGATATTTTGCATATACCTTGTTTTCTTGTGATTTTGATGGCTTAAGTGTAGTCATCCAATTGGCTCACTTTTCTCCTAAATCCTTCTGCATAAGAAGATTATGGATAGGTGGATAGCGAACAATTACTTTGGTATGGGATTTAAATGAAAAGGACATAAGTTTGTGTCAACTTTAAAAGCAACATATGCTTGCTTATCATTTCCAGGATGATATGCTTGCTTATCATTTGGAATCTAGAACTCATGTAAGATATTAATATTTCTACATCTTTTGGATTTTTTTGAATCAGAGCAATTGCATAAGACAAATTAGAGGAAAATGTATAGAATATAAATTCTCTTTCAAAATTTTGACTAATTAAAGAAGAAGCATTAGAATTTGCTTCCTTTATTGTTTTGAATGATTCTTTCTCCTCATTTTCCCATTTAGATATATGATCTTTTTTTATCATATCCTACATTGGTCTCATAAGCTTGGTAAATCCTAGCACAAATCTTCTTACAAAATTAATCTTCCCCAAGAATTATTGTGCTGGGTTCTTATTGTGAGGATGAGGTATTTGTAAAATAGATTTAATTCTTTCTAGATCAATTAATATCTCCACTTTTGATACTACAAATCCTAAGAGTTTTCCTTTTGTTACAACAAAAATTGTTTCCTTAGGATTTAGAGATATGTCATTTTTTTTCATCTATCAAAAGTATTTCCTAAGTGTTCAACATGGTCTTCTATCTTTTTTTTTAATATATTGTGATATCATTAAGATATGACCATGGAATTATTTATCAAACCTTTAAAAGCAATATTCATTGCTTATTGAAAGGTTGGTAGCTTCTACATTTATCAACCAAAAGGAATATTTTGATAGGTTAATGTTCCCCATTTGTTTTTACATGTAGTTTTAATATGGTCTACTGGTGAAACTGAAACCTGATTATAAGTAGGGAACCACCTAATAAGGAAAAAATTTATGAACCAACAACAAATTGTAAGATTTGTTCCTATTGTGGTCACAACACCCCCCCCCTTAAATTTCTCAATTTGAGTCCCTCATATGAATCTTGATGATGTTATGTTAGCCTTGGTTTCTTTGTTTAAATTTTTTTGTCTTATTTGGGTTTACTTATTGCTCCATTGCTTTAATTCCCGTTATAACTCTCCAAAGATGTGAAACTCACCTCTTCTAACCTATGCCTTTCATGATTCCTACTTTGTGTTCATGACAATACCCTCCTAATGGTCACAAGAAGGTGATGTGGCACCTTCGATTACAACACCACCTCACATTTTTGTGTTTGGTTTACTTATTGGCATCTCCTCCACATTAATTCACATTCCACATAGGGCCTTGCATGGTTTGGCACTCCCATACATTTCATTCAAGTAAGGGAAAATCATTAATTAAATATTGCAAATATAAGAAAATGAAATTGTAATATGTGCGTGTGTATGTGTGTAGAATGTAAAAAGGCTAGGTTCAATTTCCTAAGAGCGTGAGGTCTTTCAAAATAGAGTGTGCATAAGAAAGAAGTGCAACTTAAACCCTTCGAACCATGATTTGTGCACGTATGTAAAAATACTAAGGTTTTGTTTATTTTGTGTGTGAGTGAAGCTTCAGTTGCAAAGAGTGTAAAACCTTAAGATCACCTAAATTTGCATGGAAAGAGGTCAAATTGCAATGATCTGAGTTTTTGAGCATGTTGTGACCCCGAGTCAAGATCGTGACCATTGCAATGTGTTGTCTTAGTTCAATCTTCAAAGAATGTGAAACAAAGTGGTAGATTGCATTGTGAAAACAATGATGATGACTGTGTATTGGTTGTAGCAACTTGCTAAAGGATATTTTTATCATTTATGTATTGTTGCGCTTGTGATAATCAATTATGAAGGTAATGAATTTTTATGGGTGAAGGAAGGGTTGAAACATAATCTTCATCTTGTATAATCTGTTTAGGAAACTCAAAGGAGTGGCAGAGGAGGTTTTTCCAAAGATTTTAATTATTTGATGTATGTTGCTACTTATGTTAAGGTGGAGATAAAATAGTATTTTCCTAGTGAATATTTCTTGAGATTGTATTTGCAGAGGTTGAGGCCTCAAGCAAGTGGGGGCCTGCTAAATTATTGGAGTGGTTGCTTCTAGCTAATGAACGCTAGAAAATCCATGTATAGGGGTGCTTTCTCCTAGCTAGTGGGTGCTAGCATATTAATGTAAAAGAAAAAAATTTAAGAATAATAATAAAAGAGAGATAAGCAAACAATACGATGGTTTTCCTCCCCTTGAGGGTTTCCACCTTAAATATTTGTGTTATTTTGATTTGATTATTGTGATTTTAATGTTGTATATCTTGATTAGTTGTGTCATATTTTAAAAGTTTTAATATTGTTAAATTACCTTCAATATTGATTCAACCCCTCTCTTGGTATTAGTTGATCCCAACAAAAAGCACTACTTCCTTGTTTTAAGAGGGAACAATTCAATAGTTTATGAACTAACCAACCTTAGAGCTACTCTCCCCAAAGGAGAATTAGTCTTCCAAAGGCAGTCTTCCCTAATGAAAATCATGAATCATACAGGGTTCAACTTTATTGATACTAGTGAGCCTAGCAAGGAGCCCCCCCCCCAAGTGCCTCATAGCTCAACACGAGTCAACCATGTGGTATATTATACTTTAGTCATCTCATAGATCCTCAATATTTTAGCCCAAGCATAACATGCAGAACAAGGGTAAGGGAGATCAATGTGTGTACAATTCCACTTGCCCATTCATGATGGATAGTTACCTCTAGTCACTACACCAGCCTCCGAATAAGATGATTTGGAGGAATGATCTACAAAAATGGAATAATACTCCTCAAGAGAGAACTCCCCCTAATATGATTTTAGAAACATCAAAACCTACTAATGCCATTGATTCCTATAGGTGGCCAACAAAGTTCGCAGGAAACACACATTAGCCAGGCTTTCTCTATAAAGATCCCACTTGGGATTTCCTCCACCCTTGCTTTGTTACCTTAATGTTTCACCTCCTTTGAAGCACTTGTTTCAAAGGTTCCTCTCTTGTTCCCTTCATCCTCTCCTTTTATCTCTTCGTGTTCTAGTCTCTATCCTCTCTTAAGTTCGCCTGCACTTTGTGGAGACTATCAATGGTTATCTTCTCCCTTTGGTTTGACGTGTCCCTTTGCATATCCTTTGTTGTCCTTCTAGGCGGTTTGGAACCTGATTCTATGGATTCCTTTCTCATCTCTCTGTGTTCCTTGGGATATCTTCTTTTGATCCCTCAAGTGGCTAGCTTCTCTTTCCCCTCCTCAAAGCCTCTTCGAATACAAAATTGCAATGATCATCTCAAAAATATGGTTGTTGTTTATTGGCTTGATGGTTATATTTTTTTATGATTGATGGAGGAGCAGTGCTCATGCTACCCACACTAATACTCAAAAATCATGTTCATAGGGTTGAGTTAACTTTTAGCATCAATATCAGTGTATACTCTCATTGTTTGTAGGTGATTATAGTAACTCATAAGATGAATGCTCAGTTTAAGATCATTGTCCCAATCCAACTCTTCACAATACATACCCCTATTTGCAAGGATTCATTCTCTATCAATTATGCTCCTACAGGGTGATGTTAAAAGTCAAATTATGGCCTTTCCCTTCGGATGAATTCCGTACACAATTGGAGATTAATCACTAGGTGATATGAAGCTAGAATAAGTTCAAATAATCAACATTTATATAATCAAACACTGCTAGCTTCATGAAATGCAAATTTTGTTCCCTAATTGATTGTTTTTTGCATGTATATAAGCGTTATAAGGAGATTAGTAAATCTGAAGGTTTAAATATAACGTATGTAGAAAATAAAAATTGGGTCTAGGAAAAAATTACATCTTTGAGACCACTCTCAATAAATAAGTTTTTTATGTAACTCACCCGAGCCTTATGCTCATGCTCCTTTTAATACAAAATATCTTATTATTATTGTTAAAAAAATACAACTGTTGTATATGAGATAAGGGATAAGGTATGGGGTATAACATCTTTGCTTAATGATTTGACTACTAAAATTTATAAAAGTATATATACTTTGTCCCTTATTTTTAATTATTGAATTCACTAAAAGCTTTAAATAAATATTTATTAAAAAGATCATATTATATAGAGAAAAATAATTTACCCAATAAACTTAAGTTTTTATTATTATAAATTATAATTAAATATAACTTTAATCAACAACATTATTTGTTTTTTCAATATTTTTTTAACTAATTTATAAATTTGAAACTTAAAACTAAATCCAAATTATTCATATCATTAACCAATGTGATGAAGTGTAAAATGTTAACTATTAATTGAAAAATTGGAAACCACAACAAAATAAATTAAATTATTAAAACTGATTTTTTTTCACAAAGACAAGCTTTTATTCTGAAATGTTGTATAAGTGGTATATAGTATAACTATAAGCATAAATGGATATTCATCAACTTTAAATTAAATTTGAATATCGTTGTCTATTTTTACCTTGAACTGTCTTCCCATTAGGTAAGGTCGCCATTTCTTAAGTGCATGTAGTATTTCCAACATTTCCTTCTCATAAATAGCTTGCTTGAGCTGTAGCCGTAAAAATACCCAATCTCATACATCAAAACTTCTTTCACTGCGACGTTGATATGCTTGTTGTTTCATTTGATTCTGCACCAAAGTGGCATTATCCTTTAAAAGTTGGAGAACTTCTTGTTGATGCTCGATGTGATATTTCACTGCTTGAATCATTTTCTTCTTGATATGTCCTTCTATCTTGGTAGTTTGAGGAGTGGTAATTTCTTCCAATGCATTATAAGATATGGTCAGATTCATTTCTTGATGCTCAATGTGATCTTTCACTTCTTGAACATTTTTCTTCTTTATATTTCCTTCTATCTTGATAGTTTGAGGAGTGGTAATTCCAGTAAATGCATTACAAGATATGGTTGGATTCATTTCTTCTTTCTCGATGTGATCTTTAACTTCTTGAACCTTTTTCTTCTTGATATGTCATTCTATCTTGAGAGTTTGAGGAGTGGTAATTCTTGCCAATACTTTACAAGATATGGTCAGATTCATTTCTTCTTTCTCTAGGGTTGGTTCCTTGTGTATATCCTCTTATTTTGATGTTTTTTGATCATTTTCTTCCTCCTCTTCATAATCTATGTAAAATAATTTCTTCTCAGCACACTTATGACCTTTAGTGTATTTTCTATCACAATTGTAACAAAGCCCTTTTTCTCTTTTTTCTTCCAATTTTTGTGGTGTAAACCTTGTACGTTGTGGAAGGCTAGGAGAAAAATCACTTCCATAATTATAGTCGTGAGTGGTGGGATTCCTTGTTTCCATAATTTCTCTTTCAATTTTTCTTGCCAACTTGAATGCCTTCTCTAATGAATCAGGTTCCCAAAGACGAACCTCATGTTGAATGTTATCCTTTAAAGTCCTATGAAGACATCAATCCTTTGCTTCTCTGGAATATCATTTACCCGTGTATTCAATTTTTGAAAGTCCTCAATGTGCTCTACCATTGAACCCTTTTGTTTGAAATTTATCAATTGGATAAAGAAGGTGTTTCTCTTTGTATCATCATAATGTGCTATCATTTCCTTCGTGAAAATTGACCACGTAACAAGTGGTTTACGAGAAAAAAGCCCTTTATACCATAAAAATTGATCCAGTTCTAAATATGAAGATGCAATACGTACCTTTTGTAATAGTTGCACCTCATGTAGATCAAAATATTGCTCCATCTATAGTATCCAATTTACCTGATCCTTGTCATCAAACTTCCTCATATCGCCTTTTCTTGATTTTAGGAGATCGATCTTCAAACAACTGTAACTCTGTAATTTCATATCTCCAAGGTCTGAAATTACGTCCTACGGTAACCCTCTGAGTGCTCTTTCTAACTCCACAAGTCTGATCAAGATTGGATTCTACAAGGAAGAGTTATGTCAAATCTCCCACGACGACCTGATTATAGACTCATTCTGTAGAGTGCACTTGTACGAAGTACCACATGTCACTGTTTCAAACTTAGGGCCTGAAACTGATATACAAAAAACTACAGGCCATCCTCTTTCTGAAACTTCTAACTAAATTTCAATATGATTCTTAGAACAAAAGTTATGATGATTTTCCCCAGGTCACCTGTTTGAAATGTAATTCGAGAGTCTGCAAAAACCCTAACTTCCTAAGATCATATCTACGAAAATATAGCGTGAAAAGCTCTGAAATTCGGTCCCGAAGTTTAGAACGATTTCATCTCAAATTAGTTTTTTTGTAGCTTCTGAAACGTCGCATAACAAAAGTTATAGAGAAAATTCCACGATGACCTGTTTGGAGCAACGAAACCCTAGAATCCAAAGCTCTGATACCAAATGTTATGAAACTAGCTCACAAAAAGATAGAAAAGATAGATAAATTCCTTAAAAATAAGCCTCTTCGAGGGGGCAACCTCCTTTACATTACACAAATGAAAAATTCTTGGATGATACAAATGACAAGACCTCCTTTCTATATATAGGAGTCTAAGGGGTCATAATAGAATCAGAGCCGACATAACAATAATAATGTAAGGGCACAATAATAACAATAGTGGGCTTCTATGGGGCACAATAATAACAATATGGGGACTACATGGGGATAACAATATAATAAGGGGGTTGTACTAATAACAATATGGGGTTACACTAGTAGTATAGAGACCTAACAAGAACACACTCTCATAGGCTCATGGCAGACGACCCTCGATGCATACACGCAGTTCATAAATGAAATTGTTGATTATGTCCCAGAGTTGGGTCCTTCGTTGGAAGGAACTAGTTAAGAAGGAACAACATAGGAAGAATCACCAATAGCACCAGCAACATCAGCTAAACCACTAGCACCAGCAAATGATTGACTTGGGGACGAGTCAATGGACTGTGGTCGAGGCCTATTAGGTCCTTCATTTTTAGGTTGCGATACATTATGGAGGTTGATCACATTTTGACCAAAGATAACCGTTGGGAATTCATGGAGGAGACAACTAGAGAAGAAGAAGGGACCCTCTAAAGAATGAAACTTGCAAAAGGAAGGCCAAAGTGATCCAGGTCCAGGTGTGACAAAGGACCCTTCCAAGACCTTTTACTTTCGTGATGTGTTAAATTGCATTTTTAAAAGAACATTAATGAATACATATGCATGTTGTAAAGAAGAGGAACATGACAATCATCATCACACAAAAACATAAGCCGTTGATAACGAAGTTCGTCCAGGAGGGACTATGTCTCTGGGCCCTAGTGTTAAGATGGTGTAGGTTGTTGCATTAAGTGTTGTCAATAGTGATGTTGTACATAGAGGTGATGTCATTATCATACAAGGAAAATTTCCTCACGCAGTAGTGGCTCCAAGAGATGTTCCACTACAAGACCTCTCAGTAAAAATACTCCTATCAGTATGACACAAAACTCGTGCATGATGATCATCCCGCCAACATGGCATAAAAGGGATCTCAATGCATGCATGACGACAACATGAGTATCCCATCAACATACAACAAAGGGATCTCAAAACATAACATGATGAATCATGACAAAAAGTACATCACAGAGACGATTCTGCGTCACATCAAGCAGGAACCATGAGAACAAGTAATAAACAAGATTCCTCGTCAACATCAAACAGGGATCTATGTAGCACAATGTGTTATGCTCCTATACCAATAGGTGTCATATTTCATGATTGACTTGTTGAGCTCTGTAATATGTTCATTCCTTTCCTTGTTGCAAAGGTTTCCATATTATCAAAAAATGTAAAAAATGTAAAGAGGGTATACCCTAAAAGAAAAATCAAAGGGTAAAAAGAATAAAATGGTCAAAAAAGTGAAAGAAATGAACCCCAAACAAAAATAGACCAGGAAAGTGTGCAAGTCCAAAGTGCCACTACTTTTTATTTTCTGTAATAAGCATTGTGTGCATCTTGTTAATTTATGCCACAATTGATGAATGGCCAAACAACTTAATCTTGGCTAGTTCATATTTGAATTTCCTGTTTTAGAGATAGAGAATAAAAATCTAACCAAACTGTTTAATCTTGGCAGATAAGTAGATAGGTAGAGTAAATAAAAAGGAGCTCAACAGTTTAATCTGAGCCCTTGGATGTAATAAGTGCAAACTTAGGTAGGCTTGCCATGCAAAGAAAAGAAAAGTTGATGAGGGTTTGCTAGTCTAAGTGCACCCAAGTAAAGAAGGAAAAAATGCTAGGCCAAAGTAGGCAGGGTAGGTAGATTGGCGTTGCAGAATGATACCAGTGATAGATCATGTCTCTAAATACGTTGATCCTTATCTCTATCGCAAGTGCAATGGCAGACATTAGAGCTGATGTAGCTCAAGAAAGACAAGGTTACATAACTAACTCCCCTTCATACTTTTCCTTAACCATTTACTAATTTCCCCCCTAAAAATATTAAGAATTTGTTCTTAATATCACTAAAAATCCACTCCTTCCATTTCATAAACATTGCCTAAGTAAAACCCTATTTTACTTGGGAAAATGGTAAATATTCCTCATGAAAACCCTTTTTCATCATAAGCCTAAGTTTAACTACAAAAATCAAATTGTTTTTATACTTAGCGCTTTCATTTCAATTTCATATTAACCATTAACTTTTATTATATAAATCCCAAAAAACATTATCCTATCCTGTATTATGTAAATATAATAAAAAACCCCAAATGCTATGTATCCCCGCCCCAGTTAAATATAACCCTAGTCGTTGTATTAAAAAACAGGGATTAACAGGTTTATTTGAAATCCATTAATAACCTTCCCGTCGCGCAATTATGGAATTAATTAACCATCCGTGTTAATTAAATAACCAAACCCCGACCATTAAAATCGACCCCGAAACATTAGAATATGGTTTAATACATCGGGCCCCGCAGCAATTAACTCTCCGCCATGTTCGACACCCGTCAGCGATCAGATCTCTGTCGCCAAATCCGACGATCGACATTCATTTTGCGACCACCATAACCGCCGAGCGTTAACTCACGGGGGTCTAACGGTTTTCCGCTCGTACAAATCCACGTTTCGACCGCTCAGCCTGCTCGTTCGCCCTCCGCCCGAAACCGCTCAGCCCCAAAAGCGATGCTGGGCAAAACCGCTTACCACCCTACTGCTGACGTCATCCACTGACGTCCTCTACCACGTCATCTACCCCCATACTCCCGCTGACGTCATCCATACTGCTTACGTCATCCGCCCATCAAATCAAAAAATCCCGCCAAAACTTCATTTTGTCAAATAAAAGGGTAAATTGTCATTTTTGCTATATTTTTCTACATATCGCGCTCTCGTGCAAAAAACTATCTGCTCCAGTTTCTCGATGCCACCTGACCACAAAGACTCCAGCAACGAGCTCGCGGCCTCAACCAACTTGCCATTTTATAGTTTCTTCCTCTTTAAACGCAGTTTAAACCAACACCGAGGGGCTTCCAAGCTTGCAGAAGAGAGAAATAAAGAGAGATACAGGGAGATTTTCTACCCAAACCAGTGGACCTTCAGAGACACAAATTGCCAGAGGAAAGATGATCAGAAGACACGTTAGCAGTTTTGTTTTACCAGACAGCGATGAGCAGGGGTCAAAACAAGCATTAAAGTGTATCAGACAAGAATTAAAGTATATCAGATCAGCATTAAAGTGTATCAGATCAGAATTAAAGTATGTCAGATCAAAGTTAAAGAGTATCAGTTAAGACAGGCAGCCAGCACAGAGTTACTGAAGAAGACTAGCTGTTTCTATTTTTCTTGTAAACTATTATTAGTCATCCTAGATATTATCTCACAGCTGTTATGAGATATTTGTTTTACAATTTTGAGCATAAATACCCCCTCCATTGGAGTATTGAGGGTGGATTCCTAGACTTTGTTGTAATTTTGAATTTTTGGAATAAAGAGCTATTGGAATCAACTATTGTATGGCTTACTGGATGAAGAAATGAAGCAGAGAACTTGTCACAGATTTCTTGAATCAACCACTGGATCAATAAGTCCTCTATATTTTGTGTTTTAAAGTTTTCTTAGTTTATTATATCATCTATGTTTCATAATCCGAATGATAAAGAAAAGATTAATTTTAGAATTTGCTTGATTGCACTCTGTTTTCAGTCATTATTGTTCTCTGTGTTTTCTTCAAAATTAGGATAAACAGTGAAATCTTAACTGCTCCTTTTTCCTAATTCTTTCATGTTGATTATCTGTTAAAGAATACTTAACTGCTCCTTACCAGTAATCATCCATTTTCCCTCTTCCAATAGGTTGAAGGATTCTTAACTGCCCTTCACCCAATTTGAGCCCATTCCATCTATTTCAAGCCTTTATTTGTTCCCTGTTTGACTACCTCGCTCTGTGAAGCCATCCTCTGTTAAGAAGCCAAATCCAGAAAGCCATCTTCTTTGACTCCATTAGCCCAAGGGACTGAACTACGTTGTCTTACCTCTCTGTTCTATTGAATCTCGCCACCCAAACTCAAACAAAACCCTCGAACTTCATAACTAGCCTAATACCTTTAAAAACAAAGCTAAATCATAAAGAGAGAGCCCTCTCTGGATACATATTGGCTAGATTTTGTATCTAAAAGATTGGTCTATGGTTACCTCGGCCTCCTTTCCCTTTCTTACAACTTTTGGGAAAACCTGAGTGATAACACAATGCATGGCAAAAGAAGTACATGAACACACTGCATATACCTCACAACCAAGGGCCATCTGAAGAAGCAGACATCAAACCACTGAAGTTGTTCGTGCCATCAATCTCACGACATCAATCACATGGAAATGGATGCTCGCACATAAATGTTGACACCTGCATTCCACTTAGAAAAGTGGCTGAAAAATGAAATGAGCAAATGAAAAATATAAACACACCATTAGATTTGTGGCGTCGAATAGTGCAAAATTGACTGTCAAATTTCTCAATTTTGAGAAATTGAGAATCTGGGGCTCAAGGAATCTTTTAGATTCCCCCTAGATTCCTCAAAGATTCTACTCCATGGGTGGATTGGAAATATGCAACTCAAAAGGCAGATCTGACCTCGCCATTGCGATCCCTGCGAAAAAATGTGAAAAACGACTATAAACTTGACTATATTCTGACAAAAGTAATTTTTACCTCCCCAGAGAATCTTTGGGCATCAAAGAATACTCTACCTCCTCTATCTCGAAATCCATGCCCGCTCCTGGTTCCTCCATGCCTGGGTGCACTGGGAAAATGCTAGGTTTATATAAGTTCTCGGGTGGATTAATCAATAAAATGGTTTGGCAGATTGGTATAAGTCAAAATTAGTAATGCGGAGGTCGGGGGATAAAATCCTGACCTCACCAAAATTATATGTCGTTTTGATTTTTTAATAACCATATGAATATCTTGGGGGTTGGGTCTGCATTAGGCAGCCTGCCCCATACCCTCTGCACACGTATTTAATTGGTGGGTTGTTGTGTGTTAAGTGGGCCATTGTATTAAGTTATGGCGTGTTTGATTTGGTTGTACATGGTTCATTTATGGGGCCGCCTGGCGGGGTTTGGCCCACGTGGGTCGGGCGGGCTCAGTCCCCACTGACCCCGCACTATATGGCATGGCATTGTGTTAAGTGTGGGGGTGTGGGCCAGGTCCATCGAAGGTGGCCCATGCCCACCCCATTAATGGGTTATATTTAACGGAGTTGGGAGGAGGGTCCGGCGGGGTCATGGTCGTCGGCCCATTTAATATTAATGCCTATTATGGTTTGAGGTTAGGCCGACGGGGGTCATGGCCCGATGGACTTATTAAATTTCTTTTTTTTTGGTTGTGTAATAGTTTTTGGGGGTGGTGGGGGTGGTGGCCTGCCACCATAATATATATATTTTTTAATTTTTATAAAATATAGAGGAGGTTTTCAAACCTTTAGAAAATAAGGGATATAGGGAAATTAACGAGGCCACAATTTCAACCAATTTTTGGAACTAGGTTTCATGCCTCGGGGTCAGTCAAATTGTAGGACACTTAAACCTGGCCCACAGCCCAACTTTGACCAGAACTTTGACTGGCTCGTTCTCCCTCATACGAGTTCGGATTGACGAACTGCTCACACCACTGTGATCAAGACGATGAGATCTATGCTCTGGTGCTAGTTTGAAATCATTCTGATCACTTTGATTTTAGAGCTTCCATAAGCCCTCTTTGTCCTGTGTGTGTGTCTGGAGCCACTTGGATCACAGAGAAACCCAAACTTATGCAGTCACAATCGAGATGAGAGGAATGCTAACAACCAAGGAAGAAGATGTAATCGAGCAATAGAGGCAACCGAAAGAGGTAAAAGGTGGAGCATCTAAGGGAGAAGTAGCAGTCCAAGTGAGTGTAGGGTTTAAGAAGGCCGAGGGGAAGCTGAGAAGGAGGAGAGATAGAGACTATACTTAAATGTTTTTGCGGATCCGTTCAATCTCGCTCTATTCCTTATTATATTATTTCCATGTTTCTCTATCATGTTAGTTTCGTGTTATGTCTATGAGGCCTTCAAGCCAAATGAAATGTTGTAATGTTGTAGGATTTAATAGAAGAAGAGATTACATGGATATATGTGTACCTTTGTGTATTGTCTTAAGTGAATTTTTAAAAATTTTACTATGCTTGTACCTGTGTGATATTAATTCTCCATGTGCACTTAATATGTTATGGTTAGGTCTCTAATTGTTATTGTTTAGAGTTTATTAGGTACTGATAACCTCCATGTGGTTCATTCCTACACCAAATTCTAGCTCCTTACCTAACTTGTTGAATTTTCTAATTCTATCCGTTAGAAAATTAATCTGTATTCTGCTGGTTTATTTCTTCTACTTGTAAATTTTGAACAAGTTATTTAAAACATTTAAATACTGAAATAAACACAATACAGTCACAACATCTACAGATCATCAACTGAAAGAAAACAAGCACACAAGTGAAACCATTACTTTTGGACAAATGTCCCTGGAAAAACCTAATGCGGGAAAATCGGTGCACCTATTATGAGGGTATATTATTATGCAGTATTTCCTTGACTACAACTAGGTGCCTAACCAGCTCACCCAACAGAGAAAAATTACATGGCAACAATACCTCTATATTCAGAAAACCTGTCCCACGAAACCCTCTCCGGCACAATGGAAGCTCAGCGCTGGCCCTTCTAGCCTCTGTGTCAGCCTCCTACTGACTTGCATCAGCCCCAAGACCCTCTACGTCAGCCCTCTGAGACATTTCATAGTCCTTGGGACCCTTTGTGTCACTCCAACATCCTTTGTGTGGATGACGTAGTGCCTCTGGCCTCTGCGTTGTCTCTGCTGGGCTCTGTGTGGCCTGAGCTGGATAATGCTCTCCCTCTCCTTTCTTCTGCGTTGGTCTCCTAGTATTGTCTTTGCCTACTTTTCCAATACTCACTGCCCCTTGCTGCTGATCACTAATTCAACTTTTCTTAGCAACCCCGCTCTAGAAAAATGAATGACTGATCACTCTGGTGTGTTCTCCAACTGACCCTCAAGCCTCCTCTTATACTTTTCTAATTGGTCCTTCAACGACCGAGATTAAATCTCTAAACAACGGCTAATATTACATTTGGCTTGATCTGTGACTTTTGAAACCTTCAAACATAGTTTTATATTAATACCCATTAATATTTTATTTTTCCTAAGTTTAGACTTAGGAACTCTATTAAAAATATTAATTATTTTAATATCTCCCAAACCAGGTACAATTTGTCCAAACCATTTCTAAGTCTTGGAGATCTCATGTGATTTAGCCTCTTCATCAATTTTCATGGCTAGATCACATCTGATGCTACCCCAAATCAACACTCCAGCTTAGCGAGGACTGTGCTCTAGCAATAATCCTCACTGAGCATCACTCTGATTATCTGGCACTGGTACCTGTGTTGATGCTAGGCCTCCCCGCCCAACATCCTCTGCACTGCTGCATCATGTACTACTTCCCATGGCCCTGCCACTGCCACTGCTGCATCTGTACGACAAATCCCTCTGCATCTGTGTTGATGCTGGTCCATCCTCCCAACACTGCACCTGCACTACATCCTCTCTAATCAAGCTACATCATGCTACTACATACTGCAACTCAGTTACTGATAAGTAAGTAACTTATCCACCCAACTTCTGACATCCCTATCAGGCTAGAATCACTCCTGATGCTGAAGCTCCCTCTTCCGCTAATAAGTGCTCCCTCTATTGACCTCTACACTATTGTAACAACTCTCTGCATCTCGCACCGTTGCACACTTCTCTGTGCCATCCTGCACCACTGTAACACTCTCGTGCCTCTCGCACTGTTGCAGCCTGCTAACCTCGCATTTCTCAGGGAATCATGCACTGTAGCACTCTACGTCACTTCATCTGCATCCATCTCTACCTACATCCACTAGTCCTACTACTCCTCTTCGGGGCTCTCGTAGCCAGGTATAATCCAAGAGGCTGGGTACCTCAAGGATCCCGCCCCTTATCGCTTGTAGTCCTCCTGACTATAGCTCAATGTCTCCCCACTTCTTCTCAAGTGGCACATGAGCACTCATAGCACAATCATTATCCTCCTTGACTTCTTTCTCTGCCCTTGTTGGTGTTGCCTTCGAGTCAGAAGCCTCTGCCTTATTCTTCTTTCTCGAACAGTGGTTTTCATTGTGACCCAGTTCCCCACAATGGAAGCACTTGACCTTGGAGAGGTCCTTCTTCTTCCTCTTATCTTGCTTTCCCACAGATGCTAAAGACGCATCCTCTTCCTCTTCCTTCTTGATCCTAACCCCTTTGGCACTACTTCCCACCTTGGTCAGCCATCTAATCTCTTCCTGATGAAGACCCGCCCACATATCTTCCCAATCCGGAACACTCATCCTACCTAGTATGCTCTGGACAAATGTCTCCCAATCGTTGGAGACTACGTTAAGTGCGGTCCTTACCATCAACTCTTGATCCAGCGTGGCCCCTATGGAAGTCAGTTGGTCATTGATCTCCTTCAACCGACTGAGGAAGACATCTATCTACTCTCCCTTCTGCGTCTGGTATGACCTTAGCTGATTCTGCAGGAGCATATTCCTCTAAATGGAAGTATGTTGGTACAATGTCTTCAAAGTGCCCCACATCTCCTTTGTCGTTTCCTTCTCGGAAATATGTGGGACCACATGATCCTTAACCCCATCAAGGATAATACACTTTGCCTTAGCCATTACCTCCTCGTACCTTTAATTAGCTACCTGGTCAACTAGGATAGCCATCACTCTCAAGGCGAAGCCCTTGATACGATGTCTGTCTAGAATGGACAAGATCCTGGCCTTCTAGACCCCAAAGTTGGACGCTCTGTCTAGCCTGTCCTCATCTCTCATCCCATTCACGACCATTTCTCTGCTCTTCTATCGACTCCTCCAAGTCTCTCTACTTCCCACCTGGAAGTTCTCAGTTCGACTCCTGCTGAGTCTCTCTACTTCCTGTCTAGAAGTTCTCGGTTCGACTCCTTCGAGTCTCTCTACTTCCCATCTGGAAGTTCTCTTCTAGACTCCCTCTGGGTCTCAATTTCCCTTTTAGAAATCCTTCTGCCAACTTTCAAGTTTCTCCTCTCCAATCATTTGCATAACTGTAACACTAATCCGGATTCCTTGGCTAGAAATCTGCCTCGGAAGCAACTCCCTCTACCTTGATCTTGCCTTGTTAGGTACTGTTCTAACTACAGTACCCCATCAGCTTCACTCCCGCAAACTTCCCACAACATCCTTTGCCCCAACAACTGAAGGATTGAGCCTCTTGGCTCTGCGCAATCCTGACACCGGCAAAGCAACTCCCTCAGCCAACCGCGTCAGCCCTCCTGGCCTCTACGTGGCTCTGCATGACCCTCTCTCTGCCCTCCTCAGCCTCTACACTGGCCTCTCTCTGGCCCAAATTGATGATGCAGTCCCTCTGCGTCAACCCTTCCTTTGTTGCTTCTGCAAGGATCATCTACTACCACTCGGGATAGTTGATTCTTCTGTAAATGCTATGCTTAGCTGATGCCTTCAGTTCTCATGTGATCTGCAACCACACTCTGATACCATGTTGAATTTTTTAATTCTATCCGTTAGAAAATTAATCTGTATTCTATTGGTTTATTTCTTCTACTTGTAAATTATGAACAAGTTATTTAAAACATTTAAATACCGAAATAAACACAATACGATCACAACATCTACAGATCATCAACTGAAAGAAAACAAGCACACAAGTGAAACTGTTATTTTTGGACAAATGTCCCAGGAAATCCCAATGCAGGAAAACTGATGCAGTGATTCGGAGGGTATATTATTATGCAGTATTTCCTTGAGTACAACTGGGTGCCTAACTAGCTCACCCATTAGAGAAAAATTAGACGGCAACAATACCTCTATATTCAGAAACAAGTATTCAAAAAATCTGTCCCACGAAACCCTCTCTGGCATAGCTGAAGTTCAACACTGGCGCTTTTGGCCTCTATGTTAGCCTCTTGCTAACCTGCATCAACCCCAGGACCCTCTACGTCAGCCCTTTGAGGCATTGCACAGTCCCTAGGACCCTCTGTGTAACTCAAGCAGCCTCTGTGTGGATGACGCAATGCCTCTGGCCTTTGCATTGTCTCTGTTGGGCTCTGCGTGGCCTGAACTGGCTACTACTCTCGCTTTCCCTACTTCTGTACTGGTATCTCATTACTGTCTTTGCCTATCTGTCCAGTACTCACTTCCCCTCGCTGCTGATCAATGATTCAACTTTGCTTAGTGACCCCGCTCTAGCAAAATGAATGATTGATCACTCTAGTGTGTTCTCCAACTGACCCTCAAGCCTCCTCTTATACTTTTCTCGTTGGTCCTTCAACGACCGAGATTAAATCTTTAATCAACGGCTAATATTACATTTGGCTTAATCCATGACTTTTGGAACCTTCTAACCCAATTTTATATTAATACCCATTAATATTTTATTTTTCCTAAGTTTAGACTTAGGAACTCCATTAAAAATATTAATTATTTTAATATCTCCCAAACCAAGTACAATCTGTCCAAACCATTTATGGGTCTTGGAGATATCATGTGCTTTAGCCTCTTCATCAATTTTCATGGCTAGATCACATTCGATGCTACCCCAAATCAACATAACTAAGGTCATGATACGCCTTGGGTGAGACGCCTTATTCATCTTGAATAAGGTGAAAATTCCATCATTGTGCTAGACTACGATAGAGCCTTTGCGGTCCTTATGCTCGAACCTGGGGTCTCAACCCATCCATTAGTTTTTTGCCAATAATTGGCTAGAGATATGTTGGCAATTTATTCTTTTGTTTTATATGCTTATCTTGCAGAAGAGTATTTCTCTCATCTGACACAGTATTAGCATTGGTATGGCCCTTTTCCATTGATTTTAAAAGGGGAGAGAATTTAAATTGATAGAGATAAGCTTCAGTGTTGCAGCTTCATAATTGGGGAGTGTATGGAGATCAACCTCGGATGTTGGAGATCAGATTGAGGTTGACATCAATGCCAAAGGGGGAGCTTGTTGGCATTGTAGTGTTGGGATTGATTTAAATAGGGTCATGGTGCTTCTTGTCATATGTCCTATGTCAATATGATGATGTTGGTAGTCTTCTTCATGATGAGTGTGATGAGTGATTGGTTATAGCAGTGGTAAACTTGTTGGTCTTATTGGTTGGCATTGATGTCAACATGCTTATGACATGACCTAGTATAGGAACTAGCGTAGGAGTGGGAGATTGAGTAGAGGTTCCTTAAAGAAATGTTGTGTCAGTTTGTTATAAGCAATGTTTCTACTACTTGTGATTGGAGGTAACTTTAGAGGTGTTGGAGGTAGTTGGATGAATTGATGCTACTGTTGTAGGTGTTAGAGATGTTGCTACTACTTATGATTGGAGGTGCCTCTACAAGTGTTGGAGGTTGTTGGATGACTTGATGTTGTTGTTGCATCTATTAGAGATGCTGCTACATGTTTTGGAGGTGTTTGGATAGGTTTTTGTTGTTTCTTGAGGAGATGGAGGTGTTGGTCATGATGAGGGTTTTGGAAGACTAGCATTTGCATGTCACTAACTTGTTGCAGAGGTTCTTGGCTTATGTCATCATTTGCAAACTTGTCACAAAAGTTTGGAGGTGTTTTTAGGAGTTGATGAAAGTGTCCTTGAAGTTTGATAGAGCTCTGAGATTATTTGATTGAGTTTTCTCCAGCCTCTGCCCCAACCGAATGGAGACAGGCTCATGCATGCAGTTGGAAGGCTCCAATCACTAGGAGATAGTATTGTGAGTACGATTACAACCAAAACTTGTTAGTTCTATGGGTGTGGTTGGGGCCTAAAGCGAGTTTTTCTCCACATTCCTCATCCACATCAAGCGTTATTTGTTTTTCTGGCTTGTATTCTTCGAGACTCATTATGTAAAGGTCGGAAAAAGGTTAATGAGCTTCTAGAACATGGTTCACAATATCCTTCATGAAGTGGAGTTAGTGGTATGATCTATTCAAGGAGATGAATCTGGATCAAATCAAGCATATGAATAGAGTTTGTAGAACTGAGTAGTGTTAGGATATTCCGACACATAGGATATAGTTAAGTTCAACTTGGTCTAGTATAGAGTTAGGTTAGAGTTAGGTAAAGTGTGTTTCTTTACCGTTGTACATTTTGTAACTTACAATCCGATGGTCACGATATGTAGTGATCCGACGGTTCACTCTCACCTCGGTATTACCGACACTTGATCCGTGGCTTGACACCCGATTGGTCCATGAATTCTATTTAAAGCGCATGGAGGGTCATTGTTCGGGTAATCCATGCATGAGAGAAGCTTATGTAAATTTTCATTCTTTGATTAATAAATTGCCTGTAGTACCCACGTTGGGACAGGTCGTGGACTGTTTCCCTCCTTGCACTTTGAGGGTTTTAACCACGTCAAAAAATACTGGTGTATTGATTTGAGATCTGGTTGTGAGCGGTGTCCTTTTGGTGTTCTTTCTGAGGAACTTACCCTGTAAATTCCTACATGGTATCGGAGCTATTTGAGGGCCGCGTCCGTTGGTGATCCAAATCTGAAGCCGGTAGAACTGCATGCGGCTGTCATTTCCTAGATCTGCTGTTTCTGACTGCTTTCGGGCCGAGAGGACTGCTCTGTTGCGTTCGGAGCATCTGTTCCAGTGAGGAACCCCTTTCGTTTCACGCGAAAAGGTTTCCGGTAGCCCTAGCTGCGTCATTTTTCAGATCGGGAGGTATACAGTGTTTTTTTTCAGTTTACTGTTATTTTCTCTCTGCATATTTCGGTCTCAGTTTATTTAGCCTTTTTTTTTAACCGGATCTATACCTTTCATTTTTGCGTATGCTTTTTGCCCTGCGACTCTATGCGATCTGGGCAAATCAGAAACAGAAAGGAAGGATTTTTCTCATGCGTATGCTCTTTTCCCTGCACCTTAGTGTGATCTCGGAAAATCAGAAACATTGAGAAAAATATTTAGTTTTTCGGCTAAAGCTAACTTTGAGATTTTTTTTTTTAATTTCTAGTTTTTTGGCTAAAGCTAACTTCAAGCCGCAAGGTTCGTTTTTCTTTGCATATTTGTGTTGGGTTTTGTGTTTTGTGTTTTGTAGGGAAAAAGAGCTTTCTCAAGGCAAGCACGCAAACCAAGGCCCCCCCCCCCCCCCCCCCCTCTCTCTCTCTCTCTCTCTCTCTCTCAAATTTTTTGTATAGATCAATTGGTTCAAAGCTATTTTAAGAGAGTAGAGGTCTTGGGTTCAAGTCTCCATTTTGTGGGGGCGGATTTTTTTCATTCCCGCACATTCGCGCACTTTGCCGGCAACGTCAACAATTTTTTTTTCAAAAAGCCATAACTTCTTCATCCGGAAGCCTTTTTCAGAGCCGTTTTTTTTAAAACCGCCTATTTTTTCGAGATCTATCCATTGGAACACTTACTTTCAGCATCTTCAGCTTCAGTTTTTTTTTAAAAATGGAAAGTCCATGCCAAGTCATTCTTGACAGCACTAACTACTTCCAATGGGTAGCCTACATGGAAGATTTACTTAGAAGTAAAGGTCTCTTCAGAATAGCCACAGACCAAGAGAAGAAACCAAAAGATGAAGACAAGGTTGCAAAATGGGAAAATAGACAAGATCAAGCATGTGGTTTGATAGGGATGTCTATTTCTCCTGATCTTAGATTCCACATTGCAGATCTTGAGACTCCTCATGAAGCATTAGAAAAACTCGCTAAAGTTTTTGGGATTAAAAATGAAATTAGAGCCCATCAACTTGAAAATGAGCTGCTTACTTTGGATCCTAATAATTTTTCTTGCATTGAAGATTTCTTGTCCAAATTCAAGACCCTTAGATATCTCTTGGAAGGTGTTAAAGTTAAGAAAGAAGATGGTAACCTTATTTATTCCATCCTTACTAAGTTGGGACCAGCCTACTCTGTATTTGTTTCCACTTTCCATTCTACAAGGGAAGCTTTCATTTGTCAAGGAAAAGACTACAAGGCCCCTTCCTTTGACTCCTTTTGTGATTCCTTAATAAGAGAACAAGAAAAACTCTTACACCTTGGTCTTCTTAATCTTGGAAACTCTTCCACGAAAGCGTTAGCCGCCCAGCAGCAACCAAATTCAAAGAATCCTAAGAAGTCATATCCTCAAAAGAATGGTCCTAAACCATCTCAGCCTCAAAATGAAAGATCATTTCAGCAAAATGATAAGACCAATAAAAACAAATGGAAGAAGACTGATAGACATTGTAACTTTTGTAATCGAGATGGCCACTTAGAATCTAAATGCTTTAAGAAGATGGAAGCCTTGGAAGCCGCAATGAAGAAACATAACATCCATGTGGAGCCTACTTCAACTTCAACTTCCGGAATGGCACTTTCTGCATGTCATTGTCAATCATCTCAGTCTGGTTATGCATTAAATGTATCTTCTTCTTCTTCTCATTCTCATGAGTGGCTCATTGATTCTAGAGCCTCTTGTCACATGGCCAAAAACCAAGCCATTTTTTATTCTTTAAATGATTGTAACACCAAAAATATATTTGTTGGTGATGATAGATCTCTTAATGTTGTAGGGACTGGAACTGTTCATCTAGACAATGGTCAGTTTAATGATGTATTATGTGTTCCAACCTTATCCTGCAACCTTCTATCTGTCTATCAGATAACTCATTCAGGTGAAGGTAAAATTGTTGAATTTTCACCTCATGATGTTGTAATCAAGGATCTAAAAGATCCTAAACAGATTCTAGCTACTGGTCTTGCTGATGATTCCAAAAGGTTGTATAAGTTTCACAACTTTGGGTCATCAAATCTTCCCTCAGTATTTATTGCTCATAATGATGAAGTGAGCAAACTTTGGCATGAGCGATTTGGTCACTTAAACTATCACTCCCTTCAGCATCTATGTAAAGAAAATATGGTGACAGGTCTTCCTATGGTATCTTGCATAGATGGTGTTTGTTCCGGATGTGTACTCGGAAAACATCATCGGGACAGTTTTGACAAACGTGCCTCTTGGCATGCCTCAGCCCCTTTACAGCTTGTGCACAGTGATTTATGTGGTCCTCTTCCTGTTGCTTCATTCTCTGGCTGCAAGTACTTCTTAACTTTCATTGATGATTTCTCCAGACGCACTTGGGTATACTTCTTAAAACTCAAGAGCGAAGTATTTAACACCTTTTTGGCCTTCAAAGCCTTTGTTGAAAAACAATCTGGACATCAAATTCTTAAGCTAAGAACTGATAATGGTGGAGAATATGTTAAAAACACATTCATCAACTTTTGCACCGAAAATGGAATTCAAATGCAACATATTGTTCCATACACTCCACAACAAAATGGTGTAGCTGAAAGGAAAAATCGCACCTTAAAGGAAATGGGTAATTGTATGCTGCAATCTAAAGGACTCAGTCTTAGTTTTTGGGCCGAAGCAATTAATTGTGCAAATTATATAATCAATCGCACTCCTACTAAGGTTCTAGAGAATATCACTCCAGAAGAAGCTTGGAGTTCCATTAAACCAGATGTAAGTCACTTTCGTGTGTTTGGAAGTGAAGCATGGGCCCATATTCCAGATGAAAAGCATAAAGCTTTAGAACCTAAGAGTGAGAAATGTACTTTTGTTGGATATTCTGAAGATGTAAAAGGTTATAGACTTATTCCATTTAAGTCCAAAAATGTTATCATTAGAAGAGATGTAAAGTTTGATGAAAATAAATCGGCCTGCGAGCCTAGTCCGGCGGATGTGCCACCTCTTCCTATCTCTTCTACTTTTGAAAACATTTCTTCTTCAGATGATGAAAGCGAGGATGATAATCCTCCCCTACCTTCTCAGGATCCTCAACTTCCACGATGGGTCCGTGCTACTTGGGATGCAGTAGGTGATCTTGCCGGTGATCCTACAGATCAGCGACGTACACGTTCTCAGTTTGAAAGAGCCTCTTCTTTACTGGCTCAAGCTCCAGTAAATCATGATCCTGACACTTTTGCAGAAGCTTCAGGCCATCCACATTGGGAAGCAGCTATGAATGAAGAATATCATTCATTGATGACAAATGATACATGGGATCTTGTTCCTCTACCAAAGGGACGCAAACTTGTTAGATGTAAATGGGTTTACAGAACCAAGTATGGACCAGATGGGAAAGTTGATAAACACAAAGCTCGTCTCGTTGCTAAGGGCTTTTCACAGGTTGAAGGCATTGACTACACTGAAACCTTCTCCCCTGTTGCCAAAATGAACTCTATCCGCCTTGTTCTTTCCCTTGCTGCCTCTTTAAAATGGGAAGTCCATCAGATGGATGTTAAATCTGCCTTCTTGCATGGGGACTTGCAGGAAGAAATCTATATGGAACAACCCATTGGCTTCATACAAACAGACTCCAGCCTTGTTTGTCGACTTAAGAAATCCCTTTATGGCCTCAAGCAAGCTCCTCGGGCTTGGTATGCCAAAATGGATAGCTTTCTTTTAGAATCTGGCTTTTCTAGGTGTCATTCTGACAATACTGTCTACACCAAGAAAGTGGGCAACTCTCTTATCATCCTTGTTCTTTATGTTGATGATCTTATTCTTACTGGTAGTGATCCCAACCTTATAAACCATGTGAAGTCCAGCCTTAAAAAGAAATTTGAAATGACAGACTTAGGACACTTACACTATTTTCTCGGTCTTCAAGTCTTGCAATCCCAGGAGGGTATTTTCCTTTCCCAGTCCAAGTATGCTTGTGATATTCTTCGTCATTTTCACATGGAAGACTGTAAGCCAGCCCCTTCTCCCTTTCAGTCTGGAGTCAAACTTTCAGTCTCTTGTACTTCTCCTGAAGTTGATGCTACCTTATACCGTCAACTTGTCGGAAAACTCTTGTATTTAACCCATACTCGTCCTGATCTTTCCTTTGCTGTTGGCCTTGTTTCTTGTTTTATGCAAAACCCCCGTGAAAGTCATTGGAAAGCAGCTAAAATAATACTTCGTTATGTTCGAGGTACAGTACAGTTTGGGATTCATTACAATGCCAAAGCAGCTCCTCTGTTAGTTGGTTTCACTGATTCTGATTGGGCTGGTGACCCTGATGATCGGAAGTCTACTGCCGGTTATGTCTTCACTCTTGGTTCAGGACCTATTACATGGGCTTGTAAGAAACAGGCTGCCATTTCTCTTTCGTCAGCAGAAGCAGAGTATCGTGGTGCCGTGGAAGCTAGTAAGGAAGCCTTGTGGCTTCGTCAGATCCTATCAGAGTTTGGCTTTAAGCAGCAGCATCCAACCACACTTTGGTGTGATAATCAAAGTGCCATTCAGCTATGCAAAGATCCAGTCCAGCATCAGCGCAGCAAACAAATTGAACTACAAATGCACTTCATCAGAAAGCTCATTCATGACCATGTTCTTGAAGTGCAATATTGTCCAACAGATGATCAGGTTGCAGACATCTTCACAAAGGCTCTCACAGAGGCGAAGTTCACTAAACTTCGATATATGCTTGGAGTTCAGGAAGTTGTCACTAAGGGGGGATAGGCTCTAGTGCCTCCTTCCTTCTCCTATTGTGTCATATTTGTAAATCCTTCAATCCTATCCCAAGTTGTTCTTAAGGGGGGATGTTAGGATATTCCGACACAGAGGATATAGTTAAGTTCAACTTGGTCTAGTATAGAGTTAGGTTAGAGTTAGGTAAAGTGTGTTTCTTTACCGTTGTACATTTTGTAACTTACAATCCGACAGTCACGATATGTAGTGATCCGACGGTTCACTCTCACCTCGGTATTACCGACACTTGATCCGTGGCTTGACACCCGATTGGTCCATGAATTCTATTTAAAGCGCATGGAGGGTCATTGTTCGGGTAATCCGTGCATGAGAGAAGCTTATGTAAATTTTCATTCTTTGATTAATAAATTGCCTGTTGTACCCACGTTGGGACAAGCCGTGGACTATTTCCCTCCTTGCACTTTGAGGGTTTTAACCACGTCAAAAAATACTGGTGTATTGATTTGAGATCTGGTTGTGAGCGGTGTCCTTTTGGTGTTCTTTCTGAGGAACTTACCCTGTAAATTCCTACAAGTAGTTCTCGGTAATTATTGAGTTAATCACCTCAGTGCATCTATATATTGGAGAGAGCTCAATGATAGTTTGGCTGGATATGTTATGTATTGAGTGAGTGTGAGTTTGGATGATTGTGTGCAAGTTGTCAGAGTTGTGATGCAGCTTTTCTAATAAAGAACTTTGCAGGAGTTGCATGAAGCAACAGAAGCATGTTTTAGCCATAATTTTGAGAAAAGAGGGAGGAGATGAATTAGATATTTATTGTATATCTTGTTGGTGTTTGATAGCAACTTGTTTATTCTCTAGTTTGTTGGTTGTGTGCAATAATTGTTTGTAAGTAGTTTTTTTATTATTGTAGAGAATTTTTTGTTGATGCATTTATTAGATCATTTTATGTAGCTTTTATGTTGATTCATTTTATTTTGGATTTTTGATTTTGTGCCTTGAAGAAATTTTTGTTGTGGTGTTCATGTTGAGCAGTTCTTAGTTCCAGTTTGAAAATGTATGAAACGAGAACCACATAGAGGAGTGGAGTTCGACGACTTCAATGAAACAATATAAGTGAGTAGTTTTCTCAATCCAATGGTAGTTAGATTGTTCAAAAGAAACAGGGTAAGGCTCATTGGTCATGGTGGCTTCCAGCAGATAGGAGTTTGTAGAGTCGCTTGATAGTTTTGGAGTAAATGGGTGAGGATTGTTGGTCATGGTAGATTCTAATGGATGGTTGTCTGTAGATCCACATGAGAAAGAGATCTCCATTTTATAGTACCCATCTGAATCTATATGTAAAGAATTGTTTGACATAGTAAAATATTTTTGAGCAGTGCAACAACAACAAGGGTGGTTTTTTGCCCGAAGAAAGGTTTTCCATTAGAAATACTTGTGTTCGATGTGTTGAATGTTTTCATGGTTTTTGGTTTATGTTTGATGCTCTGACCTCTGTTTATGTGCTTCTGTTTATCCATGGTTTAAAAGAATAATAATTTTTCAAAAAAATTATAAGTGCCTTCACTACTGATTCACCTGCCTCCCCTCCCCTCTTAGTAGTGATCTAGTTTCCAACAAATAAAGCATGAAATTGTGAAATTGTGAAAGCATGATCTAGTTCCTAGAGTATAGAAAAAACAAGGAATGGGTTGATATTTGAAAGATCAATTCTAATTTATCCATGGAAAAGGAAGAAATTCTACTAAAATATCTATTAAATAAGTTAACATATAAAAACCTAGACCAAATCCTCGTGGAGATGATTATGAAATCTTAATGGAATCTAATAGATATTGTGACAATATATCTACCCAACTGAATCCCTTATATTGACTTATGATTCCATATATTATGGGAATCCATTCTAGCTTAAAATGTTGTGAATCTAATTCTCCATGAAGTTCAGCTAACATTTTAACCACAAATGTGTGACAATTATTAAATTCCCAATTGGATAACATTTTTTTTATTTGGTCTTAAACGTCACAAAATCATCTATCCATTCTTTTATGCATCCGACTAAATCATTATTTTGTTCATTTAATAATTTTTGTTTGATGTTTATCATCTACTCTATCAAGATAAATTTTAGGAAAACTCAATTTGTACATTGATTGTAAAACTTCAGGCCTCCACGAAGTTATAACTTTTTTGGATCTATTTATTATTGGACATGTTTTAACATGGGCATGAAGTGATCCAACTTACCATATCATAATAGGGAAACATAACTATTTTTGTTACAACCTTATGCAACTCTATTTTCTTTATATATCCAAAATTTCTAAATTAGAGCTGTAATCTTCTTTTGAGCCACTTCTTCCTGGATTTAACTAGCCATCATTTTTAAGAACTCATACATTCCCTCCCATGACACAGTTCTTGTAGATTGGGTCTTGTACATATTATATTGTAATAAAAATGTTATATTGTAATAAAAATGAATTAATATTATTTTCTTGAGATGGCTCATCTTTTGGTTATGTCACTTTTAACTTGGTTTTAAAACTACGGATAACGAGCTTAATTGCTTTTGATTTTCCTTTCCAACCCATTAAACTCGTACAAAGACAATAAATACTATATATATATATAATTCAAATTCAAATTAATTACCATAGATTTGATAAGCTTCATCAAATAGAGTTCTTTTGAAAATTCTAACTATTTTCGGTTGTTGGGGAGTAATGTGTCAAATTCACTTAGAAACAAACTCTACTTAACGAAAGGAAATTTTGTGAGGCTTTCAATAACCTAAACAAGTATTTTTGGTGCATGAAGAACCATTAATGCCAGCATTTATTTTATATCTAAATGTCTTTTCAGAACGTAGATATAGAAATCTAGGGACTTGAAATGTTAAGCATTTGTCATCTTTTAAATTGGGTCGAATATTAGACATATTATTCACAAACAAAAAATAAAACGAATAAAAGAAAATTGTAAAAGTTTATTATTTATTTTAAAAAATCTAGAAATATATAAATTCGGGTATCTGGACATGTAAGGAACACTTACATATTTCATGGGACCATATATGATATTTTATTTTAAAATGACAAGTTTCAATTAAAACTAATAAGGTGGAAAAATGCAATTTTTTTATTAATTCCATATCATCTGAGTATTTGGAAATATGGGGTGGGAACAATGCAAAACACTTGATTTCACTCAGATTTCAGACACGAGTTAAGATTAAGAATATAAAAAAAATAAAAAATAAACAAATAATTTAATTAATATATATTTAGGAATGTAGTGGATACCTTGATATTCGTATATTTAGATGAAAGGATGTCCTGGAATTTCGAGAATTTGACTTTTTTATTTCAAAAGTAACTCAAAAGAAATCTGGATTTAGATTTTTAAAATTTTGTTTTATCCATCTTTCTTTAATCTAACATTGCTTTCTTACTAGTGAGCATCCATAGGCCTGAAAAAGGTGCCTTAGTATCATACAAAAATTGATCCGGTGCTAGCGAGCATCCATATCTGATGAGTTTCCTTATATTTCCCACATTTCTTTTCTTTTTAAAAGAAATGCTTTCAATTTCTTACTTATTTGATATCCTTTGGATTTCTATATCTATATTGCTTTTGCAATTTTTTGGATTCTAAGAAGCAAGGTGATACAAGAGTTATTTTGATGAACAAATGTTCTGGTACATTAATGATTTTAACCTATTGGTTTAGTTATTATTCACAATTGATGACTAAGGTGGTTTAATTATTATTCACAATTGGTGACTGAGGTCTTTTATTTTATAGGGAATTGGAAGGAGCTCTTATAAAAGTAAAGAATAAGTATTTTCCAAGACTAATTAAAACTATTATAAAAAAAATAATAGCAAGTAGAGAAGGTTCGTACAACTAAGAATTGTGCTTTTACAATAATATGATTTATCTAGATAGAATAGTTTTATGATAAAAAGACGTTTCTCCAATAGTGTAATTATAGGTGTAATACTACAATCAAGTAATAAAAATCAATATATACAAGTAAAAGAAAAATTAAAAAGAAAAATATTTACAAAAGTAAGATAAAAAAAATTTAAGGAAACCGACTTCCCTAATTCAATGATGAAAATGATAAATGATTTCACGAAATTTTTAAGAAAAATATTTCTTCAAAATATGTCCATTCACGGGGAGGTTCTCAATCTCTCCCTCTAATGATTGAAGAATATAAATTCAAGGGCCAAATTTTGCAGAAATTTGAAAACGTCCTAGCTAGAGGTGTTGGAATTTGGAATATATTCATTTCTCCTTATGGTTTTTATCCCATTTCAAAACGAAATATCCAATAGAAAAATCTTTATCTTTAACTGAATGTTTTTCAAACCAACACTTGATTATCTATTGATGTTCATGAAATTTGGCTTTGTTTTTTTTTCTTCCTCTAATTCTAATAAAGTGTTTCTAATGTCCATGTCTTTGACTGAATTTCTATTAACATAGCTAATTGCATGGAAGGGAGAAAAATATTTGGGGGAAGAATAACCTCCTTTTCATAAACAAGAAATTATGGTGAATTTGGCCCATAATGCATTAGTGAGTTGTTTGTGCCAATTTATTTGGTGATCTTGCACAATTTCCTTAAGAATATGTTGTAGCGGCTACAATCACCCTTCAAAATTTTTCCTATGCTTTGTTTTGGAGCCTCTCTCCTAAAATCACAGCAACTCATCTTACGTTGACCCAAGTACTTGTGCTTTAATTGAGTTTTATCTTCTGCTTACAACTTATGTTTTCCAACTTGCTTTTCTGTCTAACCCACAAGTTGATCTCTTGACTTGGTTTCAACCTGGTTCCAATCCTGCCTTAGTGAATTGCACAATCCTTGAGGACAACTAGCCTTCAGTCCAGGAATTACGCAGTCCAAGCCCGCAGTGAGCCTTCGGCTACAAAACTGCGCAGAGCCAACTGACAGCTTGCATTCAGCTGGGGAAACTACGCAAAGCAGAGAGGCAACCTGAGCCACTCAGCCCAGGAATTGTGCATAAGATTTCCCTCAGTAACTACCTAATGCATGAGCTAGTGAGTTGTCCAATTTCCTCGGAAACTATGCAATCTCTCCATGCATGCATGGAATCTTTTTCCTAAAAAAGGAAAAAACAAGAAACAAAAAAGCATCCCTAAAAATATGGATCTATTTTTAGCAATCAGAGTTACACTTGAGTTACTTTTGGAAACTGCCGCCAGGTGTCGCTTTTTCCTAGATTTTTGGCCTATGCATCATAAACCCTAAATCAACCAAATTTATTTAATGGACACAGCCAGAGCTCATTTTCACATTCAATCTTGGAGCTCTGGCATTCCCAAGGAGATCTAGGAAACTTTGGCACAATCGTCGCAGCTTTACCGAGTAAGTCTTGTTTTTCTAGCCTTTTGTTGCTTTTATGTTGCTTTTGTTTGCTTGGCTTGTGATAGTGTTGTTTTACCCATTTTATTGAACAACCACTGGCGTTTTTATTTGTTTTAGATTGTAGAAGTGTTGTTTTAATCTTTTCATTGCCTTTCCCAAGTGTCGCATGCACAACCCAGTATTTGCATTAACGGTCGTCGTTGCGGCGACTCTCTCCATATGCTTCATTATTCTTCAATTTGATTGATTCCTACACTTGTTTTATTTGCATTCATCATTATTCACTCAAATATGCACCCACCTCCACTTGTACTTTCAGATCTACTCATTTTCATGTTGCCATTGAGCAGATTTGGGCTTACTTGGCTCGGATCTAGCTCTACCCAGGCATGCACTGCGCATTTATGGATCTCAAGGCTCTTCCCTAGCTCCAGGTATTACATAAAGGCTGCCAAGGCCTAGCTCCAATTTCACATTGTGCAGTTCCAAGAGCTAGTCTTGAGCCTTGTTTACTGGGATTGCGTAATGCATAGTCCCAACTAGCCTGAGCATGACTGAATTGCACATTGCGCAGTTCCAATCAACAACACCTCCCCACTGGCAGCTAGGAATTTGCAACGCGCAGAACCAGTTGGAAATCAGTCACCTCTGAGAGATAGTATTGCACCATTCTTCCCAGTAGTTGCCCAATTTGTTGTTTGACCTGTTCTTGAAGTGCTTTTGGTTTCATGCTAATATTTGCATGCCATGAGTGTCCTCTTTGTCTCCACGTACAACAGTTGTTGAGAAACTCTCCAACAGTTATAGGTAACATGGATTCCAAGAGAGCTGCATCAAAGGATATTTTTGAAATTAGCATTGAGGATGAAATTGAGCAGGTGTCACATGTTTACCAATTTATGCAGACACTCAGTTGTTCATTGAGAAGGGCATGAAAATAACATGGCAGAAAATCAAGGATATCTTTACAAGAGACTTCAAGGAATATATATAAGATTGACAGGTGTATGTCAATATCCACCAGTGAGACTTACATAAGGTTGCAAGCATCAACCCTCCATTCCCATGTCCAGACATAATCCACTAGATTGTCTCACACATAGATCCCGAGACTATGACATTGAGCAATGCCGGTGGAACACAACTTGCTACCTTCAGGATAGAGAATTGTCATCAGATATATCACTTACCTCAACCGGTGAATTGCATGGATGAAATTTTATATGCCACCCACAGCTGTGTAAACACCAGGGATATTATAAAGTGCTGGGTGAAGGAGCCATCAAAGTTCAGATCCACACCCAATCATGTTTACAAGACGAAGTCACTCAGAAAGGCCTACTAGTTATTTATCATCTTTGCAAGTAGATTATACGGCCAGGAGAGCATGGAGACCTTTCTGCAGAATTGGGTTGTTGTGTTGGACCAGCTGGTGAATGATAGAAAACCATTTAACTAGTCGGATCTACTGGCTCATCAGTTGAAATTCGATGTGACTAACACCTAGAATCTGCCCAAGGATTAACAAGTGAGATTCTACATGTCCGCATATTTACTTAATTAAATCTGTGCCCAACATCAATTTCTTGGCATGGGTTTGATGTGGACACCACGAGAGAATGACGTCAATATTTATTGCAAGTTGATTTCTGAGTGCAGCTACTGAGGAGTTATGGAAATTATAGCTAACCATTTCATCACCTCGGTGTACAAGTTGATCTTTGAGTAAGATCCACCTTGCATGTCCCAATAAGTGATGGAGGCATTACTTAACATTGCATATTGGTATGCCTCACCCAATGGCACCTTAATCAAGATGTTTGGCAGAGAGAAGCCTTCAAATATTATACCAAGGTTTTCCACAGACAAGTTGATCATGCAAGATGTCGCATATCACATATCCATAAGGTTATCAACAAGATTGTGTAGGAGGAAGAAGGTACCATGGCCTACTCTTCCTTTGCAGATTGGATTATACAAGATTAAGAGCTTGAAATATGTCGATGATGAAGCCAAGGAGATAACAAAGTATGAGTTCGGCACCAGAGATTACAATATGTATGATCCCCATGAGATTTACAGGAACCACTTTGCAAGGGTGTATTATCCATCTATCCACGGGGCATGTCATTGGGTAGAGGAGGACCATTGGAGGTATTGTTTCAACCACTCCAAGCTCAATGAACAAGTTAGCATAGCCACAAAATGTAAAGCTTCTCTACAGGCAACAACACCACGGGAAGTAACAACAGCAACAAAAATTAGCAACAAATCGATGCAAGATAAGGGTAAGAGGAAGATTGGCAAGAACCCAGAGGCTGAGTAAAGTTACAAGTTCAGAGAAGATCCTCTCATTGAGAAAGAAGCTTTGGCGGTGGAGGCAAAGAGGCAACAACACATAAAGAGAAAATAATGAAGGAAGAGAGAGAATCAAAGGTTCGAGGAAGCAAAAATGAAGTTGCAGGAAACATATAAGAAGTTGAAAGAGGAACATGAGCTAAGAAGGAGAGAGAGGGAAGAGAAGCAGAAATAGGAACAAGAGGAAGGGCAAGGCACGATCATAGAGAAAATTGTGCCCATATAGGTTGAGGAGTCAGAAAAACCAACAGATGAAGAAGAGGGTGAGCAAATGTAGGATCGGGAGCTTGCTCAGTAGATTAAGCAAATGGTTGAAGCAATGAACATGGAGTTGGGATAGGAGCCATAGGACCAAGATATTGACCTCATGCCGAGAGCATCTGAGGTTTCCCCTCAGTCTCCACCACCTCCAGTATCAGAACCAGTCCTGAGTAGGTAAGGAGAGGATGTTCTCCTTGATAACAATCCAGTGAGGAATGTGTATATTTGTCATTTAATGAGTTGCAGCAAAAGATTGTATAGGCACAGAGAAAGTATTTCCCAGATGATCATGTGTCACCTGCATTTATGAAGGAAAGGGTGATAGTGTCAGATGTCAGGAAGCATCTAGTTGCCATGGTCGATGCCACTATGGCTTATGTAGGAGCCACAAGCTCAAATGTCAAGTTCTTGTTAGTAGAGAATGAACAGATGGCTAAGAACTTGCAAGAAGCTAGGAAGAAAGCAAAAAAATCCGCAAGATCCACAATGGCAGAAATGAGGAAGGCGATACTTGCTGAAGTATTAGCTCTTGAGGCCACCATGCGGAAACTCTATGACAAATTTGTCACCGTGCATAAGGCGGTTGTCCATCTATTTAGTTTTTAGTGGTGGAGCATAAAGATTGTGCCAATATAGACAATAAGATACAAAGGAGTCTCGCTTCACTTTCCCAAGATGATGAAGCCACTGGCAAAGTTAGGAAAAGAAAATATCTTAATACAGATACATAACTATGAGTAGCTCGCCCCATTCGTTAGTGACATACATGCTTCATATGCACGGTTGTTCAAGAGTTTGGATGTGATGGTGAGGACGCATAAGATCCCGTCAATCGGTTCCCTCACCGTAGCTAGGGAGAAGAACCAAGTCTGACTAGAGATCGACAGGTACATGGAGCAGCTCAGCGAGAGGCCACCAATGATGACTTGGAGATGAGCACAAAAAACATGCAAAAGTACATTGGTGGTCCTACCATAGTCAAGACCATGTTGTGCATGCTTCAGGATGAGTTGGACAAAGGTTCCCAGATCATATACCCACAAGCTATGGAGGAAAGAGTACACTACCAGAAAGACACTATCAAGCAGTATGGGGACACAATAGCACAATACCAAGCTTGGTATCAGTACGTCACCGAGAGTCATCAAGTGGATGTTTCTGAGTTGGTCTTCCCCCAGACTTCTAAGTCATAGTGTTGTGTCTTTTTTGGTTGTCTCTAGCCTATTTTGTGTCACATGTGTACATGTGGAAATTGTATATTATTTTTAAATATATTGTAAGTGAAATTCCAAGTGTCATTAGTGGAATGTGAATAATCACTGTGTAATGTAATGAGTTATTTGTAAAGAAGTTGAAGAGTCATGAGAGTAGTCAAAGAGTTAAAGGGAAATGTCGAGGGTCACCCCACCCTTTGTTATAAATAGAACCTCATAACTCATAGAACAAGCTTTTGGTTAGGCTTAGGCTTAGAAAAGTCTTGAGAGTATTGTGACGAGCCTTGGCTTCTCCACAATGTAGTGTGAGTATAATTCTTTGGAGGAGTAGGTGTTCATGATTGTAATGTTCCACTATTGGGGCTAGTGGTTGTCAATGGTGTATGTATGGATGAAACTTTCACTTAATAATAATTTAACTGAGCCATCAAATTTTCATGCATATGTTGTTATTGTAGTTGGATTATTCTGGTTTCTTTAGCAATGCATGTTTTTTAACTTACACATTTGCTTATGAACTATTTTGTATGCAATTGTATGAATCTTGTTGAAGGAATGTTTTTGGATTAACCCTTCACTTTGTTTTTGTGGACTATTCTGCTTGTGTGTTTTTTTCAAGCTGCGTACTATTACAGGCTTCTAAGGGACACACTTCCTTTTCCCCTCTGTGTGTTAGAACCCCCCATGCATCTCACTTGACTCGCTGCAAGGTCACACACTTGCTTTCGACCAAAGTCATCATACTTATCTTTGCGCACTACTGCGGTCAAGGCACTACATTACCACCCACTATTGGGACTCTTACTCCAAACAGTCTGAGGTCTAGTTGGGACTTCTTACTGGGGAGATCCCCTTGAATGTTGGCGGGTCCAACACCGTCAACAAAATACAAATAAGTTTTTTATTGGTTTACTCAGCTAATCCATTCCCCGGCGATAGTAATTAGCATAATATTTTAGAATGATACCCTTATCCATACAATCTTTAATTAATTTCAAAGATAAAATATAGGATGCATTTTCAAAATAAAAAGATGAAGGAACACTGAACCTAGAAATTATATTTTGTTCAAGGAAAGAGATAACCTTCTCATCATCGATTTTTGTGAGTGGAATAGTTTTTTTCCATCTTGTAAAATAAATTGTAGTAGTCAAAATATATTTATGAAGCTATGAGGAATTAGGATTAATTTCACCAATTACATCCAAAACCCTTGCTCAAAAGGGACGCCTACTTCTATAGGTTGTAAAGGAAGAGAAGTTATTTTCTCTCCTCTTAAAGCTATTTGACAAATTTTACATTTTCTTGTGTAAGAGTATGAATCTTTAAACAAAGTATAATAATAGTAACCAACACAAAGGATTTTGTGTGTAATGGTTTCTTCACCGAAATGACCTCCAGTTGGTCCATCATGTATTTGAGTTAGGACCTTCTCTACATCATATTTATAAAAAAATATTAGTAATACATTGTCATAATTACTTATAAACAACACTCTGTAAATTAATTGATGTTTAGAACAATTTAATCTAAGATCTCTTCTTTGTTTAGGTGCTAAGTATTCAAGTGCAATTTCATTTAGCAAAAAATATTTAATTCATAGTACCATGTATTAGTTGGCACAAGAATGTAAAGAATTTCTTTCTAACTTACCTCAAATTCCTTAATCCAAACTTCTTCACGATCATTTAGTAATCCTTCATATTTTGTAGATATTTTGCATATACCTTGTTTTCTTGTGATTTTTGATGGCTTAAGTGTAGTCATCCAATTGGCTCACTTTTCTCCTAAATCCTTCTGCATAAGAAGATTGTGGATAGTTGGATAGCGAACAATTACTTTGGTATGGGATTTAAATGAAAAGGACATAAGTTTGTGTCAAATTTAAAAGCAACAAATGCTTGCTTATCATTTTCATGATAATTTAGCTCTGCTCCTTGGAATCTAGAACTCATGTAAGATATTAATATTTCTACGTCTTCTAGATTTTTTTGAATCAGAGCAATTGCATAAGACAAATTAGAGGAAAATGTATATAATATAATTTCTCTTTCAAAATTTGGACTAATTAAAGAAGGAGCATTAGAAATTGCTTCCTTTATTGTTTTGAATGATTCTTTCTCCTCATTTTCCCATTTAGATATATGATCTTTTTTTATCATATCCTACATTAGTCTCATAAGCTTGGTAAACCATGTCACAAATCTTCTTACAAAATTAATCTTCCCCAAGAATTATTGTGTTCGCTTCTTATTGTGAGGATGAGGTATTTGTGAAATAGATTTAATTCTTTCTAGATCAATTAATATCTCCACTTTTGATACTACAAATCCCAAGAGTTTTCCTTTTGTTACAACAAAAATTGTTTCCTTAGGATTTAGAGATATGTCATTTTTTTGCATCTATCAAAAGTATTTCCTTAGTGTTCAACATGGTCTTCTATATTTTTTTAAATATATTGTGATATCATTAAGATATGACCATGGAATTATTTATCAAACGTTTAAAAGAAATATTCATTGCTCATTGAAACGCTGGCAGCTTCTACGTTTATCAACCAGAAGGAATATTTTGATAGGTTAATGTTCCCCATTTGTTTCTACATGTAGTTTTAATATGGTCTACTGGTGAAACCGAAACCTGATTATAAGTAGGGAACCACCTAATAAGGAAAACATTTATGAAACAACAACAAATTGTAAGATTTGTTCCTATTGTGGTCACAATATCCCCCCCATAAATTTCTCAATTTAAGGAGTCCCTCATATGAATCTTGATGATGTTATGTTCGCCTTGGTTTCTTTGTTTCAATGTTTTTGTCTTATTTGGGTTTACTTATTGCTCCATTGCTTTAATTCCCCTTATAACTCTCCAGAGATGTGAAACTCACCTCTTCTAATCTATGCCTTTCACGGTTCCTACTTTCTGTTCATGACAATACCCTCCTAATGGTCACAAGAAGGTGACGTGGCACCTTCGATTACAACACCACCTCAAATTTTTGTGTTTGGTTTACTTATTGGCATCTCCTCCACATTACTTCGCATTCCACATAGGGCCTTGCATGGTTTGGCACTCCCATACGTTTCATTCAAGTAAGGGAAAATCATTAATTAAATATTGTAAATATAAGAAATGACATTGTAATATATATGTGTGTGTGTGTGTTTGTGTGGAATGTAAAAAGGCTAGGTTCAATTTCCTAAGAGTGTGAGGTCTTTCAGAATAGAGTGTGCATAAGAAAGAAGTGCAACTTAAACCCTTCGAACCATGATTTGTGCACATATGTAAAAATAATAAGGCTTTGTTTATTTTGTGTGTGAGTGAAGCTTCAGTTGCAAAGAGTGTAAAACCTTAATATCACCTAAATTTGCATGATTAGAGGTCAAATTGCAATGATATGAGTTTTTGAGCATGTTGTGACCCTGAGTCAAGATTGTGACCATTGCAATTTGGTGTCTTAGTTCAATCTTCAAAAAATGTGAAACAAAGTGGTAGATTGCATTGTGAAAATAACGATGATGACTGTGTATTGGTTGTAGCAACTTGCTAAAGGATATTTTTATCATTTATGTATTGTTGCGCTTGTGATAATCAATTATGCAGGTAATGAATTTTTATGAGTGAACGAAAGGTTGAAACATAATCTTCATCTTGTATAATTTGTTTAGGAAACTCAAAGGAGTGGCAGAGGAGGTTTTTCCAAAGATTTTGATTATTTGATGTATGTTGCTACTTATGTTAAGGTGGAGATAAAATTGTATTTTCTGTTGAAAATAACAACAAGAAATGCTAAAAATAGAAGTGCTAAAAATTTCACTGCTATAAATAGCATTTCGGGATAGATTTCAACTTTAGTTAGTCCCTGAACTAAAATTGAGAAGTAAAATTCGAATTTGAACTTAGCGGCTGTTTGAAAAATAATTAATTAATTCACCTTTAGTTAATTAGTTGGAGAAAATCAAACATGAAGTCTATGTGAAGACATGCAGCAGTTATCCCTTTGATTGAGGAAGTTATCCCTTAATTAAGGAGATCAGGATGAGTTGTACCTTGAGTTGTAATTAGTTAGCTCAGTTAACTGAATTAAGTCCAACTAAATTAGTTCCAAATAGTTGGAGGAACTAATTGTGAGTTCAGTCAGTTAATGAATGCATGCATGCAACTAGTGTTCTCTAGATAACTGAATATTCTCTCATAAATAGCTCATGCATGTCAGTTCAGAGAAAGACCCAGTTGAGATTAAAGGAAGGGACAATGTACTATCAGTTGGAGGAATTTTCCTATATAGGAAACTCATCCATGAAAAAGGAATTATCTCCTTCAGGATTGCACAGTTACTTCTGAGTTTAGTGAGCAGTGTGAGAGGTCAATTCACACAGGTGGCAGCATTGGACCCCAGGAGAAATTGCACAAGGAAATAGGAGGCTTTGAGGGCTGAGGGAAGGCATATCTTATGTCTATTCAGTCTGTGAGCTGCATTGTTGGATTGTACTGAGAGCATTATAGCTTGTGAGCTAATGCTTTGTGTAATCTGAACATATTTTCCACTTGTATGATAATACAGAGATCGGGGTTTTTTAGTTGAGGCTTTCTCCAGAGTATTCTTCTGTGTTCATGTGTGATTGATTTCTCATTCTCAGTTATATGTGTTGTATTTGATCTTGCTCAAAATCGGTTAAGCTTCCGCAAGTTTGTTGTAGAAGTAGATCTTGTATTTTGCTTTAGTATATTGCATAATTTGTTGATCTACAGTGGGAATTTCGACATGGTATCAGAGCTAGCTAATTTGTAGAAAAATTCTACATGGTATTGGAGCAAAGGTGATCAAAGCGGAGAACAGTATACAAATAAGGGAGAAGTTCGAAGTTTCAAGTTCCTGATTATAGAATTCGAATTCTTATCACATCTCAAATTTCACCAATGGCATTCAACGGTTTAAGACTCCAGTATGCCCTTGATGGTAGCTCGAATTATATAGCCTGGAAGGATCACATGGAAGCAATATTAGAGAACAACGGTCTAAAGGACTTCATTTATCAAGAAGTTCCCAAGTCGACAGCAGCTAATGCTACATAATTGGCGGAATGGAAGAAATGTGTGGCTAGAGCGAGGAGAATCCTTCTGGAGGGAGTTCAAGACCACATTGTCTCGAGCCTCCATGGGAATGAGACACTGTTTTCGATGCGGAAAACATTGAAAGATCTATATCAGAACATAAGCGATCAGAGGATGCTGGCGCTGAAAGACAAGCTTTAGAAAATCAAGTGTGAAAAGGGCGACACGATCTCTACATATCTGAACGAGCTCACCACCTACAGGGATGAGCTTGGAAGTGTATGGATCACGTCAGCCGATGATGACATGGTGAGTCTTTCTCTCCTCGGTCTTCCTAAGAGCTAGCATAGCTACCAAGACTCGGATAATGGAAGAGAGAAACTGCCAAATTGGGAACGACTTTGGTCAGATCTAATGCAGGAGGAGATAAGAAGAAGCACCAGAGATGGATCTTCATCAAAGCAAGATGATGAAGGAAATCTAGCCTTAGTGAGTAAGGTGAGGAAAGGGAAAGGGAAGGCGTCCCATTCCAAATCTAGTTCTTCCCATGGTGGGAAGAAGTTTGACAAATCGAAAGTGCGATGCTTTCATTGTCATGAGCTGGGCCATTATGCTACAAATTGTCCACAGAAGAATTCCAAGAAGGGATCCTCAAAGGGATCAAATGGTGAGGCACTGGCCTCACATTTCGAGTTGGATTTCTCTCTCATCGCATGCATGTTTTCATCCATGGTGGGATGTGTGTGGTACCTGGGCAGTGGAGCCTCTTTCCACAAGTCCGACGATAAGAATCTTTTTAGTACCTTGAAGAACAAGGATCTCCATATGCAAATCGAGATGGGCAATGATGGAAGTACCATGTTTCAGGTGAAGGTACAGTTATGTTTCAGAGGGAGCATGTAGCTCCTCTCACCCTAACTGATGTAAAGTATGTACTGGGTCTGAAGAAGAATCTTGTGTCTGTCGCTATGCTAGAAGATAAAGGCTATGATGTAGTCTTTAGTAAAGGAAAGGTATTCCTGAGGCATATCGGTACTGGACAAACAAAGAGGATTGGGATTCGAGTTAAGAATCTCTACAAGTTGGAGGTAGACGACTGTGCTGCATTGAGTTCCAAAGTAGAGGTGGTGCAAAGCCAAGATGTTGGCGAGCTATGGCATAGAAGATTGGGCCACTTGCACCATGGGGCCTTGAAGATCATGCAACAGATTTATACCAGACTTCCTAAGGGAAAACTGGAGCAGACGAATACATGCAAAGGTTGTACCTTGGGTAAGTATGCGAAATATTCCTTTCAGGATCGAGACAGTAAAGCTGGAGCAATCCTAGAGCGAGTTCACATAAATGTTTGTGGACCATTCTCTACAGCCTCCACCGCTAAACAAAGGTACTATGTTTTTTTTATTGATAATTTTTCTCGTAGATGTTGGATCTACTTTATGCAAAAGAAGGATCAGACCTTCTTGAGCTTTTGTGAGTTTAAAGCCTTGGCAGAGAAAGAATCTGGAAAGAAAATAAAAGCCTTGCATAGCGACAATGGTGGAGAGTATGTCTCCCAACAGTTTAAGGACTTCTGCGCTGCAGAAGGAATTAAATGGGAGTTGACGACACCCCATAACCCACAGTAGAATGGAGTGGCCAAAAGGAAGACAAATCGATTGTGGGAGTAGCTAGAGTGATGTTGCATGACCAAAGCCTACCACTTCATTTGTGGGCTAAGGCATGCAATACAACAATATACTTGCAAAACAGAAGCCCACATCGTATACTGGGAATGAAGACACCTATGGAGGCCTTTTCCGGGAACCGACCAGATGTGAGTCACTTCAGGATCTTTGGATCATCGGTTTATTGCCATGTCACCAAAGATGCCCGGAGGAAGCTAGATCCAACGACTGAGTTGGGGATACTTATGGGGTACACTGATACACCCCACAACTATCAGGTGTTCCTGCCTACTAGTCAGAGGACAGTGGTACACAGAGATCTGAAGTTTGACGAGCAAAAATCCATGCGAGTATCACTTGAGAGGGAGCTCAAGTTGCATGCAGAGGAGGAAATTTCAGTTCCTAAGGAGGAGGAGCCTCAGATTGATGTGGAGCAGCCGCATGCTGAGGATCCGAGAGTGGAGACATTCACTCATGCTGAGTCTTCCAGAGATGGGCAGAAATGCTCAAGGGAAGCTAACAGGTTGATGTTGGATGTGCGAGAGAATGTGGGACAACCATCTTCTCAGCGCAGACAGAGCAGGTCACCCGAGCGGTACACTGGTTACATGGCCCTGGTTGGGGAGTGTGTAGAGTTCGAACTTTCTTCATTTGAGGAAGTAGTGCAGCAACCAGTCTGGGTTGATGCAATGGTAGAGGAGGATGATTATATCATTCGGAACGGTGTGTGGGATGTTGTCCCAAGACCTCAGGACAAGTCAATGGTGAGTTCCAGATGGCTTTACAAGGTAAAGAAGGCAGTTGATGGCAGTGTTGAGAAACATAAGGCAAGGTTTGTTGCCCGTGGTTTCTCATAGGTTGAAGGGATCGACTACGATGAGACCTTTGCTCCTGTAGCAAGGTACTCATCTATCAGATCGATGTTGGCACTATTAGCTCAGATGGGTTGGAAGATCCATCAGATGAATGTGAAGACAATGTTCCTCAATGGGAAGATTGAGGAAGAGGTGTACATTGAGCAGCCAGAAGGTTTTGAGACCTTCGATCGTGAATCGCATGTGTGCTGACTCAAGAGGGCTTTGTACAGGCTGAAGCAAGCACCTCATGCTTGGTACACCAGGATTGACAACTATTTTACCAGGTTGGGCTTCACCAAGAGTGAAGTAGATGCGAACCTTTACCACATCATGGTAGAAGGTAAGCCATTGATAATTGTTCTTTATGTAGATGATCTAATTTTGACAGGTGATGATTAGTTGATCAAGTCTTGCAAGGAGGACCTTACAAGAGAGTTCGAGATGAAAGACGTGGGTCTTATGCACTACTTTCTAAAAATGGAGGTGTGGCAGAAAGATGGGGAAGTATTTGTGTCTCAAGGCAAGTATGCCAATGAGATATTCAGGCGCTTCCACATGGTGAAGTGCAAGCCCATGCAGACTCCTCTAGCTGGTAACTGGAGGAAGGAGGATGCTACTTCAGGCGAGGTAGTAACTGCTATTGTTTATCGACAACTTGTGGGTTCACTAATGTATCTAGTGAACTCATGACCAAACTTATGCTTTGTGGTGAACCAGCTGAGTCAAGCTATGGTTTAGTCTACCAAGCTATTTTGGAAGGTAGTGAAGCATGTGCTGAGATACCTCAGAAGCACATCTTAGTATGGATTGTGGTACATACGAACAGAGGGAGTAAAGCTTCAGGGCTTCACAGGTGCAAATTGGGCAGGGAGTCCATCAGACCGGAAGAGAAATTTTGGAGGAATCTTCAACCTTGGTTCAGCTGCAGTTTCCTGGTACAGTAGGAAACAAAGGTCAGTTGCACTTAGCTCAGCAAAGGCTGAATACATGGCTGCCAGTCAGGCAGCATGTGAGGCCATTTGGATGCCGAAGATTCTAGTGGGATTGTTTGGTCAGAGGATGGATCCAACTGTGATTTACAACGATAATCAGAGTTGTATCAAACTCTCTGAGAATCCAGTTTTTCATGACACGTCCAAGCACATTGATATCTGATACCATCATCTTCGATACTGTGTGGTGAAGAGGATCATGTTGTTGCTGTATGTTTCGACCGAGGAACAGGACGCAGATATTTTGACTAAGGCATTGTCAAAATGCAAGTTCGAGTTCCACAGAGACAGGATTGGGGTGACTGATAATCCCTTTCTTGTTGAGAGGGAGTGTTGAAAATAGTAAAAAGAAATGCTAAAAATAGCATTACTATAAATAGCATTTCGGGATAGATTCCAATTTTAGTTAGTCCTTGAACTAAAATTGAAAAGTAAAATTCGAATTTGATCTCAGCAGCTGTTTGAAAATTAATTAATTAATTCATCTTGAGTTAATTAGTTGGAGAAAATCAAACATGAAGTCTATGTGAAGACATGCAGCAGTTATCCCTTTGCTTGAGGAAGTTATCCCTTAATTAAAGAGATCAGGATGAGTTGTACCTTGAGTTGTAATTAGTTAGCTCATTTAACTGAGTTAAGTCCAGTTAAATTAGTTCCAAACAGTTGGAGGACTAATTATGAGTTCAGTCAGTTAATGCATGCATGCATGCAACTAGTGTTCTCCAGATAACTGAATATTCTGTCATAAATAACTCATGCATGTCAGTTCAAAGAAATACCTAGTTGAGATTAAAGGAAGGGACAATGTACTATCAGTTGGAGGAATTTTCCTATATAGGAAACCCATCCATGCAGAAGGAATTATCTCCTTCAGGATTGCGCAGTTACTTCTGAGTTTAGTGAGCAGTGTGAGAGGTCAATTCACACAAGTGGCAGCATTGGACCCCAGGAGAAACTGCGCAAGGAAATAGGAGGCTTGGAGGGCTGAGGGAAGGAATATCTTGTGTCTGTTCAATCAGTGAGCTACATTGTTGGATTGTACTGAGAGCAGGATAGCTTGTGAGCTAATGCTTTGTGTAGTTTGAACATATTTTCCACTTGTATGATAATACAAAGATCAGGGTTTTTAGCTGAGGCTTTCCTAGAGTATTCTTCTGTGTTCATGTGTGATTTCTTTCTCATTCTCAATTATATGTGTTCTATTTGATCTTGCTCAAAATCGATTAAGCTTCCGCAAGTTTGTTGTAGAAGTAGATCTTGTATTTTGCTTTAGTATATTGCATAATCTGTTGACCTACAATGGGAATTTCTACATTTTCCTAGTGAATATTTCTTGAGATTGTATATGCAGAGGCTGAGGCCTCAAGTAAGTGGGGGCCTGCTAAATTATTAAAGGAGTGGTTGCTTCTAGTTGATGAAGGCTAGAAAATCCATGTATAGGGGTGGTTTCTCCTAGTCAGTGGGTGCTAGCATATTAATGTAAAAGAAAAGAATTGAAGAATAATAATAAAAGAGAGAGAAGCAAACAATACGATGATTTTTCTCCCCTTAAGGGTTTCCACCTTAAATATTTGTGTTACTTTTGATTTGATAATTGTGATTTTAATGTTGTATATCTTAATTAGTTGTGTCATATTTTAAAAGGTTTAATATTGTTAAATTACCTTCAATATTGATTCAACCCCTCTCTTGGTATTGATTGATCCCAACAAGAAAACACTACTTCCATGTTTTAAGAGGGAAAATAATTAAATATAACTTTAATCAACAACATTATTTGTTCTCCAATATTTTTTTCGCTAATTTATAAATTTAAAACTTAAAACTAAATCCAAATTATTCATATCATTGACCAATGCGATGAAGTGTAAAATGTTAACTATTAATTGAAATTAAACGGTTAAAACTGATTTTTTTTTCACAAAGACAAGCTTTTATTCTCAAATGTTCTATTAGTAAGTGGTATACACTACAACTATAAGCATAAATGGATATTCATCAACTTTAAATTAAATTTGAATATCGTTGTCTATAATTATGTGGTAAATTAATTTAAAAAAAATAATAAAAATTGAAAAGAAAAAAAGTACACATAAGACTAAAATTCTTAAGGTTTAAACGATATTAGAGAATGCTTTCATTAACATTTAGGGTTCATAATAATTGTATAATAGGTTAGGATGAATTGTGCATGACCAAATCAGATATTAAATTCATTCCACTACACTTTGGAGACCTAATCAAGGCAATTAAATGCTACCGATTCCAATGCTTCGAATCAGGCCAATACACTGGGATTATCCCGAGGTGTTTTCCTTTTCTGCCTAGTTATGAACCGACAATCTCAGCCATGGGCCCTTGTTGCACTCGAGCAATTAGATGTGAAACCATATTGTTAGTGGAGAAATAACGTTTGTCTCCCAAAATCAAATACTAATCAACCTAGGTCTGTAATTTAATCAACATCTGCTCTCAAACATTGTCATAAACATGAAATACATTACATATTGACATCAATGTCAATACTATAATGTCAACATTTTTTTAAGAATGAGGTGGAGCATGTTAAATAGTTTTTGATAAGCAAGTTTGAGGTGGTTAAGAAGAGCTTTATTTTAAATATTGGATTGAATGATAAGTAAATCCCTAATCATTATGATATTTTGGATGTTTAAATTTATTATTAATTTTATTCCTTGATAAAAGACATAAACTTTAGTGATATTGTTGATCACCTTTCCCAATGGCAGACAAATTTGATTTCTAAATTTTTTTCAAAATAAATAATCAACATCTCCCTCTCTTACAACCCCCACACACAAGAAATAGTATATCCCATAAAAACTTATATTATAATTTTTTCAAAAATTTAAATCAAGACCATGAAAATCTAAATTCTAAAACTTCCTTTCAATAAACTTAAATTTATAACTTCTCAATAATTTATAACTTCTCAATTATATATATATTATAAAATGAAATTTATAACTTCTCAATTATATATATATATATATATAAAATAAAACTTTTCATTTGCAAATTAGTGTCAGGGACCACTGACCCTTTAACATTTTTATAATGGAATTATTTAAATGTCTTCTTGCACCATTATATGCATGTTATATGCATGTGGCCATTTATTCATGATAACTCACTCTTATGGTCCATTTCATTATGGTACTTTATATTCTTAAAAGTACTTGAAGTACGCACCCGTATTCCATATTAATGTTTCATAAAAAGTAATTTAGTGGATTTTAAACTTCATCTATGGTTTTTTGGGATATGAAAAGTACCATAGTAAAAAGTAATTAAAAAATTATCATTATATTACTTGATGATTTAAGTCTAAGTCTATGTTTACATATAATATTAAAAAAAATATTAAAATTTATAAAATGTAATTTTTATTTTATCATAATAAAAAATAAGAAATATTGATTTAATGATTTAAAATATGTGTTTAAAATTCATATTTAAATTTAAAATAAAATAGAATATATACATTTTAATAAAATTATAATTTTTAATAATCAATTTTCTTTCAATCGGGATGTGAGCTGAGCAAAATAGTACCATGGGATCCGAGCTATTGTAATGGCAAGTAAGGTCATAAGGAGGGGTGGCATGGCCACCTCCACACATGTAAATACATACATCGTATATTGGGTGGGAATATTTTTCAGCAAGGGACATAGGCAATGAGGTTAATGCATGTCGAGGTGGTCGACATTGCTATCATAATCAGTTGGAAAGATTAGAACAAAGATCCTCGGGATGCTAAGCAGGGCACGAGGGAAATGGTTATGGCTGGAGTGCCTCGATTTTTCTTCCTGGACCGTGTCTGTGCATTCTGGTCGTTCTGCTTCCGCTTTAGAGGGAATGTCCTGGATGGTTCTATAATTTATATTATGTATATGGTTATATTCTTTTGTAACAAGGGCAATTTGAATGTCAATTGTGGTATCTTAGTTGGGTTATGGAGTTGGTTGGGTTTTATGGTTGGTTGTGGGTCTTCTTCCACCTCTATCTCCCTCCAGTTTGGCAGTTGGCCGAGCCACCCTCGTTTCCATGTCGCCATTGTCGGCAATGTCTTGGGCATTTTATGTTTCGGTAGGAATTGGGGCTTGGGGAATCCTTGGAGCTTGAAAGTCTCCAGTCACAGTCAATTCAGGTGGGGTGGTGTTTCACCCAGTCCTTTGTCTTTTTGGGCCACAAGATTTCCCTACGCCAACGAAAATAGTTATAATCCAGAATGGGAGAGAGGACTCCTCATATCCATACTTGGCTCATTAGTGGAAGCCATCCAAAAGAAATAGGGCTCATGGGTATTCTCGTTCTTTGCAAACCTACAAAAATCACGAAAAAAGACCCACTGACAAAGGGATGGGTTCGGATGACTTAGTCTTAGATCGCCATTATATGGAAAATTTATGGATATGGTTAATTAAATCTATATTTCTTTGTTGTTGTTTGGTAGATATCATAGGTACAAATTCTTCGAAGTTCTTCAAGATTTATTTCGACCACTTTCAATCAAAATTACCTTTTTTCTCAATCCCTAGGATGCGTTAGAGGCATAGGGTTTGGCTCTGTAGAAGTATCGAGGAGAGCCAGTAGCAAGAAGTGGATTGAAAACATGGTTCGACCAACCTCTCTTCGTAGTAACAATCTGCAAGCTAGTAGAGGGTGAGTTTGTGGATAGACTCAGACCAAATCCAATAGAGGTCGAGGTTGTGGGCGCACTACCTGCATGAGCCACAATGCAGTCATCACATACACAACTAGCACACAGTCTCAGGCCAGAGACGCCATCAATGAATGGGAATATGAAATTAGGGTTGAGATGGACCCCAACGAACAAGAACTGCTAGCGGAATTAGGAGATATTATTCCATATCTGGGTCAAACTCGGGTTCGCAACACTTGATTTTTGCAAACCCTGCATGTATATTGGTTGATGAAAACATTGATGGTGAAGGCTCTGATGTTACCACTTACAGGCAGCTCAGGACTCACTGAGGAACTGCAGGCCATTTATAAGGAACTCTAGTTAATCCAGTGCCAAATTTAGGAGTAGAATGCCCGATTGGCTTGCATAGAGAGACACATTCCATGTCTGCCACAAATAGAACAATCAAGATCCAACGCTAGGGACCTAGCCCCATTAGACTCTTTTGATGAATAGACTCTCTTAGATGCATAAAGTTTTTTTTTGTGAGCTTGAGTAAGATTGTAGGCAGTAGAGGTTATCAAGACAAACTTGTTTATATAGCTTTGAAGGAAAAACTTATACAATTTAGATTTTAGATTGGTTATAACTTAACCAGATGGTTAACAGACTTGATTTCTCACTAGGCAAGTTGAGGCCACTAGGTATAAATGCTCATGATGTATTACCTACTAAAATTTGAAAAAATAGAAATGTACCACCTCCATTTACAAAAATAATAATAATCAAAATTTTAGAGAAAAATAAAATTTCCATTAAAAAACATATATTTTATATATCAGTTTGATATTTACCTTCACTATAATTAAATTATAATTATTATATAATTTTATAATAATTATATTAATATAAATTTATTATCATCTCTCTTTTATATATATATATATATATATATAATCTTTTTAAGTATAATAAATTTGAGTTTAATTTGTATTTAAACAATAGTTTTTACACTTAAATGTATGAGCATCTCATTTTTAATATCTCCCTTATTTAGATATAAAAAAATATGTATTTCAATCTGTATTAAAGAGTGGTATGTTTAATTGGAAATCTTTTTTCATAAAGTTTTTTTTTTTTTTTAATAAGTGTAAATCAAAATCTAAATAATTTTGACATATGAAATATATTTTGGAAGTTTTTTCATTATAAAATGAATGAGTAATGAGCTCATTTTCGTTATGTTCCCTTAAAAGTTTTGAAAAACAATTAGAAGAGGTTGCATTTATGAGTTTTTCACTCTCATGTATATTTTCACTTAATACAACATGCTCAATAATATTCTAGCAAAGAAAACTCAATAGGCGGAAGCTAGAATAATTTTGTTAGAAGAATCAAACGATGATCTTGTAAAATATATTTTATTTTGCGTGAATGTTTTATATCTAGAACTATATTATATTTTCGACTTTTGATATTCATGATATGTAAAAATTTTAATCTATAGATATCATCATATATATTTTTTATTTTATTAAAAATAATATTTGAAAATGTAAGGTTGTAAGATTATAAAATTTAAATTCATTTAAATTTTAGGGTTATTTTTATATTAAAAAAATTACAGTAAAATATGAAAGTTTTTACTAAGTAAAGCTTTCAAATGTTCCCTTGTATTTTTGGAACTTTCCATTATTGTCGTCAATTAAGCATGTGTTGGAAATGTTTTATTGTCATTGTTATTGTCTTGAAACTAAATTTTTTTCAAGACTATTTATGTCTCAATATGTGCGAAAATAGACTTAAGAAAAGTTTTCTTATGGAAATTAATCTGAAGGCTTTACACTATTTTGGGTCTAAAAATCGATTATGAGAATATATCATTTCGGTGTAGAGCATGATATGAAAAGAGATATGCAATTAAAAATTGCCCCAAACGTTCATAGAATAACAAAGACGAGAAAAAATCCTAAAGACCTAAATGGTGGGAAGGATCACAAGGTGATCATTATATGATTTACAAATAAGAAGAGTTTCGGGATAAGAAAGAACGAAAGACAAGAAGGAAGCAGATATGGCTAAGGAAAATGCATTTGTATCAACAAAATCCAAGCAGGAAAAAATGTCTGCCAATGTGGATTTTATAGATGCAGCAAAAGTGGAAAAGCAACAAACCCTCGTGGAAAATGTATCCCCTCCAGAAACCACAAGGAATATCCTTGAAATGGCAACTTCCTGGGTAAATGAGGTGGATGAGAAAGATAATATCCTTGAAATGGCAACTTCCTGGGTAGATGAGGTGGATGAGAAAGATTTAAATAATAGCAACGATTTGCCAAAGAACAACCCTTGCCAAAGAACAACCCATTGAAACTTGCAGAAAATGCGGGTTGGACTCATGTTGAGAAGAAAGGAAAATGTTTTTCACCAAGGAAAACAAGAAGTCAGACTAAATCACAATAAAAATAGTGAAAAATGGAAGGTAAATGTGTCTGGATATTGGAGTTTTTTTGGAAAATTTTTAGTTGGAAAAGAACTGAAATTTATGTGTCACGAGGAACTTGTTTGAGGGTTTATATTGAGCATTTGTGCTCAATCTCAAATTTGGAAGCATTGGAAATAACTAAAACATGTGAAAGGTTTTGACCATGTATCCAGTTATTATAATATAAATGCTATCTATTCTATTTAAAAAAAAATTGGTATAATATAAATATTAAATACGTCTATTCTATTTTAAAGAAAAAAAAAAAATTCAACTAAACTTTTATTTTTTGAAAATCAAATAAACCATATAAATTTTAAAAGACATTATTTATCATTATCATTTAAACAAATCTTAATTACTTTTAAATTCTAATTTAAAAATATTAATAATATCACGAAAATAAAATTTATGTTTATTTATTATGGTTATACAAAACTAAATACTAAATAGATGCACTATTAAAACACTCAACGTAATAAATTACACATTCAAACTAATACTATATAAATATCCCTGATCTTAATATATACAAATATCACTGATCTTAATATTCTTAAATTAAATTAAATTTAATCATTAATTATCATTAAATCGAAATCTTTATCTTCTTATATCCCGTGGTTTACTCTTTTTTTTTCCCCGCGTTATTTACTTTCCATTAATTATAAAAGTATCTGGAATTTGTCCTTCTATTTAGGCTTTAGTAAATATGTGTGTTTTGATTATAATTTAATAAATTAAAATAGGGACAAAATTATTTCATAAAAAATAATTATAAATTATATAATGATGTTTGTTTATAAAAGCTCATGTATCTTTCAAAAATAAAGAAAAAATACATATAAAATATATAAAAAAAAAAAATTATATAAAAGTAAATATTATTTTATATATAGTATTCTAAATAATATTTTAATGATGGTAAATATTTATTTTTTAATAAAATATAATTATTATGGAAATGTTTTTTAATATAATAAATTTAATTAATTTAAATGATATAAGTCAAGTCTTACTAGTACAATTGGTTGAGGATGGACCTCGTCAGCAAGGTGAGCCAGGATCAAACCTCACCGGGGGTGGTTGTGCCTTGTGCCAGGGGAGAAGAGGGAGGAGACATGCTAAAAAATCTAGTCAGCTAAGAGTTGGTGTGGACAATTTGACAATCAAGCCACAAGTGAAGCTTGGAGGATCACAGACAATTTGACAAACAAAAAAATTAAATGATATAATATAATTTAATATTTTTATTAATAATATATATTATTAATTTAAAATAATCAATAAAGAAATTTAAAATCAAAATTATGATCATATAAAAATTTAATTATATTATCTAAAAATATATTATTAAAAAATATTGTTAATAAAATAAAGAAACTATATAATAATGTAATCATTAATAATTAATATTAGCTTGATATTTACTTTGAAAGGGGAAGAAGCGAGTGGGATAGCTAGGGTTTCACAGCGTGAGCAACCAGGGTTAGCACGGAACGAGTCTAGCAAACCTGCAAATCTAGCAGACGATGAGGCGACATCAACAATACGACAAACCACTGACAACGGCCATGAGTGGCATGGCAGGGGGGAGAGATCCCCTCCTACTGGAACATTGTTTCAGGTGAATCAAGCCAACATGGAGCAAACAGAAGCAACAAAAGCTGTGGAAAAGGAATGCTGGTCTTGGGAGCTAACTAGCAAGTAGGATTGGGAGGGCAATGCCTAGCAAGGGCAACCAAGAAACCACAGTTTGTCATTCTAAACAATAAACTGGAGGAATATCAAAGATATATGAAGGATCAAGCCCTGATATGAAAGTTTATTGGAGCTTGGCCAACAGAGAAGGAACTGATCAAATGGATACAACAACGGTGGTAACCAAAAGGGCACATAGACCTCAATCTAGGGGCGGAAGGGTTCTTCTCAGTAATATTTTCTAACCTGGAAGACAAGGAGAAGGTTTTCGAGGACGTACCGTACTTTTTTAACAATGCTAGCCTATTCATGAGACACTGGGAGGAATGCTACAACCCAGATCAAGAAACCCATATCAAGAAAATCTTCTAGCATCTCCCATCTGGGTACAACTTTTCAGTCTACCAATGGATTTTTGGGATCCCGAAATCTTGGAAGGGATAGGGAACTCGATTGGAACCTTCGTCAAAGTAGAAAACTTGACAAGAACATATCCCCTTTAGGTGTCGGTGCTGCAATGAATATGAACATCTGTACCAAGCCTTCCCGTTAAATAATATTGAGAACCCTACAATCGAGAAGAGGGTAGGAGATACAATGACAAGAGAAGAAGGGGACTACTTTCAGGAGGTGCACAGGAGAGAAAGGAACCAAAGGATGCCAGGCAACCAAAAAACAAGTCAAAACGAAAAAGAGCAGCACGCTTGTAACAGATTCACCGCTCTACAAGAAGACGAAATGGGGGAGACAATCCCATGCAATATCATGGAGATGGAAACCCTGCAAAAGAAGGAACCAGAAGGGAATAAGTTGAAGAGTAAGGAGGTAGCAGAAAACCCAAGAGAAGAGGCCACAATGCAATTGGTAAAGAAAAACCAAATGGAGATCAACAACTTGAAATAAGATCTTAGTGCGAAAGAACAAGTGATGAAACGACTTTTGCGAGCATGGAGACACTTGGATGAACGTTTCATACCTGAAGATCAGAAACAACTCTACAAGGAAACTTTTCAACAATATAAATCCAAACAAGGCTCAGCAATCATAGCCCAACAAGATCACCTAGGGTCTCAAGGAGGGCTAGGACAAGAATCACGAAACCTAGGAAAAGGAGGGAAAAATCGGGGAAGAAGAACAATTAATGAATCCATTCAGATGGTTGGGGAACTACTAGTGAACTCTAGAAGAGTAGTGCCACTATTAGAGGTCTTTCAACAACCCCCAAAATTGTTGAAATGATTATTACAACATGGAACATAAGAGGCCTCAATAGTAGAGGCAAACAAAGATACCTCAAACAGAGATTGAAGAAAGATATACCAAGCATCATGATAATACTGGAAACTAAAATCAGTGAAAGCAAACTAAAAGGCATTTTGGAAAATTTCAAACCTTAGTGCCAAGTTGTAGCTCAGGATGCAAATGGTAGAGCTGGAGGACTGGTGATCATATGGAACCCTGGAGAGATCTGGTTCGAGGATAAGGTTAGCCTTCCTAGGATTCTCTCAGGGAAATTCAGAATTATTGGATCGAAAGAATGGGTGCTTCTTTTAGGAGTATATGGTCCCCAGATCCCGGGAGAAAGAAGAGATTTTCTTCAAAATCTAACAAAAATGTGAAATCTACACCCAGAAGATCTTTGGGTCGTAGTAGGGGATTTTAACATGATCACATCCCTAGCAGAGAAGAAGGGAGGCATGCGAAGAATGGAAACAAATATGGAAATATTTGGAGATACCATTGCGGATTTGCACTTGGTTGACCTCCCTACAATTAACGAAGCCCACACTTGGAACAATAGGAGAGGAGGGATTCATCAAATGGCTTCACGACTTGATAGATTTCTAATCTTAGAACAAGTCGTAAGCAAAGATATATTCATAGAAGCCTCGATACTCCCAGGCATGGGATCAGACCACTGGCCGCTAAGATTCTAAATGGATTTGAAGGCGAGTCCTAAAAATCAACCCTTCAGGTTTGAAGCCTTCTGGCTAAAAGACCCGGACCTCATCAAAAAAATAGGAACAGTGGTGGAGGCAGAGTAAGCAACAAGGAAGGAACTACATGCATACATTTCAACTAAAACTCAAGGAGCCACAAGAAAATAGATCGAAAGCTATACAAAGAATCTCGCAACATATCCCCCATTGGGTAGCTCGAGATCAGAACCTATCTTTGATGAGAGCAGCTACTCTAGAAGAGGTGGAAGAAATTGTCAATGGCATGTAGAAAAACAAGGCCCTAGGAAGGGATGGGTTCACGCAGAATTCTACCAAGCCACCTGGAAATTCATGGGACACGGTATTCTTGAAGTTGTTGAGGAATATTGTTGTAATCAAAAGGTATTCCCCAACCTGAACTCTAATTTTATTTCTCTCATTCCTAAAACTTCAAAATCGGAAGATCCACAAGGATTTCACCTTATTTCCTTATGTAATGTGATATATAAAATCATAACTACTCTTATTGTAAAATGGCTAAAACCTCTTTTGCCAAATATCATCTCTCTGGAGCAAACGAGGTTCGTTGAAGGAAGGAAAATCCTTGACGGGTTGGTAGCCTCTCAAGAAGTAGTTCACTCTCTCAAGGTAAAAAATATGGCTGGAATGATGATTAAGCTGGGCCTTTTCAAGGTTTACGATCCTTGCCATGATATCCTCTCTAGTCATTTCAATTATGCTGAATAAGACTCCTACCCAAGCCTTTAATACAACCTGGGGACTAAGATAGGGAGACCCTCTGTCTCCCTTTCTGTTCATTATAGTTGTCGAAGGCCTAGGAAGATTCATAAAAAATGAAGCCTGGGAATCTAGGATTAAAGGCCTGAGGATTTGGAGTAATGATCTAACCATAATTCACTAGCAATTCGCAGATGATATCATGCTCTTTTTCCATGTCTCCCTTAGGGAAGCTCGTAGAATAAAAGAGATTTGGAATACCTTCATGGAGGCCTCAGGGGCTAAGATAAACAATGAAAAATCTTGTATCTTATTCTTTAACACTCAGGGGAATGTCAAGACTTATCTGGCCAGGATCTTGGGTTTAGCATGGGAAACATCCCATCCAAATACTAGGGCATGCCTCTATTGGAAAACTCCCTAAAACTATCTTGCTGGTAACAGACCCTTCAAAAGTCGCAGGGAAGACTAAGTAACTAGGCTTTTAGATTCCTAAATCTGGCAGGTAGGACAGTCCTTTTGAAAGCAGTGCTTCAAGCGATACCTATATACCAATTTTCAGGTATGGTAGCCCTGAAAGGGGCGTGCTCTAAAATGGTGGACATATTCAAAAAATTCCTATGGGGAGGGGCATAACAGGTCTCAAAATGGGCATTGGTATCCTGGCAAGGATTGGTGAAAAAAAAATGGAAGGTGAATTAGGCCTCAGAGACCCCTATACCTTAAATCAAGTAATGGGCACAAAATTATGGTGGAGATGACTTAGAGGAGGAAGGGATCTATGGAAACAAATATGGGCTAGAAAATATAACATGCCTGAGAAAACCGAGGATATTCTGAGATACAGAGACCCCCCCAAAGGATCGACAGTGTGGAACTTGGCAAGCCAAAATAGTAACCTCATAAACCAACATGCTTTCTGGGAAATCTATAATGGAAAAACAACAAGATTCTTGTAGGACTCTTGGCAAAAAAGGAAACATTTGATACACAGGAAAGACTTGAGGGATATATATCAATTCACCAGAGACAACAACATACAATATGTCGAAGAGTTCTGGAAAGAGGACCAAGGAACCGAGAATTGGAGAAAATGGAAGAAGAAGGAAGAATGGGGCCAGGCTATAGAGACAGACCAATGGATTGAATTTGAATGAGATCGAGACAATTAACGATCTGAAATGACTTGGATATTTTGAGATGGGGACACACCACGAAATGAAAATTCACCATCAAAGAAGCTTACGCCCTCCAAGCAGAACAAATCCAAGATGGGCAAGGAATCCTCTGGAAAAAAATCTGGAAGGGGGGGTGGTGGCCTAAGGTAGGTCACTTCCTTTGGCTAACCTACAAATTATGGATCCTAACCTGGGACTAGCTACAAAAAAGGGGATTCTAAGGGCCATCCCCCTGTTGGCTATGCCAGCAGAACATAGAAGATATGGAGCACATGCTTAACACGTGCCCATTTGCAGAACATAATTGGGGACAAATGCAAGGTGTTTTCGAAAGAATGGATCGTGATTGACACAACATTAAGGAAACAATACTCCTATGGCGTAACAACATATTCTCAAGCCTAGTAGTAAACCGAGCATGGGGCCTCACCCTAGAACTAAATCTATGGGCCATATGGAAAGAGAGGAACGATAGAATTTTTAAAAATAAAGCCTCGTTGTAGGAATAGGTGTGGGAAGGAATAGTTCGTAACATCAGAGAAACTATCTTAGATGATCAGTGGAACCAAGAAGATTCGCAAGTTCCTCCACAAGAAGTTCGAATTTTATGAAAACTCAATCTCTCAATGGAAATGATCACCCCAACGACTTGGAGAAAAAATAAGCTTGGTTCGATATCCCCGACTCACTTCACTACCCTAGGAAAAGGATTCATACAACTAAACTTTGATGGGGCATCAAAAGGGAGCCCATGCGTGGCAAGCCTTGGTGGCCTCTTCCGAGACAACCAAGCCAACACGTGACTCATATATGATGACTTGTGTGGGATAGCCAGTAACAATGAGGCAACATTTTTTGCGCCAAGACAAGGACTTTTTATAGCAGTCAGAATGGGATACCAAAATGTAGTGTTGGAAGGGGACTCTAGTCTGGTCATAAACTCTTTGGTGAAATTGAACAATGGCACCACATGGGACAAGATCAGCCAAAGCTGGAGGACAACTCGCCTAATACAAGAGACAGGATAAGTAATTCAAAAGTTTGATTATATAATGGTCCGACATGTAATACGAGAAGGGAATAAAGGGATAGATTTTTTGGAAAACTAGGGCTGCATCCAACAAAATGGCCTGATGGAAAAATTATGGTTGGTTCAACCTTGGGATGAGAGATTCCAACCCATGGTGGATATACTGGATCAGAATTGCAGGAAAAGTCAGGAAAATGGGTCTCCTGAAAATCAAGACCCCAATCGGGGTGCGTGCCAGAGGATGGAGGTTCCTGCGGGCAGTAATGAGGAGGACAAGTGAATTACATACCACTGCCCCCCACACACTCAAAGCGATGGGTGCAGTGGCCCTTGACATGAGTACATGCAAGGGTGGTAGCGATGGTAGGAGGAAGATGGGATGGATAGTAATTAAGCTGAGACAGATAGGTAATGCACATAATTTGGCATGTAGAGTAAGGAGAAGGAGCGATAGAGAGGGAAGACGACAGAAACTGCAGCAGCATCCTTGGAGTGAAAATGGGTTTCGAACAATAGTGCTATGGATCGACCAACGAGAGGACAGGGACGTGGGAGACGGGGTTGGGAGCTTGGAAGGGCAAAGGACCCGAGCATGTAGGAACCCCACAGAGGAAGGAAATTGGTGGAGCACCTCATCAGTGAAGTAGCGGCCACATATCGAGAGGGAATGGATGAAGGCATCTGAAATTTTCTAGAAGAATGGGAGGAAGAAATCATGCCGGGCAGTGAGACAATGGAGGAGATGGAGAATTGGAGGACTCTAGTCCCAGACCCAGGGAATACCAGAGGAAGGATAATCCAATTCAAATAGACATTACACCTCTACTGGCTCATGAAAAGCTTGATGGGTAAGTCCATGGAAAAAATATCGGTGGGGATGGCGGTCTCTCTTCAAGGGATGCCAAGCTACAAATAAGATTTGCAGAAAATTCAGTTTCAACTCCACAAGCAGGACATTAGATTGGACAAAATTGAAAGACATATCCCATGCATCCTGGAACTTTCTGAAATGCCTGGAGCAACTGTCAAGGATCCGACACCCGTGGAATCGGCATCGGAGGAGCAGAAGGGCTAGTCAATTTATCATGTTTCCTTTTGTTATATATGTGGTTAGCATTTACTTTTCGTTATGCATGTGTAAGGTTAGATAGATATATAGAGTCTGATCGTGAAATAGAGACATATCTAGCTTGGCTAGAAATACTAAAACTTTATTGTTTTTGATGGATTACAATGAGGATAGGTGGCCAATAGACTTGGTTTCCCACTGGGCAAGTTGAGGCCACCTAGCCGATTTAATTGGTGTAAACTTGCTGATTATAAATAGAAAATTAAAGGTCCTGCCAAGTTTAACAAAAAAAAAAATGTTAGTCTACATCTATTTTAATTTTGGATCTATTAGGGATCAAATCTCTTGAAATGTAAACTTCTTTTACTGTAAAAAGAGTTTTTATCCCCCTCTGGGAATTTGGTAGATATAGAATTAAGATGAGTCGAGGATGGTTTAATTATAATTATAATTAATAAATTTATGTTTTGTTTTATTTTTATTTTTAGTTTTATGTAATTTTACCGAGTTAAAATGTTTTATTGATAATTATAATTATAATTATCTTATTTTATTTTGACTCATTTACGGACACTACACCATCTCCACCCTATTGGGATTTATATTACTTATAACCTTTTATTATTTTTTAATTGAGTCAACATGTAAATGTTTACAAACAAACATTTACACCACTACAATGTCACCTCCACACTGGGTTGTAAAGGGCCTCTTGGCGCAATTAAAAATATTTAATACCTTGTATGTAAAGTTTTGATATTTTTTAATATTTAATATCAAATCCTCCCATAAGTGACTATTCGAGCTTACTGAAAGATGAAGGTGAATGTCATTGCATCCCAAGTTTGCTAAAAGGTCTGCTACCTTATTGTTTTTTCTCCTAACATGAGAGGGAATACTGAATGGAATCATATGGACCAAATTGTTAGTATGTGTGATATATTTTTCCAATCTCTAGTTGTGGCAAATACTCTCTAGAGAAGCTCTATTGATCAATTTCCTTACTCTTGAGATGACTAGTTGTGAACCACCCTCTATAATTAGTGTGGAGAGGCCTTGCGATGACATGATAACAAGGGAAATCAAGCTACACAGTTAGTTGCATTATTACATGAATGTATATTATCTATGAATATAAACACTAGTTTCCCATAGTTGTCACAAAAGATTTCTTCGAGACTAGCAGAAATTGGATTTGATTTAGATGCCCCATCATAATTAAGTTTAAGGAAGGAAGGAAGGGCTTTTGGAACCTATACAAACAAATGTATCTCATGAAAGGGCTATTTTATGTACTAACAACCAAATAAAAAGGGAAACATTGGGCCATAATTTCTCAACCCAAACATGTTTGTAGACAGGCTAATGAGAAATATTGATATGGCCTTCAACGAGTTGGTATGCCTCTTTGATTGTGAACATAGCCTTATAGTTATAGCACCATCATAATTTGTCCTATCTATCAAAGAGTGGGATCTTTCATTTGTTATTTCAGTCCATTAATGTGTCTAAATTGGCTTTATCAAGAGTTTGAGGCCAACGTTCCTTATTTTTCCATTCTCTTCATGAGGTGCACTTTGTTGTCTGGGTCCAATAATCTTCTACTATGAATAGACCTCTATATTTCATAATCTCTTCAATAGAAATAAATTCCACTGTATCGCTAAGGTTTGGATACTACTACCATGAGTCCATCCAAAACAAGGCATCTTTTCCCTCTTGAACTTCACAAAAACAATGTTGATATACAATGAATTTAGTATCACTCGCCAAATTCCATACTGAATATCCTTGAACAAGGTTTTGAGCTATCAACTTATGTTTCCATGATTGAGAGGGTTGTATTTCTTACTCCAAAGCTACCTCCATAAATCCTTGCCACATTGAATCCACCTCCACCATAATCCCCCCCTCCCCCCCCCCCCCCCCCCCATAACCATAATGTTATTTAGAATTTTTGGATCATGAAGACCAAGACCTCTTGCCATTTTGGGAAGACATAATTTATCCCAAGCTACAAGGGCCCATTTTATTTCTTGCATAGCCCCTACCCAAAGAAAGGATTTGTAGATAATATTGATGGATATGATTATTCCTTTAGGAATTTCTAATGAAGAGAGAAGATACATTAGAAGGGATTACAAGATTGATTTTAATAGGATTAACTTGCCAACAAATATGAGATATTTGAGGGTCCAACAATCCAATTTTTGGGATATTTTTTGGATTAATTCCTTATAGTGAAGAGTTATGAGGGATTTATCTACCAAAGGTTCCCCTAGATATTTCTTAGGGAGAGAACTACGTTGAAAACCCAAAAATATGGCTATGTTTCCATACACTATTGATTTAGTATTAAAGAAATAAATTTGAGATTTACCCACATTAATGGATGCACCTGATGCTTCCATGAAGTCCTCCAAGATCTGTGTTAAAGCTTTATCTTTTATTACTATAGGAACTCCCATTAGCATCATATCATCAACAAATTATTGATGGGAGATGGGAAGATCGTCATCATAGAGTCTTAAACCTTTTACCTTTCCTTATTCTATTGTTTCCTTTATGGTGAATACTAACCCTTTTGCAGCAAGAATAAATGAGGATAACAAGTGGGGGTTTCCTTCTTGAATTCCATGTGAAGACTTGAATGTTGAGGAAGGATATTCCTTGAGAATAAATGATAAGAAATAGGTTATAACCAGAGCTCCTACCCAATCAATCCAACTACTTGAAAAAATAAAGGTTGTGAGAACATTGAAGAGATAAACCCAACTAATTTTGTCAAAGGCCTTAGACAAGTCAAGCTTAAATAACATTCATGCCTTTTATATTTTTTTAATGAATGTAGGACATCATGGGCTACAACTATTCCATCCAAGTATTACCTCCACATAATTGATCTATTCCATTGAAATTAGATTTGGCAGGAGCGGCTTTAGACAATTTGCAATGACTTTCAAATTAATATTATATATCACATTACATAAAGCTATTGGTATGAAGCTACCAAGATCCTGGGCCTTATCTGACTTGGGTGTTATTGTTAATAGCATGGCATTCAAGGTTGGAAATAAAGAGCATGTATTGCAAGATTCCTCCACTAGGTCATTTATTTCTTCACCAAGGAAATTCCAACAAGCCTGGAAAAAATATGTGGTGAACTCGTCTAGACCTGGCGCTTTGTTTCTTGGCATGGACATTACTGCCTCTTAAACTTTAACATAGGATACCTCTCATGTTAAGGTAGCATTATGATATAGTTGAATCAACATTGGGATATTTTCCACGATCTTTTGAATTGATCTCCATCGACTTTGATTTGGTTTACTAAAATGTGATCCATAATATCTAACGAATTCTTACTTCATCTCTTTGTGATTTGTAATTTTTTTCCTTGCTTCATCTTTGAGTGAAAATATATTGTTATAATTTCAATGTTTGATAATTGGTTTATGAAAAAAATGTGTTCTTCTCCCTTCTCAGAGCCTGTGGATTCTTGATTTTTCCTCCATAATATTTCCTCCTGTTTCCTTCTATCCTCTTTTTTTCTTGTGAGAATTCATCCTTGTTTTGTAGCCAAATCCTTAGTTCTTCCCTCCATTTTTTTTTTGAACCACTTGTATCTCTACCTATATCTCTGGTTTTTCTTGTAAAATGTTTCCAAAATCCTCCTCCTTCCATATTTTTACTTTTGACTTAAGAATATTGAGCTTCTGGAGGGACGCTAGACTTGAATCTCTTCCCACCACCCCCTTTCCTTCTCAAGGAAGGATGGATCCTTATGTCAAAAACACTAAAATATGAAAATATTGTTTTTAAGGGAAAAAATTTATTCGTAAACTATTGTGGATATTCCACTAGACATATCATCACAAAGGATCTGATAAAATTATATTCAAAATTTGAAATTCTACACTATTACAATTTTAATTCTCTTTAGATTTCTAGATATGTAGATTATTGTTAATAATGTATGCATGAAAATTAAAATTATGGAGTAAATAGAGAACAATGAAATAAAATCTCACACACAAGTTTGACAGAAGATATGACCTGGGAAACCCTTTTGGGAGAATAATCCAACTAGAAGGTGAGGTCACTCCGCTCTCTTTCTCTGAATGGAAATATGATTGCAAGTACAAAGAAGTATGGCCTATAATTCATGGGCTACTACAATGCACAAATCCTCTCTGTGTTCTATATCTCCTATCCCTCTTGGTTATTTTTACTTATCTATGGAACAAATGCAGTTGCAATAATGGAACCCCTTTTCCTCCTAATGGTCTGATTATAACACAGGCTGATAGCCTATTAGTGGTTAAGTTTGAATATCTCAACTCTTAACTAGAGTTATAATATAGACTCTTCTAGAGTCTTTTCATAATAATCATGTGGTTATCCCATTTTCCATGAAGTATGGGGACTGATGTGGCATCCTCTCGAATTATGTTGGTGAAGACAGGAAGGTAAATTTCTGAGTGGCATAACATTTGCATACGAAATCTGTTTGACGTGATTCTTGTGTCATTAGAAAGGCCTCTATGTGTAGAATAGGAAAACATTGTGCACACTAAAGCAACAAATTTTTACCCCCAAAAAAATCATTTAATGCCTCAAAATTCTCCTAGAAAGTTTTAGACCCCACTTTGTTGTATTGGGTCCTTCTGGTAAAAATGGTCCTATGAGCTGATTCTTCCACTTTTTCCACTCTAAAAGCATCGAGATGTATGAAAAACAATATAATGATCCAATCTGGATCACAATTATCCATTTTGGGAAGTTTTGCTCCCCAAAATATTCTACTAAATGAGGAGAGGAAAATTTTCCTCCACCTTCTCTCGGGTGTACCATTTAGCTTTGCCTGGAAGTTTTTCTTTCAACCCAATATACAGAAGGTCATGCTACCCATGTCTTGTAGTTCTAGACCTCTTCTCCAAAAACTCTATATTTTGTAAACTCTTCATGAGCATCTAGTACCAAATCCTCCACAAACGGTAAGACCTATTGCTCTTCCTGATCTAGCATAGAAGGCTCATAGAGTTTTAGATTCTCTACATTCACAACTAAGTAAATGTGCATATATGGTGGTAAACTGAGTTGATATGAATTATCACCCACCTTTTTTAGTGTCTTGAAGATATCATACTACAAAGCCTTGATTTTATTACCTTTCCCTTATAGCCTCTTCTTATTCAACTGTGTCCATACTCTGCCTCCCACCTTGAATGATTTCTTTGTTTTGTGTTGATCATGCCTAGCTTTATATTTCCCTTGTGACTTATGAAGTGTCTCTTGTACCTTTATATGGAATTTTCTAATCTTCTCTATAATTTTTTCAGCCCTCAAGGTGTCTCCTGTAAAATCTTCCCTCACTCCTCCTTGTTACCCATATGAATGTACAAAGGTGAAGGTGGAAAATATGCAAAACAAGTTTCAAATGGGGAGTTTCTAGTAGAAGTGTAGACTTCTCAGTTGTAAGAATGTTGTATATACACCATATATTCGTCCTAGTTCATTGGATGTTTCTAGTTGTATCCCCTCAGAAGTTGCAGCAAAGTCCTGTTGACGATTTCTATCTACCCATCTGTCTGTGGATGAAATGTTGTAGATATCTTCAACATTGTGTCCATATTCTCCCACAACGTAGTCCAAAATGCACTAGGAAATCTTGTGTCCCTATTGGAAATGATGCTACTTGGTATCCCAAAGTGCAACCAGACCTATTCAAAGAATAATTTTTTTGATTCTTACCCATTGACAGTATTTTTACAGGGCATAAAAACACACATCTTACTGAACCTGTAAACTACCATGAACAAGTAGTAATATCCCTTCCTAATTTTTGATAAGCCTCCCATAGATTTCATGGAAATTCTCTCCCCAGTATGAGTGGATATAGATAAGGGATGATATAGAACTTGTTTCCTATTGCTAGGGTTGTTGGTACAAAAAAAATAAAATTATCCTCTTATGAACCTAGATACATGTGCTTGCATCTTGGTCCAATACACATACCTATGCAAGTTGGCCACTGTCTTCCCTACACCAAAGTGCCTTGCAATCTTAGAGATGTGAGACTCTCTAATCAGTTGCAATTAATCACCTTTATGAACAAATAACATATCCATCCTATACAACAACCCATCCTAGAGATGGTAGTTAATGGTATTATCGCCATCGTGCACATGAATATGAATCTGCAACTGCTAAAACACCTCCTTGAAGTCCTCATCCTCTAAATATTCCTCTTTCTATGCATCATGGGTGAATGGATCCATATGCATTTAATAGTTCCAAAAGTTTTGATATTTGATGTGGGTGGCCTTGAAAGCATGTCAAGAAACTTGTTTGTGCTTCCCTTCTTGCCCACTTGTACTGCCCGGTCTACTATAGCTTACTCTAGGCCTACAAGTATTGTAGTGGATGGTGATCTATGTGGATTATTATCTCCTTTCCCATTAGATAATGCTTCCACTTCTTCATATATCACACCAGGGAATAAAACTCCTTGTCATAGGTAGGGTAGTTAATAATTTCCCCATGAAATAATTCAGAATGGTATCATAAAAGCCTTCCTCGCTACATCAAGATTGCTCCCATAACATACCCACTCACATTTGTCTCCACTTCAAAGGGTTGTTGCAAGTTGGTTCTTGAATGATATTCTTCTTTAGCTCCTCAAAGGACCTATATTGACCCTTTCCCCACTGGAAACTCTTGCCACTTGTTGTTATGGTGTGGAGTGGTGTTGGTATCGCTGAAAACAAGACTATAAATTTCCTTAGGTATTGTGTTTCCCTAATGAAACTACTGAGCTCAAAAACATTAGTAGGCATAAAAAATGATGCCATTCATCTTGGTAGGATCTACCTTTAGTTCTCCTCTACCTATAAAATACCCCAGATACACCAAATATTGTTGTGCAAACTCACACTTCGTAATATTTTCTAGTAGTTGGTGCTTCTTTAATGTATCTGGTACCTGTGTCAAATGTGAGATGTGCTCCTCCCAGGTAGCACTATATACCAATATATTATCCAAATATTCTATAACAAATGAATCTATAAAAGGGCGAAGAACATCATGCATTAATCTCATAAACATAGCTAGTGCATTGCATAGGCCAAATGGCATGACTAACCACTCATACAAACCTTGCCTAGTTTTGAAGGCAGTCTTCCAGGTATTATCTTCTCAGACTCAAACTTGGTGCTATCCTGACTTTAAGTCAAACTTGGTGAAGTATTTCTCTTGCTACAACTAATCCATTAGATCATCTATCCTGGGCAGGGGGTACCTATTCTTGAAAGTGATTTTGTTCAACCACCTATAATCTATACACATCTTCCAAGTCTCATTCTTCTTTGGAATAATGATGATGAATGATCCACATGGTTATGTACTTGGTTGAATGACACCCTATTCTAGTAGTTGTTGAAACTATTTCTTCACCTCACTTTCTTTTATAGCAGACTTCCTATACAACCCAGTGTTTGGAAATGGGGAGTATGACGATAGCTGGATCTTGTGCTCCACTTCCCTCTTTGGTGGTAAGCCTTTAGGCTCCCAGAACACATCCTTATATGCTTGCCACAACTCTTCTCGTTGTTGTTCCTATTTCTTAGTACACCCCTCCAGGGATTCCTTGCCTCTTGCTAACTCTTCTACAAATTGGTTTTCTCTTAAAAACAATAAAACATACTTCTTACTGGAACTGATCAATTTCTTTGGTTGGTTGGAACTTACCAATGAAATTTTTAACTTTCCTTTATGCGTGTTGATGGTGAATGATTTTCCATCCTTGAAAACCCAGTACTCATTGGCTCTCCACATGAACATTGCATCTTACATGTACACGCAGGGACTTCCAAACATGACTGCATACATCAAGGGGAACCACATATAGTTCTACTTCATTAATGAAATCAACACTAATGGAAAATATAATTTTGCAGATTTTGTTACCTTCAACTTTGCATCCTTATTTACCAATCCCAATTGAAATTGGCTTGGATGCTAACAAACTTCCAACCCAAACTTCTTAACCAACTTTACTGCAATTACATTTTCTTGCAATCTTGAGTTAAAGCGCCAATCTTGGTCTTCTTGACTTGTATCTTTATATGGAAGAGTTTGGTCATTTATTTCTCTTCCATTGCTAAAGGCTACTCAAATTCAACTCTTTTTACACATATGTACAAATGATATTCTCATTCACGTCCAAGTTACTTTTAACTTGGTTTCTCGAATCAATGGCCATGAAATTCTTCTTCTTATTGTCTTTCTTTTTTTTCTTTGGGTTAAGCTTTAGATTCAACTTCCAACACTTCTCCTTTGTATGGTCATCAATGTTGCATTGGTTGTTGAGACCTTTGCACTAATGTGATGTGGTTATCATCTTTTTATATTTTCCCCTTTTCTACTTCTTCTTCCCCTCCTTCAAAGCGTTATGTTTCTCCTTCTGCTTCGATCCACTTGATTGCCTTTTCTCCAGGCCTATGTTTTCCAAGTTTTGTGCCTATACACAAGCCCCTCCCACTGATCTGGGCTTGAAAAATATCACTTTCTCCCACAAATGGCAATGTAGACCCCCCAAATATTTGAGGAGTACATATGGGTTATTTATGGAGATACTCAAGATTATGGCCATCTTTCTGAGCTCTGTTGTGTACTCCTACATGCTTTTCCCCTACTTTTGCCTAAAGTAGTGCTACTAGATCCATTGGTCCTCTTCATACCCAATAGGGTAATAATATGAATTTGTGAGGGTTTTGATGTCCTCCCACTTAGTCAATGGGGTTTCTCCCTCCATCCTAAAGGTCTCCTTGTGGCCTTCCCACCAATTCAGGGAATGGCCCTCTAACTTTGGTCGCGCAAATGAAATATTTTGTTCTTCATCAATTTGATGGATACTAAAATACACTTCCAGTTGCTGCAACCAATGATTTAGCTTCAAAGCATCGATCTCGTTGTTGTACGACTTGATATCTACCTTCACTTCCATTTTGAATAGGGACTGTGAATGACTCACAACACTAGAACTAGGTTGATATTTTTCAGGTTCTTTCTTTAGTTGGTTCTTTGTTTCTTCTCGATCTCTTGATCCCCCCTATGATTTTTCCTCTGTGTTAGAACCTCTTTCTTCTCCAAATATCCCAATCTTATTTCTCAAGGCTATCATGAGGAGATTTACATTACAATTTATATTCATGAATTTTCTTTTCAATTGCGAAAACCTCTCCTTTGTAGGATCACGAAGGTTATTTACATATTTGTTGGCCATGATTAGGGTGTTGGGATCACAGTTGTCATTACACCAAAACTTGCATGTGTTACTAAATGGATGCATCACAAGAGTTAACGGATCCTCGAGAGGCGATTATGCACATGTCACAAAACACACAGGAAGTGTTGGATTATCCATTGCCTAATATAAGTTTCTTACGACTTTTGTCCCAAACGATATAGGTGCCCTGCAAATATCCACAACATACCCAAAGAAACCTGCTTTGATACCAATATGATCTATAAACTACCGTGGATATTTCATTGGACAATTCATCACAACAAATATGATAAATAATATTAAAAATATGAAATTCTACACTATATTTAAAATTTTATTTATTTTTAGAGTTATGTATATGTAGATTATTGTTAATAGTATATGCATGAAAATTAAAATTATGCAGAACATAGAGAAGAATGAAAGAAAACCTCACACAAATTTGACACAAGATATGACCATGGAAACCATTTTGGGAGAAAAACCCAGCTGGAAGGTGAGGTCGCTCCACTCTCTTTCTACGAGTGAAAATATGGCTATGAGTACAAAGAAGTATGACCTATGGCCCGCGGGCTACTACAATGCAAAATCCTGTTTGTGTGATAAATCTCCTATCCTTATTGCCTATTTTTTGCTCATTTATGGATCAAGTGCACTCGAACGAATGGGACCCATTTTCCTTCTAGTGGCTCAGTTGTAACACAACTTGATAGCCTACTAGTGGTTAGGTTTGACTACATCAACTCTTTACTAGAGTTACAATATAGACTCTTCTAGAGTTTTCCTCATAATAATCGTGTGCCTACCCTCTTTCTCATAAATAATGGGGGTTGACGTTGCATACTCTTGAATTATGGTGGTGAAAACATGAAGGTCAACTTGTTTAGTGGTGCAAATTTTGTATACAAAATCTGATTAACATGATCCTTGTAATATCAAAGTATAGTTGGTCAAAAATTCAAATTCTAGTTCACTAGGGTGTTTTTTGTGGATTCGTCTAGTGCTTTTATGTTATGAGCTTTCGCTTATGGTTTTCCTTCACCCTTATTTTTATCCATTTATTGAGGATGTACTTGATGTGGAATTTACTGCTCCTTGCTAATCAATGCCTCATAATGGTTTTTGGACTGAAGGGAATCCTCTAGCATTGTTGCATTTTGTGCTCAAGGGTTTTTTGTTGAGGTTGGACTTTCTATAAACCCTCATGGTTCAATTTTTGTTGATTTTATTTTGTTTCCTCTATGATATTCAAGGGACAATCCTTGAAGATATGGATGTATTCATGGCACCTGTGACATTTGAATGGTACGTGCTCATAGTCTAGAGGTTGTTTCCAAAATTCATCATCGTAAGAGAATTCGATTGATTCTGATAATAGCTAAGATATATTCATATACACGCATATCCTTGTATAGGAGGTGTAGCACCCTCGCTTAGTCACTTCAAATATTTTCACAAAATATCCAATCACATTTCCAATAACATTTAAGATTTCCTCCTCCCAAAATTCTTTTGGCAGAGAAAATAAGCAAACCCAAATTGAGGTTACCCAAGATTTTTTTCTATTCTGGGTTGTACCTTTCTTGCCAAAATTTTATGAATAACCCCACATTATTGAAAAAGTATGAGTCATTCTAAAATATCCTATTTTTGTCTTCCAGATTTTCAAAAATCACCGTAAAGAAACCCTTTGCTCCTAGCTCGAGATCAATGTGTCCCTTCAACTGTCATTTTTGTTGGATCCATCCAACCAATGCTCTCTTTGTTATCCAAATGCCAATAAACTTGCATATTAAGGCACAATCCTTCATGTGCTTGATGCAGCTCTTAATCTTGTTTGATTTTACTTCGTATTTCAGATCCTTGACTACCTTAGGGAGGCATCTGCCTTGCACGAGATTTTGTTAATTCACCCCCAGTGGAGGATTGTCTTTACTTCTTCGACATGACTTGAGGTTGGAGTCAATTGATGGGGTGCTTGTATTTGATGACTTGAACTAGAACCTCCATCCCTTGTGACCACATCCTTGAAGGAGGGGTTTGCACCCCATCCCTAGGTTCTTTCCATGGCTACTCTCGAGCCACCCTAAATGGGTTAAGCTCTAGAACAATGTCGCAACAACATGAAGGAACTTACTTCCACCAAACATTTTACTCTATCTAATTAAATAAATTAATGAAAATAAATAATAATATATAAAGCATATGACATCTTATTAGGTTCAAATCTAAAAGTGGGTAGTGTATGTATTATTTGTAGATTTTAGCCATCAAATTGTTGCATGGAGGTGGGTCTCTTGTCCCAAAAATAAGGGGATCACATATACCAGTGTGATGCCTGACTTAATTGTAACTTTAAAATTAGATTATTATTATTATTATTATTATTTATTTAAATAAATGAATAAGAATCAAGGAAATAAATAAATAACATAATATTTTATATATTAAACTTAAAATGAGGTAAATTAGATAATATTTTTTTAATAAATTTAGAAAAGTATAATTTATACAATTATCAAATTCAATTCAAAAATGAATTTTGATGTCATACATCAAAATTAAAAATTCAGTAAACATGAAGTATGTAATCTCGCCATTTCAACACACAAAATTGAAATTTACCAAATAATAATAATAATGATAATAATAATAGTAAATTCATAACATTTAATCTCCTTTTCCTCGATGGGATGTCAAACCAGGATGCACATAGTTGGAAAGGACATGTAGAAGAGGTGACAGAGCATATGTGGCATGTGGCAAGGAGGTTGGAGGCAGTGGAGGAAAACAATCACAATATAGCATGCACCCTATATGGGCTCTCATGGCCATCATTTCCTCTACACTTATGGCACAAAACCACCAACTACTATGTGTGTAAGCATGAATGACATTAATGATATGCACAAGCGAGGCAACTTGATCACTGGTTAATCGCGGAGGATGACTAACATCATGACATTCCATGGACTAGTAGAGGGGGGATGAAGCATTCAAAGGAAAATTACCTTAATTGCCAAAGCATTTATAATGGAATGGGTTGTATCTTGGCATGATATCCATAAGGTACACCTGGCAACTCTAAGAATGATGAAATGGTTTAGTTGGTTGGAGGTTGGCAAGGGATTTTTAAGATGAGACCACAATGCATTTGGATTCATACACATCCCACAAAGAATTCATATGAGTTTACATGTCAGTAAAGTGAGCACTCAAAGGGATAAGGTTTGTGTAGAGAATTTTATGAGGATTCACAACTTTAGTGTCATGGCCCTAAATAGGAAAGAATCCCATTTTGGCTTCTAGAAAATTCACTTGCAAATGAGCACTGGTGCCGAGACATGTCACAAGGGTTGAAAAATGCTTGGAGAGAGCTCATAGTCGATTTCTCTTTGGCTAATTAATAAAAAGGAAAAAAAAGTGGAGGAGATTAATAAGTAATTCCAATGCCTTTGGAACACCATGGATATGGAGTAGCTATTGGCAGAGACACAAGGTTGGGTGCATGATCAGGTAACTCTTAGGCATGAGAAACAAAGTTACTTAAGTTATTAGAAATGTATTGGAGTACTAAGGCTATGGTAATTGAAGTAGTGGCTCTCGAGAGAGTAGAAATTGTAGAATTAAGGACGTAGATCTCTCTCTCTAAAGGAAAATTTGAAGCTTTTGTTAAAGTTTCTTTAAGCTTACAATCATTGTCAAAGATAAATTATGACACATGTTCTAATGCTTGAGATGACTCTTGGGGATCTAAAAGATCTCATGATGACTACGCCCTAATCCCCAAAATCCCTCTCCCAAGTAACTTCAATCCATCTAGCACATCGAATTCGTAGATTTGAGGATCTATGAAGGAGGAGGCCACTCCAAGTCCTTTCCTAGAGCACCATCCCTCCTATGTTGTCTCTTAATTTATATCGTCGCTTTCATTTCTAGCTTACGTATACAAAGGCTTAGTTAGTTAGGCTCTAAGTGAGCCAACTTGGTTAAATAGTTCATGCTTTTCTTAGTAATATTTTTGCAAACACTAAAAAATTGTACATTAATGACCTCTAAAAAAATCAAATTTCTCTTAACATAGCAGAATGATACGACTTGGTTTTCCGAGTAACAAAACCCTTGAAATTTGTAATTTTGTGAACTTTGTTACAATAATATAAATTAAAGAAGGTATTAAAAAAACCAAAACATTTACTCTCATTTATTTTTTACTATTATTATTCATTTCTAATTTCTATTTTCTAACATTGTGATGACATTTCAAATAATAAAATAAACCCTAATGGATACACTTTCAAAGGACAGTATAAAACACATTATGCTTTATCCTATTAAACTCTATCCGATTAATCTCTATCTCTTCAATGACTAGCAATGCAATCTCTTCAATGATTTTCAAAGATGTGACTTTCCACACATCTTTCCACCTTTCAATGATATAAATCATGAAATATCCTCTTACTTGTTTCACCTTAATCATAAGCTTTGTAAGCTTTGTACCTTAATCATAATTGTGTATGAGATGTACTCATAATAATTGGTTTGGTCATGCATTGTTCCAAATTCCTTGTGTGCTCACTTTACTTTTATTGATTTGACACTTTCCACCCAACTTGGTTTGATGTAAAATAAAGGTAATATATACCATCCTTATGCATTGAATTTTAAAAAAGATGAAACTTGTCCTTTAGTTTTGAACAACTTTTGTTCTAGTATAAGGTCCCCATTTGTCTTTTGTTATTTTCCATAATATTCTCAATGATTTTCTATGATTCTCATAGATAGGAAGCTGGCCACCAAAATAATATTGCGATTTTCCAAGTTTTTAAAATAGAATGATGTAACATTTGGTACTTCGTTTTATCCAAATCAATGAATGATGTAACATTTTTGCATCTTTAATTTTGAAAATTTAAATCTAAAAATATTATGATTTTTAACTCATAAAGTCTAATAAGTTTGCATTTTTTAATTTTAAACAATTAAATTTAAATCAATGAATGATGTACCAGTTTAATTGGTTTGCAATTTTTATTTTAAAATTTTAAATTCAAAATCACAGTTCAAAATTTAATAGGTTAAAATTTTTTATTTTGAAAAAGTTAAATTTAAAAATATCATGATTTTAATTCATATTATTCCATTATGAAGGGCAGTGGATATTATGATATCTTGCAATTCATTGGATTTCGGTTACGTGTTTCTCAAGTTTAATAGTGTTTGCCTTTGTTATTTGGTAAATTTTGATTTTTTTTTTTTTAAATATTGATTTAAGATAACTGATTTTGTTAATTTTATAAAATAAATATTATATTGTATTATATTTTAATAAGTATAATGATATTATGTGGATATTTTTATTTGTAAGTTTTATAGAATTATTAAAATTAATATATTAATATAAAGGATTATTGATTTTTGAAGTTTAAGATTTATGTAAATTTGTTAAGAAATTGTTACCTATTATCATTTTCTTATATTTAATATTTTGTTAATTATAACCTTGATAAATAAAAATATACTTTTCTGGCATTTGAGTTGTATGATTATACACATGTGGTGTGCAATGCTTAGATTAAATATAGACAAAGATTCCACTATTTATTATGTCTCGCTTTAATTTTATGGTATTTAAAATATGATGATGATGATGATAATGGTTAAAGTCCATTGAGACCAAACATTGGTCTATCGGACCTAAAGAAACAAATTATTTATTTTGATTTAAGATTTTATTCCTATGCTCAAAAAGGTTGGAGAGAAGCCTCCCGAGCTCACTATAATTTCTATATATATAATATAGAAATTAAAGAGAAGGCTTGTAAAGCAAATGTAATATATATTTGGATATTTTTTCTTTTAAACATGGTTGCCTACTTTATACATTACTAATGTTTATGTAATAAGAATTTAAAACAAAAGATTTTTTTATTTATTTTTTATTTATTTTATTTGTATTTTTATTTAGTGTCACTGATATATATGGTAGATAATACTTTCTATTTATAGATATTCACATTTAGAGGTTTTATATTCATTATGAAAATATTTAGTATAAGGAGAATTTGTTACATTCCTAGGTACATATTGTGTTACTACTTTAATACTCAAATAGATCTTATGGGGTATATGGTCTTAGTCAGTTTTCAAAGGGGCACTCGACATTAGAACTTGTGAATAGTGAAAAACATAATCTTGTTCATAGTATAGATTCATTGCAATATCTTTAACACTTCCTTCGAAGGTCAAATGTTAAGACAAAGCGCTCTCCCCATATTTTCTTAAAATATTTTAATCATCTAAAATTTAAATGTGTATTTTTTCCTCTATGTTTAATTTTTCAAGGAGAATTCAAAAGTGCATAACAAAGTTCATTTTCAATGCTTCAAAGAATTGGATCTCTTTCCTTCTTCAAAAACAAAAGTAAAATATAAAAACATCAAAGACTACTTTGTTTACACAATCTTTCAATGGAAACATAGCAACAAAGTGCCTTATTGAGATTTAATAAAATCCAACTTTTTAAAAAGTAAGAAAAATTCCACCCTTCTCTATGGGTCTTCAATAATCATGAATATCTCCTTATGGAAAAGTTATTTTTTTATTATCTTTGCTACAATCACCTTGAAGGGGAAGATTTTTCTTCAAAAGTTTATTTACTTTCTTATTCAACTCCCTAACATGCATGTTGAAAAGTAGCCATAGTAAATAGATTTATTACCTTATAGATCATTTCCATAATTCTAATAAGTGTAGGATTTTCCAGTATATTTGTATCATTCACCCATTGAATTATAACCTTAAATTCTCCCAAAACTTGTAAATAGTCTATACATTTGGCTAAAGTAACCATTAGAGGAATTTTGAGATCTAAAATTGGTTTTTTAAGGAAATTATAAAATAATAGTGGAAATAATAAAATAAGATTAGATTACACCATTAAATTTTAGAGGGAAAAAAGAAAAAACTATTTTTTTAAAAATCATATTTTCAACTTATCTCCCTCTGGGTTTGCAATTTTTATTTTAAAATTTTAAATTCAAAATCACAATTCAAAACTATTGTGATTTTTAATTGATAAATTTTGATAGGTTAAATTTTTTTATTTTGAAAAAGTTAAAATATAAAAACATCTAAGACTACTTTGCTTACACAATCTTCCAATGGAAACATAGCAGCAAAGTGCCTTATTGAGATTTAATAAAATCCAACTTTTTAAAAAGTAAGAAAAATTCCACCCTTCTCTATGGGTCTTCAATAATCATGAATATCTCCTTATGGAAAAGTTCCTTTTTTATTATCTTTGCTACAATCACCTTGAAGGGGAAGATCTTTCTTCAAAGCTTATCTACTTTCTCATTCAACTCCCTAACATGCATGTTGAAAAGTAGCCATAGTAAATAGATTTCTTATCTCATAGATCATTTCCATAATTCTAATAAGTGTAGGATTTTCCAGTATATTTGTATCATTCACCCATTGAATTATAACCTTAAATTCTCCCAAAACTTGTAAATAGTCTATACATTTGGCTAAAGTAACCATTAGAGGAATTTTGAGATCTAAAATTGGTTTCTTAAGGAAATTATAAAATAATAGTGGAAATAATAAAATAAGATTAGATTACATCATTAAATTTTAGAGGGAAAAAAGAAAAAACTATTTTTTTTTAATCATATTTTCAACTTATCTCCCTCTGGGTTTACTCAAATTTTGAGCAAGAATACTCGTTGGATGCATAATTTGATTCCTCATCCAAGGAGTACCCATGTTGCATACTTTCGATGGACCTTGCTACACAAAAAATGAGAAATACTTGAAACATGTGATCGCAATCACATTTCTTCATGTATTTTTCGTGTAGTAGGGTCCATCGAAAGTATGCAACATGAGTATTCTTTGGAAGAGAAATTAAATCTTGCATCAGACAAGTACTCCTACTTGAAATTTGAGTAACACATTAGGGAGATAAGTTGAAAATACGAGTTGAAAAAGTAATTTTATTATTTTATTATTATTTTTTACTTTTTTACTCCAAAAATGGTCAATCATCCTCCATGGTTGACACCATCATCTTGAATCCTATTGGTTCTTATAAAGTTTATTTTAGTTGTACATCTTTCTTAGGAGGCCCATTTTAGACCTCAAAAAGACTTTGAGTAATGCCCATAAAATACACAACTCCACTCTATTACATTTACTGAATCCACATACTAGTTTAAATGAAACATAAAGATGTTTTGGCTTATCTAACATATCTTTAGCACCACATATACTTAGAGAGCCTTGAATATCTCCATTAAAATAACCCAAAGCCTTTGAATGATCTATGTCCAAAAAAATTACTACTATAATATCCTCATGTGTCTTAGGCTTCAAGAGTCCTCCATAGGAATAACTTACCCAATGGTATACATATATTAGTATAATATCTTTTCCTTGAATTATTGCTCCATTCCAGAGGGCCACAAAGTCTAAAATATTGTATAGGGTAATGCCTTCTATTATGATATTGATTTGTTTTTGTACCATCCTCTTAAAAAAAAAAATATTTTTGTTTACACATTTAACTTTTCCATTTTCTCATTTTGGTACTTCAGACCATACTTCTTTTGAAAATGGACAATGCATAAAAAGGTGATCTATAGATTCATCTTTTAATTTACACAATATACACCTACCAAAACCTTACCATTTACTCCTTTTGCATTGATTTGATGTGAGAATTTTATTTAATAAAGGTGACCATAAAGGGTGATTCAATTTTAAAATTTCTTTCAACCACCACTTCTTTTCTCCTTATTTTTCATCTTCAATCCTTACCGCATACCCTCAATTTTTTGTACCTATCATATGTTTTATTTCTAGACCATGTGATTTTATCATATACATGTTTTAAAATAGTGATAATGTGTTTCAAAGTGAAAATGTACTTCTCCCATACATTTATTACATTCCCTTGTGAATCTAACTTAGAAACTAATTTCAAACATTGTTTCCATATATTATTAATTTCTTGTACTTTTGCATTAACAACAATATAAATACTGAAATTATGAAGAGATTTCATAAACATATTTAAGAGTTTGAAAGAATCTTCACAACCCATCCTTCAACCCTTTCCTATCTTTACATTATTCCCTTATCAATACTACACATTAATGGCTTCCTGGTTAATTATTGAGAATTATAGTTTGGATAGGAACTTTGCACATGTTTAGTGTGAATTGTGAGAAGTGGTTCAAGATTTTTTTGAAAAAATTATTTTTGAAAAATTCCAATTTTCGAAAAGTAAGTATATTTTTGTAATTCACTTTAGTTAACAAAAAGTGAAAGTCTTATATTTAGTAGATTCTACGAGTAATATGAGAAGTAGATCCTTATCTAAAAGTATAAGAACAGATCAACACAATTTTTTTTTTTCACATAAGAGGAGTTGCATAACTTACCTGACCCCTCAAGTGTCATTAAGGAAGTGGGATAATCAAAATAAATCAAAAAATACTTTTGAGTATACATTCATATTCTACTCATTCAAAGCTTTCTAACAACTGCAATTTTGTAAAAACTCGAGTCTACGAATATTATGGCTCTTTGAAAATTAATAAAATCCTCTCATTTTAATTTTGCCACATCAATATCCATAAACTAAACCCTACACATCATACTTGGTATAGTCATATCTTGGTCTCCATGCATAGTAACGTAGAATCCTTTCATTTGAGAATTATGAAGCCATACTCTCATAATGTGTCACACCATGGAAACCATTGTTTTGCATCATTGAGGCACAACATATCATATTCCAAATTTTTCTTTCTGAAAAGAAAAGAAATCATGTCCCCAGGAACTTTGTGTCCTTGTAAAATGGGAAGCTTCCTCCCTTCTATCAAACCATCCAAATATATTACACTTGTGTTAGGTAGAACCAAACTTCAGTGTGATGTTTCACACCTTATTAAACTTCACATCTGAGATTTTTTACCATGATACCCCACTCTAGTCTTATTTCTTTATCACATCATAAAAAGGCTTCGCTATGTGATGTATCACCCATGCAATTCTTTTGTTGTGTGTTGTTTCCAATACATATTGTATCCAAGAAATGTTTATCATATGGCAACCATCCCATGTTCATCACTTGGTAACTTTGTTTCAAAGAGATACTAACTTTTTAAACTTTGCAACAATTCCCATGCACCAAACTTACCTTGTATAGTCATGATTTACTAGATAAGGGATCTCTTTCACCAAAATACATTATCTTTATAATAAATAAAGATTATATTTTACTACTATTAAACAATATTTATGGCGTTGACACTTTTTTTTTTGTAAGCTTGGTAGGACTCCTTGATTTTCGAGTTTTACATGTCCATTATTCACCCCGCTACGAGGGGAGGGTAGCACGAGATTTGAACTCAAGATCTATGGTTTGGTGAGACTTTATTCCACAGCCATCGCCACTTGAGCTACCCTAGACGAACATGGTGTTGACACTCTTATCTTCATCGTCAAAGTTTATTTTATTATCACTAAAAATTATTTTTATTTCTGGCTAATGTTTCACGCTTGAAATCATTATTTTCTATCTGACACTCCTTTCTTTATCACCAAGGCTGTCGTTAATCCTTTTCAACAATTAGCCGCACCTTCTTTTCTTTTGGGTAATGTATCAATGTGATTTATTTCTTTTAAACAATGTATCAACCCATTTTTATTAGTCCTTGTCGTAGGCACGACTGGGACTATTGTAATCGATATGACGATATTAACATTAATCTAGTTGCTTGTTAGTCTTACCGATCACGTATAAGCAAGGTTTTTAGGCGCAAACTGTTTCACCATCTTATTTGACCTCTTCCTGAAGCGAGGAGGAAAAACCATAAATTATATCTTACTTCACCATCTTATTTGACCTTTTCCTGAAGCGAAGAGGAAAAACCAATTATATACTTATTCATTTGTTTGGTATTTTCAAACTGGTAAACTAATAATAACCGTTGTCGAGGAAATTCTAGCTCACAACCTGATTTATATGGCACCAGAAGGCTATCTTACAGTTTCATTGCCTAGCACTGGGTGGCTGTGGGAGAATTGGTCCACGTTCGGCTTCATCATCCACATCCGCTTGTATCCAATTCTCCTCCCACACGAGCCCATAAGAGCCCTGTCGCTTGAACGATATCTCGACCAGTTACACACTTCAAGTTTGGACAGATTCCCAGTGTTGGATTGCAAACTCCTTCCTCTTTCCCTTGGTAGAGTCCTCACACAGACTTCTCCTCATGGGTATTCTCTTATCCCCATGCCACTCATCCTCTGGAAGTACACATTCAACCAGCAAAATCGCACTAAAGCCAAATGCTTTAGATGTACTGGACAAAAAAATTTCCACCGTCGCCTCTGATCAAATCCTCAAAACCAAAAGGCCCCTCTCTCTCAAAGAAATGCCAAGCATGTTCCATAGTTTGACACGATCCTCTAGGCCGTAGTTCACAATGGACAGGATCACAACTCCACAGAGCCGAATCATAGTATATACCAAATCATGATTTACAGTTTTACTCATCCAGATGGACTCCACAACAAATTCCACAAAGCCTCTACACAGTGCTGAACAATACCACTCAGCCACACGTCTTTCCTAAGCCAAGCACAACAAAAGGGTCCTCACTGATTTGACTCGGATTTCACTCCAGGTCCACGTTCCACGTTCCTATAGCATACCACTTCTTGTGCCTTGATTCAACACCACACAGTGTTAGACAAGAAATACGTGGAGCAAACAGACTCTTATACAATTGCACACGTAGAACCATACAACAACCAAACCTCCAAATAATGTTCTATGGCATGCTAAAACACACCTCCACGCAACCCAACAACACCCTAGCAACAATCAATCTTCTCGCGCTGGTTTTCCATGATAAAAAATGAAGGACGACTCGCCTCAACGAACTCTCTGCGCAATTGAATATTTGTACTTCTTGTTAATAGGTTTGTGGTACTAGAAAATAAATCTTTATATAGAACAGATTCTCGGATGTTTCCATCTTATTAGGCTATGGATTTGGATTTCAATCCGCTGGGACAAAAACTACTATGGGGTTTGCTAACCTATGCCTATGCCTATGCGGCAATATTTAAGTAGATTGCAGATTCCCTGAATATTAAGGAATCGGACGGACATGGGCACGGTCAATTTTTTTACCATGCTCATGTCTGTTCGATTCCCTGAATATTCGGGGAATCTGCAATCGACTTAAGCTCAGGGTGCCCATGCTGCTTGCTGGTAGAATGGTTGCTGCTGATTGCTAGTCAGAGTGTACACAATGGAAAGTTTTCCCAACATCAAACCTAACTTTCTAGTGGTGTTTCTTTTCTTCACTCTCGCTCATGGCAAGGACTTGTTGCCATGCAGCGGGTCTTATTTCTTCTTGAATGATAAATTTATATCATTTATTAAAAAATTTCTTCAGTGACATGCATTGTTTCACTCAAAATATTATTCTGAAACAAAATGAGAAATTTCCCATGTTTCTCTTATGATATATAATTTTTTCGAATTGCACTCAACTTTTCCAAATGCTTCCAAGGCTTAACTATGTCCTAATATCCATCCTATCAGAGGCCTTCAATTAATCACTTCAAGCATTAAAGAAGAGGTTTTGAAGGCATTTAAGGCTCTAACTTATTCAAGTTTATGATAAGGAGGCAACTTTAATAAAATTAACGCTTGAATGGATGACTAGGAATCTAAGGGATTTGGATTTTTGTGGGCTACAAACATGCTCAAACATCCTTCCAACAATAGATTAGAATTAGAGTTATCTGAAAACCCTAAGAAGACTTTTTCTTGATAAAATTTTAT